>CM060393.1:215029657-215637869 GCA_030545235.1 Helianthus tuberosus
ATAAGCTAGGATTAGTGCCTTAATTCGGTAAATACCGAATATGCCCTTTTAAGCCATAAAATGAGTTTTACCAATCCTTTTGATTCCAATCCAATTGCTACTGATTTTAAATAATAAATGAAGTGTTTTGAACCTGTTTAACTGATCAGAAAACTCAGAATCCTATTTTAACCCGTACGTCGCTTAAAACGGCTTTATACGCGTATTATACGCATAGTTTGAGTTTAAAACCATTTTGTCACATAAGACTTATTACCAACTGAGGTAACCTGTTAAAATAAATTATTTTACTGATTTATTCAGACCCGGATCACAGAAGCTTATTTAATCCCTTTTAAAATCTTTAAAATGACCAAAATACCCCTGCGGGGCTTATTTATAGGTTAAACTCGTTTTGGGCATAATGGAAGGTATCCTACTGATATCACAACATATTTAAGGCATGTTAACTTAGGAAACCTGTTTAGGACTCTTATGGTTACCCGTTACGCTTCATGCGCGTTCGGTTCGGTTTATGTAACTAGTTTACATAAATTAGCCGAAACGGGTCAAACCTTATCGGTTTTATCTCAAAATCCAGAATGTGTTTAGTTTACCCATATTATACAAGTCTCCAAACTTGTCGGGTCTAAACCACATTCTATTCCGGTCTTCGCTTAATCATGCGTTTGAACCGTATCTTCCTCTTCAAAACTAATCGGTCTAAATCATGGCTTAATTAAAGACCCGTTAGGATTCTAATAGGTTATTAAAAACCTTTGTTCCAGATTTAGGAGCCCAGTAAAAGCTATCTGTACTTGCTGATTTGATACGGCTGGGATTGAATTTATATTTAGCTCAGATAAATACTTTTAACTTATTTTCCCTTATACGGGCTTGGGGTACGGTATATAAAATACCGCTTGGTCGGGCATTCGACCTTAACCAATTGGCGGTTAAGTATTATCGAGATGACCCGTTTAAATTGTTTTGTTTGCTTAAAGCCTTTGGGGGGTTAATGACCATGTCCCGGATATCCCTGACATCATTTTACGAAATGGCCACGACCTTAGCATGGGGCGTAGGCGTACGCCCGTCGGTGTCTCATATAATTAATGTGGTGTGTCTATTGATCTTTAACCCGGCATGATCCGGGCTACTGAACGCATAAGAAACATGTAAATTCTTTTACAAGTTTATATATTAAATAATTATCCCAAGTTATAAAATATTATTTGTGCCATGTGCATTCAAATCAATCATTTTAAAACCCTTTTCAAAATGAGTCAGTTGATTGTATTTACCAGTGTAAACTGACGTATTTTCCCAAAAAGGCTAAGTGCAGGTACTAATCGGAATAGGCTGGCTACTCCTAGCATCAATAAAGAGTCTCGCAAGCTTAGATGCCTAAAGTCTGTTGAACAGTTTTTCCTTTTATTTGATCCTCCTGTGGATCCTTTACTTTCCGTTGTAATACTTGATATTACTTTATATTCGGATTGTAATATACTTATCTTTTGCTTCCGCTGTGCATTTAAATATTGTGTTGTTTGACTAATATGTTACCAACCACGTCACGATACTCCCCTACCGGGCCCACCGGTAATACGTGGAAATCTGGGGTGTGACATTTCCTTTCTTACCGAATCTAACAACTCCTTTCCAAGGAGAAACTTTTAACAGTACTCTGTCTCCAACTTGGAATTCTAACGACTTGCATCTATTGTCTGCATAACTCTTCTGATGATCTCGAGCAGTCTTCAGCCTTTCCTTGATTTGAGTAATCTTATCAGTAGTTTCTTGCACTATCTCGGGACCTGACAATTGACTATCTCCTATTTCTGCCCAACACACTAGTGTTCTGCACTTTCTTCCATACAGTGCCTCGAATGGAGCAGTTTCAATACTTGAATGGTAACGATTGTTATAGGAGAATTCAATTAATGGTAAGTGATCGTCCCAATTCCCACCAAAATCTATCACACATGCTCTGAGCATGTCTTCTAGAGTTTGGATTGTCCTTTCACTTTGTCCGTCTGTTTGAGGATGATATGCAGTACTCAGATTTAGTCGAGTTCCCATTGCTTCTTGGAAACTTTTCCAGAAATGAGAAGTGAAACGACTATCCCTATCTGATACAATGGATATTGGAACTCCATGTAAGGATACGACTTCATCTACATACAACTTTGCCAATCTTTCCATGCTAAAGGTTTCTTTCATAGGTAGAAAGTGAGCTGATTTGGTTAATCGATCCACAATTACCCAAATCGCATTATTACATTTTCTGGTCTTGGGTAACTTAGTAACAAAATCCATTGTTATAAGCTCCCATTTCCATACCGGCATCTTTAATTGTTGTAGTAGACCTGAAGGTTTCTGGTGTTCTGCCTTAACTTGTGAACAAGTAAGACACTTAGAAACATATCTAGCTATATCCATCATCATGCCTATCCACCAAAAATTCTTTCTTAAATCTTGGTACATTTTATTGTTTCCTGGGTGCATGGTATACCTAGATTTATGAGCTTCTTCTAAAATCTTATTTCTTAATTCTCCCTGCTTAGGTACCCAAATTCTGCTTTTGTGGAATCTCCAAATTCCATCGGCTCCTTGTTCTAATTCTTTTATTCATCCCTTCATTCCTTCAGCATCATCCTTGATTGCTGTTTCTTGAACATTCTTCAATTGTTCCATTAAATCTAACTGTAGATTTAACCTAAGAGCACGAACTCGTCGTTGTTTCTCTTGGTACTTACGACTTAAGGCATCTGCAACTACATTTGCCTTTTCTTCATGATATTGAATATCACAGTCGTAATCACTTAGGATTTCCATCCATCTTTTTTGCCTCATATTTAACTCTTTTTGCCCAAATATATATCTTAAACTTTTATGATCTGTATAGACAGTAAACTTACTTCCGTATAGATAATGTCTCCAGATTTTCAGGGCAAAAATTACGGCTCCTAATTCTAAATCATGAGTCGTATAGTTTTCTTCGTGCTTTTTCAATTGTCTTGAAGCATACACAATTACCTTCTTGCGTTGCATCAGCACACATCCAAATCCTAGTTTTGAAGCATCACAATATACTTCAAAATCTTCAGTTCCTTCTGGTAAGGCTAAGATTTGAGCATTGGTTAATTTCTGCTTTAATATTCTAAAGGCTTCTTCTTGTTTAGGTCCCCATTCAAACTTAACTGCTTTACAGGTTAGCTTAGTTAATGGTACAGCTATCTTGGAAAAATCCTTAATAAACCGTCTATAGTATCCAGCTAAACCTATAAAACTTCTAATTTCCATTGCGGATTGCGGAACCTTCCATTTGGTAATTGCTTCTATCTTAGCAGGATCTACATGAATACCTTCATGATTCACCATGTGACCTAAGAATTGTACTTCTTGCAACCAAAATTCACACTTTGAGAATTTGGCGTACAGCTTTTCTTTTCTTAACAAAGTTAAGAGTGCATGCAAGTGCTGACAATGTTCATTTTTACTTTTGGAATAAATAAGTATATCGTCAATGAAGACGATTACAAATTTATCCAAGTACGGTTTACAGATTCTATTCATCATGTCCATGAATGTTGCAGGTGCATTCGTTAACCTGGATGGCATGACTGTAAACTCGTAATGACCATACCTAGTTCTGAAAGCAGTCTTAGGTATGTCTTCTTCTTGCACCTTTAATTGATGATATCCAGAGCGTAAGTCAATTTTAGAAAAATATCTAGCTCCTTGAAGTTGATCGAAAAGATCATCAATCCTAGGTAATGGGTATCGATTCTTAATTGTAACCTTATTCAATTCTCTATAATCAATACACATTCTCATCGAACCATCCTTTTTCTTAACAAACAACACTGGTGCTCCCCACGGGGATGAACTAGGTTGTATGAAACCTTTACTTAGTAATTCATCTAATTGCTTTTTCAGTTCTAGCATTTCTGTGGGAGCTAACCGATAAGGTGCCTTGGCTATCGGTATAGTTCCTGGAATTAGATGAATTCTAAATTCTACCTCCCTATCTGGTGGTAACCCTGGTAACTCTTCTGGGAATACATCTGGGTATTCCGAGACCACAGGAATCTCCTTAAGTTCTTTTCCCTTAGTACTAATGATTACTGTAATCATATATACTATTCCTTGCTTTCGTTCATAACTGGCAACTTTCATTACTGATATGAACTTCATGGGTTTACGTGGTTTATCTCCTGTAATCATAATTACTTCTCCAGTAGGTGTTTGAATTTCTATGGAATTCTGATCACAAAGAATTCGAGCATGGTTGGCTATTAACCAATCCATTCCTAACACAACATCAAATTCGGCTAATTTCATATGTAATAGGTTTGCAAAGAATTTATGACCTGAGAGTTCTATATTTTCCTTTTTCAAAACTTTATCTATGCTAACAAAATTTCCGTCTGCCGTTTCAACTGTAAAAATCTACCTAAGGTTGGTTAAGGGTAAGTTAAGAGCTTGGCAGAATGAAGTATTAATAAAACTTTGGTTTGCACCAGAGTCAAATAATACTTTGGCGTAAATGTTGTGAACTAGGAACATACCGGCTATCACATCAGGAATCATCTCGGCTTCCTGAGTAGTTAACTGAAAGGCTCGAACATTCTTCTTAGTAGCTCCGTCGGCTGTCTTGGCTTTGTTGTCTGCTGGTTTGACCAATTTAGGGCATTCTGGCTTAAAATGTCCTATTTCTCCACAGTTATAGCAGAATCTTGTTTTCTTTCTGCAGTCTTCTTCGCGAAGTCCTATGGCTTTGCAGAAGTTGCAGATTACATTACATCTTCCAAAATGTTTCTTTCTGCAATTCTTGCAGAATGGCGAAGTTGAAGATTGACCTGGTCCTCTTCTTTTGAAATTGCTATTATTACCCATACGAAAGCCTTGGGTAATTTTCTGAGCCAGTTCCTTTTTCCTATTTTCATCTCTTGTGCGTACCAGCTCGTCAGTTAGGGTATTAGCTAATTCCACAGCATCATCAATCGTACTAGGTCTTGCAGCTTTAACGATGTTACGGATTTCACTAATCAATCCCCAAATATAACGAGAAATGAGTACCGGTTCTGGCGAAGCCAGTGTTGGTACCACTCTAGCATATTCAAAGAATGTCGAAGTATAACCGCGACAATCTACACCCATCATTCGATGGTTTAAGAACTTATTCGCCATTTGATCTTTTTCATACTCGGGACATAATTTTCTTTCTACAAGACTCTTAAATTCTTCCCAGTTCATTGCATATGCCATCATCCTTCCTTTTGCTTGTAACACCGTGTTCCACCATTCTAACGCCCCTTCTTTAAAAAGATTTGACGCGTACATGACCTGATCGTCCTGGGCACATTTACTTATTGTAATCACTGCCTCGGTTTTCTCTAACCAACGCAGTGCCGCAGTCGCTCCTTCATTGCCTGCAAATTCAGCGGGTTTGCAAGCAAGAAATTCTTTGTAAGTACAACCAGGCGTTGCAGCTTTCATTTTCTTAGGGAGCGGAGCCTGCCATGGATTATTATCGTGATTATTACCACCTCCGTTTACACTATTACTGAAGTTATCTTCAGAAATACGTTTGCTAGGAATAATTTGTTGAGGTTCGATTGGATTTTTAACAGCAGCAACAATTGCTGGAATAGCGTTGGCTATCCCTTGAGCAACGATATTTTCTATATCCTGTCTATTTAGAAATTGATCATCCAGGTGTTGCTCAGATTGATTAACCTCATTAACTGGTTCGTTATTAGCGTTTTCCATCTGATAATATATTTAATTTTATTAGTATCAAATAAATAATAATTATACACAAAATAATCCTACTAATTTCACAATACACATATAGCCAAAACTATCGATTTCTCGATTTCTCCTTTTCATATATATTATGCATCATTACACACTGATTATTTTTACACAAGTTTTATTTTAGGTTATTTCACATCATTATATTATTATTGCTAATTTACAACCACAGACTCATAACCTCCTTATCCCTCGTCAGCTAATATTTTAATAACGGCGCTCCCTCTCATCATACTTCCAGGAGATCTGTTCTCCTACTTCCCGGATCCTATTTCCCGCATCCATTAACTCCTCGCCAAAGTGGTGGAGTTCAGCTAAATTATCATTACTCATAGGTGGATTAGGTATAGGTTCTGGGTCAAATTGAGGAAGAAAGGAATAAGGACTGTTGAGCAAGTTTTGGAATTGCCAATCATTCGTCCACCATTCGTCCATTCCTAGAGGTTGAGTGTGGATTATAGGTTCTGGGATTTCTGGTTCTAAGTTTATAGGGAGTTGAGTTTCAATAGGACGAGTAAAAACATTTGTATTGACAGGCTGAATAGTATCACAGCTTGCCAATATAAAATCTAACTCTTCCTGCAGTGTCATTTCCTGAGTTTGTTTAGAACTTTCTCCAACTTCTACCTGAGAACCTCCTCCAATTTCAATTTCTATTTGCTTAGAATATTCATCAAACTGTAATCCCATCTGCCTAGATTCTTCCCCGACTTCAATCCCCTTCCCTTTTTCTAAAGGATTTTCTATTTTAGGAATCTTTCTAGGGACGGGTTTCCTCCTACGAACACGCCTCCATCCCACAAATCTACTTTTTTTCTTGGGCTTGGGTTTCTCCGGAGGTGGAGCATTGAATTCAATAGGTTCTTCTATGTCTGGTATATACCTATTGAAATCTCTGGAAACCTCTATTTTTACCGGATAGAGATTTAAGTTCTGAAGGGCTTCAGACAAGTCACTCATGCTGTTATGCAAAATACACATAATTACTAATTTAAACATTATAACAAATTTTCATAGAAAAACCTTTAAATATTATTTCAGACTGGGTAACTACAGAACAACCCTGAAAATTAAAATACTCTAGGGTTTACTTATTTATTTACTGGATAAAGTTTCTGGACTGTAGGTGATAAAGGTTCTAAAACTTGAGTCAACTTATTTAAAGATTTGCATTAACTGCTACAGTGGATAGCATATAAAGATCCGCCCATTTTTCATCTAACTTGTCTTCCCAAGGTGATTTATTAGTTAATTCCTGGGTTTCCTGTTTAATCTTCTTTTCTCGGAATTTCTTTATTTTCTCCTGACTTTTCTTAAAAATCAAACTTCTTTTATTTGGAGAAAGTGGTTCCTCATATTGTGCCTTTCGCACAAATATTCCTTCATCAGGAATTACAGACTGATTTGAGGATTTGGTTTGGGATGAACTCCCCTTCTCGTTGGATGACCTATCTAATTTAAGATAGATGTTTCACAGCTTTTGTTTACCCATACTGTACACAATTATTCAAATAAGAAACACATAATCACATAATGACATTTTTCTAAATACTTAATTGGCTTAAATCAGTGGCTCTGATACCACATTTTTCTGTCACGGCCCCCGACCCGGTTTGACCCGTTTCAGAAGCCGCGGGACAGAAATCCCGTGGTATTGATTTAACAGCTGAAGTTTTCATCAGGATCTTTTTAAAACTGCAATTTCCCAATTATTTTATTTCACAACTTGGGATAAAACCCATGTAATTTACAATCTTAAGATTTCACAGAGAAATGTTTATTTTTACAAAACATGTTTCTTTATTATTATATTGAGCCACTTCATTAAGCTTGTAGTGCTACGCGGCACTTTTCCTGGATCACAACAGATCACCTGAAACATGTTTGAAAAAGGTTTTGTCAGCGGGAAATACTGAGTGAATCATTTTTTTTTGCTAAAACGACCCGTTTGTTATAATTTACAGTATTAAGGGAGATTACAATGTTTCAGATATCAACCAACTACCCACAGTATTTGTCACTCGACTCGTTTCTGTGACTTTGGTCAGATCACCCATTGGCTAACTCGTTGTCCAATGGTGACGGGAAATAAGTAATGTATACAAAACCCCACATATTGGCTGTAATTTGGTGATTACATAAACTTAATCCCTGTAATTATAACCTTGAAAATAAACATGCTTTTGAAATCAAATTTGATAAAAAGAGAATGACTCACATTGCAGATTTAATTGAGCAGAGCCTAGCCTACTGATTAGCCTTTTAACCTAAATTAATAATAGGCACACAATTCGGTTAGTAACTTAATACAGCATTTACGATAACTCACGAGATTAAACCCTCACATCGAATGACAAAGTGCGATACTTAAACATCCATTGAATTAACAATGAATGACAAAGCATAAACCCTAATGTGGGCAGCACTTAAACATCCATTGGATAGTTTAATCGATCGGACATTGAATCGTAGCAGCGATCGAGTTATTACCCTGTATTGCGGCGACGATTAGTGATCCGTGTGTGTTTTGATAGTAAACAGAACGTAACTCAGTGTAGAATTGGAATTTCTACGTCGTTTAAGTGCCCAGATTCCAGTCCTAATCCCCTCTATTTATAGGTAAAATTTGACCAGGCTTGTGCACCGTAAGCCTAATCCCTTATGGTGCGCAAGGGACACGAATCTATTATAGGGTTGCTACGCCTTGACTAGCCTTGCTGACTTGACAGAATTCGAAATTTAAATTTTGACAGCGTTTTATGTAGATAATCGTAACTAGGGCTTACCCCCCCCCCCCCCCCTGATTCTGATTGTTCTGAAAATTTTAGGGTTTGTGCAGAATCACTTGGGTGACTCAATTAGGGTTTCCTTTTGGATAAACTAATAAAATAAATAGAACTTTTGATGAGAGTTGTTACAGTGTTGTACACTATTCCTTAGATATTTGGTATAAACACTGTTTTGCTTGGGTTATGTGCAAATACTTGATTTTATGTCAGACATTTAATGCTAATATGATGATGAATGACGCCGTCGTTCGCCTGAAATGTGGCGATTTGACGTGTAATGATGACTTTTCATTAATTTTGCCATCGTCATCACTGTCAGACCCTTTTAAACTTGTATAAATTAAGCTGTTTTTTTCCAAATTTGGTAATTGCAAAAATGAGCCGGAAGTGCTATAAACAGAGACTTTCCGAAATTTTCCGACGCTTGGATGCAGCTGACGGTTTAATTCATCTTCAAATTCCGGTGACGGAGGAGATAATTAAAGGAAAGGAGGTGAACTCCGATGATACGTTACCCCGGGTTAGCCGGTCTTGCAAGAGTGTCATATATGAAGGTCCTTCAAAAACTGATGCAAGTGTGATTTCACTATCAGCTGACAATCTGATGGGAGCCTTTCCTCCTGACCGTTTTCAACGATGTAGACTGGTGTACGAACAACGTCGTAGTGGCCGTTCCTGTACAAACGTGGTTGATGATCAGGAGGTGGTAGCTCTTCCGGCAGATGAGGAGAATGTCGATGACATGATCGTTGATCCTCATCCGTTGGAATACTATGGTGTGGCATTGTACACCCCTGCAGAGGTGAGAGCAATACTTTCCAAGAAGTAGATATTTTAGAACATGATCGTTTTTGGGTTCCCGTATGTTGGTATGTAGCAACAGGGACAGGTACTTGGTTTTTTGCAAGACAGTAGTATGTATGTATTTATTACCAAAATACCTGTCTTTTGTGTAGTGGTTAATGTATCTATTACCAAGATACCCACTCTTAGCGCTGTATATTTTTGACCCTTTGACTTATATATGAAAAATATTTCATGTCCAGGATGCTTTCTTACCGTTATGTGCAGTTTAAATGCGATGGAAATTGTTTGTACCGTAAAGTGCAGTATGAATGCGATGGTAAATTTTATTGTTTATGTAAGTAGTGAGGAAAATAATAAAAAGAAATAACTTTTATTAACTCAATACTTAGAAGAAGAAAAAAGAAAGAAAAAGAGGCATCGTTAGAGATGGATTACACTTGTTTGTAAAAGAAAAAACAATCAAACGCGCCATTAGGGGCAAGGCTTTACATATAACACTTTTTCAATTGAGCCGCGTTCCAGCTACGCGGGACCGCGGTACCATCTAGTCTGGATAGGCGGTAGGCCCCTTTGCCAAGGTCTTCTTGGATGACATAGGGTCCTTCCCAATTGGTTCCCAGCTTGCCTGAGGGCTCCGCTCTACTAGCTTCGTTATCATGCATGACGTACTCGCCTTCCTTGAAAGTATGCTGAGCCACGCACTGGTTGTAGTACTTCTCCAAAGTTTTCTTGTATTTTGCCTCGCTGATGGCGGCGGCCTCACGCCGCTCTTCCAGTAAGTCTAGGCCTTCCCTTAGGAGCCTGTCATTGTCGTCATTAGTAGTGAGGCACCGTAGCGAGGGTAATCCGACTTCCGTGGGTATCATTGCTTCCGCGCCATAGGTTAGGCTGAAGGGGGTTACGTTGTTACTTGTCTTGGGCATTGTTCAATGTACCCAGAGGACATTTGGCAGTTCTTCCACCCAAGAGCTTCCTTCATAACCTAACCTTCTTTTTATTCCATCCAGCAAACTCCTATTTGCCCGTTCCACCTGGCCGTTTCCCTGGGGATGTGCTATCGATGTAAAGATTTGTTGAATCTGAAGTTCCGCGCACCAATCTTGCAAGACCCTATCAGTGAATTGCATTCCGTTATCACTCACCAAGTATAGCGGCAGTCCAAATCGGCACACTATGTGCTCCCATAGGAACTTTTTGGCGTTTTTAGCCGTTATTTTAGCCAAGGGTTTGGCTTCAACCCACTTGGTGAAATAGTCGATTGCCACAATTAAGTACTTTAACCAAGGTGGCATATAAGCCGTGTATGGCGACTGCTGAGCATAACTTTGTGCCGCCATCTTTGGGGTGTATGATTGGGTATTATATGGGGGTAAATACCCGTATGGGGGTGCATAGTAATATCCTGGGAAGTAAGCTTGATTTCTCGGCGTAACTGGGCCATTCATTATCCCTGCAGGCATGACGACTGGCTGGTGTGGTGGAGTGGACAACGCCGCTGTTAGTGCTGCCGAGTACAGAGGCGGCATGGCGTATGTAGCCGAGGGATGATAGTATTGAGCCATGCTCATCGGCGGTGTAATAGCACTTGGACTCGCAGATGCGATAACCGGCATGGTGCTATGACGTATAGTCTGTGCACTCATGGTTGATGCTGGGGTGAAGACATTGGTGTCTGTTGTAGTTGGTTCCATTGACCAGAATTGCAAGGAGGTGTATGAGAAAAGGTCTGCTGTTGTCGTCCCAGAGGAGACAACAGAGGTGCCTGCAAAACCTGGTGGTGGTCCTTCCGCTTCGATTTCCAGGTTGAGAGACCTGGTCACAGCAGGTGAAGCTGGCATGGTAGTAACAGGGTTCGTTTCCAGCAATGGGTTGCTGGTTCTCATTAACTGACTCGGTGTTACTGCCGTGTTCTGATCGCTTGCCATTGGGTTCAGTCTTGCTGTTGTTACCGAAAGGTCCCACGGATGGCGCCAATGAAGAAACACTAACCTTATGGGTAAGCTCCGGCTAGGACTTCGACTCTTTGGCGATCCGAACAGCTACTGCAAAACAGAACACCGTTAGGACTCGTTACAGGAATGGGGTTATTCCTGTAACCACCCTCCGGCGTGAGAATAAGTCTCGGTTTGGGAGAAAGTATAAATGTGGAGAGAGAAAGAGGGTAAACGGGAGCAAGATGATCATACCTTAGATGTTTACCTCTATTTATAGTTTACCACTAAGATTTCCCTTAACTTAGGATGGGCTCCGATAAGTTAGGGATTTGCATGATCTTCCCAAAAGATTGGGGATATGGTTACATGGTTTATCCATGCAGAATAGAACATTCTAGAATAAACGTTTGTAATTAAATATTTATATTAAAATAATAGGTGATGACCGGGTCGGTTTAGCCGATCCGGGTCATACCTCGTCAGTTGATTTCCTCAATAATATTTCACAACCATCTTTATTAAAAATTATAGTTTTAAAAAATGTCTTATCTTGCATTTGAAACACAGGGTATCACCAAAGGCCAACTTAAGTTCATACACAAAATTACTCTAGCCATCTGTGAAACAAAAGTGATTGCCACACTTTTTTTTTTAATTTGCTAATTTGGTATGATATAAATCTTTATTGATGTTTACACACTTATTTTTTAAAATTTATTTAATTACTTATGAGATTAGATACATGGAATCATTTATAGAATAATTTATCACTTAATATTTCATTAAAATGGGTAACGAAATTCGTAAAAAAAATAAGTACTACACAATAATTAGTAACATAGAAAACAACCCCTAAAAAAGAGTAGTTAAAAAAACATGTTATATAAACAAACAATTTGTATTGTTAAATAAAGTTATTCATAGATATTAAAGATGATAAATGTCAAGAAATCATGTCAAAAAACATAAACAAAGAAATGTTTGCCTTGATTATAAATTTGTATATTTTCATTTCAAGTTAATGATTTGAAATTCAAATTGTCGAAAATTACTATAGTTACCTTTCAAATTATATTTATTTTTGGAATGTGATTATTGCTTTATTATTTAAATAATTTTTTAAGAGTTGGTTATGGCTAGATATTTACCAAAACAATTACATATATCATTTTAAAATTTATGAGCATTAGAATATTAGTATATTTAAAAAAGTTTACGTAAACAGATAATGAATATTGATTGAAGATGCCGTTTAATTAAAAATTCAAATAATAAAAGAAGAACAATTTTATAATAATTTTGGAATACAATGGCAGGGGATGCATGACCGAATTTTAAAAGCAATAATGTGTGCTTCAGGGATATTATGTTGATATACGATGCTAGTTAAATCTTAAAATGTTTCCTACATATCATAAAAGCTTAATTATGTAAGATATAAGGTATAATTGTTAGAAAAGTAATGGATAATTTATATAAACCAGTATACTAACAACAATTACTTGAGTTCCAATTAACCAATTTTACACGTGCCGCATATATAACAGGCTTCTTTTCAATATTCAAGCGAGTAGATATGTAGCCATATTTTTTCATGTCATACAACTCCATTTCTAGCACATGTCCACTACAAAGTAAAGCTTAAGTGATACTATACGTAATAATTTAATACAAGAGTAAACTTCCGTTTTGCTCCCTGTGGTTTGCTCACTTTAACGGTTTTGCCCCAAACCTTTCAAAATAGCCATTTTATTCCCTGATCTTTGAAGGCCTTCATGATTTTGCTCCCCGCCCCTTAACCTCATCCATTTATGCAGTTAACCCATGTCACGTGCAAATCACCTGAGGGGCATTTATGTCTTTTCCCAACCCTGTTTAATGAATCATATTTAAAACCCTAACAACCATTATCGCCTACCCCATTTCATCTTCTTCCCATTAGCAAAGAAAAACCCTAAATTTAGGGATCTGAGATTGCAGTAACGTGTGAACCAGTCTTTGGTAATCTGTGCGATGTAGAATAACTGAAATATTAGCGGATGGACTTGTTCAATGAATGAACAACTTTCAGCGGATGAAGAAACAACGAATGGAGTTGAATCTGCTAGGTCTGTGCGAATCAGTAATACACTGATCAGTGAACAGTTCTTGATTAGTGCAAATTACAAACAAATAGCAACTTCTCTGTTGATCCGTAAATATGTGTTGTCAGTTCTTGGTCCGTAATTGTGCAAACAAATGATTAGATCCGTGGATTAGATTTAATGTTGAATCGTTCCTGTTGGTTCGTAAATACACAATAAAATAAGACTCTTCAATTTAATGTAGATGGATGATATATCAATCTGTGCAGATATGCAATTGTCAATTTGTGAATAAAGACTCTTGAATCTCCCAAGTGTGAACCCAGTTCAGAACAAAACCTGATGCGTAAACAACCAGCAACTTTAATTTCTTGACTAAAATCGTGCAGATCTACTAATTGCAGATCTGTGTATAATCAAACTGAATTGTTAAATGAAAATGTGCAGTTTCCAGATTCGTTCTTACACCAAATGATGAATCTCAGATCCGTAACAAATGTACACTGCCATGGATTTAGGGTTTTTCTTTGCTGATGGGGAAGAAAATGAAATGGGGTAGGCGATAATGGTTGTTAGGGTTTTAAATACGATTCATTAAACAGGGTTGGGAAAAGACATAAATGCCCCTAAGGTGATTTGCACGTGACATGGGTTAACTGCATAAATGGATGAGGTTAAGGGGCGGGGAGCAAAATCATGAAGGCCTTCAAAGATCAGGGAGTAAAATGGCTATTTTGAAAGGTTTGGAGCAAAACCGTTAAAGTGAGTAAACCACAGGGAGCAAAACGGAAGTTTACTCTTAATACAATGGAAATGTGTATTAAAAATTTTGAATCTATTGTATAGACATATTGCTTAATTAATGTATAATCGATGAATATAGGAAAGTATGATTGTGAAATTGATTAAAAAAATCGCTCTCAATCTAAATTTCAAATATACAAATGAATTATACCATAAATAAAGAAATCATATAGGGAGAAATTGTAGACGAAAATTAAGAAACGAAATTATTGTAACTGTAAACGGAAATTAAAAGAATAAATTATTGTAAAAATTGGCAACTTTTAAATTTGAAAAAAAAAATAAGTATCCAATTAATTTCTTAAAATAATGTCTCATTATTTTTCCGCCGAAAACCAAATCTAGAGGCTCTAAAAACATGACACGTTTTCTACACTTATTTTCATTTATCATATATAATAGATTATAGATTTATTGTAAGCATCAATTTATAAATTGCAATATGATTCAACAAGTTTGTATTAATGAACTTGCGAAACAATTGTGTTAACCTTATTTTAAATCTCGTTTCATAATTTACATTCTTTATAAGATACGATTTCATTAGCATAATTGAGCATTATTTGCATGCATCCTATACAATAATATGGAAAACACTCAAATTGATTATTAAATACTGATGAGCTGAATATATTATAATGTCATGATAAGATAAGGTACCAAATTTCAACCTAGCTCGTTTCTTTCCTTCATTTAATTAGTACCAACTTGACAAGGATAGGCATAAAAGGAAGATTATAAGTAAAACATTTCAATAGAAAACTATAATAATGAACTGTTTGATTCAATGATGATGTAGAAATTTGCACTGAACAAATAGTGGTGTCAAAAGGATACATCATCTCACATCATCTAAAAATGAGTGGATACTAAAGAATATATATATATATATATATATATATATATATATAGGAATAAGTTAAAATGAGAACCACCTCGAGTTGTAAGAACCCGCGAGAACCACCCCCGCGGGGGGCCGTTGACCACGATTTTTTTTTTTACAACTAGATGTGTATATTTTAACAACCTACGTAAAGTTTGGGTTTAAACGGCGCGCCCGAGGGGGTAGTTTTTTACGCCCAAAGTTTGGTTAAAAAAAAAAAAAAATTAAAAAAAAAAAAAAAAAAACCCAAACTTTGGGCGTAAAAAACTACCCCCCTCGGGCGCGCCGTTTAAACCCAAACTTTACGTAGGTTGTTAAAATATACACATGTAGTTGTAAAAAAAAATCGTGGTCAACGGCCCCCCGCGGGGGTGGTTCTCGCGAGTTCTTACAACTCGAGGTGGTTCTCATTTTTACCTTCCCCTATATATATATATATAGGGGAAGGATGTATAGAAAACCCACTTTAATTTAGAAAACCCGGGAAACTCAAAGCTCCCGATGTTTTTTTTTTTTTTGAAAAAATTTATACATGTTATATACATGTTTTTAAGGGTTTTGGGCAAAAATAATCAAAAAAGCGCCGAGTAGATATTTTAAAAAAAAAAATAAACAAGTTTTGGTGTAACACATGTTACATTCATCTGACATATTTGTAACACGTGTTACACCAAAACTTGTTTATTTTTTTTTTAAATATCTACTCGGCGCTTTTTTTATTTTTTTTGCCCAAAACCCTTAAAAACATGTATATAACATGTGTAAATTTTTTTTTTTTTTTTTAAAGTTCGGGAGGTTAGAGTTTCCCAAGTTTTCTAAATTATAAGGGTTTTCTATAGATACTTACATTATATATATATATATATAGTGGAGAGTTCCAATGAGAAAAAAAAATTGTAAGAAGAAAAAAGAAGAAATTTCAACCAATAAGAATGCTTTATTTTACTTCATTTAATATTAGTATTTAATGTTACTATGAGGGTAAATTGGTAAATCTACATAGGTCATTAATTTATAGTCTTACTCTTTAATAGCTAACTACATTAAATTTTTTGTAACTTATCTTCAAAATATATATTTTTTCAAAAAAAAAACTAATTTAAAGTATAGGATAAATTACGAGTTATATAGGATAAATTACGAGCTGTGTATGATAAATTTCAACGTGTAGGATGAATTTCGAAATATGTAGGATAACTTTTGATGTGTGTAGGCAAAAAAAGTTAGTGTGGAGGATAATAGTCTTTATGACTAATTAATTAGTCAAAAATGATAATAAATGAGATAAGTGAAAAAACAATTTAATGTTTTACAAAATTACCCTTTGTTCTTTTTCTTCTCAGTTAAATTTTCTTCTCAAATGAACCTTTCCCTATATACATATATATATATATATATATATTATTTAACTGATATGCCATTTCTTTTCGCACAATATATTAAACTAGTGTTATGGGTCGTCTATGATGCAGGTGTTGAACCGAATATTTCTTAATTTGATAATATGTGCGCCTGTATTTCGGTTACTTGTACATGCTACTTATAACATCATCTCAAAAAAAAATACAACGAGCCAACCAATTAAACCAAAACACTACCATAATTTTGCTAAAAAAAAAATAAAAAAAACGATGGCAAGCATGTAATTTAGAGCTGGGGGCAAAACAGTAATTTTTCAGGACCAATGAACGAGTTATATGCAACTGCTTTTCACGAATAAAAACTACACTGGGTCAACCAAGTAAAATAAAACACTACCAAAGTTTTGCCAGAAAAAACGATGGCAAGACTACTAGAAATGAAATCTTGCTATTTCTGACCAAAATTTCCGACAAAACAAATTTGGTCGGAAAATTCCGACCATTTTCCGACAGAATACCAATAAAAAGAAAAACAAATTTTAGCGACTATTTTCCGACAAATTACCGACAAAAAAAATATGGTCGGAAATTTGAAGGAAAGTTCTGACGAAGTTCCGACAAAAGAACATTTAGTTTTAAGTCAAGAACCACTGACCATTCTTTTGTTACTTGGTTCGAACTAGCATTTCATTTATATGACACCTTATATGAGATGCACACATAATAAATTTAAAAGATGGGTATAAAAGTTAAGAAAAGTATACACTCTTTTTAACTTCATACCCTGACTTTAGAAAAGAAATAAAAATTATAGAAAAATATATAAATATAATGAAATAATGTATGTGCTGATACCCTAATAAACGATAGCTTCTGACAAAACAATATCTGAATGCTCCCAGAATTCCTGCCGCAAAGCACGAGGAATCTAGCTAGTTATATCAATATTAGTTATAAAACACATAATAACATATATACTATTTCTTACAAAAGATTTATTCATTTCACTTTGGTTCACTTGGAGTCAGGCGGGTTGTCGAGTCAGGGTGGGTTCGGGTCGGAACAGACCATATTAAAAAGATGATTATATTCGGATGTCCATTCAGACTAGTTTCAGGTCAGAAAGGGTGATATTGGGCTGCAAAATAGATTGTTTAGGAATTCTTGGTGGGTTATATTGGGTCTACGTTAGGTAATTTGGGTCGGGTTCGGTTATTGGGTTCGAGTGAAAACAAGCGGCCCTACCCATCATGTCATACAGATTAAAAAAAACAAGACCCAAAAATTAATTACTTGTGATTTTTTGACATCTCAAATTGTTTACTTATATCATGTATACTAAACATTTTTTTAGGTGAAAAACTTGCAATCTCAAATGGATATGTTGCAAAACCGTGTTGAAGAGGCTCAACAACAAGTGAAAGAAGAAATAAAGGAAGAAGTGCAACGACAAATAACCGACCTACTAAAAAAATTTGGTAATCCAGGCAATCCTCCATCGTAGTCTAGTTTAAGTTCATCATCTCTTGTTGTTGAACTTGTAGTTTGATAACCGTGTTGTATTTTTGTGGGAAACTTGTAATTTGACAACGGTATCATATTTTATAGGTAAGCTTGTAATTTGATAACGGTGTTGTATTTTGTATTTAAACTTTTGAACAGAATGTGATTATCGTATCTTAGTTTGTAGATTAATGTTTTAAACATGATTTTTATAGTTTTTTCTGCATTTTTAGCAAAAAAAAATTGTTTTTGTTAATTTTTATAATTAAAATTGTTTGGTCGGAAAATAGTAGGAAACATAGGTCGGAAAATGGTTGAAAAGTAGGAAATAGTCATCGAAATTTTGTTGGAACTTTGAACATCGTTTTTTGTCAGAAACATGTAGAAAATAGTCATCGGAATGTTATCAGAAAAATATAGTCAGAATTTACTCGGAATTTTGTCGGAACTTTTAACATCTTTTTTTGTCGTAAATATGTAGGAAATGGTCATCGAAATGTTGTCGATAAACTTTACCGACTAGATTTTTCCGAGAAAAGCCAGTTTGTCGGAAATGGTCAATAACACCGTTTTCCGACCAAATTCCGACAAAAAACGTGGTCGGAAATAGGCGTGTTTTTTAGTAGTGATTACAATTTTGAACAGGGGCAAATCTTATTTTTAAATGGGGCAAAATCATATTTTGCACTAAGGGCAAAATCGTAGTTTTTAGCTTGAGGCAAAACCATAATTTTATTTTTAAATTTGGGGCAAAGCCGTATTTTTAAGCTGAAGGCAAAACCAAAATTTTATTTTAAATTGGGGATAAACTTGTAATTTGACATAACTAATGAGAAAGTATCAGACAGCTGCATGACACTATTATTCCTCATAAAATGGTCTATATTGTAATTTTTTTATTCTATTTTGTAAATAAACAAGGTGATATCAACAATGTGTTTATTTTAAGAATTTTATAATATATTGAGTAGTAACAGCTACAAACCAAACGTCACATAAACCAATAAATTAAAGGAATTACATATTTCTATATTATCGGTTATTTTGTGCAATACATAACTAGAGCAATGGGAATAGAAAGACCATATAGAATGAATGTCGGCCACTCTTGCATTGTAGTACATTTGAGAGGCTTGAGAACCCTATTTGTTTAGGTAAACTGATACCACCAAGTTGTTTCTAGAGCCAACATAGAGCTCCAATTTTATTTATTTTTCAAACATTTGATTATGATGTTATATAGAGCATTTCGATATAGTTCCAAGTTATTCCTTGATTGGTATGATTTTTTAAATGAAAACTTATGCTTTTTATTGACAGGTTTAGACGTTTGATATAACTTGTCGAAAGTGGCGTTGATGATTAGAGGCGTCTTTGAGAATTCACGTACCCTGTTCGAGATTGAAAAAATGTGCCCTTCTATTATGTTTTGTTATTATTTAGAAAAGATCAAATCAGTATTGGGCTTAATAAACCTAATTCCAAGTGGGCTAAATTCTAAACAATAAAAAATATTGTAAATGGGTCTATATTGAAAGTGGTATGTATTTACTATTTAAAAAAATAACATATACGTATCGGATTTTTTTTAAATCGCATACCCCTCGAAATCGTGGGCCTTGTGCGAAGGTCCTCCCCGCACACCATCAAAGCCTCCCATGATTGAGTAGGTAGGATTATCGTAATGTGTATGGAAATTCCTTATGCGGTATGACACGGTAAGAGGAATTGAATACTCGTGGGCAGTTGTTTGGATTTCTAAAGTTCGTATATTGTGTCAATGAAACTTATACATTTGAAACCATAATGGATACTGAATGTTCAAGTTGTGTGTTCAGATCAAAATATTTCTCAAACAACTTTCTTTAGGTGTCACAACAAGAAGGGAAATTGTACCAAAGTGACACCCTACGTCTTTGTGACATTCCATCTAGACTAAGCATGTTTTAAAACTAAACAAGTTCATTTAAATTAAACTCACCAACTTAGGCCCATGTGTCAACTAATTAAACCAAAACGCATGTTAGTTAAACCCAAAGTCGTTCTTGAGAACTCAAGGGCCACTAGAAGCGTTGTGCGAGTAGAAAACACGGGCTCATATAGTAAAATAATAAAATATATATATATATATATATATATATAGGGTCAGGATCATTTCAGAACCATAAATATTTACAGAACTCTTAATAAATAATCTTTTTATTTATACATTTTTATGTTTAGGATAATTTTATCATTTATTATGTGTATTTTTACGATTACATACATATTAAGAGTCATTTTAACATTTTTTGTATGTAATTTTATAATAACACATATGTAAACTAGGTTTTTTACATATATGTAATTAGTTATGACACATATATATAATTTGGCATTTAAACATATGTAAACTACTTTTAACATGTATGTATCAAAGAAATACAGATAATAGATGATAAAAAGATCCTAAATACAAAAACTTATATATAAAATGATTGTTTATTAGGAGTTCTGCGAGTTCTGCAATTATTTAGAGTTCTGAAATGATCAAATAAAAAGTTTATTTTGCCTAAGTAGGATGAGAAGTAATCTTAACCATTCATTTTTCAAATCAATGGTTAAGATGAAAGTGTAGGAGAAAGGAGGAGTGCAAGGGTATCTTGGGAAAATCCTATTTATGGTCTTTATCTCTCCACATGCAAGACACATGCATATTCCACCCCCGTTTTTTAAACATTCATAACTTTTTTATACGACATTATTTTTTCATAAAAATTTCACCATAAAATCGAGCGTCTTTTTATCTTTAATTTAAGTACCATATTGCTATATAAAATATGAAAACTAAAAAAATCCACTAAAATGTGTTGTATTTCTATGTTGTATAACATTTTTTGTGCTGGATTTTTGTACTATATTTTTGTGCTATTTTTTGTGCTGAATTTTTTTGTCTTAAATTTATTTTTCTCAATTTTTTTGTGCTAGATTTTTTTGTGCTAAATTTTTGCTGAATTTTTTTGTGCTATATTTTTTTGTAATAGATCTTTTTGTGCTATATTTTTTTGTACTATATTTTTTTGTGCTATATTTTTTGTACTACATTTTTTTTGCTATATTTTTTTGTACTAGATTTTTTGTGCTAAATTTTTTTGTACTAGATTTTTTTGTTGTATTTTTAAAAAACAAAAGGGGTGCCACATGTCATTTTTACTCCTATTTATAAGGACCAAAATGTCCTTCATTCCTACTTATTAGAAGTGCCACATGTCATCATCACAATCTTTTTTAGACTACTTAGGCAAAATCCACTTTTTAGTAAATCCTTCCCTTATATATATATATATATCGATACATGTTATCAATATATTGTAGTAAAATGATTTATTAGCATAATTAAACGAATCATGTGGGACTCCTACTGTTTTTTGAAGCATAGTCAAATGAATTGGAGATTTTGTTAGTTAAATTTTTAGTTCTTTGAAGTTAAATGGTTAACTTTCAATTTGTTTAGATGGGTTAAAAGGAAAATGAATCTAGATAGCCCAAAACTTAAAATATCTAAAGGAGTAAATGTCATTTTGCTCCCTGAGCTTTAGTCACTTTTGTCACTTTAGTTCAAAACTCAAACTTTTTTAAATCTGGGTCCCTGTGGTTTCACTTTTATTGTTATTTTGGTCCAAAAGTGAAATCAGCTGATATTTGTCTAATAAAATCGTGTTATTTTGTCTTTTTCCTCAGGGGCAAAATTGTTAATATAATTTTATTATAACACATTATTAATTAAATTAAATAATCAATCAGATCTTTCCTTTAGGGATGATTTTATAATCAACCGAATTGTTATCAAATCGAATCATATCATCAATCAGAGCTTTCCTTTATTCGTGATCATTCCTTTTAGCAGTGTGTCGGTCGAGTTCGAATATTAAAAACAACTCATAAACTTTACACACGGATAATTCCACCAAAAAAATCTTATGTTCTTCATTTGCAAAATTAGCCGAAGCAACAATCTCACCGGAATTGGATGAACTCCAGTCGTCGTTGCAGTTGATCACCCTTTCGCAAACTTGTGAGTTATCCTATACTTTCTGATTGTTATTTCAACCAGAGCAATAGCCCCATACAAGTCCATGTTTTTCGATTCATGATTGATTGAATTTTAGGATTGTAGAGATCAAGGTTCATGTGTATTTTAACCAGAAAAATAGCCCCATACAACTTCATATTACAAGGATTGATAAACCACGTCTTGATGGTTTGTTGCAGCGATGAAATCGACAACCTGGGTTTTGTGTTGTCTAGGATGTTCTCATTTGGGTTGGGGCTCCACATGAGCATACCATCATTGTCGATCAGCACGGTTGCAGGAGAATGGTGTTTGGAGAATATGATGGATTAGGGTTTGGGTTTGGGGAATGTGAAGATGAAGATGATAAGTCTGTTTTTATATGGTCAAAGGGTTATTTAATTTAATTAATAATGTGTTATAATACAATTATATTGACAATTTTGCCCCTGGGGAAAAGGAAAAAATAGCAGGATTTTATTAGACAAATATCAGCTGATTTCACTTTTGGACCAAAATGGCAAAAAAAGTGAAACCACAGGGACTCAGATTTAAAAGGTTTGAGTTTTAGACTAAGGGGCTGTTTGGTAGCCTCTTAATGACCATTCAGATGCTACCTCTTAATGGTTTAAAACCTCTGAATGAATAAGAGGTAACCTCAAGTCTGAATGGTTAAGAGGTAACCTCTGAATGGTAAATCATCACATGTTACATTCTTCTACCTTCTCATTGGTAAAATTCTTGATGGTTCCATTAAGAGGTAGCCTCTTAATGACCATTCAGAGGCTACCAAACAGCCCCTAAAGTGACAAAAGTGATCAAACCTCAGGGACCAAAATGGCAGTTTACTCTATCTAAAGACAAAAGATAAATTTCGTATTTTAATAACTTCATGTAGTTATCCTTTTATTTAATCTTTGAAATATTTCCTTATAGAATGAAACACGATAAATTTTATTATGGAACTAGTTGATGCCCTGCTTGCGTTGCGGGATATAGGCCGAAAATTTATCACCCAATTAAAAAAAACATTGTCATAGCTTTGCTAGAAAAAAAAACGACGACAAAACTGTAATTTGAGCTGCGAGGGGCAAAACTGTAATTTGTCAGGTTCAATGAGCGAGTGTTAGGCAATTTACTGACATGCATAAAAACTAAATCGAGTCAACTAATTAAAACAAAACACTTCCATAATTTTGCTAAAAAAAAACCAAAACCGATGGCAAGACTAGGGCAAAATTGTAATTTTAAACTAGGGTAAAATCGTATTTTGTCAAAAGCTAAAGCGATAGAAATAATGTAATTTTTATCCGGGGTAGAAATCGTAGAACATAGACAGCAGCCTGAAGCTATTCCCCTATATCCTTTTTAAACTGAGGATAAAATCGTAATTTATTTAGGCCAATAGGGGAGTGATAGACAGCAGCAGAGCCTAACATTATTCTTCACACCTTTTTTCCTTTTTTTGTTGTATATATAAATTCCATTTGACAAAAGCAAAAAAAATAATAAACAAAATGGATGTCCGTTAGTAATGTCCAATACCATGTAGCTTGCCGCCACTACTCACCAATTGCAAAAGGTAACTATTGCCACTCATGGGGTCCTAAATATAGGAGGGGGTTTTTTAATGGCACACCCCCTGTCTATCTACACACTTTTAATACGCATCGTATAGGCCTATACGATGCGTATTGAAATAAAGTAAAAGACATGGCAGACTGACAGGTGCAGGTTATGTCTGGCGGCAGGCTTTATACGCATCGTATAGGCATATACGATACGTATCAGCCCATAGTTTTTTTGAATTTATTTTTTGTTGTGTTGTGTCGAATGCGAACCCGAGAAACGAAAGGGATTTCGATCAGTTGGTCGATAATATGATAGATAAAGATCTTGACACGATTATTTCCATTTTCAAGTATTATTAAAACCATTCAAGCCCACCAGTCTACAATGTGGTTCCCAATTTGCGGAACATAATCCCAGATTGTCTAAAGAAGCGCTTTTATCATGTGTCATGTGGTAAACAAATAACAAGGGTGTATATACAGATCTCTATTCGTTCATCTTTCCAAGCTTTTACACAGGAATATGTGGTTCCCAATTTGCGGAACATAATCCCAGATTGTCTAAAGAAGCGTTTTTATCATGTGTCATATTAGATGTGTTATGGTGAGATTTTTTAAGTTTGCATAGTGGGAGAAAAGACCAGCACCTCTGTCAGTATTGTCCTTTAAATTCGCATAAACATATATTCGTTTCATAACCTCCTCCTATAAATCAACCACAACTCACCCGATACGTCTTCTATGATGATTCGAAACATTCACGATAAAAGTGTTCTTTAGACAATCTGGGAATATGTTCCATTTTATGACACATGATACGGCATGCTTACCTTAATCACATCTTCCATGGAGTCACAGATCTGATAATAGGGCCCACGGATCTTATGCCCACCCGAGACCGACCTCTGGATCACACATGATAAAAGCGCTTCTTTAGACAATCTGGGATTATGTCCCGTTTCTTCAAGATTTACGTCTGATGTCCAAGTTTGATCACATTTGACTTCATCTGCCGCAGTCCAATGACTATCTTGGTTCAATAATCCGACAATAGGGCCCACGGGTCTTATGCCCACCCGAGACCGACCTCTGGATCACACATGATAAAAGCGCTTCTTTAGACAATCTGGGATTATGTTTCGTTTCTTTAAGATTTACGTCTGATGTCCAAGTTTGATCCCATTTGACTTCATCTGCGGTAGTCTAATGACTATCTTGGTTCAATAATCCGACAGTAGGGCCCACGGATCTTATGCCCACCCGAGACCGACCTCTGGATCACACATGATAAAAGCGCTTCTTTAGACAATCTGGGATTATGTTCTGTTTCTTCAAGATTTACGTCTGATGTCTAAGTTTGATCACATTTGACTTCATCTGCGGCAGTTTAATGACTATCTTGGTTTAATAATCCGACAATAGGGCCCACGGATCTTATGCCCACCCGAGACCGACCTCTGGATCACACATGATAAAAGCGCTTCTTTAGACAATCTGGGATTATGTTTCGTTTCTTCAAGATTTACGTCTGATGTCCAAGTTTGATCACATTTGACTTCATCTGCGGCAGTCCAATGACTTTCTTGGTTCAGTAGTTCGTTCAATATCAGCGTTGTTTATCACCCTGTGTGAGCATTGGAAGCCCGACAAACAGTCTTGCAATTACATCTTCAATCGAGACCGCATTATTAATTATAATGAAGCAATGAAGATTGAATGTGGAAAACCGCAACCGTTTTTTACTACGGAAACGATGGCTATGGGAAATACAAACCTAACATGAACCACAATGGACTCAGACTCATACTACCCTTGTCGTTCCGTATTTTCTCCTTTTCTAATTCTCGAAGAATCTCGTAACTACCGATATCTCATCCTTTTGTTGTTCAATACTTCCGAGATGATTCAGGTGAGTCCTATGAAGCAAGTGTCTGTCTATTCAATTGAGAGGAATCATTGCATTACATCCCCATTGAAAACAAATTGTGTCTGTCTGAACCAACCGAAATCCACAAATTTCCAACAATTAACGGGACATTGTTAAAAGGGAGAATCTATTGGAACACCTGATTGAGAGAAACTTCTTCAAGCTAACTGCCGATATCTCACCCTTCTGTTGTTCAGTACTTCCGAGACGATTCCAATGAGTCTTATGAAGCAAGTGTCTGTCTACAAATTCCAACAAATTGTGGGTTAATAGATTCCGAAGTTGTTATTTCAGTTATTTCTGTTGATTCAGTACTTCAAGGCATGCCTGTTTGATAACCGAATAGAGATCCAAATTGTCAGGAAAGATGACCGAATAGAGATCTGAACCAACCGAAATCCACAAATTCCAACAAATTGTGTCTAATGCAAGGATCTTCGAATGCGGTGTGTACGTTAAATACCGTTCACCGCTTTTTTAGTTGGTTCTCTTGTTAAGTGAGACATTTCATAGAGAACAAGTTCACAGTAGAATTAAATTTTATTGAAAACTTGTAATTTCTCCACTCACCGTGAAATCAAACAGTTTCTGTGTCGAACAATTTCTCCGTCGCTAATTTCTCCACTCACCGTGAAATCGAACAGTTTCTTCGTAGATTTCGTCCGGTTTCAAAGCCAGTTGAGGATTACGAGTGGTCTTGACTCGTTCAAGGCATGCTTGTTTGTGCGATTTACAAAAATAAGGATGCATTCGACGGTAAACGATGCAGCTGATGAAACCGAAGCTGTTATTTCTGTTGTTTAGTACTTTCGAGACAATTCAAGTGAGTCCTATGAAGCAAGTGTCTGTCTATTCAATTGAGAGGAATCATTGCATTACATCCCTGTTGAAAACAAGTGGTTGTAATGATGGAACCCTTGATTTGAAAAACATTTTTGAGAAATCTATAGTTCAATACGCATCGTATAGGCCTATACAATACGTATTGAATGATGAATTTACTGAAATACCCCTGTTTTCTGATAAAATCAGGGGTATTTGTGAGAAAATTCAAAGTTTAATACGCATCGTATAGGCCTATACGATGCGTATTAAGCTGATATACGATACGACAAAGGCCTATACGATCGTATTGGGCATTATTTCAAATTTAGTTTTATCGTGTTTCCCTCGGTTCGACGCGTATACGTCTCGTTTTTTGCCGAACTTTCGCATATTTTGTCGTTTTATGACGTATACCTTCAACACAGGTCGTTTCGGTGCCACTCGGTTGCGTGCGAATATCGTATTCAATGATTACGTACAATTTTGTTTGAAATCCACTTGGACTCCATAGTGACGTGTTATATGTATACGTGTGTATAAATATCATTAGTCGCGTACTTTGACGTATTTTTGCGTATTTTGACGTATTCTAACATATTGTTGCATATTTAATAGTAATTTTGACGTATTTGAGCGTATTCTAACGTATTTTAGCTTATTTTAGGGTATTTTAGCGTATTTTAACGTATTGTAACGTAAGTTAGCGTATTTTAACGTATTTTAGGGTATTTTAACGTATTGTAACGTAAGTTAGCATATTTTAACGTATTTTAGGGTATTTTAGCGTATTTTAACGTATTTTAGCATATTTTAACGTATTTTAACGTATTGTAACGTAAACTTAGCGTATTTTAACGTATTTTAGTTGGTTTCGAATATAACCAACGTATTTTAGTTGGTTTCGAATATACCCAATGTATTTTAGTTGGTTTCGAATATACCCAACGTATTTTAGTTGGTTTCGAATATACCCAAAGTAGTTGATCACGCTCCACAGTTGTCAAATTCGTTGCGTGCGTTCATATTGTTTTAGACAACAACAGATAATGAATGGATTGTTGGACTTCTTGTTCCTAATGTATGCCTCAATTCATCTTTTTTACTCTTTTCTTCGATTTCAACAAATCTTTTCAATAATCAGTACGCAACAAAGAGACCGCCTTGTTAATTTTAGAGTATTTTAGCTTATGTTGATGGATAACGCAAACAAGTTCTCCACAGTTTGTTATTCAAATCTCTATTCGGTCATCTTTCCAAACTGCAACACACGATAAGTTTAAACTTTATAGTGTGTGATTTGACCAGGAAATGATTGGAGGTGATTTATACTTTTAATAAGCTGTCACAGTTGTCCAATTCGTTGTGTGCATTCATAGAAATCTGAAACAATCAGATATTTATCTATCTGTGTGTGTCACATCCATCCTGTTATAGCAAAGAATGCATACACAAATAGTTGTAGTGGACGAAGCAAAGATACCATTCTAAACCCTAGCTGGAAACAAACCAACAAAATCCGAATACTGAAAATCATCAGCAACCAATTTTCCTTTCCCTAACATGATAAAAGCGCTTATTTTCTAGTGGGTTTTATAAGTCAAAGTTAACTTTCAGATTCATATTCAGGAAGACATGTCGGGTTCTGTACCCATCCCCGCGTTGATAGCTTTCGTTTTATTAACTACCAAAAGAATGCATACACAAATAGTACCGGGACCACTGGAATAGACACATGTCACATAGTTTGTCATGACAAAAGATATAGATGTAGGAATATAACTAGATGTTACATGTGTCAGGATCTTTATCTATCATGTCATCGACGAACTGCTCGAAATCTCTTTCGTTTCTCATGTTAGGGAGAATGTTCTCGAAATTGAAGGAAAAGGAAAAATGGTTGCTGAAAAGAAATAACAGCTTCGGTTTCATCAGCTGCATCGTTTGCCGTGGAATGCATTCGTATTTTTGTAAATCGCCCAAACAAGCATGCCTTGAACGAGTCTAGAACACTCGTAATCCTCAACCGGCTTTGAAACCGGACGGAATCTACGAAGAAACTGTTCGATTTCACGGTGAGTGGAGAAATTAGCGACGGAGAAACTGTTGGAATTTGTGGATTTCGGTTGGTTCAGAAACTTAACAAGAGAAGCAACTAAAAAATCGGTGAATGGTATTTAACGTACACACCGCATTCGAAGATCCTTGCATTAGACACAATTTGTTGGAATTTGTGGATCACCAGAAATAACTGAAATAACAGCTTCGGAATCTATTAACCCTTTTCTCTCTCTGACAACCCTAGACCCAAACCACTGCAATCCACCACGATTATGTCTCTTCTACTCATCGGCACCGCCGCATGACCAACCTGTCGCTGCACTGTTCTCGTTGTGGTCGACGTATACCAACGGTTCTGTGAAAAAAAAAACATCATTTGTTCATCATTGTTCTTGAAGATGAAGAAACGATGGTTTATTCTCTTTAATCTATTAGAACAATCCTTGTTTTGAGAACCTGGTTCTGTTGTTCAGTACCAACAGAATGCATACACAAATAGTTCTAGTGGACGAAGCAAAGAGACCACCTTGTTAATTTTAATGAAGCAATGAAGATTGAATCTGCAAACCACAACCTTTTTTTACTACCGAAACGGTGGCTATGCAAAATACAAACCGCAATCATTTTTTACTATGGGAAACTTGGACATCAGACGTAAATCTTGAAGAAAATATGCGGTCCCCAATTTGCGGAACATAATCCCAGATTGTCTAGAGAAGCGCTTTTATCATGTGTCATATGGTAACAAGAGTGTGTTGTTCCAAGATCAATTCCAATTGCAGTTTTTTCAACTCTCATGTTCCAAATGCAGCTGATGAAACCGGAGCTGTTATCTTGGTTATTCAGTACTTTCATGATAAATACAATGTTCATCTTCGTTATCCTTTGCTTTCTGCAATTCAAGCAGTCACGGATGCTAAACGTACTGTTATTACATCCGAGACGATTCAAGTGAATCCTATGAAGCAAGTGTCGGTTTATTCAATTGAGAGGAATCATTGCATTACATCCCTATTGAAAAACATAATCGATAAATTTAGGGAAAATGGGGTTGAAAGATGATAACCCAACAGTGGAGGATCTCATTCTACAGCTTCGATAAATTCAGGGGTATTCTCAAATAATGTTTCCTAGATGTTTGAAGACCAACAAATGTCCAAAGTGCTGCTTTTTCGTTCGCGTGAGGGAAAGCTACCGCGTGACAGGAAGCTACCTTGCAAAAATTAAAAAATTAAATCGACACCCTCAATACGCATCGTATAGGCCTATACGATGCGTATTACTTTTTGGTAGAGGACAATGGCAGCCTTTGGCAGACATAGAAGTTTGAACCCACCTCAATACGCATCGTATAGACCTATACGATCCGTATTGAGGGTGTCTATTTAATCCCCCAAGGTGTGCCAATAATACGACCCTATAGGAGATGAAACACAATACATATATTTTTAGTAATATTTAAAAGAATATTAGTTTACCGAACAGTACTGGGAGTTAAAAGGTTAAGCTACTGTTTGGTATGCATGAATAAGAGGCGAAACAGAATGGACCATTATGAAGGAATGAAAGAAAGGGTGTTCGGTTGGTCGATGGAATAGAATCACCCATTAAATAAGACGTTTCATTCCCTTAAAATCATTCCATCCACCCCCTCCCACCCCCCACCCTCCCGGTGTTTTCTAATTGCATCCCCTCTTACACACTTCATTAACAACTCCACAACTCTCCATTGTCTCCACCACCGACGCCCACCATCACCACCACCCACAAGTCACCGACACCTGCAACCCGCCACCGCCTCTACCGCCACCCCGACGGCCACCGCTTCCGCCACCCACCGCACCTCTGTCGCCACCAACCGCCTCCGCCACCGCCACCCACCGCTGCAGCCACCCACCAGTTGCCACCACCTGCAACTTGCTACTGCCTCTGCGGCCGTTGCCACCCACCGCTACCAACCACCACCGACGGTCGCCGTCGCCGCCCATCCGTCACTGCCACCCATTGTTGCTACCACCACCGACCATCACCACCTATCAATGCCTAGTGAGAAACGTGAGTCTTGAATCTTAAATTGTTTTTCGCTATAGATAGGTTACCAAGGCCCAACTAAAACGTGAGGCATGGAACAAAAAAGTTAAAAAAAATTATCGTCTGACGAACTTAGAATTCCCTAATTAAAACGTGAGCCTTTATCCGCTACACTTAAGAACTATTTGATACATTTTATCATATAAAATTAATTAATACACAATATATACAACAGATCAAAGTGGGCCCCTCCTGAAATTGGGTCATGTGCGATGGCCCACCCTGCACAGAGTATGATCGGCCATGATTAAACCTAAAATCTCCCCCTCACCTAAATCAAACATATAGTCTCGCACGATTTGGTTTGGACTTTTGATAATTCTCCAATGAATCATTCCATAAAAAACTCAAATCCTCTTATCACCCTAATCAAAAAGATGAATTTAGAATAACACATTAAATTATAGGACATGTGATTATAGTTAGTGTTAAGAAGAAGTGTAACGTTTTTTTTTAACAATCTTGAAAAAGTCAACATAAATGATGATTACATTAACCCAAAGACAAGAAAATGACTAACATCACATATTGTCACGATTATGAGTTTGATTGTTTCAACGCAGTGCTAGATATGTAAATTCAATTGTTTGGTAATTGTTTTAACAATGTAACCTTCAAATTACTTTTGTGTGTGGTTAATGTGAGTATACGTGATGTTTTTATTGAATTTAATGTACCATATACAGTAAGGTTAGCCGAAATGTATCCATGTGATTTTGGTGATAAAGATAAAAACCGGTTTAACTCTCTAATCATGTTCTTATTCTAAAAACGAATACAAGTATGCCAAGTTGAATGGGTAATTTGCTCCTAGAAGATTATGATAAAGAGAAAGAAATATCTTTTATTTACATTGTTGTATCATTATAAAGAGTTGTTATTTTTAATGATCGCAATTAGAAAGTGTTGTGGGATGTTATTTTACAATGAAGTATGTTAAGGCTGATTTGCGTAATTGGATTTGTGATGTTTATTTTGAATGGTTGTTGTATTAGTTACATAGAACAATAGTCACATAAAAATGTTTCTCTTGAAATTGTAATCTAACGTCTTCTTAAGAATAAAACTTGTAGAGAATAGTTGTAAGAATATTGTATTTTTAGTATGTATTTTCTAATAGATTTTGTAGTATATTTTTATAATGCTACTCGACCTAAATATCTATAATAGAATGATAGATATCCTAACATCATATATAAGTGACACCATTGAAAAAATGTTAGGTCCAACACTTTGCAAGAAAGTTATACCTAAACATGTTATAGGTTTGCAGACATAAACAGATTCTAGTGACGTTCCTAAAATCGTCAACCACATGAGCTGATTTTGTATATGATTGTTGATTTAATTGTTGTTTGTTTTTGAAACCTTAAAACAAGTTCTTTTTTTAGCTGTCATCATAAAAAATACAATAAAACACAACACATTCAAAGACAAAGTGCTATTGTAAACACTTTTATAAAGATACGTCATAATTAAACCTAATGCGACTAACCTATGCTAATGCATCTTCGCCACACAGCTGGTTATCACGTCTTTGTTAAGCGGTTGGTCCTCCAACTAGTCAAGCTAGTCGATCTCGTTTTGGACCCTATCCTTCCATTGCCAGTCGGTATCTTTTTGGACCCTAGCCTTCTCCTTCCAAAAAACCGCAAGCTGGTTTTTGTTCAGCCCTACGGGTCTGCCCTGTTGGCCCCATGTAGATGAACCTAAGGACGACGTGGGGCAACTTAAGGGTGCCGTTTAGCAGGCACACATTGAACTCCATGAACGGACACAAATAAAACACGATTGAAGGTAGAAAGCCTCCTAATGCGACAAACCAAAAATTGCAACACGATATAAGAAAACAACAAATCATTACGTACATTTAAACATAGACTACCTATGATGCAAAATGAAATAAATAAATATAGAGACATCAAACGGTTGAAACAAAGAATCGAGACCACTTCGACACATGCACAACACAACAGTTTCAGCTTGTATGCATAAACAACCATATTAAAGTGTTCCAAGAAGCCAAACTGTTGAGAATCGACACGGCTATCACACATTACACAATCATATCACCAGGTCAGATGCCCCGCCAAGATACGTATTATCTCAAGCGGATAAATACGTCATGGCTGCATACTTAGTGAAAACAATGTGAAAAACAAATAAAGCACATGACCATAGTCAACAATGTACCGAATATGCATAAACAACCATGACCCTCAACAAAACACTTAAATAACAAAGCTCATAGGTGTAGGACGACGACAACACACAATACCAAGCCAAATCCTCACCAAAGTTTTGGCTCTCAGAAGAAGGTTGTTTTTAACCAGTTAGTTGAACTGAGTTGTACATCAGCCAACAACAATAAGATAAGACCAATAAAGAGCATGCAAATAATATTGCACACCCAAATGGCCATAATAAACATCAAAACAGCCATAAAACAAAGCTCAGAAGCAATAGACGGCTGCACTATAAGTTATCAAGCCAAGTCCAAAGCAACATCATAGCTAATGGTCTCGGATGAGCCATTAGTCATCTTCATCGACCCAATAAGCAAACGTCACAAAGACTAACAAACGTTGTAAAAAACAAAAAGTCTTTGATGAACATTATCTTACACCTACATAGGCCCTTAAAACAAATAGCCAAACAAAAGAATGTTTAAACAATAGACGAATGCAGTTTAGGTTTTCTAAGTCAAGCCTAAAGGCACATTATAGACTATTTTGAACCACTCAAGCTAAGCAACTTGCACATCAGAAAACAACAACAGAACCCAAATGCCCATAATCAACATCAAAACAACCATAAAACAAAGCTCATAAGCAATAGATGGTTGCAACATAAGTTACCAAGCGAAGCCCAGAGCAACATCACATCAAATGGTCTCTGATGAGCCATATGCCATCTTCATCGACCCACCAACCAAACGTCACAAAGACAAACAACAACTGTAAACCACAAAGGATCTCTGGTGATTTGGTGAACATTATCTTGACAACATCACAGACCCTTAAAAACTCAAAAGGTCTCATTCAAAACAACTCTAAACCAAAATCAAGGTTAAACAACAACAGCAAATGTTCAATAGTGAGACCCAAATTGACAAAAAAACACATACACCAACAGATCTTCCACAGAGACACAAAACCCAAACCAGAAAATTGAAAATCAAACGACGAACCATAAGTGATCGTCTTCAATGATGGAAGAACCCCCCCCCCCCAAAAAGACCATGCAACAACATATTGTTAAAACCAACACAAAATCCCAACATTAAACTCTAAAAATAACCTCTGAAACGCACTGCGTAGTTTCTAACTACGCGAATACATGTAAAAACGGAACAAAGACAACAATAGCAAGAATCTACATATAAACATCGCGGAGGCCAACTTTCGGAGCGAATCTGGCCATCGTAGACGGAGGTCGTCAAAAGCGATAGGAGTTTGTTGGTCTCAGAGAGAGGGGGAGTGGAAACTTTAAAGTAAAGTCAAAACCCACTAAAACAACCACTTAAATACCCACTAAAGTAAACAACTTACAAAGTCAAAGGTACAAACCTTTGATGCACACTAGAGCACTAATGTGCGAGGTGCAACCAATAGAAACACAAGTATGTTACAAATTGATAATATATAAATGTTTGAAATATTGTGGTAATGGTGTAACATTTTGTAAATGATGTGAAAATTAAACCCATTTAACACAATAAGTTGTATGCGTTATATGAAAGCATCATCCAGGATCATTCAATACCATTCATTCAATACAACGGTATGAACACGATACCAAGGCAAACCCATGGAAAAACCCTTTTATGAAAGAAAAAAAAGAGAAAATAGAATCCTGGGTTGCAAACAGTGATTCGATTGATGATAAAAAAGAGAATTCTTGGTTCAGTTCTCCACCTTAACGACATAAAAAAAGGTTTGATCATTTTTTTTGTGGATCAATCAAATTCCGGAAGGCTTTGTGAAGTGCTTCTTTAGGAGTTAAGCTTCCATTTGTCTATATTTTGAGAAATAGCATCTCTGACAAACTTGCCAATAAAACATCAAATATTGTGTGGAAATGAGAATTTAAAGATTTATGAAAAAACGAAAATCTTTTTTATTATTTAAATAATATTGCTTTTTTAATTATTTATTAAATTAAGATTATTATTAGTAGTATTAATAAGTGTAATTATACATAAGTTTAATAATATTGAAGAAACAATTATCAGAATGACAGGAATCAATCAGATCAAGGGTTTAGTTTCTACATAAAAAGGTTAATCCTCTCGCTGATTCGGGGGTTCAGCTGAGTTCCTTCTCCAGTGTTCACTGCAAAACAGAAAGCCGTTAGACTCGCCACGGGGAGAATGGGGGTTCTCTCCGTGACCACCCTCCGGCGTTAGAATAAGTACAGTGATCTCGATGAAGAAGAAGAAGAAGTAGTAAAACTGAAGTGAAAGTAGCTTGTGAGATCATACCTGCAATGACTTATTTATAACCGGTTTTTTGCGGGAAAATAGTCTGACGGAGATAGTAACGGAAAGTATTTTCTGTTGGCGGTTATTCCCTTTTCCGTCAATCACTAACCTCACATCCATGCACACGGATTGCGAGTGTGATCGATGGCTGGAGAGATGCCACGTGGAAAGTGGGTTTGTGTAGATCGATCTTCAAACGGATGCCATCATCGTGATTTGATGAGCGTCCAAGATTATGCCATGTCACAGTTAGTTGTAACCGAATGGCCATGCTTGATGAGCATTAGAAAGTCTTCTAGAAGATTTACAGCTATAAACCTTTATGCCCTTGCCACGTGTCTACTCTGTTGCAACAGAAAAGATGCTTTTTTTCAAGTCTTGATTTCAGGCGCGCGGAGATGTTTAGGATTTTATCTTCAAGTCTAACTGTTCTCTTGCGCGAGCCCACGCAAGGGTGTTAGTTGAATGTTTGTTTCTCCTTTCCTCCGGCGCGTGTTTATTGAAGACTGTTTTCTTTCATAACTTGTTTGGGACCACTGCGCAGCCGCGTATGGTCTCGTTAAAGATGTTCTAGAAGTGAGGCTATGGGATGGTCTTATTTGCCTGCGCAAGGTTTTTGGGACCATACTCCTTTGTTATTGAACCGTTTCTTCTCAAATCCTGTTTAGGACCGCTGCGCAGCCGCGCAGGGTCTTTGTTCAAGATGTTTTGGGATAAGGTTGTGGTATGGTCTTATGCGCCTGCACAAGGTTTGTGGGACCATACCCCTTCAAGTCCCCCCAGTCCAGTGTTGTTTCTACGCAAGTAGGTGGAGCACTGGACTATATAAAATGAAGTGTGCGCTTTTTGCTTTGAGAAGTTGTAGGATTGTTTGGCGCGAAGTATGAAGAATCTTCCTGTGGAAGATATTTTCTTTGTTTCTTCAAGTTGAGGTTTTCATGATTTCAAATTTTAAAAATTTTGACTCATGGTAGGTATCAGCCTAGCAGGTAAAAGGTATTGTGCTGATGTGTGACATGTGACGGTTGGTCAACAGGCTGTCACTTGTTAGACGTCTCACATTAATTGGGTATCATCAAACGTGGTCCACACGCGCGTGTGGGTTTGTTATTTGTTTCCCACTCGCCCTTACTGCCTTGGTAACCGCGTTTTCCTAAAAAAGGGGTTTTGCGGTTTTCGAGAACATTAATGGCGATGGGTATATAAACCCCTTGAGTGGCTTCCTTTTTTCATTAGTTGCTCCTGAGTTGTTTCGTCTTCTCGACTTTTTCTTTGAAGAAACCTGCAAGTTTTTTCCTTTATGTCTACTAAAGAACATCTCGAAGATTCTTCTGAAGAAATGTCTGCCTCCCTACCACCGTTGAAGTGGTCAAAGGAGATTTTTGACAGACTCGTGAAGAACTTCAAGTTTCCTAATGGCTGGGGCGTCAGATACCCAGAAGAAGGGCAAACGGCGGCCGATGCTCCGGCTGGTTATATAACTTTATTCTGGGACTACTTTGCCGATGGAAACTTCCGATTACCCGCTACGAGATTTGTGTTGGATGTTCTTGATTATTACAAATTCGATATTTCTCAGCTACACCCCATAGGAATGGTTCGGATTCGACATTTCGAATTCCTTTACCGATCGATGCATATTGATCCGACAATTAATCGTTTCCCGAGTGTTTTACCAACTCCATTGTTCACAAGGTTTTTATTCCTTTGCCCAACGTTCATCGGCCAAGAAGATCCTACTGACCCCTTCCAAATCTTTTCATGAGTGGAAACCCAAGTTTTTCTTTATTAAAGCTGGAGTGATTCCCATGAATATGACCTTTTGGGGTGCGGAAGATATTGTGGTAGAGAATATGAAGACTCCGGAATTGGAGATTTGGTATCAAGACTTTAAGGATATTCCTTCTATCGAGCTTCCTGAGAGGGCCCTGGTTGCTGCTGGCATGAGTCTTCACTTGAAGATAGATCGTGAGGACAAGCCGGTGTATATGGAGGATGATGGAAGTAAGACTTAGGATCTTCTTACCCTTTTTGTTTTTCTTTTTTGTAAATAATGTGAACTTATCACTGTTTTTGCCTTTGTAGTTGTTTCTTTGTATGTTGTTGCATACAAGAGGGAGAAAGGGAAAATGACAACTATCCCAAAGGGTGCCGCTGAAGAGCTTTGGTATCAGCAGATAATAAGGAATTTTGCGTTTCCACGGGATGAGGATCTAGCAGCGCATCCTTTGATTGATGCTGGTAAGCTCATTTTAGACTTTTTTTTTTATCAATATTGCAATATTACTCTTTGTTGTCTTTGCGTGTTGGGTAATATTGCAATATTTCTTTTTAAATAGGCGAGTTGATTAATCTGGGCATAGGCCCTGAGAAGAAGAAGAAACGTGTACCGACTGTTACTATTACGCCGAATGCACAAGTTCCTAAGGGAGAGAGGAAAGGTACGCGCCGTTTCTCTGAATCCTGGTGTGATTATATAGTGTTGTCTGACACATTGGAAGGACTTGCGCCTGTAGCTTTAAGAAAACCAAAGGCGGAGCCTCGGGATACTGCGGATATTCCGGTGTTCAACCCTGATGATCCCATTGACTTGGAGTCGAGCCAAGAGCCTTTGTTAAGGACGAAGGCGGTGAAGAGGAAACCCGAGGGTGAAGCTGCGGCGCAGCCTGCGAAGAAGATTATCTGGAAGAGGATCAGCAAGAAAGGAAACTTGGATGCTTTTGCTGCAAAGTTTTCTCCAGGTGCGTATCTTCTTGACTTTGATTCCTCATGCTTGCTAAGTTAACATGAACTCTTATTTTGCAGAGAAGTCTATTCCTCCTGTTCGCGCGGAATCATCGTCTATTTTTAATGATGATCTCCTGCCTTCACTACCTCACGTATCTGTTAAGGAACAGTTGGAAGGCACCAAAGCTGCTGAGACGGAGGTAGAGAAGGTTGTTGAAGTGAAAAAACCTGAAGTTGAAGTTGAGAAACCTGTCGAAGTTAAGCTAGAGGCGGAGAATTTTATGGAGACGAAGGCTGTGGATGCTGGTGTTACCTGGAATTGTGGCACTCGAGCCTGAGAAAGGGAAATCCATTCAGGAAGACCCAGTAATAACTTTTCCTTTCTCTGCCGCTACTTCCACGCTTGTGAATGTTGAAAAGAGCCCAGCTGGTGATCAGGGCTTTTTTACTCATGATGAGGAGGACTCTCCCATCCGCCCAGAGGAAACCCTGGGGGATTACTATTATAGATCTTATTCTGAAAAGAGAGCTTCCGATACTCATGCGCCTGTATGGAAGCTCAAGCAAGGCGATACCTTTTCTGATTGGCATATTTTCCGTGATTGGTTACAAGGTGTTTTCCCTCCCGCGGAGGTTAAATTTCAAGAAGAGCATTCCCATAATCAAACTTATCATGCTTATCTTGAGGAAACAAACAACTCCACTTCCCCCACCCACCGTGTAGTGCGCGAGTGGTGCAGTATGCATAAAGAATGGTCTGCTTTTGAAGCGTCCAAGAAAGAAGCTAATGAGGAGAAGGCAAGGGTTGCCCTACTGAGGGCTAAGTTGGAGGCTGGTCAAGCCAAGTTTGAGAGCGAGCAGAAAACTGAAGAGTAGTCTGCTGCGGGGTGGAAAATGAAGGCTGAAGCTGAAGCCGCTCTTCTTTCAGAATAGCTTAAACGCTGGAGAGAAATTTGCGAGAAGGACAACAATGAGAAGATGGGTCTCCAGAATAATATTAACAATCTTAAGGCGGAGGTTGGAAAGTTAAAGAAGGAGAATGCTAAGGCTGAAGCAGCCCGTGAAGAAGCCCGATCTCACAGGGAGAGAAGTGAGCAAAGAGAGGTATAAACCTGTACTACTCTTGCCCTTAGAGATAAGGAGATAAAAGAACTTACTTCTTTGTTATCTTATCAGGAACAAGTTAAAGTGGAGCTCGAGTCTGTCAAGAAAGAATTGCAGCTTGAAAGGGTTGAAAAAGCGGAAACCTCCTGCCGTCTGGTCGAAACTGAGGAGAAGTTAGAAACTTCTGAAACTGCTCGGGTGACGGCTAAGAGTCTAGTTGAACCACCGAAGGATGATATGCTCTGGATGAAGCATCGTGGGATTATAAATGTAAGTGCGTCGGCTCCTTGTAATATTTTGATGTGTTTGTACATCTTCTTATTTGTTATATTGCACAGGTTGCAAATTCTGTCCTTAACTCCGTCGATTTGGATCAAGCGGTTGCGAAGCTGATGGATACCGTGCGTAATGATGGATACACCCAAGGGTATGCAGAATGTGCCCAGCATGTTAATAATGCACTAAGGGTTGATTAGGATACCCGCAGATCCGCCATGCATGGAGTTGATACCAGAGACTCCCATGCTACTGCCAAGACTGAATATAATAACTTATTCCTGCCCGTGATGGACCTGGTCACTGCGGCGCTTCAGTCTGATGAGTTTGTGGCGGAATTGAAGGAGGTATTTCCAGATGAAGCAGATGATGATGAAGACCTAGAGTAGGTTTTCTTTGTATGTTTTGTGGTTGTTGAACACTTTAGTTGAATAGGTTTGGGATGTAGATCCCGTTTGTAATGGTGTGATGGCGCTGATGCGCAAGTAACGTTGTTGTTGCGCTGTTGTGCATGTAAATTTTTGTTAATGCGCTTGCTGTGCAAGTAACTTTTTGAATGTAGGGTATATTTGAATTACAATGTTTTGCATGAGTATAATTACTTTGTTTAGGTAAGGCGAATAAAGATGGTATAAAGCTCATGTGTGAACGTAGGACTAGACCTTGTGCGGTACCTGTGACCGCGGACCGTTCATGAGACTTGTATTATATTACCATAGTGTTTTTGCGCTTACCAAAAGGAATTGCATGCATTTGTAATAAACATGAAGATAACGTAACGAACATTGTATTGATTCGGACAGGGCTCAGAGGCCATGTATTATAAAGTTGTTTTAGGATAAATAATGAGACTTAATTTACTGCGTATGCAAATAGTCCTTGTGCCATAAGTTGGTAATTTGAAAAACTTGCCAAATATGAAGGAAAACTATGATTGCATGCGCGTTGACCTATCTTGGGCTTTTAAGCTTGTTTAGCTTTTTTGTTACTTGGCCCCTCGTCTCCACGCGTGATCTGCTTGATTTCATTACACACGTTTTGAACCTGATGGGTAAGTTCCCCTTTTTAAGCGCTTTCTCTATTTCCGTGCGGAGACTGATGCAGTTGTTTGTGGTGTGGCCATTGTCTTTGTGGTACTCGCAGTAGAGGTTTGGGTCTTGTCCTTTTTTGTTTTTCATCAGCGGCGGTGTTTTGAATTGGTAATATTCAGTGCTAAACACTTCCGTCGGCGTCTTGGTAAGAGGCGTCCATTGCCTTTCTCGGTTTTCTTGTTTAGCCTCTTTTTGCGCTGTGACCTTATTGATTGTCGCGCGGGCGTCATCTGAGGAGTATGCGCCTGATGTTGAGTCCTTCCAGTTTTTCTTGAATTTCCTACCACTGTTTCCACTTATGTCTTGAGGGCGGTTCTGTGGTAGTGGTGGTCTGTTGGAACTTAGATTGCGCTCTGTTTGAGCGTAGACTTTTGCAGCTGCCATCAACTTTTCCCAATTTTTCGGCAGACCTTTAGTCCCTGACAATACTTTGATCATATCATTGCACCTTACCGTGTATTTGAACTGCGCGCGGATTAAGTGCTCATACACATCACCGATTTCCAACACTTCTTTGTTGTACCTTGTTATGAAATCTTCAAAGCTTTCATCATCCCTCCTCCAGATGTTCATGACATCTGCGGAGTCTCGAATGGATCTGTGATGTTGACTGAAATGGACCAGAAACTTTTCCTTCAAATCTACCCAGGATGTTAACTTACCCACTGGTAGATTGTCAAACCATACACGTGCTGCGCCTGTTAAAGTTTGGACAAACAAATGGCACCACATGGGTAGTGTCCATCCTCCGACTAACCCTACGGTGGTGAACACGCGCAGGTGATCATCGGGATCTGATAATCCGTTGAACTTCCCAACATTTGACGGTAATTTCGCCCGCTCAAGTGGAGCTAGGGCAATCTCTTTAACAAACTTTGAATTTTCAGCCGCTTCTGCTGGTCGGTAAATCAGATTGTAATCATACTCCGCTTCTGGGTTTTAAACCGCACGGATTTTTGGTTTATAGCTTGCATGGTCTCTTTGCAATCGACTGAAAACACTCGTGTTGTCTTCTTCATTATACGTCATGTCATACTCATCAGTTTGGATGTCCCGCTTCTAATATGAACGCGGGCCCAAACGTGAATGGACTGACTGACGTCTGTGAGAGTACTGCTCATTACGGTGATCTTTTCGCCTGGATTCAAAGTGAGTGGATTCATACTTAGTGGTAGATCTGGAATAGACTTTCGTATCATCTACTGACATACGTGATGGTGCATCGTAGTGCAACGCTCGAGGTGCAGATGGAGCTTGCACCTGAGGTGCAGATCTACGTTATTGTGTTGCAGGTTGAGCAGCTTGTGCACAGAGCTGTGCGTACACTGCGTTTATTGCACCTTGAGATTTCCCGTAGCACGAAATCGGAGTTTCACCAGGAGGTAAAATTGAGCTGATCGGGATTTCAGGTTGTGCTCCTGCTGTAACAGGATCATTTGGAAGATTAACATTGTTCTGGACATCGTTTTCATCGGATACTTTTTCCACAATCCCCTCGACGCGGAAATCTTAAGCAAAATTGCCCCTATTTTTCGGTCGAGGACCTGGTGGATGATTCGACGGAGCTTCTGCCATAGAAAATAGAAGAGAAAAGATGATTCAAATGAGAAGATGAAATAGAAAATGAAGAATTAGTGGGCGCCAATGAAGAAACAGTGATCAGAATGACCGGAATCAATCAGATCAAGGGTTTAGTTACTGCATAAAAAGGTTAATCCTCTCGCTGATTCGGGGGGTCAACTGAGTTCCTTCTCCGATGATCACTGCAAAACAGGAAGCCGTTAGACTCGCCACGGGGAGAATGGGGGTTCTCTCCGTGACCACCCTCCGGCGTGAGAATAAGTACAGTGATCTCGATGAAGAAGAAGAAGTAGTAAAACTGAAGTGAAAGTAGCTTGTGAGATCATACCTGCAATGACTTATTTATAATTGGTTTTTGGCGGGAAAATAGTCTGACGAAGATAGTTACGGAAAGTATTTTCCATCGGCGGTTATTCCCTTTTTCGTCAATCACTAGAGTCACATCCACGTGGCTGGAGAGATGCCACGTGGAAAGTGGGTTTGTGTAGATCGATCTTCAAACGGATGTCATCATCGTGATTTGATGAGCGTCCAATATTATGCCCCGTCACAGTTAGTTGTAACTGAATGGCCATGCTTGATGAGCATTAGAAAGTCTTCTAGAAGATTTACAGCTGTAAACCTTTATGCCCTTGCCACGTGTCTACTCTATTGTAACAGAAAAGATGCTTTTTTTCAAGTCTTGATTTCAGGCGCGCAGAGATGCTTAGGATTTTATCTTCAAGTCTAACTGTTCTCTTGCGCGAGCCCGCGCAAGGGTGTTAGTTGAATGTTTGTTTCTCCTTTCCTCCGGCGCGTGTTTATTGAAGACTGTTTTCTTTCATAACTTGTTTGAGACCATTGCGCAGCCGCGTATGGTCTCATTAAAGATGTTATAGAAGTGAGGCTATGGGATGGCCTATGTGCCTGCGCAAGGTTTATGGGACCATACTCCTTTCTTATTGAACCGTTTCTTCTCAAATCCTGTTTAGGACCGCTTCGCAGCCGCGCAGGGTCTTTGTTCAGGATGTTTTGGGATAAGGTTGTGGTATGGTCTTATGCGCCTGTGCAAGGTTTTTTGGACCATACCCCTTCAAATATATTAACTGAAACTATTATTTGAGTTAAGTTCACATACAAAGTGCCTTATCGTACAAAACGTATGAAAGGCATGAAAAAGCCAAAAAACGCGGTGGCATTTTCGTAATTATTTAGTCGTAAAATAATTATCAAAATTACTCTACAAATGATCTTGTAGGGTAATTTTGATCTTGTAGAGTAATTTTGTAAAATGCTTTTGTAGGGTAATTTTGATCTTGTAGAGTATCATAATTATTCTACAAATGATCTTGTATGGTAATTTTAATCTTGTAAGATAATTTTGTAGAGTAATTTTGATAATTACCATATAAGATCAAAATTACTCTACAAGAACATTTTACAAATTACTCTACAAGATCAAAATTACCCTACAAGATCATTTATAAAGTAATTTTGATAATTACCCTACGAGGAAATAATTACGAAAATTGTTGAAGAACACCAGAGAAATCAAGAACAATATTACACCAAAAACCACCGATTACTTCTTATTACAATCACTAACAACGATTACAAGAGTGTAATGTACAATGAGAAAGAAAAGACTAATTGTGCTTGTGACCTAATCCCCTATTTAACCTCTTCTAACAGTTAACAACCGTTAACAAACTAATTACATCATTAGCCTAAAGTTTCTGCACTTGACATATTCTGCCCCTCAACTATTGATGCCTTATTAAAACTAAAGAAAACATTATAAAAGAATATCCACCAGTTGACCAGGCTTGTTGACTTGCAATTTACTGATTTACCCTCAACAATCTCCACCTTAAATTGCAAATCAAACACTTCAACCCTTGATTCAACCAACACCAAACATTTCCAAACACTTTGAAAACTTCACACCTAGCATAGGCTTTGTAAACATATCAGCAGCATTATCATCAGTCCAAATCTGTTCAATCTTCACCTCTTTAGAATTTACAACATCCCTGATGAAATGCAGCCTAACATTAATATGCTTGGTACGTTCATGGTAAACACTCTTCTTTGACAGTTGCACTGCTCCTTGATTGTCACACACAACCACTGTTTTATCAAAAACAGCTCCCAGCTCAGCTACAAAACCTTTCAGCCATATTGCTTATTTAACAACTTCAGTTAAAGCTATGTATTCAGCTTCAGTGCTTGACAGGGCTACCACATGCTGAAGTGAAGCTTTCCAAATGACCAAATTACCCTTCACTTTAAAACCATATCCAGTAATTGATCTACCCTTGTCTTTATCCTTTGCAAAGTCTGAATCAACATATCCCAGAATCACATTATCACCCTCTGATTTACTTCTGAATGTCAATCCTACTTCTTGAGACCCTTTCAAGTATCTCATCAGCCATTTTACAGCTTCCCAATGTAGCTTTCCAGGATTAGCAAGATACCTGGAAACAACACTGGCCCCATAACCAATATCTGGTATGGTACATACCATAAGGTACATCAAACTCCCCACTGCATTTGCATAGGGACACTTCTCCATCTGTTTGTACTCTTCCTCATCTTTAGGATAGTTTTGAGCAGATAACTTGAAATGATTTGCAAAAGGAATACTCACTGGTTTGCAGCTCATCATACCAAAGTTATTCAGTACCTTTTTTATATAAGAACTTTGTGTCAGCCTGAGAATACCCCTCTCTTTATCTCTGGTAATCTCCATACCTAAGATCTTCTTTGCTTCACCAAGCCCTTTCATATCAAATTCTGCCATCAACAGATCCTTTGTGTTCTTTATCTCCTCAGAATCTTGACAAGCCACCAGCATGTCATCAACATATAACAGCAGGTATACATATCTTCCAGGGCAATACTCTTTGAAATACACACATGCATCATAGCTACTTCTTTTGAAAGAATGGGGGACCATATATTCATCAAATCTTTTGTACCACTGTCTTGGAGACTGTTTCAGTCCATACAGTGATCTTTTCAACAAACATACCTTATCTTCTTCTCCATTCTTAACAAAACCTTGAGGTTGACTCATTAGGATTTCTTCATCAAGATAACCATGCACAAAGGTTGTCTTCACATCAAGTTGTTCCAGTTCCATTCCCATGACAGCAGTCAATGACAATATTACCCTTATTGAAGAATGTTTAACCACAGGAGAAAATACCTCATTATAGTCTATCCCTGCCCTTTGAGTGAACCCCTTAGCCACTAGCCTGGCTTTGTATCTAGGCCCTTCAACCCCTGGTATACCTTCTTTCAATTTGAAGATCCATTTACAAGTGACTTTTTTCTGACCCTTGGGTTTATCGACAAGTACCCAAGTCTGATTCTTATGCAGTGAATCCATTTCTTCTTTCATTGCTACTTACCATCTTTCACTATCTTCAGATGCAATAGGTTCATTATAGGTCAAAGGTTCAGTACTATCTTCCAGCTCTGCAGCCATAAAGACATAAGCAGAGATATCTTCTTCATCTCTGAACCTTAAATAATGTTTTATCTGCCTTCTTGGTCTTTCTTTAGCAATGTTGTAACCAGGAGATTGACCCTGACTTGAACTTTCAGGCATTTCTTCTTCAGCTGAATTCCTCATATTTTCAGACTCCACCTCTATCTGAACATCCTCCTTATTGCTAAACACTAACTCATCTTCAACACTACCTCCCATAACATCTTTGTATTACACATCTTCTCTAAATGCCACTACATCTCTGCTATTAAACACTTTTGGAGATCCATTATCTACTCTCCACAATTTATGGCCCTTGACACCCTCTGGATACCCAAGAATGATGCCTCTCACTGCCCTTGGTTCCAGCTTGCCCTGTTTCACATGAGCATAAGCCAATGTACCAAACACCCTTAGGTTATCATACTCCTCCTTTTTACCAGACCACATTTCCATAGGTGTTTTAAGACCTATGGCAGTTGATGGTGATCTGTTCACAAGATAGGCTGCTGTAGTAACAGCTTCAGCCCAGAACCTTTTAGGCATGCCTGAACTAAGTAACATACATCTTACTTTGTTCAGCAGTGTCCGGTTTATCCTTTCCACCAATCCATTCTGTTGAGGAGTTCCTAGGACTGTTCTGTGCCTGGCAATACCATATTTTCTGCAAAACTGATCAAAATGATCATTACAGAACTCCAGACCATTATCTGTTCTCAGCTTCTTCACCTTTCTTTCTGTTTGAGTTTCTACCAAGATCTTTAAATCTTTCAAAAGCCTCATGTTTTCCTTTCAAAACATACACCCAAACCCTTCTTGAAAAGTCATCAACTATAGACAAAAAAATACAAGGCACCCCCTAAAGACATGGTTCTTGCAGGCCCCCACAAATCAGCATGAACATAATCTAATATACCTTTGGTTGAGTGAATTCCCTTAGTAAATCTTACTCTGTGAGATTTGCCACGAATGCAATGCTCACAGAATCATGCTTCTCTTCCATCAAAGTTGCCAAGAACTTCTTGTTTCTTGAGTTCATTCAGCCCTTGATCACTTATATAACCAAGTCTTCTATGCAAGAGAACTGCATCACTTATCTTGGGCCTTTCAACAGAGCAATTTACTCCTTGTGACACCTTACCATCCAGCATATAGATGTTGTTCCCTCTTCTTGTGCCAGTAAAAATAACCATTGACCCTTTTATTATCTTGGCCTTCCCATTCTTTAGGTTCACACTGCACCCTTCCTTCTCAAAAATGCCAAGTGAAATAATGTTTCTTGTTAGTTCAGGGATGAACCTAACATTAACAAGTTTCAACTCAGTGCCATTTTCAAGTTTGATAACAACAATGCGCTGCCCTTGTACTTTACATGGTCTGTCATCTCCCAGTTTCACAGTTCCCATATCTTGCATTTCAATGTCTTGAACTCCTTATGAGGAGTCATATGATAAGAACCTCCTGAGTCTAGAATCCAATTATCATCTTGAGTTCCCACTAGACACAACTAGTACATCAGCACTTTCATACCCATCATTTTAACTATCTGGTGACCCCCCATGTTGACTCTTAGACCCTGAATCATACTTCTTCTTCTTGAATCTATCTGGACAATCTCTTTTAAAATGCTTTTCTGAATTACAGATATAGCATTTTCTTTTAAAATTGGACTTAGACCTAGGTGTATTCTTCCCCTTGAAAGATTTCTGTTCTGGCCTTCCCCTTACAACCAGACCCTCACCTATTTCTTCCTTAGAATCACTCCTCTTCTTAAGTTCTTTAGAATTTAAAGCAGCCAAGACTTCTTCCATTGATAATGAATCTCTCCTATACATAAGAGTATCAACAAAATGCTCAAATGACTGACGGAGAGAGGCTAAAAAATTATAGCCTTATCTTCATCATCAATGGACACATCAATATTTTCTAAATCCAAGATCACCTTATTAAATTCATCAGTATGATCTTCTAGACTTTTACATGATGTTAACTGGAAGGTGTACAACTTTTTCTTGAGATAGAGACGGTTTGCAAGTGACTTTGTCATATACAGGCTTTCTAGCTTAGCCCATATTCCAGCAGCAGAAGTTTCTTTTGACACTTCTCGCAACACCCGATCTCCCAGACTCAAAATGATGGCTCTATGAGTCTTCTCAAGAATATCCTTCTTTTCTTTATCAGTTAAACCCTCTGGTAACTTTGCCTCACCAGCCAGAGCATCTACGATCCCCTGATGAACCAATAATGCCCTCATCTTCACTCTCCACAACCCAAAATCGTTCTTCCCGTCGAATTTCTCCAATTCGAACTTAGTGGACACCATGGCGACTCTTTTCAATTCACAATTTTCTTGAATTGAACCCTAATTTCTCTGAATCGGAGCCAAACGCAGGCTCTGATACCAATTGTTGAAGAACACCAGAGAAATCAAGAACAATAATACACCAAAAACCACCGATTACTTCTTATTACAATCACTAACAACGATTACAAGAGTGTAATGAACAATGAGAAAGAAAAGACTAACTGTGCTTGTGACCTAATCCCCTATTTAACCTCTTCTAACAGTTAACAACCGTTAACAAACTAATTACATCATTAGCCTAAAGTTTCTGCACTTGACACATTCAGCCCCTCAACTATTGATGCCTTATTAAAACTAAAGAAAACATTACAAAAGGATATCCACCAGTTGACCAGGCTTGTTGACTTGCAATTTACTGATTTACCCTCAACAAAAATGTCACTGTATTTTTTTACATCTTCAGCCTATTCATATGTTTTGTATGATAAGAGTATTTGTATTTATCTTTTGTGTTGTTTTATAATTCTTAAATCCTTATTTTAAGTACAAGGTAATCATGTCTTAGTCAACTTCTACACCTCTTTTTCTTACATTATATGGCTTTTTTTTTTGAAGGGTGACTTTCTACGTACAGGACCTATTGGTCACCGGGTTCATGTCGAAGACAATCCCCCGTCAGCCCCACTCTTCCGGACGCGATGTTCGATCGGGCCCCGGCCGTTGCGCAAGCTGACCTTCGCCCGGAAACCATACTGCCCTCACACGAGAGACTCGCTGGGGTAACAGCTGGGTAAAACCGGGTTGCCCTCAAGATCGCACCATGCCTCGGTAGGAACGATCCATCATTGGGACGTCCTCCCCCCGAATTGCCGCAGCCGGGTTTCGAACCTGTGACCTCCCAAAGGAAGACACAAGCCCAACCACATGGAACCAACTGGGCGGGGAGAGGATCACATTATATGGCTCTTTGATACGTGTACAACCAACTCACACGTATTTGTATTTATCTTTTGTGTTATTTTATAATTCTTAAATCCTAATTCTTGAATCCTTATTTTAAGTACAAGGTAATCATGTCTTAGTCAACTTCTACACCTCTTTTTCTTACATTATATGGCTCTTTGATACGTGTACAACCAACTCACACGTAACCATGCATCAGTAGACAGTAGTTTATTTCCCATTGTTATTTCATACGTAGTTTTGTAGTAATTAGTTAGTTGTTCTTATTCCAATTTGCTTAAGAGTTAGTGCGTTAGTGGCACTCTTTAATTTGCCGTTAATTTATTTTTATTGTGTAGCCCATAAGACCAATGGGTATGGGGTGCGTTAAAGGCCCGTCCCCCCCCCCCCCCCCCCCCCTTCAAGGCTCGTCACACACCGCCCCCTTGGGGCCCGGCACGGCAAATCCGTCGGAATTCAGACGGTGGAGACGGGGCAAGGTGGTGGGCCCCCCATCTGACTTCTCTCACATCCGTTATATATATATATTAATATATTATTAATGGTGGGGTAGTCTTGGCTAGTCCCCACACCCTTGGGTAGTCCCCAAAGAGACTATCCTCCTCCCGTGATTACGTGGTGCCTACGTGGCGGGTAGTCCTTTGGAGACTATCCTCCCCCATACCCAATGGTCTAAAAGGCCTGTGAAGATGTAGGAGTGGTATTATGAATTGAATCAAAATATTGTCATAAATAGTCTTATCCCATTTTATATTTCTTATGAAATTAGCCATCTCAAATCAGCTTTTTATCACTCTCTCTTGAGCACAGTGGCGAAGCTTGAAAATTTCCACCAGGGGTCGGAAGTCACTTGACCTAAAAATATATACCTAAAAAATTACTTTTATAAAACCGGGGGGGGGGGGGGGGGGGGGTCGAAAACGTATATAACTAAAAAAATCTACACGAAATGTACATACATAACACTACTGAGCGAAAAGTTCGAGGGGTCGGGCACCCCCTCCGACCCCTTCATAGCTGCACCACAGCTTGAGCACTCCTCAACAAATAGTCAAAAAATTTGGTTTTCCCACTCATAGTTAGGGCTGTTTAGAATTCTATTCAAATTCGAAAAATTTTAAATTTGACTTAATTGAATTTGATTATCAAGAATTCGTTTTGACAATCGAGAATTCGAGTTCGGTTCAAGTATATCGAATACGAATTAATAATTCTAAATTCGATTCGAAATTCGAGTTAAAATTATACAAATTTATTTCTTATATTTTCTTATAATACACATATAACTTTAATTTGTGCTATAGTATAGATCAATCTATAAATTTATTTATTTTAAATCTTAAAATAGCCCATTACTAAACCCATTATCAAGCCCATAACTTAAACCTAACCTAGCATCGAAACAAATTTATTCAAATTTATCCGAATTTGATTAGAATTCGAAATTTTAATCGAATTCGAATTGCAATTTTAATTTGAATACGAATTCGAATCGAATTGGCCAGTTTTAATCGGCTTAGAATTCAAGCAAAAAAAAATTATTCCAAAAATTAAATTTGAATAATTTGAAAATTCGTTATTCAATTCGATAAACACCTCCCTCCTTGGTATAACTACCAAAGTTTCACTTATTTATCATTTATACTGAGTCATTAAGCAATACAAGTAGATTACCGAACATGTAGTTTGCTTTTGGGTTCGGTTATTACCATTTGATTTTGTCGACTGATTCGGGTAATTGTTCGGTTTTCTGTTACCAAAGTATCTTGAAATCGTAAAGATTTATGTTGTGGTTTTGGTTCAGGACCTCTTGGGCTTTGATGCTCAAGCTTTTTATTAAGCCCACTTTTTGTGTCCATTAGGCCGGTTTCTGCTGATTAATAAATCTCTTGACTTCTCAAGAAAATACATAAAAACTTTTCATGATGCTCAAGCTTTGATTAAGCCCACTTATTTGTGTCCGTGGTCCAGTTTTTTTTTTTTTTTAACGGCAAATGTTACATAACACTACTCTAAAATTACATTAAATTTTACCCCATGCCAGGAATTGAACCCGGGTATCTTCCCTTTTGGTCCAGTTTCTGCTTATTAATAAATCGCTTAACTTCTCAAGAAAATACAAAAACTTTTCATACTATAAATAATATTGTTTAAAATTTTATTTTTATGAACTAGTTTTCTTACTATAAATAATATTGTTTAAAATTTTATTTTTTATGAATTAGTTACAAATTAAATATTTATTAGCAGTGGAACCTCCATAAGCAGAAGTGCAGAACCAAGCGGGTTGGTCGAGGATAAGGCACCTTTGATGAGTTTTTTTATAGAAATTTATATAAAAAACATATTAAGTAAAAGATGTGGTAGGATGATTAATACTTTACTTAATTTTTTAATAGCTTAATTTTTGTCACCGATGAGATTTGAACACTCACTATATGAAAAGAAGAAAGCTTATATAACACCTTAATACTGCTAGGCCAAAGGCCCTTTGATATTATTACTTATGATCATGTGTTTTTAGCTTTTCTAATTTTAATTGTTTTATTCTTACTATTATAATTAACTTTAAACTCATTTTTTCTTATAACTTTTATTATATGAAATTGAATTACGCAACCTAAAATTGAATAATTAAAATACATAGCACCTCAGTTAATAGATCTTGTTACGAGACGTCTTCTGATTAAATTAAGCGCCGATCTAGGATAAATTCGTTGGACTTCGAAAATCCCATAGTTTACGCTTTTCACCCTCCACGCCGAATACCCCCCCCCCCCCCCCCTCTTGTAAAACCATAATTTAGAACAATCAATCACACACAATTACACCATTTTAAAATTAGCTACTAATAGTTACGAAAATCAATTTTATATTTTGGTTAAGAAATAGAAAGTGTGATTGTAAAAATCTATGTACTTCACGAACATGAATTAATAAATAGATTCATTTAATTATTTATATTAGTGTTGTGTGGACACACGAAACACATAATTCAAAGTGTTTGAAGTTTTTGGAACACGTACTATTTTGTCAAACGAGTCACTTCTCCCAACTACTTTGACTCCAAGGTTGTGTTGATTTTGGAGATTTTAGAATAATTATATAGTATAATATATGTAATTTGACTCCAAGGTTGTGTTGATTTTGGAGATTTTAGAATAATTATATTATATAGTATAATATATGTAAAACTAGGTTATAACCCCGTGTATTACACGGGTCGAATAAATGAATTTTATATACTAAATAATAACACAATATGTCTTTAAAAACCTCTTTTATTGCACGGGTTGAATAAATATAATTTTATATATTAAATAATAAAAAGTTATATCTATAAGAACCATATTGTACGAGTTGAATAAATATAATTTTATATACCAAATAAACAGTTATATCTTTAAAACCGCTTGTTTTACACGAGTTGAATAAATGTAATATTGTTTACCAAATAATAAAATAATACATCTTTAAGAAACCTCATTTATTACACGGTAACGTCTTTTTTTCTAACCCTTTTGGCCCCTACAAAAAATGTTAGAAAAAAAGACGTTAGGGTCCAAAAGAGTTAGAAAAAAAGACGTTGAGAGCTTAGATGTTAAAAAAATTCCTTTTGGGGCTAAAAGGGTAAAGTGATATAACCATAGGGGCCAAAATCGTAATTTACTCTAATATCAAATTAGATAACTAAGTTTGAATTTGAAGTAAATAGATAAATATAAAAGTAATAATTAAACTAAATAATATTTAGTTAGAGGATTATCTATTATTAATTAGAAGAGATTAAACTAAAATTATAATTATCTATAAGGCATGGCCTAATATGATGACAAGTGTCCTCAAAGTGGTTTCTTTTATTTTATGTATAGATTTAGACTTAATTATATAGATCATTTAGTGATTTATATAGAGTATATAACAATACCAACAAGAAAATGTAGAAAATTTTGGAGAAGATCAAAGCAACTTTGTTTGTTTGGATAGAAAAACAAAGTGAAACTTCACCCTACACCCTAGCATCTTTCTAATGTGTTATTTTAAATATAATGACTTTGTCATTTAAAAAAACATCTATGACGTGGTTTAACATGTCACAAAAACTATCCGTGTAATTAACTCTAAATTTTATTTTTACTTTTTATAACAATTCAAGAAAGACTTGTTAATGTATATAGTAAGAGAAAAAAAACCTAACATTGTATAAACACATAATTTATAGTCATTAAAATGGATATGACATCCACTACATAATCTTCCATTTAAAAAGAAAAATAACGAAAATAGCAATTGACTGATCAAATTTTCAAAAATAGCTCGTTGAAACCCCACCACGAGCCTTCTTACGGAAATCAATGTTGCTGAAGCGTCTTTAAAATTCATTTCAGTGAACACCAACCAACATGCGACACGTGTTAACAAAAAGCCTTTAGCGGCTCTAAGCCTTTTAAGAAACCTTTATCAAGTTGCGCAACTTCTACATGAAGCTGAACCCAAGCAAATGCTCATTCGTAATAGAGGAAGGAAAATTTTCAAGAGTCACAATCAAAAAAGAAGGTTTTCAGGTACACCTCGGAAGGGTTTTAGCAAACACCCAGATGCCATCACCAACGTCTTCAAAAGAAGCCCATGTGTTGAAGGGAAGACTCGTAGCGCAGACATGTCAATCCTTTTCATTAAAACACTAAAAAAATATCTTAAGAAAGAGCAATTTCAATGGACAAACGAAGCTGAGTTAGCATTTCTACAGATGAAGACATACCTGACAAGGCTACCCATGCTTATTGCGCATGTCAAAGGAGAGCCCCACATCATGTACCTTGAAGCTTCAGACATGGCAATTGGGGCAGTGTTATTGGTAGAATGCAACAAAGTATAGACCCTTATTTATTATATCTGTAGGGTGTTGACAGACTTAGAGACAAGATATTCAGTGATGGAAAAATTAGTCTTAGCACTTGTCCATGCCTCGAGGCGTCTACGCAGATACTTTCAGGCTCACGCAATCAATGTGTACACGAATTGCCCCATTTACCAGGTTTTGCGCAAACCAGATTAGCCAAGTGGGCGATCTAATTGGGCGCACATACCCTAATGGTGGTACTGTTTTGCAAGCACTATTGTATATCTGAAAACGTTGTACCACTTAGAGAAATTTTATCGGTAGAACCTATCTTAGTTTTCCCAGGCTTAAATTTGATTATTCAGTTCCAGATTTTAGTCCCTTGACTAAAAGTCTTGTAGCAACACACCCCCATTTTGATCTTCTAAAACGTAACTTATTTTTTTAATCATTAACCAATTCGACCCTTTGATAAGTTATTTATCTTATTTGGTCTTAAATTCATCAAACATATAAATGCTTGTACAAATTTTAAATGTTGAATCCATTTTGCACCTTGGTTGCTTTTTTGTTTTTTTCCTAGTCACATTTTGAATGTGACTTTCTGAAACGTCTAAATCTTATATGCATTTGAAAATTTAAGTTTAGTTTAAATGGGTTCGGGTTAGTTTCGAACTTAACTTGCGAGTTGCGACCACGTGTAGCTAAACGGGCCAGTACGTCTTAACCTAGTTGATTCACAGTTTGAATTGTTTAAATGCGTTTATATGCCCATTATTCAAATGTGTTTTCACAATCTGGTATTTAAATGCGTTTTATGTTATACTTTAGTATTTATGGCTAAAAGTTGGCTACAAAGTCTAAATTTTCTAAAAATTTTAAAAAGTCACAAAATACTAAAATGTCAACCATAAAACACACCTAAAACCCACAAATAACAAAATGAAGATTACTAAAACATCATATATGTGGATTGTACTTTGTGTTTTTTATAAAAGAATAATAATTTACATCGAGATAGTTGGTAAACGAGCTACAAGCTGCGCCGCTACCCCTTTTTTAATAGCAAAACTAAGCCTTTTAAAAACTACGTCCATAGATCTCGGGGTCATAACATTACTATGCATGACCCTTTGAACTCGACTAAGTAGGTCCACAGCATCTGGCGCCAGAAAACCAAAAGTATCAAAAGCAAATGGGATAAACATGTGCTGGTTGTCAAGGCACGCTTTCTCATGCTTGATCACTTTACCCGAATCAGCCTTTAAAGCAGTCTAATCCACTGTGAAAGCACTACTCCCTAAGCCCACAAGCGAGGAAACCCCTGTTAGATCACACATGCGTGTTTTCCTCCTACCCATCCAAAGACCAGAATGTCAGCTGGTCGAAGGGTAGATCTCCCTTCCAACGGGTCTGTTAAGAAATTAACGGGTGGATATCGAATAACAAACATTATTGTGTTTAACTTTTATGTTAATTAGCATGTTGTGTTTTATATTCATAATTCTCCACTTGTTTATTTGAAGCTTTTATAGACTATTATGGTTTGAATATAGTGTTTTAGTAGTTTTCACTCTGTTATTTGTGCAATTATTTATGGCTGAAATCATAGTGTTTTATGACTTTTTACATTATTTAAGAAATTTAGACTTTGTATACGAACCCGACCCTAGTATTTATATCCAAATTTAATAGTAAAAAACGAGCATCTAATTTTATAATTTACATATAATTGTTTTATACACTGTACACATCTACATTTTTGCTATAATACACATTCACATTTTTGCTATAAGTTTATAATTTTAAAGCTATAATATGCAATTCCGTATACTCAAACATGTTTCCGGGTAAAACAGTTTGTATCATTTCAAAATAACTATGTGTATCACATTCGAGTTTATAACTTTGATTTTTTTTTTTTTTTTTTTTTTTTTTGGATTTGTATAAAATTTTTCAAACTCTAGCCGACAAATAAATACAACCGTTGAATACTTCATGTGACTTTGTTGAGATGATGTTTGTGCAAGATCTAATCTTAATAAACTGTTTGGAAGGATTGAGACTATAGTCGAGCATAGCCAACAAGGGATGAGCATGGTACCGATACTGAAAATTATTAGAACTGGATATCAGTACCGGTATCGAAAATGTTCGGTACGTTACGGTACCGGTACAAGACTGGTACGATACCGATATATGATGGTTAAAATCGGTATTTTATCAATACCGGTATCGAAAATCCCAAAAAGTGAGCAGTGATACCGAAAAAATTCGATCCGAGAAATTCGGCACCGGTATGGTACCGGTTCAGTACCCGGTATCAAATGCTCATCCATATGCAGCAAGAAGATCTCAACGGCATTTTTCCAGTTTAGAAGAAATGCTAAATGCTCATTACCACCGTCCTTTTCAAGTTAGAAGAAATGCTAAATGCTAATTACCACCGTCCAAAATAATATTAGTCGTCAATTTAAGTCAACTCGGTTTGACCCCATTGCATTTTTGCACACTATTTTTAATGTTTGTAGGACAAACACCGTCACGAGATTTAAACTGTCATAGATATGTATTTTTAAGTATTTTCTTTATGATAGACCATCGTTGACGCCTTATTTGTCGTTTATACGCTTTAGAGGAGGGTTTTTTTTTTAGACTAATGGGTATGGGGGCCGGCTAGGCCCGGCTAGGACCGGCGCCGGTCCCCCACACCGCCCCCCTTAGGGTCGGCTCGGCCCAATCGACTCACCTCAGACGAATTAGACGGGGCCCCACTTCAAAAAACTAGCCGTTTCCAACGGCACTTTGCTTTAAAAAAAAAATCATTTTTCAATTTAAATACCCTATATCTCATCCATTTTTATACAATTCTATCCCATTCTACTCCCATTCTTCTCTAATTCTCTTCCTTTTTTATAAAAAACACTCCATATTTTTTATACCTTTTTCTCTAAATCATGAATCCTTTCAACCCAAACAACCCCAACCCAAACAACCCCAACCCGAATAATTACAACCCGAACCAACCTAACTTTTTTTCGACCCCCGCTTACACTCCGAGTATGGATCAATCGTGGGGGGCTCCGCAATTTCCTTTTTCGGGTTTCCAACAAACACCCAACGCATTCTCACAAATGTCTCAAGTTCAACAACTCCAACAATACCAAGCACTACAACAAATCATGCAACGCAACTCGTTTGAACAACTCCAATCGCAACCGCCAACTTCCCAACCGGTTCAACTTGACGATGATGATGATGATGAAGTCGTTCCCGAATCGCCACCGCAAGAGCTCACCCGAAAAAAAAAACAAGGGGAAGGGGAAGAAGGTTGAAAACGTACCTGAAACCGCGCCAAAAAGCGGTTCGAGAAAACCGGGGAGACCTTGGACGAAAGTAGAGGAGGAGGCGCTAGCAATGGCGTTTACTAGGTCCTCTACTAACCCGATAGTCGGTATGAACCAAAGTTTAAATTTTTAATTTAAATTTTAAAAGTTTTAAATTTTTTATTTTTACTAATGCATTATTTTTTAGGAAACAATCAAACGGGTGATAGTTTTTGGAAGAACGCAACGGCTAAATTTCATGAGCTTATGGAGCATAGCTCGGATCGTGATATAGAGGCCGTCTCGGGCAAGTGGCGTAAAATGAGCAAGATCATCAATAACTTTAACGCAATTTATAACCAAATTTACATGAATCCTCCTAGCGGGAGTAACGAGACGGACATTCATAACCTTGCTATCGCTAAGTGGGACTCTCAAAATGCAAAGCCTTTCCCGCACTTCCGAGCATTGAACGTAGTAAGGAAACAACAAAAATGGACGCCGATTCCAAATGAGGTAGCATCCGCCAAACGGACTAAAACTTCCGAGTCCGGAAGTTACAGTGCGGGAGGCTCCACCGGTCGTTGTCAAATCGACATAAACGACGACCCGGAAGATGACGAGGACGTGTTGCCCATTCACGAGGCGGAACGTCCCACCGGGAGGGATAAAGCAAAAAAAGAGGCGGCCGCAAAGCGCAAAGCGGCCGGCTCGAGTGGAGGGGGCGGCTCGGGTGGAGGGGGCGGCCCGAAGGCATCGGCGAAAATGGACGAGTTGATAAACGAATTCCGTTCGTTCAAAGAGTTCGCGGCCGAAAAATACACTCACAAGAAAACCGTGTCGGCCGACTATTCTCGAGCGGAGGATTTTAGGATTATGAGGTTGGATCTCGACTCGGTTCCGGAGGATGAGCCCTAGGTTTATCGGAGGATGAAAGAAGAGGTGAAGAAAAAATGGACGTCGTAGGTTGTTTTTTTATTTTTAGGAAATGTAATTTTTTTTTATGTTATGAAGTGACTTTATTTATGTTATTTTATGTTGTATTTTTTAACTTTTATAAATTTTTTATTAAGTTAATAAATTAAAAGTTAGAAAATTATAAAATAATAAGGTGGGGTAGCCTCATCCTCCATCCCCCTCAAATATGAAGGAGGCCCATCCCACATGAGCCGGTGACGTGGCGCTGACGTGGCGGCTCATCCCCTCCAAACCCATCCTCTCCATACCCTTTAGTCTTATAGATTTTGTTATATTGAATTATTGATATCCGATTTTCGAATTATTGATATCCGATTTTCATCATAATAAACCATAAAGACACGTTTAGTATAAAATTAATTTTTAAATAACAACTCGGGTTGTCACATAAACGCAAGATAAGCAGGGAAATCACTCCCTCACCATACATTACACGTCTGTCAGTGGTTATTTTTTTATAAATATTATGATTGTTATTATTTAAAACTCAGGTTAAGGTTAAGTTTGTAGTTGTTGGATACTGGGAACTTGATAATTCCAAGTGACGAATGAAAAATAAAAACTTAAGATCTAATTATGGGTAATAAACTTGTGATGAATCGAATCGAAAAATTATTCGGGTTCAACTTGGTTTTGTTTGGATTGAATAGGTTGTTTGGGTTCATTGTTTCTTTGTATATTTGTAGAGAACAAGAGATGAGAATGATTTTTGTGTAAAGAAACTAAGGTTTGTTAATTTTATATGTGAGTTTAAAAAAAAAAACTATTATTATTATTATTTTATTTAATTCTAGCATTTTCACAACAGTAAAGATATAACTTTTCATCGTTTCGCAACCAAAGACCCACCACCAACGGACCACCATGCATAACAATAACTCTAATGTTGGAGAGGTGTAACAGGAGACAACGGAAAGATGATGAATTTGCGATTAAATTATCATATTTAAAGCAGTAAGTATTCTTTTAACGAGAAAATATTTACGTGTCAAACAGATTACATAAATCACTATATATAAAGGATGTTAATATCCTCACACATTTCTTATTATCTGTGTATATACAGTGGCGGCTTTGATGGTGTGCGTGGAGTACCTCGACACAAGGCCCGCGATTTCTGGGGAATGCCATTTAAAAAAAATCTGATACGTATATTTTATTTTTTTTAAATAGTAAACACATACCACTTCCAATATAAGCCCATTTTCAAATCATTTTTTATGTTTTAGAATTTAGCCCACTTGGAATTAGGTTTATTGAGCTCAATACTAATTTGGTTTTTTTAAATAATAATAAAACAAAACGGAGGGGTACACTTTTCAAGCTCGAACAGGATACGTGAATTTTCATAAACACCTCTTTGTATACTTGGTACATATAAGAGAGAATGTGAAAAAGTGTATGAGAACAAGTTAAAGGGTAGGGTGTGAGAATAAGATGAACCATAAATAAATAAATAAGTAAATATAAATTAAATTTCACCAAAATTAAAAAAGCAAATTTTAAGCTAGCCTACTTTTTTTTTTAAGTGAACTTCATAGTTCAAACACCTAACCACATCACCGTACAAGTTTCAACACACTATATGTACAACTGTCTAAAGCACAACCATTCTGGACCTTATAACAACACATCTTAAAAAAGTAAAAAACTTGCACTATAGAGCAGAGTAGCCCTCGGTTTAACCCGAGTCCTTTCTTTGTTTGGTAGTCTGTCAACTGTGTCGTCCAATTTTGAATAAATGGCATTTTCCTTCCCTCCTTTCACACACACAATAATATAAACCCCTCTCTCCTCTCATTACTTCCACCGAACCATAAAAATGTCAATGGATCCGATTCCAAGGTCCGGTAAGAAGACAACGGAGCTCCACCACATCTCTAGAAAGTGGAAAGACCCGAGAAGTGCAGAACGCAGCCCTGAACACAACATAGTCTGGACCGAACCACACCCGAGCAGCCACAAACCGCGTAGAGTCCCCGTTGTTTATTATCTCTCTAGAAATGGTAATCTTGAACATCCTCATTTTATTGAGGTTCCCCTTTCTTCCCCCGATGGTCTTTATCTTCGTGGTGAGTTGCAATTCAAATACTTAATGTTGTCGTGATCTATTATCTTCTGTTATGTCTTCGTGTTAGAGGAAATGACTTACACCTAGTATTGATTTTGTGGTAAAAAAGTTATGATATTTCTCGTTGAGAGATTACTATTTATAACCCGCTTGACCCTGTTACTTTGTGCAACTAAAAAGGGCTGTGGCGCAGCTTCTTGCCCGTTTACCTGTTACTTTTTCGTAATTTGTTATTTTGACATTTTAATGAAAATTTCTAGAGTAACCAAAAAAAATGATTTGAGTCATGGTTGTAGAAATCGCTAGTCGGCTGGTGAGGTGGGGACTAGGGATTAATCGGATATAATCGGGTTTAATTGTAATTAGTCAGAAATTAATCGAGATTAATCGGCGTCTAGTCGGGATTTTTACAACCATGATTTGAGTAGTTTACTAGTTTGTTTTGTGAGACAAAAAGTTACGATCCGTAGAATTATGTGTGTGGTCCACAACAACTTTTCGATCCCTCAGGGGTGGCGGGGCTTTGTTTTTAGTAGATTATGATTTTTTCTACTTAGAAAGGATGGCGGCGCAGTTTTTTGCTCGTCTACCTGCTATTCTTATGTAATTTGCCTGATGAATAAAATTATTTACTTTGGTGAAATCTTCTGAATGTATTGTGTAGACGTGATCGATCGCTTGGATTCTCTGCGTGGAAAAGGAATGGCATCATTATACTCGTGGTCTTCTAAACGGTTAGCTCGTCGATTTTGTTACAGATTTCACACAATGATTTTGATTTCTAATGCTAATAGATTAGGTTTCAATATACAGAAGTTACAAAAACGGATTCGTGTGGCACGATTTGGCTGAAAACGATTACATTTACCCAGCGAACGGGCAAGAGTACGTTCTTAAAGGATCAGAGCTTGTTACCGCCGGAAAACCGTCATTGTCGCCGGAATTTGAAAAATCCGGCGACGAAGATTTTCCGGTGGTGAGGCATAGAAGGAATCAATCATGGAGTGCAGTCGATCTGCACGAATACAAAGTCTACACCGGTGACTCATCCGCCGGAAAACTCGCCGGCGCCGCCGCCGACGCATCTACACAAACCGACGACAAACGCCGACGCCGTAAAGCGATGATCAAAGAAGAAACACAAGAAGAAATCAATGAAGAACAAGAAAACGAGAGTACAGAGCTTACAAGATACGAAATTTCACCACCACCGTCCGATTCAAGCCCCGAAACGCTAGAGTCGTTGATGAAAGCAGGCGGTAAGCTAATCCTACGGCCAGAAACAGAAGATCAGAACTTGAAAACCAATCCAACGGCTGGAAACAAAGTGAAAGCATCGTCAGTGCTGATGCAGCTGATTACGTGCGGGTCTATTTCGTTTAGAGATTGTGGACCGGGGGCTTATGGAAAAGATAACCCGGGTTTTTCGGTGGTTTCACATTACAAGTCTAGGATGGTGCCACGTGGCAGTGTGGAGGATGGTACAGTGGAAGACGCTGTCGTTTTGAGGAAGAACCGAAGAGTTAAAAAACAGGTTGTCACAGAGGATAAAGAATATTTCAGTGGGAGTTTAATAGAAACAAAAAAAGAGGAATTTCCAGCTATTAAGCGATCTAATTCATACAATGGAGGTCGGTAAATTACCATTACCAAATATTATTATTAATGGTAAATGGTATTTAGGTTATAATTTTTTTTATTTTTTATTTTTACTTATGTGTCAAGACTGATCTATGAAGGTCGATTCATATGGGGTGACCTTCGTATATTCTAATTCAGAAGTAGATTCAAGCACGTAAAAACGCGATTAGTGTTTATGTATGTCACGGGTATGTTCTTAGTGGCTAAGTATGGTGCTCTCGGTTGCACCGAGGAGAACCATTTCCTTTTGGTTTTTGTATAAAGAGATGTTCGTTTCGTTACATGAGTTTCCATAATCGTTGAGATCACTTCTAAGGATATGACGGCAATGGGTCGGGTAAACGGATATCAACAAATCCCGAACCGTCCCAAACCTGTGAAAAAATAAAAATAGTCCTAAACCCGTCTCAAACCCGATTAACCGACCCTGAACGTGTCCCAAATACGTCAGTTTTCGGGTTACTTTTCGGGTTCAAGTTCGAGTTCGATTGCCATCTCTTAGATATGTAGGAGTAACCGCTAACTCAAAACATTCCAGCACAATGATTTTAGGATATTTGGCACGTCAGATATGGTTGTCTTTTAGCAATAAAATACATTTTTTTGCCATTTAAAGAAAAACATATAGTTGTCTGTTTTAACTTTTAAGTAACAATAAATATTAAATACGAAGAAATAACAAAATAAATTGTGATCTATGAGACCCAACAATCAAGATGTCTTAGGTTAAAGTGACAACTAACCCAACAATAAACGAAAATTGTTCTGATAACATTTTTTTAATAGTTATTCAATGACTTCTTAAAACTATCCCATTTGACTCATACAAATGATCATACGAACTTACGAAGGTATAACCGGTAAAAAGATGTCGCGTATATATACACATGAAGTGCCGAAGAAGCATGGTTTTTGTTTAAAAAATCAATATTTGCATGGTTTTAGGCTTCAAAAGTCGAAAAAATCAATGTTTGCATGGTTTTAGGCTTCAAAATTCAAAAATGAGGTGACTGGCCAAAAATCAAGTAATGACACATCAACCTTAATGCTCTGTTCCCGAGTTAACTTAACGAAGAAAAAGAAAAGAAAGTAAAAGTGAGAGCAAAAACGACACATTTTTGGGCTAAAAAACAATGATGTTGCGGACCTCATGTTTAACCAATGTGAATCACCCTCTCCTCATCAAGTCAAATTTGTTATTTTTAAATGTTGACTTAAATGACTATTTATGTATAAAAAAACCCTACTTGAGCATTATCCTGATTTTCCCTACTATAAATTATTTTTTAAAGGTCCTGCCTTCATAGCCCAGTTGGTTGAGGGCCGGTTTGGTCTCCTAGAGGTCACCGGTTCGATTCCCGCTTGTGGCGAAAGGGGGTAGGACACCCGTGCGCAATGATGGTGACTAACCCACCGAGGGGGGTTTGATCCTGAGCGTCACCCCGGTTTTCACCCGGCTGTTACTCCAGCGAGGCAACTCGTGTGGAGGCAGTACGGTTTCCGAGGGAACGCCATCCAAGTCTGATACCGTACGGGGCCCGATAGAACATCGTCGGCAGATCTTGGCTGGGGAATACCGTCTTCGACGGGGTTCAGTGACAATGGGTCACTCATAAGAAAGTCACCGTTCAAAAAAAAAATTTATTTTTAAAGATAATAACATAAATAGTTTTCATCGGTTGACCATAGTCACACATTTGTAGTCTAAATTAAGCTTGTAAGTTTGGATTATGTGATGTTCATCTCGTAACAAGTTTAGGTCTAAGATTAACTTCTATATCAAAAAAGTACGTAAAGTCTGTGCAAAATTACTATTTTACTATTTTAATATACTACACGCACTATTAACGTTATTTACTTAAAATCCCACCCTCTTTGCCCCCCCCCCCCCCCCCCCCCGCGTCTTCATTGTCAAGCTTCGCCACTGAAGATGAGACTATGAATGGTGGCAATTAATAGCTTAACTTAATTCAAACCACATACAGTATTTGTATAATCAACACTCACTTTTATCATATAATTTTTTTAAAAGGAAAATTTCATTAACACTAAAACACCACCCGAAAACCGGACGGCACACAACAACGACACAACCTGACACTACATGATTATAACTCTACACCAATTATCCTAAGACAAATCTTTTCATCTCGATCTATTTTTGGCCCAAAAATACCCAAAAGAGCGAACTTCACTAATGATATCGGCTATCGATACATAATTACAAATCTACACAATTATCCTAAGACAAATCTTTCCATCTCGATCTATTTTTGACCCAAAAATATCCAAAAGAGCGAACTTCACTAAAGATATCGGCTATCGAGACTTGTTTACCCTCAAACCTACAACCATTTCTCGCCTTCCAAATACTGCAATGCAACACGTAATGATCAAAATGCCTTGAAACACCACTTTTATCATATCTAAATCACTAACTTGCTTAATATTCTAATTGATACATCAAACAACAATAATTTGTCCATGTGTTTTGAGTAAAGTAGGTTGTTGAACTCCATCAATAATCAAAGAGTGGATTTAGTTTCTCAAGACACAAAAAGTCAAACCAAGTAAGTTTGTCTTGTCTTTATGAATCCAAACTTTAAACTCAAAAATCTTGACTGCACCTTGCACAGTGGGCCCACCTTGTTGGGGATCCATGTGATGTATCTTCTCTCTCTGGGTGTGACCATGAACAACAGCTATGACAACCCAAGCTGACTCTTTGCAAGCTCCCGTTAACTATAGCATGCCAAAAGCTGAGGCTTTACATAAATGAGGTTTTGTCTTGTTAGTTGGGTGAAATAACTCTTGTCATTATGTTTAATATTATTTTTATAATAGCACATATTATAATAAGGTTGAATGTTGTTGTTTATGAGAAAAGATAAGGATGTAACATTACATGTGAGAAACATCAGTGAAACATAATTATATAATCCTCAAGTTTGTGTATTTATATGTTTTATTGTTGATGTTGACTTTGTGTCTTTTCATTTTAAACAAGCTTATATCTCTATAGACATTACATATATAAGTTGATTTCACGCATCTTTTTTTATATCGCATATCATTAGAAAAATATGAAACTATACGGTGTAGAGAGGCTTAAAAATAGAGTGTTATGTGACATGTCAATGATCTCTAGATCAAGTGGTGGAGGGCTTGCATTTCTCTTGAGAGATGCAGGTTCGACTCTCACTTGGTGCAGAGTGAGGCATTTGTGGGCAATGATATGAGACCCAGGAAAACCTGGGTTGGATCCTTGAGCCAAACGGGTTTTACCGGTAATTTCACCGTCGTGCCTACGGGCGGGTGGGTTACCGGGTTTTCCCCGGAATTGGTGGTGGACTCGGGTTACTCTCGGAGTACTCCGTTTGTCCAGTGGGTGCCCCGAGAGTACTCGGGATTGAGTTTGTTGGCCGTTCAAAAAAAAAAGAGTGTTATGTGACATGTGGATGACACGTAAACACGTATCAGAAAAGTGACGTGGTGCAAAAAAAGAGGTGTGAGATGACACGTGGAAGGGTAGCGTTATTCGATACGTGGCACACAGTTTTTGTTATTATTTTATATTAAAAATCTATGTAATTTTAAGAGAAATCATTAATACTAATATAATGAATAACTTTAATAAACAAGATTACATAATTAAAAAAACCCGAAAGTTAAAAAAAATAACCGAAACTAATTTAAAAAGCAATACTAAGTACGATATTTATCCATTATTTCTTGTTTCGCTTTCTCGTACATCGTCGTTCTTGTACTTTGCCCACGCCATAGGGGTTGTTCAGATCGAAGTTGCGGTGGTGTGGATGCATGATTTTTTATGAAAAAAGTAGGGAGATTTTATAAAGTATAGAGTTGGTTAGAAGAAAATAAGGTGAAAAATGGTGGAAAATTTGAGGTTTTTTTTTAGACAAGGAGTATATATATCTATACTATATTATAATACATGAGGGAAGGATTCCCAAATGTTAATAACTTCTTCCCCCATTATTTATAAATAAACACCTAGAATGAGGGTAAAGTGGTCTTTTAAACCATAATTATTTTTTAGTCCCCCAATCTATTGCATTTAAATCCTTGACATTTAACATAATTATGGGTAATTAGTTACACTTCCCCTCCTCTTTAATTCTTTAATGTATTCCTGCGATATCTTACAACCCGTAATGTTTTAAAAAAATCCGAAGGTACCATGACGATCGGCACATTTTTTTAAACGTTTCGATAGTTGTCTTTTTTAGTTTCACCGTGCGTTCATAAAGTACAAATAGCCGATGCGTAAATGTACAATTGATTAAAGCCAACATTTGTTTTTTACCCAAGCCAGCTTTGACCATTACCTAGCTACCGTGCATTAACATTTGTTTTTTACCCAAGTTTTTTGTTTTGAACTGCATTAATAAACTAAAATATTCCCTAATTTTACTTGTACAGAGTCAGTTTGTTGTGGCATGTTTAATATAGTATAGATAAAACTCACAACAAACTTCCTATTAAACATGCCACAACAAACTAAACAGGATATGTGCATCTTATTTTAAAAACTTAAAACTCGCAACAAACTTCCTAAATAAATGGATGACCAATCTAAAACTAAACCCTAATGGACTACTATAAATACATAGCAAACACTCACAATTCTACATTTCTATTGCTAAACAGATTTAAAATTTGGAGCCAGTTCTGAATTCACTTGATGCGAAAAAACAAGCATGCGATATTGAAAAATCTAAGGTCGGTTCTATGATAAGTTTTGTTATATCGCAATAATGAATAATTGTTTTCTTTTATTTACTTTTATGTGAATACTAACTTATTTGATTTTTCAGATTCAACACACCAATTTAAACACCCCAGTTGTCGAACAAGCTTTTGTTAGTTTTTAAGTAATATTTTCGCTTATAATCTTTCATATTAACAAGTTCGTTATGTTATTATTTGGTGTTTTACTATAGGATGATGGTGATAATAGTGTTGAAATTATTTCTTATGGTGCAATGTTCAGTCCATACAAGTCTAATCTTCAACGTCAATTTAGTAATAAGGTAATTTTAAAATTTATTTAATCTTTTTTAAATTTTTTTATTTAATATTTGTTTTTTTTTATAAAATTTATTTAATCATTTTTTAACTTTTTTATTAAATTTTTGTTTTTTAAGGATCGGAAGTATGTGAATCAAAAGAAAAGATCTAAGAGACTCTCTGAATGGAAATTGGTCGAGGTTATAAATTTAGATGATTCTGAGGACGATGAGAAAGAAGATGAATTAGATGATACTGCTGATTCGAGCACAAACAAGAAAAACAGATCAAAAAAGAAGAGAAATTAGATGAAATATATCAAGTGTTTTTATGTTTTTTTCATTTTCAGTTGTTTTTGTTTGATCTAGACTTTCCCATGAATAATAAAGTCTATTTTATATTTGAAGTTTATGTTTTGTGTTATTTTATTGCACTTATAATTTACATCTCGATTGAACTAATATACTTTTGTCATTTGTTTAGTATTTTTTATTAACAAACGAATCTTTACATGTTTAAAACAGTTTTTCTATACTTTATTTATTATTAATTTTTATAACAAAACAAAACTTTGATATTTGGTAGATAGAAGATAAACTATGTTCCAAAATTTTAGGAATTATTTAATACTAATTTACGATATTAGTATATAGACAGTAAACTATATCCCAAAATTTTAGGAATTATTTAATACTAATTTACGATATTTATTTAATACTAATTTACGATATTAGTAGATAGATAGTAAACTATATCCCAAAATTTTAGGAATTATTTAATACTAATTTACGATATTTAGTAGATAAATAGTAAACTATGTCCCAAAATTTTAGGAATTATAAGTCAACTAATTAGGTCCTCCAAGTTAATTATATGGGATGAGGCATCGATGGCGAAACGTCAGGCGATAGAGGCAGTTGATCGAACATTGCAAGACATTATAGGTGTTAGGCTCCCACGTGTAACACTTATGACATATATCCACCACAATAATGTTATCATATACAAATAAGAAAACTACCAGCAACGAGTGCCGCAATCCAAAGTGTCGCCCCCGCCGCATCGCGCGGGCACCCTACTAGTATTTTTTTAAATGAAAATCTTTTTTTTTTAGTTTGTGATGTTGGGGTCCAACGACTACTAGCCACGCCAATAGACAAACGCCATGTCAACCCAACCATTACCTCAACGCCGGTGGAAAACGGTCCGCCCACACACAACGCCGTTCCCGGATGGTGTGTACGACGTGGAAAGGCATAAACGCCCCCAAACTATGCCCACACCGTGTGGTCTAAGAAAGTAAATTATATACTCCAAATTAAAGTGGATAGTGTCTTAAGAAATTACGACAGTGTGTGTATGGCAGAAGTCGATTCAAATATCACAAATTGCAGTGATCGGGACTATGATCTTAGCGGAAACGATAAGGTCAGGTTTATATCTTTAATATATAGAGATAAAAAGGTTAAAAAGGGGTTGGTTCCGGTACATAATATCCTTAACCTAATCAACATAGGAAACCGGGTCAAACGAACTTCAATTAAACTCGTTCTAGTGACGTTGATACCGACTCATCGAACGCTAACCAGAAACCCTTGCCCCTTAACGCTAAACTCCTAAAGCTAAACTCTAAACCCCAAGCTAAATCCTAAATTCTAAACTATAATCCCTAAAAGCTAATCCTAAAACTAGACCCTAAAAATTAAACTTTAAACGCTCGTTTTTTTACATTTCAGATCTATTTCCATTTGATTTGTCTCAACTAAAAAGTTTATGTTTTAGACCATGGGATATGGTCCCCTTTCCCCATCTCCACATCACTTGCACCTCATCAACTTCTTCTTTCCCTTCCTCTTTCCCATCAACAAGAAATGACTTTCCCATAGTATCAAGAGAGAGAGAAAGAGAAGAAGAAGAAGAACGTGACAGACGGGGAGAATTCTCCGAGCTCACTGACAGGAGGGGCGGTGTTCCTCGTCGGGGATGAGCGCCACCTCACCTCACTATCCCGATCACCTTCCCCGACCCACACCCTGCGGTCTTAGTTTTGTACATTAGTAATAGATTGTACACAGATTTTATACTATAAATTTATAGAATAAATAAATACTACTCTAATAGCATTTGTAAATAGGAAATACTTTTGTTTTTTTTTTCTTTTTTTTCATCACATTTACACAGATTTTATTATACTATAAATATATTAAAAAAATACTAGTCTAATAACATTTGTAAATAGGAAATACTTTTGTTTTTTTGTCTTTTATTTTTACCACATATATTGTTTTTTTCGTGGTGTTTCATCATTCAATAACTATCAAAGGTCCGGGCATATTGAAAGATACCCTATATTGTATTTATTATTTTTTTTTGCATCATGAGTTGTACCTCATGCTTAAGGACTTTTTTCAAAAAAAAAACTTGATTTTTCACTTTCAACCTTAAAGTTTTATCTTTTACATTTTAACCTCTTTGAAATTTTTACTTTTAACTCAAACTTTTTCATCTTTTATAATTTAACACAACACTTTGTTATTTACAACTTTGGTCCCCCCATGCTTTTTATCTTTCGCAAGTTTTCCGTTTTACGTTTCGTTCTAAATTTTGCGAGTTAACATGTCGTAGAGTTCATGTGAGGTCCAACGTTTTTTGCTCTATTTTTCCATATTTGACAGACCCGTCGCAACGCGTCCATTTTTTCCCATTTGAAAAGTTCGCCGCAACGGGCGGGTCGTAGATCGACTAAGTTATTATTTTATACGTTTTACGTTTCTTGTTACTTTAAATTAACAACTTTGGTTGTGGTTCGTAGGTTTTATTAAGTTTCAAACTATCTACATACCCTATTTATCTATTTGCATACCCTCTATCCTGTATATGCTTCGTATAGGCCTATACGGGGCGTATAAAGTTACATCAAACTCAGTGTCTGACTCATGTCAGCTCTGGTTTGCCTGCTCCTATACGCCGTGTACACGCCTATACGTGGCGTATAGGACCCCTCGTATAGGTCTCGTATATGACTCTTACCCCATATATGCCACGTATAGGCCAATATGCGGGGTATATATGGGTTTTTTTACAAACATTTTATACAATATTAACGTTTTAGCAAACTTTTATAAAAAAAATAAGTCTTCTATTTTAAATAAATAAAAATAACAAGTATAGGATACGATACAACACCTGTATAGACCTATACGAGACTTACATTATACATTATATGATACGACACGACACAATACGATATTATAGGATACGATACAACACTCGTATAGGCCTATAGGTGTACTATAGGTCCCGTATAGGACTCTAGGTGTGATTTATGTCCCGTATAGGCCTATACAAGACCTATACGAGACTTATACTACACTATACAATACGATACTATAGGATAATACAACACCCGTATTGGCCTGTAGGTGTAGCATAAATCCCGAATATGCCTATAGGCACATACAAGACCTATATGGGACCTAAACGAGACTTATACTATACATTATACGATACGATACTATAAGATACGGTACAACACCCGTATAGCCCTACATGTGTAGTATAGGTCCGATATAACACTATAGGTGTAGTTTAGGTCACGTATAGGCATATACTCCTATACAAGACCTATAGGGGACCTATATACGAGACCTATACTACACTATATGATACGATGCGATACTACATCCATATGCCCATACAATGCCTATACGAGACTTATACTACACTATACGATACGATACAATACGATACGAGACTATATGATAAGATACAACACTCGTATAGGCATGTATGTGTAGTATAGGTCTCGTATAGGACTATAGGTGTGGTTTAGGTCCTGTATAGGCCTTTAGGCATATACAAGACCTATATGAGACTTATACTCTACACTATACGATACGAATGTGGTCTAAAAGACCATTATAGTCCTGTTTTGCCCCGAGTCTAGCGATAACTCAGGGGTATAATAGTCTTTTAAACAACCCTAGACGTCAAGTCTAGCCCTGTATACGGCGTATATTTTTATTTTCTGTTATTAATATTAAAAAGAGAAAACAAAAAAATAAAAATATATGCCGGATACAGGGCTAGACTGGGCGTCTAGTGTGGCCCAAAAGACTATTATAGCCCTGTTTTGCCCCTAGTGTAGCCCTAACTCAGGGGTATAATAGTTTTTTAAACAACCCTAGACGCCCAGTCTGGCCCTGTATGCGGCATATATATTTTTTTTCTCTTTTAATATTAGTGTTATTGATATTAAAAAGAGAAAACAAAAAAACAAAAGAAAAATATATGCCGCATACAGGGCAAGACTGAGCGTCTAGTGTGGTCCAAAAGACCATTATAGCCATGTTTTGCCCCTAGTCTAGCCCTAACTCAGGGGTGTAATAGTCTTTTAAACAACCCTAGACGCCCAGCATGGCCCTGTACGCGGCATATATTTTTATTTTTTATGTTTTCTCTTTTTAAAAGTTTGCAAAACGATTAAAAAATAAAAAATAAAATGGCAAATTACCATTTTAGCCCTGAGACACCCCCAGTCTAGGCCTAACTCAAGGCTAAAATGGTAATTTGCCATTTATAAAAGTGTTTTTTAAAACCCCTTTATATACATACGCCTCATACATGCCTATACTATGCATATAAGAGAGGCAAAAAAAGACAAGTTTACCCATACGTACATCCCCAAATCATGGGTAAAATGGTCTTTTTTGTCTATACGCCCCGTATAGGCCTATACGAGACATATACGGGGCATATAAGACAAAATATGACATAATCAGAGATTCTCTTGGAAATTGAAAAAGGTTATACACGACGTATATAAGGACGTATGAATAGGCACTTGGTGTGTGAATATGTATACCCTTTATTTGACTTTTGTAAAAGATTCTTTGAGACTTTTGTTTAAAAGTTAAATAATTTGATTAAATTATTCATCTTGTGAGACTCACTTTTGGGAACTAAAAGTAAGTTGCACTTTAACTTTCGTTCAAATTTAAAACAAAAAAGGCTATAACTGAAGTAGGCTTTATGTGTTGGGAATATTGGTGATACAAGAAGAAAATACAAAAGTGTAAAGTGTTATAGTGATATCTTTTGCAGTTTTGCTTGCAAAGTCTTGAAATAAGAAACAAATGGAAGATTTAGGCTTGTGATATATTACGATTATTTTATGATAGATTCATATTTTTTTTATTTCGTTTGAGAATCATATAGATATACAGCATACAACAATTACAACTGTTTTAGTAAATTATTACATGAACTAGATGTGTATTAGCTCTACTATAAAATGTTAGAGTGAATTTCAAGGATTGTCCTTTATCTTTATACCCATTTTCAGGCGTTATCCTTTATGTTCAAAATTGACGAGTTTTTTCCTTTATGTTTTCATATCATACACGTTTTGTCTTTTAGGTTTAATCCAATTTATTTTTTCAGTTAAATTTGGTCATGTGCTTTGCACATAAGGGCATGTTTTCATGTCATACACGTTTTGTCTTTTAGTTTTAATCCAATTTATTTTTTCAGTTAAATTTGGTCATGTGCTTTGCACATAAGGGCATTTTTGTCAATTCAAAGGTAAGTTCAACGGCAGATTTACAGCTCAAAGCTTCTGCAACCTTTAAATTGACAAAAATGCCCTCATGTGCAAAGCACATGACCAAAATTAACTGAAAAAACTAACTGGGTTAGGCCCAAAGGACAAAACGTGTATGATATGAAAACATAAAGGACAAAACTCGTCAATTTTGAACTTAAAGGACAGCGCCTGAAAATGGGTATAAAGATAAAGGACAATACTTGAAATTCACTCAAATATTATTTGTTTAATTAAAGAAAACATGTATCCACTCTATTTGTAGAAAATTTAAACACGTGATGAGGAAAGGAAAACTATATCTAAAGAAGGTGGCTTCAAAGATTATCAGAAATGAGCAAACAACATATGTGGAAGGCATGATAACTTTTTATGGTCACATGATGGTTAACAAAGTTCAATCCTAAGTGAAAAAGACAAAAAGAAAATGTATGTTATTAAGGTGGATTTTGATAAAGCGTTTTAACTTTATTAATTCAAGCTTCCTCTATTCGGTAATGAAGCAAATGGGTTTTGGGGAAAATGGCGAAAATGGATTTTGTGATAGTTAGGGTGGAGGGATCACTCACAGCATGAGATGAGGATGATAGAGTTGTAACTTGGGTACTCATGTGAACACCATTCATCCCTCTTGGTACCGAGAATTAGGGGTGTTCAAAAAAATCAGGATCCGATATCCGAAAACTATTTTTTTATAAATATATATAGTATACGAGCCTTGTATTTAGCTTGAAATCTAGTAAAAATAGTAAATAATCAATTCAGATGTGGATTTATGAATGTTTTTAGTTATCAATGGTGAAAATTTGTATCTTCTTAGCTTCCCTCCGGATTTTATGTAACAAACTTTCATCGTTCAAAAAAAAAGTTGTAGACAAGAGGAGATGGAGTTGGAATGGTTGTTAAAAACAATGATTGATTTCAGGCGTTTCATTTGACAATACATTAGTCTCATGTTTGTCTTGTTTATATGTTTGTAGGTCTTGTCATAGTTTTGGTTTGCTTTTTTTAATGTATATTCCACCCACGTCTACAAATTACATTCAACTAGGGGTGTGCAAAAACATACGAATCTGAATTATCCGAAAATCCGAATCCAAATTATCCGAATTTTCGGATTCAGATTCGGATAGTGATTTAAGAAACTTTCGGATATTTCGGATATCCGATATCCGAAACTTTTTTTAAATAAGTGAATCGTATATATGTATATACATAATAAAACCCTAATTGTTTCTCGTCCCCTTTTATCAGCCACTCCCCAACCTACCTGTACTCTTCGTCTGTTCTTATCTCCTCTGAAGATCTGCAACATCAGTAAGCATCAAAGATTCAACCAGCATCGAAGGTTTGAAGTAGAAGAACTTTAAAGTTGAAGAGCTACAATAATCGACAATTTGTATTTGTGAAACCTACGACCCCACTAAGTCACTAACCTATATTCATCGAAATTTTAAAGTAGACTCCGTAAGAATTTCTATTTTACTAATTCATTTCTTGAATTAAACCTACTGATTCCTCTAAGACCCCTTCATTTAAGTTTGAGTTAAATACTTGGTTGGTCCCTGTGGTTTGCAAAAAATTTCAAACTTGGTCCTAGTGGTTTACTAATTACACGCGTGGTCCTAAAAGTTGTCAAAAATGAACTCGGTTGGTCTTCTGACCTAACCTCTGTTAAATTTCTCAGTTAACTATGTATGAAATGACTATATTACCCTTGGACAATTAAAAGAAATAAATATATATATATATATATATATATATATATATATATAAAGAAGACTCATCTTCTTCAACCTCTCCAGATCCCCATCTCCAGATCCTCCAATCCCCATCTCCAGATTCTCAATCCGACAATATATAAAGAAACTCATCTTCTTCAACCACAATCTGTAAAACCTCAAGGACCATATTATTGTTATTTCCTTACACTAAAAAATGGGAGGCATCAACTATGGCCACCATTGATGAACTTACCCTCATTGTCAAGAAACCGAATGCTTCTGGTGATCAGCACAAATGCGATGTGAATCACGACGTTCTTGCGGTGTTCTTCTCCACTGGAGGGCACACTGGAAATGTATACCATGAGTTCAATGATGGGCTGATTCCGTTATACATTACTTCTCAGAAGTACAACAAGAAAGTTGTGTTTGTGATTCTTGAATATCATGATAGGTGGATAACGAAATACACGAATATCCTCACACATCTTTCGGATTTTGAACTGATTGATATTAGTGGTGATAAGATGACTCATTGTTTCTCAGAGTCCATTGTCGGATTGAGAATTCATTGGTGAAGAATAGAGAGAATCTGGAGATGGGGATTGGAGGATCTGGAGATGGGGATCTAAAGAGGTTGAAGAAGATGAGTCTTCTTTATATTTTTTTTTATTTCTTTTAATTGTTCAAGGGTAATATAGTCATTTCACACATAGTTAACTGAGAAATTTAACAGAGGTTAGGTCAGGGGACCAACCGAGTTCATTTTTGACAACTTTTGGGACCACGCGTGTAATTAGTAAACCACTAGGACCAAGTTTGAAATTTTTGCAAACCACAGGGACCAACCAAGCATTTAACTCTTTAAGTTTTTTTAACTTGCTGATGCAAACCAAACCTACGAACCCATAAATTAATAGTTTTTTTATTCAATTTTTTTTTAAATCAGATTTGTTTGCATTCTTATTTGTTCTATAGATCCGTAATATTTTGGTTTGAACTTTGAACAGGTTTTGATATTGATGTTGATTTTTTTTTTGTTGAATTTGTTACAGATTGTTTTAAATGGATACCCGTTGAATTATGCGAATCCGTATCCGAAATTTCGGATATCTGAAACATCCGGATACCCGAAATTCGGATATCTGAATTTTCGGATATCCGGTTTTGAACACCCCTACATTCAACTCACATTTGAACTCCACCGCACCTAAACACATTAAAGAGCGTTTGTTAATAAACCTTTTATTATATATTCGTTTTTTAACGTAATTATATATTCGTTTTAAACTTATTATATACGCTTTGAAAAAATAAACCATATGTAGTAGCATCATAGACAAATCGCAAGGCGTTTGTTTACAATAGAGATTCTGTTGGAAACAATAAGTTGTTTATTAATTCAGTCGCAAACATTATTAGTTTACAGGGTTCGTATATGGTTTAACTTCTTGTGTGTGTTTCGGGATAATGTTGAAACACCTCTAAAAGTTCAAGGGTGGTATTTGATAGTATTCACAAAATTAAGGGTTGCAGTTGTGTTTACAGGTGTCTTCAAGGGCTGAAGTTGAAGTTCTTATTCCTCGACGTATAAAGGAATATTGGATTTTGGATGAGCATCATCACAGAACACTAACTATTGCGAGAACAAAGGTAACAACTCTAAAATACTAAATTATGGGATTTAAAGTACAAATGTTTTAAATTTTATGTTTCTTATATTCATATGTGTATTATATATACATGAAAAACTAATGATTTTAACCTACACATAGCCTACATGCATTTTGTAATTTAACCTAGATATGTGTAGGTTATACAAAAAAGTGAAAAATTTTCTATATTTTGTTTTGAATTCTAGTGTAAGAAACAATAAATCTTATATTTGTAACATTTTCATTTATTTTCTAGGTTTTTAGGATAGAAAAAATGGGTGATTCATTGTGTTCTGCGTGTTCTCGCAATATTTATTGTTCTGCATAAAACCTTCCCCATTGGATTTTAATAATTCCAACTATTCGTTGTAGGCCGTCAACAGTCTCAACTTTAAAAATAACCACTGACAGTCCTAACTTTTAACATATTGGCCTCCAATAGACCCTGACTAACAGAACCCTAATACCGTTAGTCTCCGGTCGCCGAAAAAACGTTTTTTGGCCGGAAAACTCATTTTTGGCCGGAAAACTCAACATTTTGTCCCGAAACTTTTTGTAACCTTATTATGGACCTTTGGGAACCTTTTTATAGTAAAAGACACAATTATTAAAGTCGGCGGAAAACTCAACTTTTTGGCCGGAAAACTCAACATTTGCGTTCCAAACCTCTTTGTAACCTTAGATCGGACCTTTAGAAACCTTTTTCTGGACAAAAACCGTTTACCGGAGACTAACGGCGTTAGAGTTCTGTTAGTCAGGGTCCATTTCTGTTAGTCAAAGTCAAGGTCAAAGTCAACGACCGATCGCGCAACTTGATTAGTAATGAATTCGTTTTATGTGTTTATTTTAGTTGTATTATGTGGAGTAAGTGTCAATAATCACAGTGATCGACGTGTGTTATTCGCTATTTAATCGATGTACGACTGTGAACTATAGGAAGTAACAATGCGATAAAGTCAACTAAACGCTAATCAATCTAACCTAATCAACATCGAATCGCAATCGAACTCGCAACTCGAATTACGCATTTTGGTTATTGTTATACGTGTGTGTGTGCCTTATGTGTTACTTGTGCATGTTTATTTATGTTATGTGTGGTAATCAATCGAAACGCAATCTAAACTCAATCGCAATCGAACTCAATCACAATCGAAACAGTATGGTAATTGGTGGAGAAGAGACAGTGCAAGATATGAGTAGTTGGGATTAAAAGTAATTTGACTAGGAAAATCTATCGCATCGCTCGCAATCGAAATCGAAACGGCAAAACTCGTCGCGCCGAGCACTCGAATCAGGTGCCAGCCGGCCGGATTGCCATCCGACCGGGCTGCCACCCGAGCGAAGTGCCATCCGACCGATCAGCCCTTTCCATTTTGGGAAACCCTATAAATACCCCTTGTCACTCTCAAACTTACTACTTTTGGCAACTGACGTCCGACCAGCTCGTGCTCCCCACCTTTTCTTTGATTTCTCTCAATTCCGGTAAGATCTCGTCATAAATCTTGTACTTCCTTAATCTACACGCACTCCTACACCTTTCTATCCTTTGAATCTTAACTTTTAACCGAGAAATCATCGAGATTTAAGGTGTTCTAGGATGACGTCATCATGTGTTCTTGAAGAACTTCATGTTTTGGCCTCAATCCACCAAGAACAACTTAGATCTAACCGACTTCCACATAAACTAACAAAGATCTTTCATAGATCTAGACATATTCACAATAAAAAGGATTGAAAGATGGTTTTCCAACTTTCTTTCAACTCTTTTACACTCAATGCACTCAAACCCGTTGGAATCAGAACTACTACTGATCGTCTACTCGTTCTTAGTGATGCGTCAGTGCTAGATCCAAGTTCCATTTGTAGGATAGTGATTTCGGGTTTGGACATGGACAACCGTCTCGGACCGTGCGCCGCCGGACTTGGGTGATTCCTGTTCGGTCAGGTTATTGGGACGAGATGGGGTTCCCATTGTTTAAACCAGCCATTGCAACGTCTCACTCAAGTTACAACACTTCAAGCAAAACCAAGAAACAACACGAACAGACCATTGGGACGAGTTGCTGTCCGACCGGACTGCTGCCCAACCGGGTTGCCATCCGCTCGATCCACTGTCCGATCGGGTTGCATCTTGACTCATTTAAAACTTAAAAATTTTCAACATGTTCAATAACAGGGTTGCCACCCGACCGGATGGACATCCGACCGAGTGACCACCCTGCTGTGAACTTGTTCTCTCTGGGAAGCCTCGTCATTCGAGTCGCCACCCGATCGAACGACCGTCCGATCGACCGATCTGAAAGGTAGAGATACTTCAATGTTTTCAAAATACTACAACGAAAACTTCAAAAGACAGCCATCATACACAAACACATCCTTCTCAAAGGGAGAAACAATCCACTCGAACAGTCATCCGACCGGACTGCTGTCCGACCGGATTACCACTCGCACGACTGGCCGTCTGATCGAATTACCATCCGATCGAACTGCTGTCCGACTCACGTGTACTTTGCATCGTTTTGCGCGTCACTTATCGTTATACCATCGTACTGTTCAGGCTAACCCTACTCTCTAGCGCTCCCTTCAATCCACCAATCGTTGTGAGTATACTCGATCCCTTTTTGCTTTACGCATTTTTGGGTGTTACATACGTTACTTAATCTAAATCACATCGAACACACTACGCAATACTTTTAACGCTAACCGTTACCGCATGTTATACGTGACTTAATGAATGCTTGTTTGTTATGTTTACACATGGAATGCTGTCTACCTGCCTTAGCAACGATAGTACTATAGTTTGGACTCAGCACCCGCTCACGCGGGGGTTGTTAAGGACAATTATTTGCATGGATTACAGTGGTGATCATGTATTACGAACTGCCTTGGGCAGTCAACCCGCAGTCATTGGTATCGATAGGTTCCTGTCGGTAACTAACATGCCTCATTTCACTCTGTGTACGTGCTGGTTATGCGTAACGCTTTCGAACTCTATATGCTATTATCAAACTTGCATGCTCACATTTACACTATGTGTATTGACTTTATTTTAACGTATGTGACAGGTGCTTATGATGCTTATCTGCTAGGAAATCGAGGCTAGAATAAGGTCTTAGAGGCCAACAAATAGTTGTCTGTACAAATGAAATCTGAGTTGTCGAAATAGAACTATTTGCATAGATTTTGTCTGTAATAATTTGTTTACCTTTTGAGACATGGTATGGGACTTGTTACTTTAAATTGATTGGTAATGATAATTGTTATGGAAACGTCTGGACAATCTGTTTCTCTCAGTGCCATGCCCCGATGTTTCCGCCATCGGTTGGGGTGTGACAGATTGGTATCAAAGCCATAACTATAGGGAATTAGGCAAGACTCGACCTAGTCCGGGTCGATGTCTTAGAGACCTAGTCTATAGTTAGGAACCAACAGACCGACTCGTACATATCCTGTAAGGGTTTGTACAAGCTTACTTGCTATTTCTCGCTATTCTCACCTATGCTACACAATCATTGCACTCGAAATTTTAAAAAATGAATGAGCGATTAAGTCGAGATTAGGTGTGAAAACCGCAAACTCTCGACCAAATTACTTATTCAGCCCACATTTTTATCTATAAACACGAGACTTTGCGTTGAACCAGGAGTGAAATCCATACTTTGGCGCATAGTTCTCTTTTATTTTATCAAAACAGGAACGAAGTTGTAAAGCCAGGGGTGAAACCCTAACCTTGACGACTTGATTCTGACTTTTACTTGGTTTTACCAAACTCTCACCAAAGTCTCGACGGACACCAACGACCTGAAGTCACGGTATGACTAACGGGATACGTGCCAAACGCCCAAGAATCGAGGCAAAAGCACAGTTCTGAAAGTCAAAATGTGCACAACAAGTCCTTGAGAATAGTCGAATCACTTTGGTTAGTCAATGTCTAATAGCCGCAGACGATTCATTTCTCGATTTTTATGTGTTTCGATTTTGAGCCCGCAACTGCTGACTCTGATGATTCGTCGATTTTATGTGTCTGTATGTGTTTACCTGCTTACGTGTTTAATTTTTTTGGGATTTAATCGATTTTCGCCTTCACTTTGATCGACACGCACGGCTCCCACTACATTTATATCTCAAAGCGCTGACAAATCGCTAATTTTTTTGAAACCATATAACGTTGTGAATGTGTTTACAAATGTTGTAAATAAGTGAAAATGAGGACTATTCTTATATATTACAATGTTCCCCTAACCCAACGTAGTTGATGACTACCATATTATTCTTATGTGGTCATTTTCTTGCCAGAGTGTTATGGTATATAGTTACCACAAAACATGTGATAGACAATTATTTATATAATTTTATCCGTCATTCTAATTCTTGTATTGTTTTATGAAAATATGTCTTCTCCTTACAGTACAAAGTAAAATATTTTTATATATAATTAAAATTTACTAAATAAGTATGATGACTTAATTTATATACATTAACAAGTTATTATCATGGTTGGATATTGGTTAGTGCTGCCTTGTTTAAGCATAGGTGATCAGTCCATGCCTAACTAAGGCTAGGCTATTCAATACCTGCCACTGACAATAACCCTAGTACCTAAAAATAATACTAACACTATTACTATTAATATATTACTATTAATAATAAAAATATTAATTACCCATAATAAATAACTAAACATAAATTTAAATGAGAGTATACCTCCACATAATTTTTTATACATATATATATATAAAAATATAAATTCTTCACCTCAATGGTTTAACAAAATTTATTGACTCGATATCAAAGAGTCATTGTTTTGCAATAATGCGGTTCACAGTGCAAAAAGCGGAATGATATTTGAGTTTGGATAAAACAACAAATTAGAATGAAGCCCTCCAGTGGTCTTCATAAATCAAACGAACCACATGCGTAACAAACAATGCATGTGTAACGTGGGGATTTACCAAGAAATGAAACAGATCAATATTCACTACTATGAAAGAATTCCTCATGGTATGATGATCATTAGAGAAATAGAAACGCGAAAGTCAACTTATTATATGCAAAAGTCAGAATTTCAACGAAAGAAATATAATAACTTTATCTGGAATTTCGTGTGATAACCGTTGTTAAGTGACATTACCAGGGAATGTCGAATAAAATGAAATAGGTAATTTGCAAAGGTATGTGATTCCTTTTGCAGTGATAATAATTATGACTCTGATTAGACTGTGCACTAATGGTTGCGAAATCTTGTTACAACGTACCTCAACGATATTCATATCGTTTGTAGGATCACATGGCAAAGTGCTTCTTTTTTATTAGTAGTTTTTCTACTAACGGAATTAGTATTGGTGTCATTGTGCCTTATTTATATTTTCCAAAGGTCTTGCCTTGGAAGTTTTGTGTGATATACTTCGACGTCTGTGGACGTATAATTTAAGTTTCATGTGTTTTCTTGTGCACTAGCACAACTTTACTTGCTTCGTACTTGCGTTAATAGTTTATGGTAACGCATTGGAAATTCCTATACTTTTGATGGTATCCCAACTTAATGGGTTTCCATCGTTTAATTTGTAGCATGAGTTACGAGACAGATGATCAAACGAAATAATGTTTGATATCGGAGAAGAGATTCCTGATAAAGAAATCTAGACACAGATGCTTATGCTTTATTCCAAATTGACTTTTGGAATTTCTTATAGATATACATATCTATATAATCACATATTTCACATGCTGTAATATACATACCCGTAGTAAGGTCAATGTATTTAACAGATTCATAATTCCAATAACAAGTCAGATATCATATCATGATACTATTTAGGGAAATCTTGTCACTTGTTTGACATATTATATACCCCGTCTTATCCGGTTCGCGCCGGAGAGGTAACCCCAGTATATCCGGACAAACTGGAGAGTCTGCTACACCATACCCAGTCTTGCCGGAGAAAATTTTCTATTTCCCATAAATAGTATCTTTTCAAGATTTTAAAAGTGCCTCTTTTATTAGGGCTATTATCCAGAATCAAGGAAATTTGTATTCCCGTAACATATCTTATTCTAGACCAAGTAATATCAATAAGCAAGAATTAATAGCAATTAAGTTCTATTGCCTGCAATGTTCTAATCGTCATTTTTACAGCATACCAAAATCCATCATACTTTATTTACACAAGTACTTAGCTTATCTCGAAGCTGATACTAAGGCATCTTTTCTTAAATTCAAGTCTAAATGCTATCATGTGTGCTACCAGTTAATAGCAATCTCCTAACTCTTTTATACAAACTTAGGTATTATTATCACAACACCTATAAGCTTAAACCAGTGGCTCTGATACCACCTTCTGTCACGGCCCCCGACCCACCCTGGACGGAATCGGGAGCCGCGAACAGCCCAGTGGTACCGGTGATTATTTTGAAAAATATTGCAGCGGAAATTTCATCAGGACCGTGAGTTAGGAAAAATATCAGAGTTTAGAAAACACCGGATTTTATTTATTAAATAGATGGGATAAACCCATGTTTTACAATGGTGGCTTTAATAAGGCATAAACCCAATTACATAAAACAATATTTTTGATTTTATAAAATAAGCCACTTCTTGAAGCCTTTCAATGTCGTATCCTTATCTTACTCCAATCTACTGTAATTACCTGAAACATGTTTGAAAAAAGTTTTCTCAGCGGGAAATACTGAGTGAGTTCATTCATTTTATGAAAACGACTCGTTTCTGTTATAATTTACAGTATTAAGAGAGATTACAATGTTTCAGATATCAACCAACTACCCACAGTATTTGTCACTCGACATTCATCGGTAACCTCATTGTCCAATGGTGTCTGTGACTATGGTCATATCACTCATTGGCTAACTCGTTGTCCAATAGTGACGGTTATCAAGTAATGTATACAAAACCCCACATACCGGCTGTAACTTGGTGATTACATAAACTTAATCACTGTAATTATAATCTTTGAAAATAAACATGCTTTTATAAACAAATTTGATAAAAAGAGAATGACTCACATTATAAGCATGCAGATTCATACGGCCAAAGTTTAGTCTACAGATAAGCCTTGATATATTGCAGATTTATACAGGCAGAACTTAGCCTATTGATTTAGCCTTGTAACCTAGTACACACGAACTAGGTAAGTAACTAATAGAGCATTTACGATAACTCACGAGATTAAAACCCTCACAACGAATGACAAAGTGCAATTACTTAAACATCCATCGGATTCACAACGAATGACATAGTATTCCCCGAGTTCGGGTGGTACTCAAACATCCTGTCGGAATCACGACAAATGACAAAGGATAGCACTTAAACATCCATCGGATAGTTTAGATCGATCGGACATTGAATCGTAGCAGCGATCGAGTTAATACCCGGCATCGTAGCAGCACCCCACTATACTAATTAGTGATTTTGAGACTGTTTCTACAATATCTCAGCGTGTATAACGAATTTCTTCGTCGAACGAACGCCAAAAATCAATTGCCAATGCCCTCTATTTATACATGAAAATTGACCAGGCTTACGCACCGTAAGCCTCATCCCTTACGGTGCGTAAGGGACACGAAGAGGTTATAGGCTTGCCACGTGTGTGTGTAGGCTTGCTGAGTCGACGAATCGAAGAATCTCGTATTTTACAACGAGTTATAAGGATAATCGTTAACTAGGGTTTACCCCCCTGAGTTTTAGGGGCTCTGATCCTGATTCTGATTGTTCTGAAAATTTTAGGGATTGTGCAGGATAACTTGGGTGTCTCAATTAGGGTTTCCTATTGGACAAATAAAAATAATAGATAGAACTTTTGATGAGAGTTGTTATGATTTGGGACAAAAGGGAATAAAACATTGAGAAAAGAAAATGGACCCACTTTGTAACTTTAGGGTTCAACTAGAAAGTCTCCTGGTATAAATTTTAGGTATAATCTTTTGAACTATTTATAATGAACTTGTGTTAAGTATGGTATCCCTAATTCAACCTTGTCCCGGTGTCCTGAGACCGAATCCTAATAACTTAGTCGGGCAGATCCCTGACATATGTTATGAGGCTCAGATCAATCGGAAAGGGTAAAGGTGATCGGGAGTTAAAATAATTAAAATGAGGCATAGCTTTATTGCTAGAAAAAATATATAATTAATTTAACTACTTTATTCATTTGGCGTGTATAACTTCTAAAATATGAAGTTCTAGAAAATAATAAATATGTCTTTAGAACAAGACTAATTTTATTTACATTTTGAACCAAGTTTCATTAAAAACAGAATAGGTTCAATACAATGTATTTTTATGATTTAATTATTATACGGTTCCTAGGCCCGTCTAGTTACTTTATATTTCTAACATTCAACTTACCCGTAATATACCTGTCTAATAATATAAGTTTTTATAAACTTTTATTTTATTAGAAAGGTCACCAATATACAGGCCAATTAATATAATATTTCAACCAACTATATAAAATAGTGTTTTAAAACTTTTTGGGTTGAATATTTATATTAAAAATAAACTAGTTATTAGTTACTAGTGGTTAATAAATTTAACCAAATCTATAATTCTTATATAAAAATAGGGATGTTACATTCTCCCCACCTTGTTTTAAATCTCGTCCTCGAGATTTTGATTACGATATTTCTTTTAGACTTTATGTTATATTTTAATTACTAAAAACAATATTAAGGTAAATGACATAGAATTAAAATATCAAATTTTGTGAGTACGAGTTATATAATAAGTAGGATTCAATGGTTCAACTGAATTAGTTTAAGAAATCAATAACAAACGAATGAAATGATATAATTTCCAAGGTGACTAGGTTCAAGCCAAAAGATATATGATCAATAGATATTTAAAATGAATGTGAAGGATTTTTAGAATCAATAAAAATTCTTTGTCAAAAGAAAGCTTACTTTGATTGCCAATTGAGGAAGACTTAGAATTGACAGGTTCCAAAAGGAAATAAAAGCATAAAAAATGATTTGTCAAAGATATAAGAAAATCAAAGTGTTGAAATGAGTGAATTGCAAAAATATATCAAAAGACAATAGAGTTAGTGTATCATTATTTAGAGTTCCAAGTTGTTTTAATTGTGAAACAAAGTGATAATACACTATTAGTAACCATATTTTTCATACTATGTCCTAGAGATTGAAATATAATAAGAACAAATTGTTTTGGCATGACCAACCATTATATTATATTTGTAAAGCAAATGTAATATATATTATTTGTGTACTTGTCTGAACAGTATCTTATATATCAAATATAAATACTATGTAATATATATTACTTGTTACGCATTTTTACTATATGTAAATGGTTACCACTTTTAAATAAATATTATTTTAGTATTTTACTATACTATGTATAATAACTTATATTTATTATGTAATATATATTACAAAACTCCGCAATGAAGTTATTACATTACAAAACATTTTAGTATTATTATTTTGTAAAATGAAAATTGAAAATAAAGGTGTAAAAATATTTATTGTACAAAAATATTTATAAAATATTTTGTAAATATATAACACTTAATGGGTTGATTCTATGTGATTATTTATTTTCATTTTGAAACCATATAACGTTGTGAATGTGTTTACAAATGTTGTAAATAAGTGAAAATGAGGACTATTCTTATATATTACAATGTTCTCCTAACCCAACGTAGTTGATGACTACCATATTATTCTTATATGGTCATTTTCTTGCCAGAGTGTTATGGTATATAGTTACCACAAAATATGTGATAGACAATTATTTATGTAATTTTATTCGTCCTTCTAATTCTTGTATTGTTTTATGAAAATAAGTCTTCTCCTTACAGTACAAAGTAAAATATTTTTATATATAATTAAAATTTACTAAATAAGTATGATGACTTAATTTATATACATTAACAAGTTATTATCATGGTTGGATATTGGTTAGTGTTGTCTTGTTTAAGCATAGGTGATCAGTCCATGCCTAACTAAGGCTAGGCTATTCAATACCTGCCACTGACAATAACCCTAGTACCTAAAAATAATACTAACACTATTACTATTAATATATTACTATTAATAATAAAAATATTAATTACCCATAATAAATAACTAAACATAAATTTAAATGAGAGTATACCTCAACATAATTTTTTATACATATATATATAAAAATATAAATTCTTCACCTCAATGGTTTAACAAAATTTATTGACTCGATATCAAAGAGTCATTGTTTTGCAATAATGCGGTTCACAGTGCAAAAAGCGGAATGATATTTGAGTTTGGATAAAACAACAAATTAGAATGAAGCCCTCCAGTGGTCTTTATAAATCAAACGAACCACATGCGTAACAAACAATGCATGTGTAACGTGGGGATTTACCAAGAAATGAAACAGATCAATATTCACTACTATGAAAGAATTCCTCATGGTATGATGATCATTAGAGAAATAGAAACGCAAAAGTCAACTTATTATATGCAAAAGTCAGAATTTCAACGAAAGAAATATAAGAACTTTATCTGGAATTTCGTGTGATAACCGTTGTTAAGTGACATTACCAGGGAATGTCGAATAAAATGAAATAGGGAATTTGCAAAGGTATGTGATTCCTTTTGCAGTGATAATAATTATGACTCTGATTAGACTGTGCACTAATGGTTGCGAAATCTTGTTACAACGTACCTCAACGATATTCATATCGTTTGTAGGATCACATGGCAAAGTGCTTCTTTTTTATTAGTAGTTTTTCTACTGACGGAATTAGTATTGGTGTCATCGTGCCTAATTTATATTTTCCAAAGGTCTTGCCTTGGAAGTAGTGTGTGATATACTTCGACGTCTGTGGACGTATAATTTAAGTTTCATGTGTTTTCTTGTGCACTAGCACAACTTTACTTGCTTCGTACTTTCGTTAATAGTTTATGGTAACGCATTGGAAATTCTTATACTTTTGATGGTATCCCAACTTAATGGGTTTCCATCGCTTAATTTGTAGCATGAGTTACGAGACAGATGATCAAACGAAATAATGTTTGATATCGGAGAAGAGATTCCTGATAAAGAAATCTAGACACAGATGCTTATGCTTTATTCCAAATTGACTTTTGGAATTTCTTATAGATATACATATCTATATAATCACATATTTCACATGCTGTAATATACATACCCGTAGTAAGGTCAATGTATTTAACAGATTCATAATTCCAATATCAAGTCAGATATCAGATCATGATACTATTTAGGGAAATCTTGTCACTTGTTTGACATATTATATACCCCGTCTTATCCGGTTCGTGCCAGAGAGGTAACCCCAGTATATCCGGACAAACTGGAGAGTCTGCTACACCATACCCAGTCTTGCCGGAGAAAATTTTCTATTTCCCATAAATAGTATCTTTTCAAGATTTTAAAAGTGCCTCTTTTATTAGGGCTTTTATCCAGAATCAAGGAAATTTGTATTCCCGTAACATATCTTATTCTAGACCAAGTAATATCAATAAGCAAGAATTAATAGCAATTAAGTTCTATTGCCTGCAATGTTCTAATCGTCATTTTTACAGCATACCAAAATCCATCATACTTTATTTACACAAGTACTTAGCTTATCTCGAAGCTGATACTATGGCATCTTTTCTTAAATTCAAGTCTAAATGCTATCCTGTGTGCTACCAGTTAATAGCAATCTCCTAACTCTTTTATACAAACTTAGGTATTATTATCACAACACCTATAGGCTTAAATCAGTGGCTCTGATACCACCTTCTGTCACGGCCCCCGACCCACCCTGGACGGAATCGGGAGCCGCGAACAGCCCAGTGGTACCGGTGATTATTTTGAAAAATATTGCAGCGGAAATTTCATCAGGACCGTGAGTTAGGAAAAATATCAGAGTTTAGAAAACACCGGATTTTATTTATTAAATAGATGGGATAAACCCATGTTTTACAATGGTAGCTTTAATAAGGCATAAACCCAATTACATAAAACAATATTTTTTATTTTATAAAATAAGCCACTTCTTGAAGCCTTTCAATGCCGTATCCTTATCTTACTCCAATCTACTGTAATTACCTGAAACATGTTTGAAAAAGGTTTTGTCAGCGGGAAATACTGAGTGAGTTCATTCATTTTATGAAAACGACTCGTTTCTGTTATAATTTACAGTATTAAGAGAGATTACAATGTTTCAGATATCAACCAACTACCCACAGTATTTGTCACTCGACATTCATCGGTAACCTCATTGTCCAATGGTGTCTGTGACTATGGTCATATTACTCATTGGCTAACTCGTTGTCCAATAGTGACGGTTATCAAGTAATGTATACAAAACCCCACATACCGGCTGTAATTTGGTGATTACATAAACTTAATCACTGTAATTATAATCTTTGAAAATAAACATGCTTTTATAAACAAATTTGATAAAAAGAGAAGGACTCACATTATAAGCATGCAGATTCATACGGCCAAAGTTTAGTCTACAGATAAGCCTTGATATATTGCAGATTTATACAGGCAAAACTTAGCCTATTGATTTAGCCTTGTAACCTAGTGCACACGAACTAGGTAAGTAACTAATACAGCATTTACGATAACTCACGAGATTAAAACCCTCACAACGAATGACAAAGTGCAATTACTTAAACATCCATCGGATTCACAACGAATGACAGAGTATTCCCCGAGTTCGGGTGGTACTCAAACATCCTGTCGGAATCACGACAAATGACAAAGGATAGCACTTAAACATCCATCGGATAATTTAGATCGATCGGACATTGAATCGTAGCAGCGATCGAGTTAATACCCGGCATCGTAGCAGCACCCCACTATACTAATTAGTGATTTTGAGACTGTTTCTACAATATCTCAGCGTGTATAACGAATTTCTTCGTCGAACGAACGCCAAAAATCAATTGCCAATGCCCTCTATTTATACATGAAAATTGACCAGGCTTACGCACCGTAAGCCTCATCCCTTACGGTGCGTAAGGGACACGAAGAGGTTATAGGCTTGCCACGTGTGTGTGTAGGCTTGCTGAGTCGACGAATCGAAGAATCTCGTATTTTACAACGAGTTATAAGGATAATCGTTAACTAGGGTTTACCCCCCTAAGTTTTAGGGGCTCTGATCCTGATTCTGATTGTTCTGAAAATTTTAGGGATTGTGCAGGATTACTTGGGTGTCTCAATTAGGGTTTCCTATTGGACAAATAAAAATAATAGATAGAACTTTTGATGAGAGTTGTTATGATTTGGGACAAAAGGGAATAAAACGGTGAGAAAAGAAAATGGACCCACTTTGTAACTTTTGGGTTCAACTAGAAAGTTTCCTGGTATAAATTTTAGGTATAATCTTTTGAACTATTTATAATGCACTTGTGTTAAGTATGGTATCCCTAATTCAACCTTGTCCCGGTGTCCTGAGACCGAATCCTAATAACTTAGTCGGGCAGATCCCTGACATATGTTATGAGGCTCAGATCAATCGGAAAGGGTAAAGGTGATCGGGAGTTAAAATAATTAAAATGAGGCATAGCTTTATTGCTAGAAAATATATATAATTAATTTAACTACTTTATTCATTTGGCGTGTATAACTTCTAAAATATGAAGTTCTAGAAAATAATAAATATGTCTTTAGAACGAGACTAATTTTATCTACATTTTGAACCAAGTTTCATTAAAAAACAGAATAGGTTCAATACAATGTATTTTTATGATTTAATTATTATACGGTTCCTAGGCCCGTCTAGTTACTTTATATTTCTAACATTCAACTTACCCGTAATATACATGTCTAATAATATAAGTTTTTATAAACTTTTATTTTATTAGAAAGGTCACCAATATACAGGCCAATTAATATAATATTTCAACCAACTATATAAAATAGTGTTTTAAAACTTTTTGGGTTGAATATTTATATTAAAAATAAACTAGTTATTAGTTACTAGTGGTTAATAAATTTAACCAAATCTATAATTCTTATATAAAAATAGGGATGTTACACTTAATCCCCGTAATTATAACTTTGAAAATAAACATGATTTTGAAAGTAATTTGATAAAAAGAGAATGACTCACTTTGCAGATTTAACACGGACAGAGTCTAGTCTACTGATTAGCCTTGTTAACCTAATTTAAATAACAATGCACACAAAATTGGGTTAGTAATCAATACAGCATTTACGATAACTCACGAGATCAACCCTCACAACGAATGACAAAGTGTGATACTTAAACATCCATCGAATTAACGACGAATGACAAAGCATAACCCTAATGTGGGCAGCACTTAAACATCCATTGGATAGTTTAATCGATCGGACATTGAATCATAATAGCGATCGAGTTATTACCCTGTCAGCACTTCGTGATTCGTGTGTGTTTTAGGACTGTTTCTACTATAAATCGAAGTACAAATTGAATTTGAACGTCGAACGAACGCACAGTATCAAGTCCCACTGCCTACTATTTATATCTGAAAAATGACCTCCCCCGCGTGTCGTGACAGGGATACATGTACCTGTCGCGTGTCACGAGAGGCACCAATCTACCCTAGGGTAGCCTTGTGTGCATGTAGCCTTGCTGAGTTGGTCGTTCGTCAATTTTCATAATACACGTAAAACTGTTAAGATAATAACAACTAGGGTTTTACCCCCCTTGAGTTTTAGGGGCCCTGATCCTGATTCCGTTTGTTCTGAAAATTTTAGGGTTTACGCAGAATCACTTGGGTTTCTTAATTAGGGTTTCCTTTTTAGACAAATTAATTTAATAAATAGGACTTTTTGATGATAGTTGTTACATTCTCCCTACCTTAATAAAAATCTCGTCCTCGAGATTTACTGGAATAAGTAGGGATACTTTCGCTTCATCTCAGATTCCAGCTCTCAAGTGTATTCAGCTCCTCTCTTTGAATCCCATTTGACTTTAACTAGCACTAGTCGTTTGTGCTTGAGAAACTTTACTTTTCTTTCTTCTATCTGAAGAGGTTTTTCTACAAATTTTAACTTTTCGTTTACCTCTATATCTTGGAGAGGTACTACCAAAGATTCGTCTGATAAGCATTTCTTGATGTTGGATACATGAAATACATCATGTACTCTAGCTAACTCCTCTGGTAGTTGTAAACGATAAGCAACTGGTCCTATACGTTGGATCACGGGAAATGGTCCTACGTATCTTGGACTTAGTTTTCCTTTCTTACCGAATCGAACTACTCCTTTCCAAGGAGAAACTTTCAAAAGTACTTTATCTCCGACTTGAAATTCCAGTGGCTTGCATCGATTATCGGCATAACTCTTTTGACGATCTCGAGCCGTCTTCAGTCTTTCCTTGATTTGTGTGATCTTATCAGTCGTCTCTTGTACAATCTCGGGACCTGATAATTAATTTTCTCCTATTTCTGCCCAACAAACTGGAGTTCTACACTTCCTTCCATACAGTGCCTCGAATGGGGCGGTTTCAATACTTAAATGATAACTATTGTTATAGGAGAATTCAATTAATGGTAAGTGATCGTCCCAATTCCCACCAAAATCTATCACACATGCTCGGAGCATGTCTTATAGAGTTTGGATTGTTCTTTCACTTTGTCCGTCTGTTTGTGGATGATATGCAGTGCTTAAGTTTAGTCGAGTTCCCATTGCTTTCTGGAAACTTGTCCAAAAATGAGAAGTGAACCGACTATCCCTATCTGATACAATGGAGAGTGGAACTCCATGTAAGGATACTATTTCGTCTACGTACAATTTGGCTAACCTTTCCATACTAAAGGTTTCCTTCATGGGTAGAAAATGAGCTGATTTGGTTAATCGATCTACAATTACCCAAATCGCATCATTACCTTTTCTGGTTTTGGGCAACTTAGTAACAAAATCCATTGTTATGAGTTCCCATTTCCATATTGGCATTTCTAATTGTTGTAGTAAACCTGAAGGTTTCTGATGTTCTGCCTTAACTTGTGAACAAGTAAGACACTTTGAAACATATCTAGCTATATCCTTCTTCATGCCTATCCACCAGAAATTATTTCTTAAATCTTGGTACATCTTATTGTTTCCAGGGTGTATGGTATACCTAGATTTATGAGCTTCTTCTAAAATCTTATTTCTTAATTCTCCCTGCTTAGGTACCCATATTCTGCTTTTGTGGAATCTCCAAATTCCATCAGCTCCTTGCTCTAACTCTTTTATTCGTCCCTTCATTCCTTCAGCATCATCCTTGATTGTTGTTTCTTGAATATTCCTCAATTGTTCCATTAAATCTAACTGTAGATTTAACCTAAGAGCACGGACTCTTCGTTGTTTTTCATGGTACTTACGACTTAAGGCATCTGCAACTACATTTGCCTTTCCTTCGTGATACTGAATATCACAGTCATAATCACTTAGGATTTCCATCCATCTTCTTTGCCTCATGTTTAACTCTTTTTGCCCAAATATATATCTTAAACTTTTATGATCTGGATAGACAGTAAATTTACTTCCGTACAGATAATGCCTCCAAATTTTAAGGGCAAAAATTACGGCTCCTAATTCAAAATCATGAGTCGTATAATTTTCTTCGTGCTTTTTCAATTGTCTTGAAGCATACGCAATTACCTTCTTGCGTTGCATTAGCACACATCCTAATCCTAGTTTTGAAGCATCACAGTATACTTCAAAATCTTCAGTCCCTTCTGGCAAAGCTAAGATTGGAGCATTGGTTAATTTCTGTTTCAAGATTCTAAAGGCTTCTTCTTGTTTAGGTCCCCATTCAAACTTAACGGCTTTACAGGTTAGCTTAGTTAATGGTACAGCTATTTTGGAAAAATCCTTAATAAACCGTCTATAATATCCAGCTAAACCTATAAAACTTCTAATTTCCTTTGCGGTTTACGGAACCTTCCAATTGGTAATTGCCTCTATTTTAGCAGGATCTACATGAATACCTTCGTGATTTATCATGTGTCCTAGGAATTGCACTTCTTGCAACCAAAATTCACATTTCGAGAATTTGACATACAACTTTTCTTTTCTTAACAAAGTTAAGAGTGCATGCAAGTGCTGGCAATGTTCTTCCTTATTTTTGGAATAAATAAGTATATCGTCGATGAAGACAATTACAAATTTATCCAAATACGGTTTACAGATTCTATTCATCATGTCCATGAATGCTGCAGGTGCATTCGTTAACCCAAAGGGCATGACTGTAAACTCATAATGACCATACCTAGTTCTGAAAGCAGTCTTAGGTATGTCTTCTTCTTGTACCTTCAATTGATGATATCCGGAGCGTAAGTCAATCTTAGAGAAATATCTAGCTCCCTGGAGTTGATCAAACAGATCATCAATCCTAGGTAATGGGTATCGATTCTTAATTGTAACCTTATTCAATTCTCTATAATCAATACACATTCTCATCGAACCATCCTTCTTCTTTACAAACAACACTGGCGCTCCCCAAGGGGATGAGCTAGGTTATATGAATCCTTTGCTTAGTAATTCATCTAATTTCTTTTTCAGTTCTAACATTTCGGTAGGAGCTAACCGATAAGGTGCCTTAGCTATCGGTGTAGTTCCAGGAATTAGATGAATCCTAAATTCTACTTCCCTATCTGGTGGTAATCCTGGTAACTCTTCTGGGAATATATCTGAGTATTCTGAGACTACTGGTATTTCCTTAAGTTCTTTATTCTTAGTATTAATGATTACTGAAATCATATATACTATTCCTTGCTTTCGTTCATAACTAGCAACTTTCATTACTGATATGAACTTCATGGGTTTACGTGGTTTATCTCCTGTAATCATGATTACTTCTCCAGTATGTGTCTGAATTTCTATGGAATTCTGATCACATATGATTTGAGCATGGTTGGCTATTAACCAATCTATTCCTAACACAACATCGAATTCAGCTAATTTCATAGGTAACAGATTTGCAGAAAATTTATGACCTGAAAGTTCTATTTCTACTTTTTGCAAAACCTGATCTATTTTAACTGAATTCCCATCTGCGGTTTCGACTGTAAAAATCTGCCTAATGTTGGTTAAAGGTAACTTAAGAGCTTGACAGAATAAATTATTTATAAAACTTTGGTTTGCACCAGAGTCAAATAATACTTTTGCGTAAACGTTGTGAACTAAGAACGTACCAGCTATCACATCTGGAATGAGTTCTGCTTCTTGGGTGGTCAGCTGGAATGCTCTGACATTCTTCTTAGTAACTCCGTCGGTCGCCTTGGTTTTGTTGTCTGCTGGTTTGACCAATTTAGGACATTCTGTTTTAAAATGCCCCGCTTCTCCACAGTTAAAGCAGATTATGGTTTTCTTTCTGCAGCTTTCTTCACGATGTCCTACAGTTTTGCAAAAATTGCAGGTTACATTACATCTTCCATAATGTTTCCTTTTGTGATTCCTGCAGAAAGGCGGATTTGAAGATTGCCCTGTTCCTCTTTTCTTGAAGTTGCTATTATTACCCACTCGAAATCCTTGGGTAATTTTCTGAGCCAGTTCTTTCTTCCTATTTTCATCTCTTGTGCGTACCAGTTCGTCAGTTAGGGTGTTAGCTAGTTCTACCGCATCGTCAATAGTGCGAGGTCTCGCAGCTTTAACGATATTACGGATTTCACTAATTAATCCCCAAACATAGCGAGAAATGAGTACCGGTTCTGGCGAAGCCAGCGTTGGTACCACTCTAGCATATTCGAAGAATGTCGAAGTATATCCTCGACAGTCCACATTCACCATCCGATGGTTTAGGAACTTATTTGCCATTTGATCTTTTTTATATTCGGGACAGAATTTTCTTTCTACAAGATTCTTAAATTCTTCCCAGTTCATGGCATAGGCCCTATTTCTTCCTTTGGATTGTAACACCGTGTTCCACCATTCTAATGCCCATTCTTTGAATAGATTTGACGCATACATGACTTGATCTTCCTCAGCACATTTACTTATGGTAATCACTGCCTCGGTTTTCTCTAACCAACGCAGTGCTGTAATAGCCCCTTCGTTACCTGCAAACTCAGCTGGTTTACATGCAAGGAATTCTTTGTAAGTGCAACCAGGTGTTGCAGCTTTCATTTTCTTGAAAATTGGGGCTTGCAGATCATTATTGTTATTAACATGATTTCCACCTCCGTTTATACTATTACTAAAGTTGTCGCCTTGTGTACGTTTACTAGGAATGATTGATTGAGTTTTAACATGTTTCTGAACAGCAGCAACGATTGCTGGAATAGCATTAGCTATTCCTTGTCCAACGATATCCTCTATATCTTGCCTATTTAACAATTGTTCTTCCTGAATTTGCTCAGATTGATTTACTTCATTTACTGGTTCATTACCAATGTTTGCCATCTGATAATTTTATAGATGAATAATTAGTATAAAATAAGAAATAATCCAATGTCACAATTAATTGCAAATAATCACGTAAACAAATATACACACAAAATTGTAAATTTTCTAAAATTTCATTTATTTTATTATATCATGCTTCTATATACAACCGTTTTATTGTTTATTTTACACATACTGATTTTTATTAATATTACTGTTATTATACAAACACAGACTCATAACCCATTTCTCCTTCGTCAACTTGCATCTTTAATAACGATGTTCCCTCTCATCATATTTCCATGAAATTTGTCCTCCTATCTCTCGGATCCTATTCCCAGCATCCATCAGCTCTTCACCAAAACGGCCGCGTTCAGCCATATTCTCGTTACTCATCGGTGGATTTGGTAGAGGTTCTGGATCGAACTGAGGAAGAAAGGAATAAGGACTGTTGATTAGGTTTTGGAACTGCCAATCATTTGTCCACCATTCATCCATTCCCAAAGGTTGAGTATGGATTATTGGTTCTGGGATTGCTGGTTCCAGATTTATAGGGAGTTGATTTTCGATAGGATTAGAGTAAAAATTATTATTATTGACAGGCCTAATAGTATCACAGCTTGTCAATATAAAATCTATTTCATCCTGAAATGTCATTTCCTGGGTTTGTTTAGAGCTTTCTCCAATTTCCATCTGGGTTTGTCTAGAACCTTTTCCAACCTCCATTTCTATCTGCTTAGAATATTCATCAAACTGTATTCCCATTTGCCTAGAATCTTCCCCGACTTCAATCTCCAATTCCTGCTGTCTAGAACTTTCCCCGGTTTCAATTCTTTTTCCTTTTTCTAAGGGATTGTTTATTTTAGGAAGTCTCTTAGCTGGCTTTCTCTTATGAACACGCCTCCCCCATACGAATCTCTTTCTTTTCTTAGGTTTTGGCTTTTCCAGAGGTGGAGCGTTGAATTCTATGGGTTGTTCCACATAAGGAAAGTATCCAGTAAACTCTTTAGAAACTTCTATGTTTACAGGGTAAAGGTTGAGATTCTCTAGGGCTCCAGATAACTCATTCATGCTGTTTAAAATATATGTAAAAATAATAAATTAAAATTTTATAACAACTTTTAGAAATAACCCTCAAATATTATTGCATACCCTGTGACTAATTTAATACTAAGAACAACTGACAATTTAAAACATATTTTATTGGAATTTATTTATTTACTGGATGAGGTTTGTAGCTTGTAAGTTGCTAATACGGAGTCATGGTATTCTAAAGATTAGCATTTACTCCTATAGTGGCTAGCATATAAAGGTCCGCCCATTTTTCATCTAACTTGTCTTCCCATGGTGATTTACTGATTAATTCCTGGGTTTCCTTTTTAACTTTCTTTTCTCGAAATTTCTTTAATTTCTCCTGACTTTTTCTAATAATCAAACTTCTTTTATCAGGAGAAAGTGGTTCCTCGTATTGGGCTTTTCGAACAAATATTCCTTCTTCAGGAGTTTGGGATGAACTTCCCTTTTCATTTGATGACCTATCTAATTTAAGATAGATGTTTGAAAGCTTTTGCTTACCCATACTGTAAGTAACAAATAGTCAGTTAATAAAACACATAATCACATAATGGTAATCAGGAAAAATTAAGTATTTCTAAATACTTAATTAGCTTAACTCAGTGGCTCTGATACCACCTTTTTCTGTCACGGCCCCCGACCCGGTTTGACCCGTTTCAGGAGCCGCGGGACAGAAAATCCCGTGGTATTGTATTTAATTGAGTTTAACAGTGGAAGTTTATCATCAGGATCTTTTTAAAGCTAAATTTTCCCGATTATTTTATTTCACAACTCGGGATAAAACCCTGATAATTTACAATCATATGATTTCACTGAGAAATCTTTATTTTACAAAACATATTTCTTTATTTTATAATGAGCCACTTTCTTAAGCTTGCAGTGCTCCACAGCACTTTTCCTGAATCACAACAGATCACCTGAAACATGTTTGAAAAAGGTTTTGTCAGCGGGAAATACTGGTGAATCATTCTATTTTACTAAAATGACCTGTTTGTTATAATTTGCAGTATTAAGAGCGATTACAATGTTTCCTGATATCAAACCAACTACCCACGGTATTTTGTCACTCGACCCATTGGCCCTCTTATTGTCCAATGGTGTCTGTGACTATGGTCATATCACCCCTTGGCTTCCCCAATGGTGAAGATTATCAAGTAATGTATACAAAACCCCACATACCGGCTGTAACTTGGTGATTACAAAGACTTAATCCCCGTAATTATAACTTTGAAAATAAACATGATTTTGAAAGTAATTTGATAAAAAGAGAATGACTCACTTTGCAAATTTAACACGGACAGAGTCTAGTCTACTGATTAGCCTTGTTAACCTAATTTAAATAAAAATGCACACAAAACTGGGTTAGTAATCAATACGGCCATTACGAATTCGTTGTTATGCCTTTTGGTTTAACCAACGCACCCACGGTTTTCATGAATCTGATGAATCGTGTGTGTAAACCATATCTCGACCGTTTCGTCATCGTGTTCATCGACGATGTCTTGATCTATTCCAAGTCGAAGACCGAACACGCGCAGCATCTACGTTTGGTTCTCGAGCTACTCCAGGGGAATCGACTCTATGCCAAGTTCTCCAAGTGTGAATTTTGGCTGGAGAAGGTTCAGTTTCTGGGCCACATTGTCAATAGTCAGGGTATTCACGTCGATCCCGCGAAGATTGAAGTCGTTAAGAGTTGGATTACACCTAAGAACCCGTCTGAAATCCGTTCTTTTCTCGGACTAGCGGGCTATTATCGACGATTTATCGAAGGATTCTCAAAGATTGTTGTGCCGCTTACCGATCTCACGCACAAGGACAAGCCTTTTGTTTTGGGAACTGAACAAGAGTCTGCTTTCCAAACTCTCAAGCGCATGCTTTGCAATGCTCATGTTCTCACATTGCCCGACGAAAACGACGATTTCATTGCCTATTGTGATGCTTCCAAACTTGGTCTTGGTTGTGTTCTCATGCAACGGGACAAGGTTATAGCTTACGTATCTCGTCAGCTCCAAATCCACGAGAAGAACTATACAACCCATGATCTCGAGCTAGGTGCAGTTGTTTTTGCGTTAAAGATTTGGCGACACTACCTATATGGTACCAAGTGTACGATCTTCACCGATCATAGGAGCCTACAACATATCTTTGATCAGAAAGAACTTAATATGCGTCAACGCCGATGGGTAGAACTTCTCAACGATTACGACTGCGAGATTCACTATCACCCATGCAAAGCAAATGTTGTTGCTGACGCTCTTAGCAGACGGAGTTATTTGCTAAGCATTCGTAATACTCAAGCCCAATATGACCTCGAAACCCTCATCCGCGAAGCCCAGCATGCTTGTTTCAATGAACGCACTCTGAAGAAGGAACGAATCTATCACGATGGAGCCTAGCTTGTGAATAAGTCGAATGGGATATTCCATTATCTGGATCGAATTTGGATCCCAAAACGGACCGATTTGCGACAGATTTTGATGGACGAAGCCCACAAATCCCGATACTCTATTCATCCCAGTGCCGATAAAATGTACCAGGACCTTCGCTACAAGTACTGGTGGCCGGGCATGAAAAGGGATATTGCCCTATGCGTTGGGAAGTGCCTGACTTGCTCAAAGGTCAAGGCTGAACACCAAAGACCCTCTGGCTTACTCGAACAACCACCGATCCCTATGTGGAAGTGGGAAAGTATAGCCATGGACTTCATAACAAATCTTCTGCACACGTCATCAGGTCACGACAGCATCTGGGTTGTTGTTGACCGTTTGACCAAATCTACTCACTTTTTGCCAATACGGGAAGACTACAAGGTAGAACGATTAGCACGAATCTACACCAACGAGATCATTTATAATCATGGGACGCCTCGCGATATCATCTCTGACCATGATGCTCGGTTTACTTCGCGACTGTGGTAAACGTTTCAAGTGGCTCTCGGTACTACGCTTAATCTGAGTACCGCATTCCACCCTCAAACCGACGGTCAGACTGAAAGAACGATCCGTACTCTTGAAGACATGCTTCGTTTGTGTGTCATAGACTTCGGTGGTAATTGGGATATATACCTGCCGTTAGTCGAATTCTCGTACAACAACAGTTATCATTCCAGCATACAAATGACACCATTTGAGGCACTATATGGAAGAAGATGTCGATCGCCTATTGTGTGGCACGAGATCGGGCATTCGCAATTAACCGGTCCCGAGCTATTGCAAGAAACGACAGACAAAATTTTCCAAATTTGAGACAATCTAACGAAAGCTCAGAATCGTCAGAAAAGTTACGCCGATAGACGACGCAAGCCCCTTGAATTTGACGTTGGTGACTACGTACTCCTAAAGGTTTCACCTTGGAAGGGTGTGGTCCGATTCGGCAAGAAAGGAAAGCTCGCGCCTCGATACGTTGGACCCTTTAAGATTCTGGAAAGAATTGGTAAAGTGGCTTACAGACTCGAACTACCGGAGAAACTTAACAACGTTCACCCGACTTTCCACGTCTCAAACCTCAGGAAGTGCCTAGCTGAGCTCGACTTACATGTCTCATTAGAGGATCTACAAGTGAACGAAACATTACACTTCGTGGAAAAGCCCGTTGAGATCATGGATCGCCAAACCAAGCAGCTCAGACGCTCTCGCATTCCTATCGTGAAAGTCCGATGGGAAGGCAAACGAGGCGCAAAGTTCACTTGGGAACTCGAAAGCGACATGAAGGCGAAGTACCCGCAGTTGTTTGTTACGGCTTCGGCCTAATTTCGGGACGAAATTCCCTCAACTAGGGGAGGCTGTGACACCCCGTGTTTCGAAAGTCAAAGTCAAAGTCAAGGTCAAAGTCAACGACCGATCGCGCGACTTGATTAGTAATGAATTCGTTTTATGTGTTTATTTTAGTTGTATTATGTGGAGTAAGTGTCAATAATCACAGTGATCGACGTGTGTTATTCGCTATTTAATCGATGTACGACTGTGAACTATAGGAAGTAACAATGCGATAAAGTCAACTAAACGCTAATCAATCTAACCTAATCAACATCGAATCGCAATCGAACTCACAACTCGAATTACGCATTTTGGTTATTGTTATACGTGTGTGTGTGCCTTATGTGTTACTTGTGCATGTTTATTTATGTTATGTGTGGTAATCAATCGAAACTCAATCGCAATCGAACTCAATCACAATCGAAACAGTATGGTAATTGGTGGAGAAGAGACAGTGCACGATATGAGTAGTTGGGATTAAAAGTAATTTGACTAGGAAAATCTATCACATCGCATCGCTCGCAATCGAAATTGAAATGGAAAAACTCGTCGCGCCGAGCACTCGAATCAGGTGCCAGCCGGCCGGATTGCCATCCGACCGGGCTGCCACCCGAGCGAAGTGCCATCCGACCGAGGAGCCACTCGGCCGGGCTGCCACCCGGACGAGATGCCATCCGACCGATCAGCCCTTTCCACTTTGGGAAACCCTATAAATACCCCTTGGCACTCTCAAACTTACTACTTTTGGCAACTGACGTCCGACCAGCTCGTGCTCCCCACCTTTTCTTCGATTTCTCTCAATTCCGGTAAGATCTCGTCCTAAATCTTGTACTTCCTTAATTTACACGCACTCCTACACCTTTCTATCCTTTGAATCTTAACTTTAACCGAGAAATCATCGAGATTTAAGGTGTTCTAGGATGACGTCATCATGTGTTCTTGAAGAACTTCATGTTTTGGTCTCAATCCACCAAGAACAACTTAGATTTAACCGACTTCCACATAAACTAACAAAGATCTTTCATAGATCTAGACATATTCACAATAAAAAGGATTGAAAGATGGTTTTCCAACTTTCTTTCAACTCTTTTACACTCAATGCACTCAAACCCGGTGGAATCGAAACTACTACTGATCGTCTACTCGTTCTTAATGATGCGTTAGTGCTAGATCCAAGTTCCATTTGTAGGATAGTGATTTCGGGTTTGGACATGGACAACCGTCTCGGACCGTGCGCCGCCGGACTTGGGTGATTCCTGTTCGGTCAGGTTATTGGGATGAGATGGGGTTCCCATTGTTTAAACCAGTCATTGCAACGTCTCACTCAAGTTACAACACTTCAAGCAAAACCAAGAAACAACGCGAACAGACCATTGGGACGAGTTGCTGTCCGACCGGGTTGCCATCCGCTCGATCCACTGTCCGATCGGGTTGCATCTTGACTCATTTAAAACTTAAACAATTTTCAACATGTTCAATAACAGGGTTGCCACCCGACCGGATGGACATCCGACCGAGTGACCACCCTGCTGTGAACTTGTTCTCTCTGGGAAGCCTCGCCATTCGAGTCGCCACCCGATTGAACGACCGTCCGATCGACCGATCTGAAAGGTAGAGATACTTCAATGTTTTCAAAATACTACAACGAAAACTTCAAAAGACAAGCCATCATACACAAACACATCCTTCTCAAAGGGAGAAACAATCCACTCGAACAGTCATCCGACCGGACTGCTGTCCGACCGGACTGCTGTCCGAACGGATTACCACTCGCACGACTGGCCGTCCGATCGAACTGCTGTCCGACTCACGTGTACTTTGCATCGTTTTACGCATCACTTATCGTTATACCATCGTACTGTTCAGGCTAACCCTACTCTCTAGCGCTCCCTTCAATCCACCAATCGCTGTGAGTATACTCGATCCCTTTTTGCTTTACGCACTTTTGGGTGTTACATACGTTACTTAATCTAAATCACATCGAACACATTGCGCAATACTTTTAAGGCTAACCGTTACCGCATGTTATACGTGACTTAATGAATGCTTGTTTGTTATATTTACACATGGAATGCTGTCTACCTGCCTTAGCAACGATAGTACTATAGTTTGGACTCAGCACCCGCTCACTCGGGGGTTGTTAAGGACAATTATTTGCATGGATTACAGTGGTGATCATGTATTACGAACTGCCTTGGGCACTCAACCCGCAGTCATTGGTATCAATAGGTTCCTGTCGGTAACTAACATGCCTCATTTCACTCTGTGTACGTGCTGGTTATGCGTAACGCTTTCGAACTCTATATGCTATTATCAAACTTGTATGCTCACCTTTACACTATGTGTATTGACTTTATTTTAACGTATGTGACAGGTGCTTAGGATGCTTATCTGCTAGGAAATCGAGGCTAGAATAAGGTGTTAGAGGCCAACAAGTAGTTGTCTGTACAAATGAAATCTGAGTTGTCGGAATAGAACTATTTGCCTAGATTTTGTCTGTAATAATTTGTTTACCTTTTGAGACATGGTATGGGACATGTTACTTTAAATTGATTGATAATGATAATTGTTATGGAAACTTTTGGACAATCTGTTTCGCTCAGTGTCATGCCCCGATGTTTCCGCCATCGGTTGGGGTGTGACACCATTGGTGGCCAATATGTCAATAGATGGAACTGCCAGTGGTTATTTTTTAAGTTTGAACTTTTGGCGGCCAACGACGAATAGTTAGGATTATTAAAATCCAATATTCCCTATATAAAAGCAGCGATGTGCAGTTGAAGATTTTTTAAGGGTTTTTTTTTATTATTATCAAAATCGCTTCAAGTTGTCATCTTGTGCTAGTGTTAGGGTTGAAATTCTTGATCGTGTTGATCAAGAGCTCCTTTCCTCATCATGTGAAAAGATCGTTTGTATTATTTGTTTCTTGTTACACTTTATGGGTTAATAAACTTGGTTTGGGTATTATCTTGTGTTAACTCGTGGGTTTTTACATACTCTAGGCTCATTTAGGATGGCTTTCGTTATATATTGTCAGTGTGTTTTGAATGTCTTGGTTGTCTGCTTAAACTTATTTTCGTTGGAAGATAGTTCATGATGTGTGACCTCATAATATATAATTGTTTGGGGAACAAAACAAAAGGCAAACAATATTAACTGGTATTTACTATTTAGTACTCGTGCTCTGCGGCGAGACTGTTTAACCGAATAAAAAGTAGACATAAAAATGTTAAACCACACACGCACGTTGCGACGTGTCAACTCTAAGAAATTAGACAAAACGTAAAACATAGAAAAAATAATTAAGTCAGCTTAGCACCCGCGAGTTGCGACGGGGCAGTTAAATCGCACAAAAAATTGGTGTAAAAACGTTGAAGCAAACATGCCCATTGCATTGTGTTAATTTGTAAATTTAGACCGAAACATAATACAAATTTGTAAACAATGAAAAATATAAAGAACCAAATTTGAAAGCAGACAAACGTTAGGTTAAAAAAAAGTATATGGCTACGCTTTGGTTTATGTGGTTGGCTAAAAATGCTAGGAGTTTCTCTAGGGAAAGTTAAGTTGTGGGAAGAGGTGTTGGACGACGGTAAGTCTAACTCATTGCTTTGCCTCAAACGCAAGACATGGATGAAATGTTTAGATTCGTATGTTTGTTCTAGAATCTTGCTAGCTTGATTAAAATTTGCCGTAAAAAATAATAAAAAACACACACATGATGGCTACTTTTGTTGTTTAATACTCTTTGAACATGAGTTGTCCCTATCAAATCTTGGTGTCGGTTCTTAAGCTTCCTCCACTTCTATTCATTATAACTTACACGACATGGCAACTTGCATATTAAAACCTCAATCGTTGCAATCAGATATATGTCTTTTATATTAAGACACGTATAATTATGAAAAGAAAGAAATGAATGTGCGTTACAATACATGTTTCATGGAAAAGATTAGCATAGGTATAAGACGATGGATTTATCATGGGATAATTGGCGTAGTTTTGATATAGCCTGTATGGACGTGTAATGTTTTTATCTTTGGCGTTGTATTCTGATGTGATTAACAGGTTTTGTTGACCCATTATTTAATAAAATTCTTAGTTGGCTGTTCAAAAATAGAAAATTCATGCTTCATGGAGTCACAAGCGCAATTTGAATATATTTTTATCAATCTTTAATGCAAGTTTTTTTACGGTAAATTTTGATCACTGGCAGACCATTGGAGTATTATCGTGCCACCAGAGGAACCACCTGATCATATTTATCTGCACCAGACTATAATGCATATACATCAATTCAGAAAGAAACTCAGTAAATCTGGGAAAAACTCGCTTGTGGGATTTGAACCCAATACCTAATGGTCACTAAGGCTTATCTCATTCTTAAGATGTCACTAAGCTATAACTGAAAGAATATTTAGACATCTAATAAACATTTAAAGAAAATATATGTAATAAAATGAAATATAAAAATAAAAAAGAGAAACAATCAAACATATAAAAAAACAAATTTTTTTGAACGAAAAAATTAGCCAATTTTATTCAACATGACAACCCACTCTTACCAACGATTACATCGCATAAATGCATCTATAGATTATTAAAGATTAAAAGCACAAACACATATAAAAAACAAAATACCTTAGCAAGATGTTTGCAATTTTCTAAAAACCTTGTAAAAGTTAATTGTTGATTGACGTATGTTCGGATCAAAATCGGTGTTTAGCCCTAGGCTTGGATGTGATCCGGTAAATTGACAGATACTAAACGATAAATCATAAATATATACACTTAAAAAATTTACCACGTGTGATCAAATTAAATTTGAAAATAAAATGAGAGAAAATCAAATATAGAAAGAAAACAAAAAGTAAATTGTTTGAAGTTTTTCAATTGAATATGTAAAAAAAAATTGAAAATAAAATGAGAGAAAATCAAATATTGAAAGAAAAAAAAAAGTAAATTGTTTGAAGTTTTTGAATGAGTAAATTGCTATTTTAGTCCTTGAGTTTTTTTTGGGTGCTACTTTCTACACCCCCCTCCTCTCACATACTTACAGGTGGGGCCTGCGTGGGACCGACAGTTTTCCTCTCACAAGAGGGGGTATAATCATGAAGAGGGGGGTGCGTATAGAATGAGCCTTTTTTTTTTCAAATTGCCATTTTAGTACAAATAGTTTTTTTTCTCCTTGGGTCCCTGACTTTTCCTTTTTCTTGCCATTTTGATCACATTGTCTAACTTAGTCTAAAAACAGGTTATAATCAGAGGTATTTTTGGCATTAAATTATTTTGAGGTTTATAAATTATGTTGTAAACTACCCCTGGTTATCACTACACAACAGTTATGCCAAAAATACCCCTGTTTATAACCAGATTTTTAATCTGAGTTAGGCAATGTGATCAAAATGGCAAGAAAATGAAAAAGTCATGGACCCAGAGGAGAAAAAAAAAACTATTTGGACTAAAATGACAATTTGGACCAAACCTCAGGGACTAAAATGACAAATTGGACCAAACCTCAGGGACTAAAATGACAATTTACTCTGTTTCAATTGAATATGTAAAAGTTAGTGGATGATAATGTATTTCCGATTAAAAATTCAGTGCTCGGTCTTAGGCCTTGATGCGATCCAGTCCATTCGCCTAGTCTGACTCACATTCTCTCTCTAAACTCTCCATATATACATACTAGAGTTAATTGCCCAGATGGTCCCTGTAGTTTCACGTTTTTTCACGTTTAGTCCCCACCTTTTGGAAATAGCAGGTATGCTCCATATGGTTTGTCATTTTGTTACTCGGATAGTCCCCTGACATTTACTCAGGGGACTATCCGAGTAACAATATGTCAAACCATAGGGAGCATACATGCTATTTTCAAACTAACTGCATCTAATCAGGGGACTATCCGAGTAACAAAATAACAAACCTTAGGGAGCATACTTGCTATTTTCAAAATGTGTGGACTAAACATGAAACCACTGGGACCATCCGGGCAATTAACTCTACATACTATTATGAACTATTTGTGAGTGTTGAAGTGAAGGGTTAATATTATGATACTAACTTGGTTGTCCATTGGCTACTTTAAACTTTCATGTCGTACTTCCATCCATGGTTGTAAAACAAGGTTTCCAAGGCCGAGTACTCCCCGAGTACTCGCTACAAGGTAGACTGCCGAGGCGACTTTCTTTGACTCCGCCTAATTACTTAGAATCGGTCAAACGCGGTCAACCTCGGCCAAAATCGTATCTAATAGGTCAACTCGGGCCGAGTTTGACTTAAAAATAATAAAACATAATTTCTATCCCTATCATATTAAAGCATGAATATCATTTTTACATATTTTGTTATAGATATTAGTAAATTTATGTTATTTGACATATATTTAATTTCCAAAAACTAATTTCTTTATAATTTTACATGTCCGAGTACTCCCCGAGTACTCTCCGCCTAGGCCGAGTACTCTCAACTCCCCGGCCAACCGACTAGTGAGCGCCTAGCGACTTTTGCAACCATGCTTCCATCTCAAATTCTCAAACTCATGCCAATGAGTTAATGGCTCGAACCCAATCATCGCTGGTTCAACCTTGTGAATGCGTAAAAATATCATCACTCAATAAAAATTGATATGTGAAAGAAAGAATTTGCTAGCAATACAAACCAACACACGTATCATCAAGGACAGAACGGACTATTAAATCGACCCTTAGAAATTTGTAGTTTAATCGAATCTCAAGACTGAAGATGTGCTTCTTAGATTTAATGTAATATTTTGATTATAGCTTTTTAACTTAAAAAAATCAAAATAAAGCTAAAATCATTTGTAATTCCATAACTATCCAAAACTACTGAATTCTTCAAATACATGATAATTATTTGAACGTATGTATAGAATGCTTATAATTCGGATTCTTACAACTTAATTTTCATGGATACAACTTTGATTTCAAGCAAAAAGACTTAGGGGTTGTTTGGTAGCCTCTTAATGACCATTCAGATGCTACCTCTTAATGGTTTAAAACCTCTGAATGAATAAGAGGTAACCTCAAGTCTGAATGGTTAAGAGGTAACATCTGAATGGTAAATCATCACATGTCACATTTTTCTACCTTCTCATTGGTAAAATTCTTAATGGTTCCATTAAGAGGTAGCCTCTTAATGACCATTCAGAGGCTACCAAACAGCCCCTTAAAAGAAAGTAGGTACTATTCATAATCTTTATACCTTATTTTTATTGATTAATGATTAATTAGGTCATCCGTAGTCATAAAGCCTCTTGTGCGGCGTTATGCGACACGTGTCATGCCACGTCACACGGGGGTTTTATGGGGTGTTATATCACTAGAGCCCGTACTCATAAAGCCTCTACCCATCATTATCTAATTATTAATTTTCAATTTTCAATTTTATTAATTAATTATAAAAAACCTTGCTTTTTTTGTGATTGGTCAAAATTTTGAAAAGAACCTCCATAACGCTGCGAAATGCATGGCGCCTCCCCCCTTTTTTACACCATAACGCCGTCCGTCCCGGTGTGCGGGGCGCTATAAGGCGTTATGGCCCAAAAAAACCCATTCTTCACGCCCCACTACAGGTAGAATTAAAAGGAAGAGTTAAAAAATGGAAATAGCATTGGTGGAAGAGGCATGTGAAGTGTGAACTAAGTCAATTGCCCCAACATACGTTGTAGGCTAGTACTCCAAGAAATTGAGGGTCCCTTGTCCCAACATAAACAAACGTTATAGCATCGTGTCCCACAACCATACTTCTACTTTACACGTATACAAATCATTTAAGGGCTTGTTTGACAACATCTGAATGGTTAAGTGCTAAATCAGTAAGAGTCTGAATCATTAAGTACTGAATCAGTAAGAGGTCTGAACCATTAAGAGCATGTATAATGGTTAACCGTTCAGAGGCAAATGTCTGACCAATTCAAATTATAGGTCTTAACTATTGAGACTCTATATAATGCTTAACAATTCAAAGGCAAATGTCTGAACCATTCAGACATCTGCTCGTGAAATAAACAGTCTGAACTATTAAGTGTTGAACTAGTAAGAGATCTGAACCATTAAGAGGCTGATGAAGAGGTAAATAAACAACCCCTAACTCTTATAGAATAGGTTATTACTAAAGAAAAAAATGCGAAACAAATATATTATGATGTGGTATACATTTAAAAGTTAAGCTGTATACATTTAACCAATATTAAAACATACTAGATATTAAGGTCACAGAACATAGAAGCAGTGCCGGTAAGAGTCAATATTAATCTTCTGTGATTTAAAAGTTAGATACATATACATATACATATACATATACATATACACACATACACAAACACACACACACACACATATATATATATATATACACACACATCAATAATGATTTTTAACCCTGATCAATTGAAGAATTCCCGATGAAACCGTGTTGAATAAGGTTATGTTATACCCATCCCCATCCTTCTTTCTTCACTAATACCTCAACGTTACATAACCATCCCCTTCATCGTTCACCTCCATCTCTCAAGCTATTTAAATCCATCTGATATTCCCAGAATGATCTTCTTCACGTTGATTAGACGTCGTAGGAACACAATTTGAAGTGAGGTATCCAACGAATTATGTGTGAAATTGACAAAGGAAAGCTAAATAAACGTCTTATATTCCACTGAAAATTTGGCAGAATTTCGTTACAATGAGACTCGTTTCAAAAGCTAGGTTTGCAAAGTTATCACATTGAGGCGCATCACACATCTATATATAGACACACCCACTGACCAGTACATCACAGTAAGCGCATAACACCTTGAGATGCACTGATACGTTGCGCATGAAGTCATGCAGGCGTATCACATCGTGCGCTCCTAACAAACACAACTCAAAACATAAAACTCAAACAAACATAATCGACACGAAAACTCTGCCATAGACTCAAAAACAAAAGACGCAAATAATAGACATTAATCATTATGTACCAACACCATTAATCATCATTCACCCTCATTTCTATTTCTTTTTAAAATATTAAATACATATAGAGAGAGATAGAGAGAAAGAAGCATGATGAATGAGATGGCCATCCTTCACACCTCGTAAACTCACAAGATGAGAGGAGGGGTGTGGGTTCCCCTTCCATTATTTGATTCTACATTACCATCCCGTGATTATCGTTTCCTAAAGGTTTTTCCCTTTTTTCTCTCTGTCCGCTGTAATCATATCCTTTCATATTCCGGTCGCCGGAGGCTCGACGGAGAGGAAATTCTCGGGTTAGTGTGCGAGGTCGCTTCGTTTGGCTTGACCTCTCTCCCTAACTTGAAATCGATTCTCCCATTCGCCTTTCGGGACTCGGGTTTGTCTGTGTGGTACGCTTCTGTGGATTCCTTCGGTCCGGTGGCTCGAGGAAGGGGAGGGTTCCGGCATAGAGGGTGAGGATCTGTGGCCTTTCCGCTTTGGTTATTGGCTTACCCCTTCCTTCCTTTCTATCCTGGGTATCCAAATCTTCCATGCGCTAGCTGGGGTTAGGGTCCACTCTTTCTTGCTTTTCAATGGAAGCTGATGACGAACCTTGGGAGGTGCAAAACAGGAAAAGAAGAGGCGGTGGTGCAGGGGCCGGTTTCAATCCAAACATAACCAAGTTCTTTGTCACGAACATACCTCAGGGGTGCCGTCCATGGGATTTGGCCAACACCTTTAGAGGTTTTGGGGAGATCGCGGGTGCATTTATCGCTAAAAAGAAAGATAAGGAGGGCAAAATTTTTGGGTTTGTTAGTTTCAAAGGTGTTAGAGATCAGGAGGAGTTGAAGCAAAACATGTCTAAAGTCAAATTGGGAGGTAATAAGTTACTGGTTAACGTGGCCCTTTTTGCGAGAGAGAGCGTTGTTCTTAAGTCTGCTAAACCGTTAGGGGGTGGTGGCAGGACGAAGGGTTCCGGGGAGAATGTTTTTCAGGAGGGTGTTTCGTATGTCAGGGGGTCAAAGTCTGTCAAAGAAGGGGTCTCTTTTCTGGATATCCTTACCAACAGGACTCGTGAGAATAATGAGGAAGATGTGTTGATTCTGGACCCGGCTATCTCCTCCCTTTCTAGCCTCTCTGGGAGAGCCGTAGTTGGAAGATCGTTGGGCTTTGCTGAACTCAGTAATCTTAAGTCTTCTTTTCTTTTAGCGGGTTTTTTGGGGGCTTCGATCCAATATCTTGGCGGTCTCTCAGTATTGATTTCGTTCGAAAGTGCGGACTCTTCCAACAACTTTCTTCTTGAGAAAGGTACTTGGAGTCGGTGGTTCTCGTCGTTGTCCCCGTGGATTGGACAATCTCTTCCCTATGAGCGTATTGCTTGGATTAATATTTTCGGCGTTCCCCCTCATCTCGTCTCCAGGAAGGTCTTCGATTTGATCGGTAGTAAATATGGTAAGGTCGTTCAACCCTCTCAAATCCTCGATTCAGACGGGGATTTATCGTTCGACCGGCTGGGGATTCTTACAGATTCGGGTAATAGGATCAATGGCATTCTTAGCCTGAGCTGGCAAGACAAACGTTATAAGGTGTGGGCGGTAGAAGAAAACGATCAATGGGTTCCAGATTTCCTTGATGATGAAGAGGGTTCAGTGCCTGCTTCTTCGGAGTTGGGGGATTATTCGACAATTCCGGCGAATGGGGAGGCTAGCGACAGGGAAGATGAACAGTTTGTGGACGTTTCCAAGGAGGAAGTCGAAAAGAGCAAAGATAATCATGAATCTCCAAACGGTGTGCATGGCTCCATGCAGAACGTGATCATTGGCGACGCTCCTGTTTCCAAGGAGAGGGGTGCGCAGTCATTGGGGAATGTGGGCCAGTGTTCTTTTTCTAATACTCCTGTAGACCCCATCATATCTCAGGGGGGAAATTTGGATATCCGTGATTCTTTTAATTTTATTATTGGGAAGGCCAATAAAGTCAAGCCCATCATATCTAAAAGATCTTTTTCTCTGAAGCTCAATAGGCCCACTTTCAGATCCACTGGGGTTGACCGTATTATCGAGGAGTCTAGACCCAAGAAACGGTCTAGGTCAGTTCTGGAAGGGGATTGCAGCTCCGGTGATCAGGTGAGAACAGGGGGGCTCTGGAGGGGATGGTACTAATAGAGATTTCGAGCAATTTTTTTCGATTTGAATAACAAGGCTCCGCCTGATTCTAACGATATTACTGAGCCAATTGTTAGTCAAGCGGGTGAGGATCATTCTCCTATCAGGGAAGATGGAATCAGCGACTATGAGGGAGCTGGAATTATTGGGCCTTCGGAAGTGGATAAGGAAGTTATGGATACTGTGGATGTCGGCTCAAAGATTGGAATCGACTTATCTGGTCATCAGGAACTTATCAGAAGATCAATCAACTCAGGTATTAATGTGGTTCAGCTATGAATTTGCTTTCTTTGAACATTAGGGGTATTGGGGGGTTCGAACAAATCTAACTGGGTGAAGGGCCTGGTCTCTGAGTATAATATTTCTTTCCTCTCTCTCCAAGAGTCTAAAACATCCTGTGTTTCCCATTCTGATATTGCTTCCTTCTGGGGTAAGAATAACTTCAGTATGGATTTTGTAGATTCTGTTGGGTTGTCGGGTGGTTTGATTTGTGTCTGGGATGAGAATTTGTTTCGTCAGACGGGCAGTTCTAAGAGTAGACACTTTCTGCATATTAGAGGGAATTTGATGGGATGTTCTTCTTCTATAAATATCATCAATGTCTACGCTCCTCAGGGGGTGTCGGCTAAAAAGATTTTACGGGAGGAGCTGAGAAATTTAATTGGTTCTAATGATGGGTTTTGGGTCTTTTCGGGTGATTTTAACGCGGTTCGGTTCCGAGAAGAGAAGTGGAATTGCTCATTCAAACAGAGTTGCGCCAATAATTTCAATGAGTTTATATTTGACTCGGGCCTGATTGAATATAACATGAGCGGCAGGAATTTTACTTTCTGCTCTGATGGTGGTAATAAGCTGAGTAAACTTGACCGTTTCTTAGTCAATTTTGACTTTTTCAACTGTTGGCCAGCGGCAGCTTGTCGGGTTTTACCTAGGCTTTGGTCGGATCATAATCCCATTCTTCTAGAGTGTCGGCCTAAGAACTTCGGTCCTCGTCCTTTTCAATTGTTCAATTCTTGGTTTGGAAAATCGGATTTTGACGAGACGGTGATTAAAGCCTACCAGGATTTCGTTTCGGCTGATAGTGCTCCTGACGCGTCTTTTATTAATAAGTTGAAGTTTATAAGGGATCGTTTGAGAGTTTGGAAAGACATTACGGTTCGAAAGGAAGGAGAGGAGGTGGAAGCCACTAAAGGAGAATACGAGGCCCTTGAAGCTATTCTCGAGTCAAGAGATTTATCCGAAGAAGAGGAATGGGCTTTCTATGAAACAAAAAAATTATTCGAGATGCCGAAGAAGCGAAGGTTATGGATCTCAGGCAAAGATCCCGAATTAGATGGGCTAAAGATGGAGACGAAAATTCCAAGTTCTTCCACGCTATGATCAATAACAGGAAAGCGAGTAACACGATTCACGGCCTAGAAGTGAATGGGGTTTGGATCTCTAAACCGTCCCATGTGAAAAAAGAAGTCTTTCGCTTTTTCAGAGACAAGTTTGTGGAGGATTTTGTCTGTCGTCCTCACCCGATTTGTTCTCATATTAATCACATTTCCGCTTCTACTGCCGCCAGCCTTGAGACTCGTTTTTCGAAGGAGGAGATTAAGAGTGCGGTTTTCGAATGCGGTAAGGATCGGGCCCCCGGTCCTGACGGGTTTAACTTCAGATTTTTTTACTCATTTTTGGGACCTTTTTGAGACCGACTTCTATAATATTTTGGATGCTTTCTTTGTGTCTGGGAAGCTTAGTAAGGGGTGCGGGTCGGCGTTTATTGCCCTTATCCCTAAAATTAGAGATCCTTTGGGGTTGAACGACTATCGTCCCATCAGTCTGGTTGGAGTCATTAACAAAGTGGTTTAAAAAATTCTCGCGAATAGGTTGAAACCAGTTCTCAGCGAGGTGGTTTCCACCTCCCAATCAGCTTTTCTCGGGGGTAGATTTATCTTGGATGGGCCTCTGATTATCAATGAATTGCACTCATGGGCCATAAAGTCCAGGAAACAGGTGTTCTTTCTCAAAGTCGACTTCGAGAAAGCGTATGACAACGTGAACTGGGGCTTTATTCTGGATATCCTTAAACAAATGGGCTTTGGTGAAAAATGGCGTGGCTGGATCTCGGGCATTCTGGCGTCGGCTAGGGCGTCTGTCTTGGTAAACGGGTCTCCTACCTTTGAGTTCGGTTGCAGTAAAGGTATGAGACAGGGAGATCCGATCTCCCCGTTTCTTTTTGTTGTGGTTATGGAGGCTCTTTCTTGTCTTTTTGATATGGCTCGCGAGGCCGACATTTTTCAAGGTATTGATTTTCCAGGCTTCGATACTCGGGTATCCCACCTTTTCTTTGCTGATGATGCCATGATTATGGGGGTTTGGAACAAAGATAATATCGTTAATGTGATTAGGATTCTGCGGTGCTTCCACATTTGCTCGGGTCTCAAAATCAACTTAACCAAGTCAAGTATATTTGGTATTGGTGTTATGAACGAAGAGATCGAGGAAATGGCGAATTGGATTGGGTGCAAGGTTGATTCTATCCCTTTTAAATACTTAGGCTTGACGGTCGAAGCCAATATGAATCGTATTAATAACTGGAGGCCCGTTTATGACGTGTTTGAGAAACGTCTCTCCCTTTGAAAGGCAGCCTTGTTATCTATAGGGGGTAGGGTTACCTTGATTCGATCGGTGCTCGAAAGCTTACCCTCGTATTTTTTGTCTCTTTACAAGGCGCCTGTTAAAGTTATCAAAGATTTGGAAAGCATTATTAGAAAGTTTCTGTGGGGCGGCTCGAATAACATCAGGAAGACCCATTGGGTGGCATGGGATAGGGTGTCGTTACCTAAAAAAGCCGGAGGATTGGGGCTGAATAGGTTATCGGACATCAATCTGGCTTTGCTCTGCAAATGGGGATGGAGATTTAAGAAAGAGCCTGATAGTTTATGGGCCAAAATCGTCACTGCTATCCACTCGGGTCGGTCGGATTGGGCGTTTTTGCCTTGTAATAAATCGGTCAGTGGAGTTTGGGTCAATATTTGTAATAGTTTGAACAAACCGCTCGTGGATGATAAACCTTTTCGCAGTTTTTTCAAAGGAGAGGTCGCTTCGGGTTCCGACATCTTCTTTTGGTTAGATCCTTGGCTTTCCGAGTCTCCTCTCAAAGTTTTGTTCCCGTGTCTTTTTCGGTTAGAGGTGGTTAAAAATTGTTCCGTTAGAGATCGTTTGGCTGATGGAGGTTCGTGGTTATGGAGACATGAGCCGGACATGACTTCGGAAGTTCAGGAGATGGTGTCTTTGACGGATTTGTTATCTTCGTTCGCTCTAGGTGATGGTAGAGATAAATGGAAATGGTTGGGTGATTCTTCAGGTATCTTTTCGGTTAAATCTGCTAAGGATATTCTCGTTCATGGTAGATGCGCCCCGAATGCCTTTGTGATTGATTGGTGTAAATGGGTCCCGGCGAAGTGTAATATTTTTGTTTGGAGGTTAGAGTTGAACCGTCTCCCTACGTATGACGCCTTATTTGCTAGAGGTATCGTCCACCTTGCTTCAGCCTGCCCCCTTTGCGATTGTGAGGATGAAACCGTTACCCATCTTTTTATCTCCTGCTGCTTTGCGGATTTGATTTGGCAAAAAGTTAGTAGATGGGGCCGTGTCTCGCCGATTTTTGCATTCTCTATAAGAGACCTTTTGGAGTTGCATAAATTCAGCAGGTTGGGATCTTCAGAAAGGTTGGCTCTTCAAGGCATCATTATCACCGCATGTTGGTGTATTTGGTTGACTAGAAACAAAGCGGTCTTTTCAGCCACCCGGCCGAACGTGGAAGTCGTTTTTAGCGAGTTAAGAGCTTTGGGTTTCTTTTGGTTCAAAAATAGGTCGAGGTTTCAGTCTATTGAATGGAGAGATTAGTGTAAATTTGTAATTATGTAATCTTGCTTTTGTATGTGTTGTTTTGCCGGCCCGGTCTTCGGGTTCGGTGGTTTGTTAATGAAGTTCAACTTTAAAAAAAAAAAAAAAAAAAAAAAAATTACCATCCCGTGTTTCATCTTTCACCCATAACGCATGGCGTAACAAGTTCCTATTGGGTACGTTATATTTTTTTTAACATCACTTAGAGTCATATTTTTTTTCTAAATATGTATGAACGACTAGAAAAGAAAAAAAACATAATAGCATACTAATTTTCTTTTATCGTTCTAACCATTGTTAAAAAGTAGGGGTGCAAACGAGCCGAGCTACTCGCGAGCTACTCGAGCTCGGCTCGAAAAAAAGCTTGAACGAGCCGAGCTTAAACGAGCTCGAGCCCGAGCCTAAAAACAAGCTCGTTTACTAAACGAGCCCGAGCCCGAGCTTCGCTTATCGAACTCGAGCCGGCTCACGAGCCTAAACGAGCTTTTTGTTTATCTATTTTTTATTAATATATTAAACATATATTTATATAATAATAAGAGTTAATTACATAGTTAGTCCCTGTGGTTTGCACAAAATAACATACTTAGGTACTAATAGTTTAAAATCACATTCTAGGGTATTAACTTTTCATTTTGTAACGTTTGGGGGTATTAAGGTTATTTGTAGGCTTAAAATCACATTCTGTTAGTACCTAAGTATGTTATTTTGTGCAAACCACAGGGACTACCTATGTTACTACCCTAGAAGTTAATACCTCCAAACGTTACAAAATGAAAAGTTAATACTCTAGAAGGTGATTTTAAACTATTAGTACCTAAGTATGTTATTTTGTGCAAACCACAGGGACTAACTATGTAATTAACTCTAATAATAATTACCATTTATATAAATATAAAAAATAACTAAATTATATGCATAATAATAATTATAATTAATATAAATTAATTAATAAATACTAAACGAGTCGAGCCCGAGCCGAGCTCGAGCTTGAAAAGTTACCTTCGAGCCGAACTCGAGCTTTAGAAATAAAGGTCGAATCAAGCCGGCTCGAGCTCGAGTTTTCGTATGATAAACGAGCAGCTTAGCTCGGCTCGTTTGCACCCTCGTTAAAAAGCATACTAGTTTTTTTGTATGACTTAAAAGCTTCAAATATATTATTTTATTATGTTTGAAAAGCGTTACCAAATTAAGAAATTGTGGGTCAATTACGAAGATTCCCAAAAGAATAAAATCGTTGTATCTGGACAGGTTCCGTGCTTGTTACGGCACGTTAAAGATATCTCGAAATCAGTACATTTTTTATTCCTATTTATTTATCTATAAGGCCATCCGTAGTCATAACGCCCCTTTGTGGGCGTTATGCGACACGTGGCGCGCCACGTCAGCGTGTGGGCGTTATGGGGCCTTATGCATTTAAGCCCGTAGTCATAACGCCCCTACCTCATCATTACCCAATTAATTAATAAACCCTTAAATTATACATATATATGTATGTATATATGTCTGTGTGAGTGGAGGGAAGAAAAGCAACAAGCATGGCGCCGCTATACACATCGCGCCTCCCCCAAAATTCCGATCGATGGCGCCCGGCGTTTCGGTGTTCCGGCGCTATACCGGCGCTATGGGGGGTTATACCGCCCCACTACGTATGCTCTAAGACCATCCGTATTGGGGCAAGATTCACCTTTGGGAGTTTTGAGTCATGTGGCAGTCCAGTCAACAATGAGTCATTATTGGGTCTTTTTACAAAAGGGGTGTAGTGAGTATGTGAGGATTGTGGGGCATTATGTTTTGTAATAAAATAAAATAAAAAAAAATTTAAAAATCTTATTGGCCACTAAATGGAATCTCAAATGTGATTGGCCAAGAATCCCCACATTTGGCGTGATTTATAACACGCCTCAACAACAAAAATGCCAAACACGCCCATGCGTATTGGCTACGGGGCGAGATTGGGCGTTATTCGTCACAAAAAAACGCCCCTTTGGGCAACCATTAGGGTGGTCTAATACTATATAAAAACTTGAAAAGAATACAACTTTGTTAGGGGAGGCGGGGCGGTGCTATTGTTGTACGTGATGGAAGAATACAACATTTATCTCCTTTCAATTTTCATATATTACAATTCTAATCCCTATAAATTTACTTTTTAACCCCTATACTTTTAGTTCTTTCAATTCACACTCTCAAACTAGGTAACTTAAACATTCACTTTTAACATTTGGTAATTGACAACTTTGATCTACCAACTTTTTCTACTTAATAACTTAACGTCTCATTTTATTTGAATTGATTTTACGACTTTAGACCATAGCGTCACACATTAGTATACATTTTTTTTATCTATGTCTAACCATATTAATGTCTAAATTACTTTTACGATTTTACACGGTTGTCTAAAATATTGTTACAGCTTTACACTGCAATGAGTGAGCCATATATATATGCCTATTTTGTGTACGTTTGTAAACTGTATTTGAAAGCAAGTCGGGTCAAATATAATATGTTTTCATTCGATGGCGATGTAATTTTTATAAGTAAAGAGTCGGGTCAAATATACAGTATAGATACGAGTTACCTTAACTTTCGACGCCGCCGCAACGCGCGGCGGGTTAAAATCCTAGTTTATCTTATAACTAAACTTTTTATCTTCCCGGCTACTAAGTTAAGGAATTATCCCATGAAATACTAATATGGATTTATTTAATTTTTTAGAACCGTGGCGTATTTGGGTTCAGTGGCATGTCTCTTCATAGCCCAAGTATACATCCTACCTTCGACAGAATTACAACCGTTCATTGTTTGTTTGACGCTTGAGGATGACACCAAACCTTTCCACAAGGAAACCGGCTAACTTGTAAAACCTCATGACTTGCTTTCCAGAAGAAATTCGTTGACAACAAGATTTGAACCGAGAGATATTATTAGCATATTTATTTACGAGTAAAGTATGCGGATAGTCCGTGTGGTTTACCAAAATTTTGTATTTGGTCTCTAGTTTTCCAAAAGTACACGAATAGTCCCTGACGTTTGCACTTTGTAACACATTTAGTTCTCAATTTTTCCAAAAGTATATGGATCGTCCTTTTGGTTTGCAATTTATAACACATTTAGTCCCTAACTTGGACATACTAAACCTTTAGTTTTTTTGACCGAGAACTAAATACATTACAAGTGCAAACCTTAAAGATGATTCGTATATTTTTAAAAATCTGGGTATTAAATCAAAAAATTTATAAAGTGTAAGGATGAGTGTAGTTTACAATTTGTTTACTCTTTGATTAGTAAGTTCAAAGATTTATCCCTTTATGCCCATAGAGGTGGGATAAGGCTTTGGATAGGTCTTGGGTTCGATTTTATAAGAGGGTTTTTTCTCATATTTATTGAGTTTCTTTCTAAATTGGTGTATAAACATTATGTATAGTGCAGATGGATATGATTGGATGGCTCTGCTGATAGCACCTTGATACTTCAATGGTCCGTCAGTGATTCAAATTTGTCCGGTAAAAAAAAGATTTATCCCTTTATGAGTTTTTGCCTTTTTGGTATATACAAATGTTTGGGTGTTGGAATGTGAAGCATTGACTTGTTGACTTATGTCATATGTTCCCACGAGGCTTGGTCAACGGATTGTTTTGGATATTGGGTGGTTCGAGAATCGTTTTATTTTACTATAATTAAAAAATCACTTAATTAACATTTGATAATGAAAAATCACTTAATATTTGATTCATCATTGTTCAATATCTACGCCACGTATGACACCGTCATCATAACTTTTACAGATGCATATGAAAAAGGGGAAATAGCCAAAATAGCCAAGACTTGGTCAAAGTTTCAAAAATAGCCAATTCAAACGTCTCTTTAAGACGTTTCCTCAAACCTGAAACGTCTCAAAGAATAGCCACCCACCGAAAGCCACGTGTCCACAAGTGATGCTGAGACGTTACAGAACTTTGGAAACAGCAGAGACATTTCAGAACTCTGCAAAAACCCCTGCTGAGACGTTTCCCAAGCAGAGACGTTTCCCAAATATTTTTAAGGGGAAATAGCCAAAATAGCCAAGACTTTTCCCAAGTTTCAAGAATAGCCAATTCAAACGTCTCCATAAGACTTTTCCTCAAGCCTGAAACGTCTTAAAGAATAGCCACCCACCGAAAGCCACGTGTCCACAAGTGCTGCTGAGACGTTTCCCAAGCTGAGACGTTTCAGAACTTTGGAAAGTGGATAAGGCTGGTGAGACGTTTCCCTGCTGAGACGTTTCCCAAGCAGAGACGTTTCCCAACATTCAATAAACAAACCCAAATCCCCAAATCAAATCAAAATCTCATCAGCAAATTGAAAGTTCAAAGTTCCAAACTTTCCCCCAATTCAAGAAACCCAGTTCCTCAAACACCCTGTCACGGTGGACTGGCGATAGTGGGGACGGCGCCGCCGCCGTGGGAGGCGACGACGGTGAGCCCCGGCGGTGAACGAACGAGAGAGGGAGAGAGAGGCAAGAGAGATAGAACGACGAGGGAGAGAAGGAGAGCCGACGCCCCTCGCCGACGACGACTCCGGCAGCCGTAACCCGAGTTTCAATCTGGTAAACACACATCCACTCATCTCTATTTCAGATCGGCAGATCTATTAGTTTTTTGTTAAAATTTCTTTTTTTCTTTTGTTTTCCGGTGATAATCGATGATGATGATGATGAATCGACGTGATGAAGATGATGAATCGGTGATGAAGATGTTGAAGGTGTTGACGGCAAAAAACTGGGTTGTAGAGAGAGAAAGGGGGTGGGGTTGTAGAGAGAGAAAGAGGAGGGGTGGGTGGAAACGTCTTAAGAGTCTGACAAGAGAAAGAGAGAGAGGTAAAAGTTAAATGGTATTTTCCAAGACTGTCATCATCATGTGCACGTTTCTTTTGTGTGGACACGTGGCTTTCATGGATTGGTTGTTGGTTGAGACGTTTCAGGTTTGAGGAAAAGTCTCAAAGAGCCGTTTGAATTGGCTATTTTTGAAACTTTGACCAAGTCTTGGCTATTTTGGCTATTTCCCCTATTTTTAATTAATGAATTTTTACTGCTGAGACGTTTCCCAAGTTCCACAGATCTCTTTCATCTCTCTCTTCCACCTACCACCACCATCTACATCCATCACCACCCCACCCCACCTGCCATTAATCACTATTAATACCTTCACCACAACTACCGCCCCCACCGGTTCATCCCCATCTTCACAAATTCAAGATTAGCCACCACCATTGTCGTTTGCATCAGCTGAAACCCTAAGACCAGTCACCACCATCGTAGCTCAGGTCTTGAAACAGAGAGATGAGGGTGGTTGTTCTCCGCCAATGCTCGTCGGGACGGCGCCGCCGCCGTGGGAGGCGACGACGGTGAGCCCCGGCGGTGAACGAACGAGAGAGGGAGAGAGAGGCAAGAGAGATAGAACGACGAGGGAGAGAAGGAGGGCCGACGCCCCTCGCCGGCGACGACTCCGGCAGCCGTAACCCGAGTAAACAAACATCCACTCATCTCTATTTCAGATCGGCAGATCTAGTTTTTTGGTAAAATTTCTTTTTTTTCTTTTGTTTTCCAGTGATAATCGATGATGATGATGATGATGATGATGAATCGACGTGATGAAGATGATGAATCGGTGATGATGATGTTGAAGGTGTTGACGGCAAAAAACTGGGTTGTAGAGAGAGAAAGAGAGTGGGGGTGGGGTTGTAGAGAGAGAAAGGGGAGTGGTGGGTGGAAACGTCTTAAGAGTGGGATGACTGACAAGAGAAAGAGAGAGAGAGAGGTAAAAGTTAAATGGTATTTCCCAAGACTGTCATCATCATGTGCACGTTTCTTTTGTGTGGACACGTGGCTTTCATGGATTGGTTGCTGGTTGAGACGTTTCAGGTTTGAGGAAACGTCTTAAAGAGACGTTTGAATTGGCTATTTTTGAAACTTTGACCAAGTCTTGGCTATTTCCCCTATGAAAAAACTTCGACATGTTAACCCTTTGATTATACATAAATCTGAAGTTTGTGTTGTTTTAATAAAAAATAACTAGCTTTATAAGATATTCAATAATAAAAAAATAACTAGCTTTATAAGGATATTCAAATGTGTTAATGTTCAAAAATTAAGAAAACATTCCGTAAAGTACTTCAATAACTATTGACATATTTGTCGATCGATCTAAAATTAATGTAAAAAATTAGGGGTGTGCATGGGTCGGTTTGGGTCGGTTTTTACTATTATCCATAACCATAACCGCTAGTTCGGTTATGGAGTTTTGGTAACCATAACCATAACCAAACTTCGGTTATGGTTAATCGGTTATGAAGTCGGTTATGGTTAATTTCGGTTAAGTAACCAAGCAAGGTTTGAAATAAATAGGGTTGTGTACGATTTAAACTTAGTTTGAGCCTATTTTATAAGATAACGAAGACTAAACTTTTTGGTTAAACTACCGATTTAGAGTTCTTTTTAATAAGGTAATTCTCAAACAAAAACAATTATGGCCATAACACCTTAGTTCTTTATCAAAATAAAGGACATCTATATCAAGATCATTTTGTTACTAACATACTTTTATCTTAGTAAAAACCCTCTATATGGTTTTGTAAAACACAAATCTATTATATAAAGTTAACATCACAACTTCGGTTCGGTTTCGGTTATATTCGGTTAATCAAAGCTTCATAACCATAACCATAACTGATTGAGCGGTTATACAAAGTTTCATAACCATAACCATTGGTTATATTGGTTATCGGTTATTAGTGGTTCGGTTATGTCGGTTATGGTTTGGTTATCGGTTATGGTGGATAATTTGCTCACCCCTATTAAAAATAAAGCTTTTTGCTGTCCATTTTTAACTTGATAATTTTTAGAGTAAATTACTTTTTGAGTCCCTGTTTTTAGTGGTTTTAACCACTTGAGTCCAAAATCAAAAAGTTTAATACCATGAGTCTCTAGCAATTTATTTTATAACGTTTTGAGTCCAATTTTGTTCATTTTATAACGGTTTGAATCCAATTTTGTTAAAAAAAAATTAGACTCAAAAGGTTAAAATTTGGACTCAAAAGGACTCAGAAGTCAGATGGTTATAAAAAAAACGTCTAGGGACTCAAGACGTTAAACATTTTGATTTTGAACTTAAATAATTAAAACTATTAAAACGCAAGAATTCAAAAAGTAATTTACTCTAATTTTTAAGGATGAAACTTTGACAGACATGCATTTTAAAGTATTATGAAATATGAAATCATTTTTTTATTTAATTCTTTTAATGGCTTTCATATTACATTATGTAACTAAATCCCACCTACAACATTTGATCCACATATAACATCTCAATATCATAACCCTTGGCATATTTGAATAGTATCCAGGATATTCTCTTTTACGTTGAATTTTAAAAACTCACACATTTTTTGTTGTATAGTGTTTTCTTTTATGGAATTATATGTTTTTTTGTAATATTGTCTTGCGAAATTATGTTGTAACCTTTAAATTTGTATACTAATGCAAAATTTTATTGAATCTCATATATTGAAAAGCGTTTTTTTGTGATTTTTATAGTAGAAAGACCCAAGATGCATCAAATGCAAGATTTCTGGAAAGAGATGATTTACATACCATACAAATTAATATATGTAACATCCTACACATCATACAAAATAATATTGTCGGGTTTATTCACAAAAACTGTTTTAGTTGTTCGAGTGGAAACTTTCTAGAAGGTAACTCACCCTGAACTGCTCCCGCTCGAGCAACTTAAGTACATAGTTTTTCTCTTATCCATGATCTTACGCCCAAAACACGATAGTAACATTTAAGATGTGACATATCTTATGACTCAATATCTCTCCCATGGACAATAAAAAATGATAATAAATTCACGTATACAATCAATGACGTATTGAATAATGAATAGAATAACTCATTAACTTGTGTGGTATACAAAGGTATGCAAATCAGTGAAATCAACCTCTTATCACTCACATTCATGTTATGAATATGAATGTAGGCCGGTTGCTGAAAAAAGAAAACTATAAACTTTTTATTGTATTTACTTACGGTAGTATTACCATAAGGTTTTAACCATGTTAATAAATATCTTATAGTTTTACTAAAAAAAATCAAAGGAATTCTATCATACATCAAAATACTGTATGCTAAAAATAAAATCACACAGTCTTTTTTAGCATTGTTAATTTGTTTTGATATGTAAAAGATATAATCACATAAATAAAGTGTAAAATGTCTTACATAAACAATAATTCATGTAATTGTTTTTATAATTTCCCATGAATGTATGATGATTGAGTTTGAAACATCCCACGTGTCACGTGGTTGGTTAAAACTTAAAACATGGAGATGTGGGATGTTTGATGTCATCATGTTACGAGGGATGGTGTTTTTTATATATATTGAAACAAATCATTGAAGAAACTAATGATTTTATCCACAGAATTTGTGACATTTGTTATAAATATTTATATTTATACTCATAAATAGGTTATCACCCGTGAATACTCACGGATTCGGAAAATTAAACTTTTCAAAACTCAAGCGTACATATATATTAATAAATGAAAAGTGCATGAAGAATAAGGTATATTGATTAACGTTAACAACGTCTTGAAAATTAAATACTTATGAAATATAAGACTAACACGTCATTCTAGAATGCCAACCAAGGCTTCTTGTGAAGTAAAAACTATCATATCAAACTTTGACTAAGAAATCATGTCAAATACAATAAAATGGTCATCTTTGATTAACATGTCTTTGGCGAATGCTCTATTTGAGAAAATCGCTCGGAATCTGGGAGAAACACTTGATCTGTCTCCCCGCCAGAAGGCGGTGATTGAGTGCTTGAAAGGCCCCCATGCGCAAGACTTTTTTACTGTTATCCCGATCGAGGGTTGGGGCAATGCATGTCGGCTGTTGAGTACAGGGCTATCCTCAAATACCGGCTGATGATCCCTATGTATCCAGAAGATGAAACCTGCCTAATCTGCCGTAAAGCCTGCATGGATAAATACGGGGAGCATGCTGTTCATTGCAAGGAGCTCACTGGTTTCAACTATCGGCATGACCGGGTGAGGGATGTTTTGAGGAGAGCGAGGATTTCTGCCAAGAAGGAGGCCCCTGTGAATTTCCTTACAGACCCCATGGAAGGGAGATCTACATTGAGACCAGCGGACCTGCTCGTCTTTGGCTGGGCGGGAGGGAAGCATGCTTGTGTAGATCTCACAGGAGTCTCTCCCTTTGCTGGGTTAAGGGAAAATGGGTTTGTAGCAGGACAAGCGGTAAAGAAAGCAGAATCTAAAAAGGTGGACAAACACGCTAAAGCATGTGCTGATAACCAACATGCATTTGTCCCCTTCGCCTTCGACACCTTTGGATCCCTGGCGCCAGAAGCTATCCGTTTGCTGACTAGGGTCCAACAGGTTGTCCACAGCAGTGGCTCATCAACAGGGGGCAGGGGTTTGTTTTTAATAGGCTAGGGTTTGCTATCCAGAAAGGGGTAGCGGCGCAGCTTGTTGCTCGCTTACCTGCGATATTGATGTAAAGTGCATTTTGAAAGTCTAATATATTAATATATTATGTTCATCATCAAAGTTAACTTTAAATACTTTTCTTATATATTTGAACATGTCTTGTTTGATACGATCCCATCCAGTAATGATGTAAATATTTTAATCAATTTTTTTTAGATGAGCGGTTTCGAACCAATGCAATGAATTAATATTCAAACCAACGTGATGAATTAATATGGCATAGAAGTTAACACAATTTTGGTTGGATCATACATGCCCTTGTGGGATCTAAAATTTAATTTCGAAACTTAAGTTCACAGAAAGATAATACAACCCTTCAGGACTACATGAATTTAGCTACCGATTCAGGCCCAGCTTCACAGATCAACATACAAAAAGCTAACATCAATTTGTCGTTTATTGAGACCAATCACCAATGGGTGAAAACCACCATTCATCATTGAAAGGATTAAGGATGTAAACGTGCCAGCTCGAGCTCGGCTCATTTAACTTATGGAGTTCATTCTCATCTCTTCAAGCCCTATTTCTAAAGTTGTCTTTCAAACTCGAGCTTTGCGCGGGTTCGACCCGTTTATTATTTATTAGTTAATTTATATATTTTTATGATTTTTATGCACATTTTGTAATTATAGTTTTTATACATATCTAAATATACTATGTATCATTAGTTATTTCATCATAACTGTTTGTATAATAATTATCATATAAATATATTTAATATGTTAAATCAAAAGTATATAAATAATAGGCTGGTGTAGGCTCGAGAGACGCTTGGGGTTGCTTATTGAACATGCTTATTTTTTAGGTTGTGCAGGTTACGCATGGAAATAGTGTGCAAAGTTGGATTAAGTTTGTAGGATGCTGTGTTTGTGGGTTAAACAGAAGCTGGGCTGCTTGTGGGCTAAGAAGAGCAAGTTCAAGTTGGGCTGTGGACCATGAAGGCTACGAATTAAAGTGTGCAGTTTAAAGTAGAGGTGTACAAAACCCGGTTTCCACTCAAACCGGTTCGTTTTATAAACCGGGTCGGTTTTTTTGGGTTGGGCCCAAACCGGTTCGGTTTAAGACTTAAGCACCAACACAGAGAAATTAATTAATTAAATCATGAAAAATAATCAAAATTTGAACCAGTGGCGAAGCTTGAAAATTTCCACCAGAGGGTCGGAAGTCACCGAACCTAAAAATTTTATATAAGTAATATTTTTTTTTATAAAACTGGGGTTCGAAAACGTATATACCTAAAAAATTCTATACGAAACGTACATACATAACACTACTGAGCGAAAAGTTACGCCCTCCCCCCCGCACCTTGAAGGCTACGCCCCTGAATTTTGATATATGTGGTTCGCTCAGCAGTGTAATATATGTGGTTTTTGTATAGAAATCTTTGGGTATATACGTTCCCCCGACCCCCGCGACCGTCGGAAATCAGAAGCTTCGCCAATGCACAAATGTGTCTCCCCATTGTTGTCTCAAATAATCTGGAACCAATACGCGGTGCACATAACTACTACCACCAATAACCCGATTGACTTTGCTCGGAAGACAAGTTTTCTCTTTTCAACATATTATGCTTTTCTTCCATGAACAGTATGAACCACAATTCTAAGAAAAAACACATAAGTGATAAGTGATCAGGAAACATAAGTTGACCAGTGAAGAAGTCAACCTTAATAAGACTGCTTAATTTGAAACCGGTGGAAAGAGTTAACTTTTTTTTCTTTAATTTCTTTTAGTACAACTGACAATGGTGTGTTATTCCACTTTTTTTCTTCCATGAACATTAAATACCAGTTTTTTTAACAAACACCTGTAAAAAAGTGCGCACGCGCGTTTTGTATGAAAGAATGAACAAGAGAAACTAGAGATGGGAAAATTGGTTGGGCAAATAAGTAGTTATGTACATGTCGAGACGTGTTGAGTTGGATCGGGTTGAAAACACTTTTTGTCCAGAAACTATAAGGGTATAGGGAGTGGTTAGACATTTGAGAGTCACAAACTAAAAAAATCAACCAATCAGAGTGTGCTACGTCAATCAGTGAAAAGTGTTTAAACTATGCTGAAAAGTGTTGACAATGGTTTAGACATTTGCTGAAGTGGTAAACTTTTATTTTTATTTTTATTTTTTGTAAACTAGTATATTTAATATTTAAGTTAATAAATGTAGAATAAAGTAACAATAACATTACATTAAATTAAAAACATTAAAATTACATTAAATTAAAAAACAATAAAATTACATTAACTTGAATATATTAAATTAGTCTTCGTCGGAATCGACCATAAGGTGGGGTAAATCTTGACTTGCGAGATGATTTATGAGATCATGTTTTAGTCTCCAATGCGTGTCTTCATCCATCAACTCGCCCAACACCGTATCGTCTAGAGCGGGCTCGACCGGAGGATCCCGAATGTGCACCGGTGCTATCGCCTTTCCGTCATCTTTCAAAATCATGTTGTGTAAAATAATACACGTGTACATAACACTTCTAATTTTTTTAACGGATCTTGCTCGCATCGGTCGACTCAATACACCCCATTTCGACTTCAAAACACTAAAAGCCCGTTCGACGTCTTTTCTTGCCGCCTCATGTTGCCTCTTGAATTTCTTTTCGTCTACTTCGTGAGGGTAAGGGATCGACTTCACAAACACGGACCACGGAGGGTAGATTTCATCCGTGAGCAAATAACCACGTTTGTATAAATGGTTGTTAACGTAAAATGGACATTTTGGTGCGGTTCCATTTCATTCCGTTAAAAATAACGGAGATTGTTGTAGCACATTGATATCGTTTTAAAAACCCGGTGGACCGGCAAAAGCATGCCAAAACCATAAGTTTTGAGATGCAACCGCTTCGAGCATAACAGCCGGGTATCGGTGATCTCCTCGCATATATTGGCCTCGATACTCTGTCAGACAAAATCGCCAAACGAAATGGGTGCAATCAAGGCTACCGAACATACCTGGAAGGTGATGTTTTTCCTCATGAGCTTCGTACAAAATTGCCATGTGGTGGCTTGTCGGTCTACGTAAGAACTCGGGAGCGTATATTTTGCAAACTGTGTCGCAAAAATATTCTAGGCACTCGCGGGAAGTTCTTTCAGCCATATGCAAGTACTCGTCGTTCTCGTCTGGAGTGTTACCAGTTGCGAGCTATTTTATCGGCACCAGTATCAAACAGAATCGAAGCATAGAGGTTATTAACGAGAAACATACCATTCACCACGTCATTGTTGTTGCGAGCCTGATTAGCATTGAGATTGAATGCTCGTCCACGAGCGACTGCTTGTTGGTCTTGGTTCAGCTGAGGGCAATGATTACGAAGATGCGTAGTATCTCCACACAGGAAACATGCACGAACAACATTGACCGGCTTAGGGTTCTGTAGAGGAGCTGGAGGTGCTGGTAAAGCTGCCTGAGCTGGGGCTTGCTGAGCTAGCTGAGCTGGATTACCTTGGCGACAGTAGGGAGTCGTGTGACCATAGCGGTTGCAGTTGGTACACAGACGACATGCAGAAGAAATAGGGTGATGAAAGTTGCAACTTACACACTTGGGATAAGACCCAGTGTATTGCTTCTTCGCTTCGGGAGCAGCAGGGTTAGCAGCAGCAGGAGTAGGAGCAGGTTTCGCAGCAGGGTTAGCTGCAAGGATAATAGCATTACATCCCGCACCCTGAGACTTCCTTTTCTTGTTCTTGCTGCCGCTCGGCTGCTGGGTAACTTGGTTAGCAGACTTGGAAGTAGCAGGAGTACCAAAATGCTTATCACGCACACGATTGTTGTTGAGACTAGCTGCGAGACGGTAGACTTCTTCAATAGTGTCGAGCTGGGCTGCTTCAATAGAGTCGCGCATTGCATGAGGTAGACCATTGATGTACTTGGTTATCATCCGCTTGGGAGTCGAAACCAAGTGAGGAACGATCAGACTAAGCTGCTTAAAACGAGTAGTATAAGCCACGTTGTCATCACCAACTTGCTTCAAATGCCAAAACTCTTCTTCCAGCTTTAACTGCTCATAGGGAGGGCAGAACTCGAGCATCATGAGTTCGCGCACCTCCTTCCATGGAAGAGCGTAGGCTTCTTCATTAGAGCGGATGTTTCTCTCATTCGACCACCACTCCAACGCTCTGCCTTGGAACATTCCAGTCGCACTCCTAGTTTTCAAGTGATCTGGGCACTCGCTGTTAATGAAGGTAACTTCGATGCTGTCGAACCACTCGAGCATAGCAGTCACCCCATCACTGCCCGTGAAAGGCTTAGGGTTGCAAGAGATGAAATGTTTGTAGCTGAACTTTGTAGGCTTCTGCTTTTCGGCCTTGGAGTCCACAGAGGATGGAGGAGTGTTAGATCCTTGGAGCTCCTAGACGATCTTTGGCATGACCCTAGCGATCTGGTCGGCCATGAATGACATCATCTTTTTCTGAGATTTCTCCCTGGATTTCCTGAGAGTGTCGGATAGCTTTCGAGAAGACAACCTAGAGATCCAATAAGAGGATAGTATAAGTCTAGAGTAATGTAGATTAACATAGATTAACACATGATAGACTAAAGACTCGAGATTAACACAAAGTTCTCATAGATACGCAAAACATGTGACCTTCACATGGCGCGTGATACGAAGCTTGGCAACAAGTCAGAAACGCTTATATATAGGAAGTACCAGCGGCGTATACACCACGTTTCAGGCACATCGCTTCTACCCCGTACTCGGCGTCATGTTACGTGTCACACTTGCCAACTAGTATACTCAACGATATACACATAGACTAACTTGATAGATTTCAATAGATTAACACCACAACTCACGACCTTCACATGGCACGTTGTACGAAGCTTGGCAGCATGCCAAAAGCGCTTATATATAGGAAGTACCAGCGGCGTATCCACCACGCTTCGGACACAATACTTCCACCTCGTACTCGATGTCATGCTACGTATCGTAATCCACACTTATCATAGATTAACATAGATTTCAATAGATTACGATAGAATTCAAATAGTCTTCAATAACTCAATAGACTTCAATAGATTCGATAGACTTTAATAGATTGCCATAGACTTCAATAGACTTTCCATAAACTTTAATATAATTCAGTAGACTTTCAAATAGATTTCAATAGACATTCAACATGCTTTAATAGATTAACCACGAAATCCCGTATGGCACGTATTATGAAAGTTCGGCGACATGACAGAAGCACTTATATATAGGAAGTACCAGCGGCGTATCCACCATGCTTCGATCATGCCACTTCCCCCTCGTCATCGGTGTCATACTTCGCCAATCACAACATTAGACTAATCAAAATAGATCAAATAACATAGATTAACCCAACTATTCCACATAGATTAACCAATAGTTTAACTTAGATTAGAGTTGACAATCTCATCACAGTCCACAACGACAAATTCCCACATGGCACGTTCTACGAAAGTTTGGCAACATGACGGAAGCACTTATATATAGGAAGTACCAGTGGCGTATCCACCATGCTTCAATCATGCCACCGCCGTCTCGTCGTCGGTGTCATGCTTCATTTAACAAAAATCTCCACATAGATTGACCAAATAGATTTACAACATAGATTAAACCAAATAGATTTCACAACTTCAATCTGAGCCTACAAAAACCACGAGTTTCGCTTAGCGCGTGGTACGAAGGTTCGGTAGTAAGCCAGAAGCGCTTATATATAGGAAGTACCAGCGGCGTATCCACCACGTTTCGGACATGCCACTTTCTTCCTCGTCTTCGGCGCTAGGCTACGTTTCGTATTTTGTTTCTCAATCCACACATACGTAGTTTACACATAGACTTTTACTAGAGTACACGATAGATTTCACACATAGATTTCCCATAGAGTAGACAAATAGACTTTCCATAGTTTTAGAATTCAACAACAGACACTAAGTTTCGCATGGCACTTGGTACGAAAGTTGGTAACATGCCAAAAACACTTATATATAGGAAGTACCAGCGGCGTATCCACCATGCTTCGGACATGTCACTTTCCCCTCGTATTCCATGCCATGTTACATCTAGTGCCTTGCACTCACATTATCACATAGATTACACATAGAATAAAGCTTCATAAATTTAGTTCAATCTGATATTTGTAACGCCCCAAAATCTGAATGTTAATATTTGTCGTATGTTTTTATGTGACACGTCATGAAATAAATAACTAGGCTATTTAACCTAGTTAAGGGTATGGTCAAAAGTATTAAATGATGAAGGTAGTGTCAGTTATGTTTTAAAGGCAAAACCCGAGGGGCTAAAGTGGAACTAACGAAAGTTGGGTTATTAAAAGAAAAAGAACACACACACACACACACACACTTTCGTGTGTGTTCTGGATAGATCGATCAGGGGCTCTCAAGAGCCCCAAAACCCTAGTTCTTCAAAAGCTTCAATTTGAAAAATGAATCAAGGCCCAAATCCATAACCGAGCATGGATTAATGATCACCAACACGAGAGGATCATAAGGTATGTTTTAAATCTAAGATTGGTGATCATGGGTGAAGTGGGTTATGTTCTAATCCGTGAGTTAATATGAAATTGATCATGTACAAGGGTTAGAATCCTTGTATAGAACATGGGTTAAGTATGGTTTTCGTTAATTTGATGATTAGAGGTGAAACCCGTTAGTTAGGGTGAAGATGATGACTAGAATCACCTCCTATGTTCAAGTCTTGTTGAATGATTGATGTATTATGTGGGTATGATGAATTATTGTTAGATGAAAGTATAGGAATATGATGATGTTATGTTTAATGTTCATTTGGAATGATATATGATGATTAGTAGAAGGATTTGATGAGTTATGTATGAGTTTAGAAGATTCATGCATGAATTAGTTGTAAGTTATGCTTAAAAGGTAGTACTTACATCAAGTGTATGATAAAATGAATATAGTGTCGTCCATATGGTCGATTACGATGTTACGGGTATATGTTGATAAGTCGATAGTTAAATATGGTTAATAGTTGACTTTCGAAAGTCAACTAAGTGTAAGAAACATGAATTGACGCGTTGTCGTAAAGGCAGGATTATAGGAAGTCGTATGGTACATGTTATGTCAATATGCGTTATTTGTGATTATATGATGAATTACAAGAGTTAAACGGATATGAATATAATCATATGAGTTGTGTATGCTGGAAATGACTAATGAAAGTTAAGGGTGAAATATGCGATTGATATGATTGTTAACATGTACGAATGCATATGCTAATAGGAGCGTGATCTTGATGAAAAGAGAGTATAGGAAGCATGTCAAGACGGACTCACGCCTGAAAGGATAACGGGTCAAGAAAAGGAGAGGAATCGGATACGAGCACGGACGCATAAGGTAAGTGATTTCCGTAATCACTTCTTAGTACGATTAAGTAATAAGGTGTTTTAATTAATTGAACATGATGTTCGAGGTAAAAAATGTGTTAAAGTCCTTCGTCGTAAATGATAGGATGAAAGTTGACCAAAATGCCCTTGATGGGTATTTTGGGGTAAACGATCTTAAAAGTAGTTTAGAAGCAAGTTATTCGATTAGAGTAATGTTTTGGACAAGTATGGAAGTGGGGATGATGGTTTGGTTAGTCATAGATCAATTAATGCGCGAATACCCTTAACGGGTCAAATTAAGCATATGAACGATAATGAGTTAAGAGGATGCAAGACATCCAAGAATTTAGTAGGTTATGATAGACGTCACGGATATTGTTAGATTTATAAGATGCTATGGTAAAATAACCAAGTTGTGTTGATGAATGCACGAATGGGTCAAAGTTTGGAAAAAGGGTAATAAGCCGAAGAGTTAGAAGTCTGAAATTTTATTATGTTGGATGTTGGTTTTTAACTCCACAAGGTGGAGGATTAAATTACGGACGCGTAGGAAAAAGAATCGGGTAAAACGGATAAAAAACGAGAGAGTTATGCTCGTTTCCGTGAAACGGGGTCGTGCTGGGAATATGCAGCAAGTTGCTGCACATGTTCTGCCAAATCAGGGGCCTAGCGTGACGCCAGGGCCCTTGGTGTCACGCGAGCCCCCCTGGTTGGCGAAAGTTGCTCGTTTGCTCAGTTTTGGCTTGGGAACTCGTTTAAACGCGTTTTAAGTTGCGTATGACTAATTTAACTCATGTTTTGTGACCATTAGGGTAAGCGTATGTATGGATAGGTATGTATGGATGTTGTATATCTCTATACACGTATGTAGAAGTGTATGTAAGCGTGTATGCGCGAATGTATGTAAGATTATAGTGTGTAAGCGAGTACATAAGGATATATATGAAGACGTATATGAGTAGGCAAGTATGAGTCGGGTATATTGCAATGGGTGATTGAAAATATAAATGTAGGCATGTATGTAGGTGGATACGTATGTATGTTGTATAAGTATAAGTGTATGTATGTAAGGATGTATGTAGATAGTATGTATATGTAGTCAAGTGAGTATGTACGAAGGTATGCACGTATGTAAGTTGTGAGAAGGAATGGAATAAGTATGTACGTATGTATGTAAGTATGTATGTATGTTTGTATGTAAGGATGTATGTATGTGTGTATGTATGTATGTATGTATGTATGTATGTATGTATGTAGGTAGGTATGTAGGTATGTATGTATGTATGTATGTAGGCATGTAAGTATGTATGTATGTATGTATGTATGTATGTATGAATGGATGTATTTAGGTATGCACGTACGTATGTATGTAGGTACATAGGTATGTATGTTGCTATGTGTGATCGTAAGGGTATGTATAGGTTGTATGAAAGTATGTGCGCATGCATTCAATGAAATTGAGTACTAATGATAATAACATCGTGCCTGGTGATGAAGTGTAACGCAGGAATACCAAGGAAGTCTCACTACGAATCGTATGATCAGAGGGAAAGCCGGGATGTTAAGAGTTAATGAAATGAAAAGTAAACGTGTACAAATCTTGTATGCTTATGATACGTACTAACGTTATGAATTTTATGTGGTGAGCGCATGTAGTACAAGCCATGAGGATTACTAAGGAGTAGGGATCGAAGATCGAGTCACAAGACGGATTGTACGGGAATGTTTAAATATGTAATTTAGTGTCGATAAGTTATGTTCTTATATTATAAAATGAATTTTTAGAATGTCAAGATCTATGTCATGAAAGAAATTTTCAGACTCGAAATTCCGCTGCGTCGTTTTATGGTTAAACGTGTTAGGGTCTTACAAGTTGGTATCAGAGCCCTGGTTTGAGGGAATCAAGTACGAGAAGGTAAGTACTTGAACTCAAACTTGTGTGCTCTTGAGATATGAAATCCGTACAATCTAAGACTCGATCAAGATCCAAAGGTAAAGGCTGATGAAAGTATGTATTTATGTATACGTATAAAGAAACTGACGGTTTTGAATGTGCAAGGTAAGCATAAGTGTTGGAAGAGGATGATCCGTGAATGCAGTCTAGGATGAATACTAAGGCAGGCAAAGAGGTAATAAGACAAATAGGCAAATGAGCCCAGGTACGTGAATTTAATATGTGGATGTAAGTAATGGCAAAGTTCATTAAGGGAAGGAAAATTTTAAGATGAAGGACAGTGATAGTATAGTAATGAAGTATTGGAAGCAATACACGCGCCGAAACCTAAGTCTACGGACATAAGGTGACAATTACATGAAGGCACGAAACTACTATGTGGATTGTGTACCTGGCCAGTACACGAGAAACGTATGACGTTCGTGAGATCATGATAATTGTTACAGGTATGTCCGGTAGAGTTGGGTAGCAGGCGGGCGTGTGGGTGAAATGGGAAGTAAGACTCTCGGGAAATTGAGAGTACTATGTAAGAAGGAAAAACATGCCTGATAAGAATGAAGAATGTTGAATCCGTGATTAAGTGCGGATCAACGAGATATGAATAATATGTTTGAATCCGTGAGACGGATTCAGGGGATGAAAGGTATGGATGTAATGTTTGAATCCGCGAGACGGATTCAAGGATGAAAGGCATGGATGTTATGTTTGAATCCGCGAGACGGATTCAAGGATGAAAGGCATGGATGTTATGTTTGAATCCGCGAGACGGATTCAAGGATGAAAGGCATGGATGATATGTTTGAATCCGCGAAGGCGGATTCAATGAATGAAAAAAAAACATGAATGATGCATCTGAATCCGTGAGACGGATTCAAAAATATAAAAAGATGAAATTAATCCGCCTAAGAAGATGTCGACAGTTTGACCATGATTGAGTCGAACGGGTCATAGAAACAAGTATAAAGTAAAAAGTGATAGTATAATAGACGAAGTTTTGTATAAGTTACGTGTTAGATGTGATAGTAATTGACTCTTAGAAGTCAGAATGATGACGGGCTGTGACCCGGACAATAACTTGAGTATGGGCGGGAATGGTAAGCTTAGTAAGAAATATTGAAACGATGTAATAAGGTCTTCGCAAGTAAGCATGAATGGAAGGAAGTACGAGCGTGTACTTCAGTTGGCGAAATGATTAATTGAATGAAAGGATTATATGTAAGAAATAGAATGTGTGGCACATTATAGCAGGCACGTAGGAAATTGTAGAAGAGTTATAGGTGGGTAATCACCTAGTGTAACGAATGTTTGAATGACATATGTTAACCGCCGATGTTGTTGATGATAATGTTGGAACTATTTATGTGAGGAAACCAATCGTATTGGTGAAAGGACGTGCACGAGCGGAAGCTCATTACACGAAGGAATGAAACCTGGCCTGTACGGCTAGTACTCGAGGAGAAGATGATCGATCTGGGTTGCGGATCGTGGTTTGGGAAATGAAAAAGAGGTTAGTAAAATGTTTAACTCATGATTGGAGAGATATGAACTATTTATACACGTGAATTAAGTAATGCATGAAGTGAAAGCAATAGTAATGTGAAATGAACGAAATGATTTAAAGATAATATAAAGGTATGCAAGGTATACGTCACTGTAGAAAACGTAGAGTAAGGTTAACGTTAGAGTTAAGCACGTAGGTGTGTCTATGAAATAGTAGTTTTGTGGTAGTAACAAAACAAAAGTTAAATGTTATACAGAGTATGTAGAGAATGTAAATTTTTAGAAGTGAAATGGAGATATTAGATCCATTAAGAATGGATCATACTAAAGGACGGAATGTTATGTGTATTGACCAGTTATTGACAGGTCAAGTAAATGAAAATGAAATAGGAAAGAATGATCAGGAAAGTATGGGCTAGTGGTCGTATGGATGGATTGGAAGAAAAGATAATGTGTGTTCGATGAAAGTGAGAAAGGTTTCGGGGACGAAACCTTGTTTAAGGGTGGTAGACTTGTAACGCCCCAAAATCTGAATGTTAATATTTGTCGTATGTTCTTATGTGACACGTCATGAAATAAATAACTAGGCTATTTAACCTAGTTAAGGGTATGGTCAAAAGTATTAAATGATGAAGGTAGTGTCAGTTATGTTTTAAAGGCAAAACCCGAGGGGCTAAAGTGGAACTAACGAAAGTTGGGTTATTAAAAGAAAAGGAACACACACACTTTCGTGTGTGTTCTGGATAGATCGACCAGGGGCTCTCAAGAGCCCCAAAACCCTAGTTCTTCAAAAGCTTCAATTTGAAGAATGAATCAAGGCCCAAATCCATAACCGAGCATGGATTAATGATCACCAACACGAGATGATCATAAGGTATGTTTTAAATCTAAGATTGGTGATCATGGGTGAAGTGGGTTATGTTCTAATCCATGAGTTAATATGAAATTGATCATGTACAAGGGTTAGAATCCTTGTATAGAACATGGGTTAAGTATGGTTTTCGTTAATTTGATGATTAGAGGTGAAACCCGTTAGTTAGGGTGAAGATGATGACTAGAATCACCTCCTATGTTCAAGTCTTGTTGAATGATTGATGTATTATGTGGGTATGATGAATTATTGTTAGATGAAAGTATAGGAATATGATGATGTTATGTTTAATGTTCATTTGGAATGATATATGATGATTAGTAGAAGGATTTGATGAGTTATGTATGAGTTTAGAAGATTCATGCATGAATTAGGTGTAAGTTATGCTTAAAAGGTAGTACTTACATCAAGTGTATGATAAAATGAATATAGTGTCGTCCGTATGGTCGATTACGATGTTACGGGTATATGTTGATAAGTCGATAGTTAAATATGGTTAATAGTTGACTTTCGAAAGTCAACTAAGTGTAAGAAACATGAATTGACGCGTTGTCGTAAAGGCAGGATTATAGGAAGTCGTATGGTACATGTTATGTCAATATGCGTTATTTGTGATTATATGATGAATTACAAGAGTTAAACGGATATGAATATAATCATATGAGTTGTGTATGCTGGAAATGACTAATGAAAGTTAAGGGTGAAATATGCGATTGATATGATTGTTAACATGTACGAATGCATATGCTAATAGGAGCGTGATCTTGATGAAAAGAGAGTATAGGAAGCATGTCAAGACGGACTCACGCCTGAAAGGATAACGGGTCAAGAAAAGGCGAGGAATCGGATACGAGCACGGACGCATAAGGTAAGTGATTTCCGTAATCACTTCTTAGTACGATTAAGTAATAAGGTGTTTTAATTAATTGAACATGATGTTCGAGGTCAAAAATGTGTTAAAGTCCTTCGTCGTAAATGATGGGATGAAAGTTGACCAAAATGCCCTTGATGGGTATTTTGGGGTAAACGATCTTAAAAGTAGTTTAGAAGCAAGTTATTCGATTAGAGTAATGTTTTGGACAAGTATGGAAGTGGGGATGATGGTTTGGTTAGTCATAGATCAATTAATGCGCAAATACCCTTAACGGGTCAAATTAAGCATATGAACGATAATGAGTTAAGAGGATGCAAGACATCCAAGAATTTAGTAGGTTATGATAGACGTCACGGATATTGTTAGATTTATAAGATGCTATGGTAAAATAACCAAGTTGTGTTAATGAATGCACGAATGGGTCAAAGTTTGGAAAAAGGGTAATAAGCCGAAGAGTTAGAAGTCTGAAATTTTATTATGTTGGATGTTGGTTTTTAACTCCACAAGGTGGAGGATTAAATTACGGACGCGTAGGAAAAAGAATCGGGTAAAACGGATAAAAAACGAGAGAGTTATGCTCGTTTCCGTGAAACGGGGTCGTGCTGGGAATATGCAGCAAGTTGCTGCACATGTTCTGCCAAATCAGGGGCCTAGCGTGACGCCAGGGCCCTTGGCGTCACGCGAGCCCCCCCTGGTTGGCGAAAGTTGCTCGTTTGCTCAGTTTTGGCTTGGGAACTCGTTTAAACGCGTTTTAAGTTGCGTATGACTAATTTAACTCATGTTTTGTGACCATTAGGGTAAGCGTATGTATGGATAGGTATGTATGGATGTTGTATATCTCTATACACGTATGTAGAAGTGTATGTAAGCGTGTATGCGCGAATGTATGTAAGATTATAGTGTGTAAGCGAGTACATAAGGATATATATGAAGACGTATATGAGTAGGCAAGTATGAGTCGGGTATATTGCAATGGGTGATTGAAAATATAAATGTAGGCATGTATGTAGGTGGATACGTATGTATGTTGTATAAGTATAAGTGTATGTATGTAAGGATGTATGTAGATAGTATGAATATGTAGTCAAGTGAGTATGTACGAAGGTATGCACGTATGTAAGCTGTGAGAAGGAATGGAATAAGTATGCACGTATGTATGTAAGTATGTATGTATGTTTGTATGTAAGGATGTATGTATGTGTGTATGTATGTAGGTATGTATGTATGTAGGCATGTAAGTATGTATGTATGTATGTATGTATGTATGAATGGATGTATTTAGGTATGCACGTACGTATGTATGTAGGTACATAGGTATGTATGTTGCTATGTGTGATCGTAAGGGTATGTATAGGTTGTATGAAAGTATGTGCGCATGCATTCAATGAAATTGAGTACTAACGATAATAACATCGTGCCTGGTGATGAAGTGTAACGCAGGAATACCAAGGAAGTCTCACTACGAATCGTATGATCAGAGGGAAAGCCGGGATGTTAAGAGTTAATGAAATGAAAAGTAAACGTGTACAAATCTTGTATGCTTATGATACGTACTAACGTTATGAATTTTATGTGGTGAGCGCAGGTAGTACAAGCCATGAGGATTACTAAGGAGTAGGGATCGAAGATCGAGTCACAAGACGGATTGTACGGGAATGTTTAAATATGTAATTTAGTGTCGATAAGTTATGTTCTTATATTATAAAATGAATTTTTAGAATGTCAAGATGTATGTCATGAAAGAAATTTTCAGACTCGAAATTCCGCTGCGTCGTTTTAAGGTTAAACGTGTTAGGGTCTTACAATATTAGAATTAACATTTTAGATTACGGACTCGCGTGCGAGTAGTGTAAAATCATACCAAAATGAACGAAGAATCGAGTTTAAAACCATATACATAAAATCGAGATAACATAAAACGACAGGTTTATAAAACATAGGATTGTTCCGGGTAGAGGAACGGTGACTAACCAAAGTGTTTCAAACTTCTTTCTAATTGAGGTAACGTGTCTTGACTTACTTAGACAAATACGTCATCAATGCTAGGCCTACGATATTCATCCTTTTAGTCGTTCCACGTTCCTAATTAGTCGGAAGTCACGAGACTTTGGCGAGACATAAAAAATCAAGGAGTGGGACTAGTTATCAAGATCTGAGTTTCACCTCTAACTTGACAACATCGTGCCCTAAATAGCGTTGGTACTTATCCGCTGGTAAGACCTTCTAGAATAGTATGGAGATTTCCGTCAAGGTTTGGATGTCACTCATGACTTGAGAGGAAATATCGTGCAAGATACAAACACCGAGTAACAATATTTTCAAATATAAAGTGTACATTATGTTGGCCTTAGGAAAGGCATATAAGTTTAGCAGGAATATATGTTGCTAGGAAGCAGATACGGTAGAATGCATAAGTCTTAAACAACAAATAAGAGTCAAACTTCCTAGAACTATATACTAGGGCAAGTATTCCTACTTATCCAAATTCCCTATAGTTATGGCTCTGATACCAATCTGTCACACCCCAACCGATGGCGGAAACATCGGGGTGCAAGCACTAAGCGTTCAGATTGCTCATGAGATTCCATAACACTAGATATTTCAATAGAATTAAGTATATTTCATGATATAAATTGTCTAAGAACAGAAACAAGTATGATCAAATTACATCACCAAATAGATAGTTCAAATTGTTCAAAACTAGATTAACTAGGCGACGTTTCTAGGCATCTCCTAGCTTGATTTCCATGCATTCCAAAGCAACCTATTAGCCTGCAACATGTATTAAAATATCAATACAAAAGTATTGGCGAGTATACAAGTTTGATAGTAGAATAATAGATTAAAACAACTCATATCCACAATGTAAGTATAAAAATAGTTTCAGCCGTGCTAGTGTCGCAGTCCACGCAGTGATAGCCCAAGTATCCCGATGCTTTAGTGTTTACCCAAGACACAAGGTAAACTAGAATCCTCCTAACAATACCCCCTGAGAATAATGGGAGAGGTGCACCCCCTATAGCGCTACTATTGTTAAGGCGGAACTACACACCCTGGATTAAACGTCACATAGCACAAAATAGAATACTAGAATGCACAAGTTTTCACATACACATAGGATAGAGTTTAGATTTCAAAAGGTTCAAGTTTATATAGAATACATGTTACACCCCAAAGTTTAAGAGTAAAAAGGGGATCGAGTATACTCACAGTGATTGCTTAACAGTCGCAACTGTTATTGGATCAAAGAGAGCTCTTTTAGAATTAGCCTGATTAGATTATAATAGGATAAGAGTCGAGATTTCGTAATGTGTTGGAAACTGTCACTGGATCGGATGGTTGTCCGATCGGATGGCTATCTGATCGGATTGCCAGTCGGTCGGTCGAGTGACATATATGTGTGAGAGGGCCGATGGATGCCCGATCGGATGGACATCCGATCGGGTTGCCACTTGGTGAAAGGGGAAAAGGATGGCTGCCCGATCGGATGGCCATCCGATCGGGTTGCCACTTGTCTTGCAATTTGGAAGATAGGGTGGCTGTCCGATCGGATTGCCACTCGATCCGAATGTTAGTACTCTGGGTCATCTCAATCGGATGGCTGCTTGATCGGACGGCTGTTCAAGCGGGTTGCCATTCGATCAAGACTTCCAAATTTTGAAAGGTTACCAAGTGTGGAAAGATTTAAAGGTTTCAAGTCTAAAGGGCAAGTGTCACCTGATAGGGTGGCTGTCCGATCGGACGGCTGTCCGATCGGGTTGCCGCTCGATCGGGCGACCCTTGTTCTTGTTTACCATTTTTGTGAAAATTTCTAAGTTTTTAGCTTAACGGTGACGGTACGGCACGTACTGTGACAACAGTAAACTCATTAGCACACCGCCGTTCTGATCGGGTGGGAATCACCCCTGTCCGACCAGTCATCTGTTCGTAACGAGTTAATGTCAGAATCCGTGCTTTGCTCGTCTTTTCCAGTAAGAATTCAGATCTACACCAACTCTAGACTATTCATCAGATCTATTGTTAGTTTAGGCCCGGTTCCCACCGAATAAAGTAAAAGTTTGAGAAAAAGATGAAGATACTCAAGTTTTATAGGAAAAGTCTAGATTTAACTTAGATTTAGTGTGAAAACGCATGAAATATCTTAGATCTGAGCTAGATCTTGCTCAGAATGACATCATATGGCAGTTTGTACAAACCCCAGGATGACAGCACCCTCAAGAACTCAGATCCGAGAGATTTCACGGTGAAAAGTGTGATTTCAAGTGAGAATCACGGAGAGAATGATGTGTAGAGCAAGAAAATACAAAGGTCTAGCCTAGAACGTACCGAAATCGATGAGAAAATGAAGAAATGAGAAGGTAGCGTGTCTGGTCGAGCAGAGTTGTCACATCACTGAAAATGGTGATGTGACAGGTCTATTTATAGTGTGAGAGTGTGTAAGGAGGATAAGGTGCACACGAGTCGGATGGCAGTCCGATCGGATGGCCATCCTATCGGATTGTCATCCGGTCGGGTGGCAATCCGGTCGGGTGGCAATCCGGTCGGGTGGCAATCCGGTCGGATGGCAATCCGGTCGGATTGCCACTCTGCCCAATCCCATCTTTCCGTGTTCCCGTTTCTGATTCGCTTTGCGAGTTAGATTAGGCGTTGCGTATTATTTGAGTAATAAAATGACTAGATTACAATATACACGTCAAAAGTTTACAAAATTAATAGATTCCGCCAGTGACAAGGCTCTAGTCTCTTGTTCAACCAAGAATCAAGTTTCACGAGTCTAAAGAGTCAAGCACCAAATAGATTTAGACATTCCAAACATAGATTTAGGCATTCCAGATATAGAATTAGGCATTCCAAGCATATAGATATAGACATTCCCAAGATATAGACATTCCACACGTAGATTTAGGCATTTCAAGTATATAACATAGACTTTCACATAGATTAGGGGGTTTAAATGACAATTAGACAAACTTCAGGGACTAATCTTGACAAAGTCCTAAAGTTTAGGGACGTTGGGCGTTACAAAGAGAAGGCTATTTAGGGACATTTAGGGTGTCCAAAAATATTTTTAGGAGGGTTGTTATATCCTCCCCGCCTTGTTTTGAATCTCGTCCTCGAGGAATAGGTGTGGGTATTTCTTCTGCATTTCTGATTCGAGTTCCCAAGTGTATTCTGGTCCTCTTTTGGAATCCCATTTCACTTTGACCAGAACTAATCTCTTATGTTTGAAATTCTTGATCTTTCTATCTTCAATTTGTACAGGTTTCTCGATAAACTTGAGTTTCTCATTCACCTCTATGTCCTTAAGAGGTATTACTAAAGATTCGTCTGCTAAACACTTTTTGAGATTACATACATAAAATACATCATGTATTCCCGCCATTTCCTCTGGCAGTTGTAGCTGATAAGCTACAGGTCCTATTCTTCTAATAATCTCAAAAGGTCCAACATATCTAGGGCTTAACTTCCCTCTTTTAACGAATCTCACTACTCCTTTCCATGGAGAAACTTTTAACAATACTTTATCTCCTACTTGAAATTCTAATGGTTTTCGTCTGTTATCAGCATAATTGTTTTTCTCCAATCTCTGCCCAACAGACTAGAGTCATGCACTTTCGTCCATAAAGTGCTTCAAATGGTGCAGCATTAATGCTAGTATGATAGTTGTTATTGTAGGAAAACTCTATTAGTGGTAAATGATCATCCCAATTTCCTCCGAAATCAATTACACAAGCTCTAAGCATATCTTCCATAGTCTGGATTGTCCTTTCGCTTTGTCCGTCCGTCTGTGGATGGTAAGTTGTGCTTAGATTCAACTTGGTTCCCATTGCCTTTTGGAAACTTGTCCAAAAGTGAGAAATAAACGGCTATCTCTTTCGGATACGATAGACAAAGGAATTCCATGTAATGAAACTACTTCATTTACATATAGCTTGGCTAACTGTTCCATACTGGAAGTTTCTTTCATGGGTAAGAAATGAGCAGATTTAGTTAATCTGTCTACAATCACCCAGATTGTATCATTTCCTTTTCTTGTCTTTGGTAATTTAGTAACAAAATCCATTGTTATCAGTTCCCATTTCTATACGGGCATTTCTAACTGTTGCAATAATCCTGAGGGTTTTTGATGCTCAGCTTTAACTTGAGAACAAGTTAGACATTTAACAACATAATTAGCTATATCCTTTTTCATTCCTATCCACCAGAAATTATTTCTTAGATCTTGATACATCTTATCACTTCCAGGATGTATCGTATACTTAGATTTATGAGCTTCTTCTAAAATCTTATGGCGTAGATTTCCTTGTTTAGGTATCCATATCCTTTTCTTATGGAACTTCCAAATTCCATCTGTTCCTTGTTCTAATTCTTTAATCACTCCCTTCAATTTTTCAGCATCGTCCTTGATTGCTGATTCTTGTACTTCTCTAATTTGTTCATTTAAATCTACTTGTAGGTTTAATCTGAGAGAACGTACTCGCTTTGGTTTTCATGATACTTTCGACTTAAAGCATCAGCTACTACATTAGCTTTTCCAGCATGATACTGGATATCACAATCATAATCACTAAGAACTTCCATCCAGCGTCTTTGTCTCATATTTAATTCTTTTTGCCCAAAAATATACCTTAAACTTATGATCGGTGAAGACAACAAATTTATTTCCATATAAATAGTGTCTCTAAATCTTAAGGGCAAAAACTATGGCTCCTAATTCTAGGTCATGGGTGGTGTAATTCTCTTCATGTTTCTTAAGTTGTCTAGAGGCATGGGCTATAACCTTTTGACGTTGCATCAACACACATCCATATCATAACTTAGATGCATCACAATAGACTATAAAGTCTTTAGTTCCTTCTGGTAATGCAAGTATGGGTGCGTTGGTTAACCTTTGCTTAAGAATCTTAAAAGCTTCTTCCTGTTTTGGTCCCCATTCAAACTTAACTGATTTGCAAGTCAGTTTAGTCAATCGAATGGCTATTCTAGAGAAATCACGGATAAACCGTCTATAATATCCTGCCAGTCCAAGAAAACTTCGTACTTCCGTTGGTGATTCAGGGATTTTCCATTTAGTAACCGCCTCGATTTTTGTGGGATCCACATGAATTCCTTCATGATTAACTAGATGTCCTAGGAATTGCACTTCTTGTAACCAAAATTCACATTTTGAGAATTTAGCATAGAGCTTCTCTTTTCTCAACAATGTGAGGAGCATATGCAGATGGGTTGCATGGTCCTCTTTACTCTTAGAGTAAATTAAGATATCATCTATAAAGACAATTATGAATTTATTCAGGTATGGTTTACATATCCTGTTCATCATGCCCATAATGCGGCTGGGGCATTGTTTAAACCAAATGGCATGACAGTAAATTCATAATGACCGTATCTCGTTCTGAAAGCAATTTTAGGAATATCCTCTTCCTGAACTTTCAGTTGATGATATCCAGAGCGTAAATCGATCTTAGAAAAGAATCGAGCTCCTTGAAGTTGATCGAATAGATCATCGATTCTCGGTAGTGGGTACCGATTCTTAATCGTGACTTTGTTCAATTCTCGATAGTCAATGCACATACGCATCGATCCATCTTTCTTCTTAACGAACAACACCGACGCTCCCAAGGGGATGAGCTTGGTTGTATAAAACCTTTGTTAAGAAGTTCGTCCCATTGCGTCTTCAGATCCTGCATTTCCGTTGGTGCTAATCGATATGGTACTTTGGCAATTGGCGTCGTCCCTGGTATTAGGTAAATTCTAAATTCAACCTCTCTATCAGGCGGTAATCCAGGTAACTCTTCTGGAAAAAACGTCTGCGAATTTAGATATTATAGGAATATCTTTTAATTCTTTTCCTTTAGTATTGATGATTACAGAAATCGTATATACTATTTCTCCTTTCCTTTCATAGCTTGCAATTTTCATCACAGTGATGAATTTCGTCGATCTAGATGGCTTATCTCCTTTAATTGTGATCCTTTCACCACTTGGTGTACTTACTTGTACTGACTTTTGATCACATAAAATACTGGCATGATTGGCTACCAACCAATCCATTCCTAATACAACATTGAAACCGGCCAGATTCATTGGGTAAAGGTTAGCAAAGAAATGATGGTTTAGGATTTCTATTGTTGCTCCCTGCAAGATTTCACTTATCTTAACAGATTCTCCATTGGCCGTTTCTACCAAACAATCTTGTTGAAGTTTGACTAAGGGTTGGTCAAGAAATTGGTAGAAAAAGAAGTATTGATAAAACTTTGGCTTGCACCAGAGTCAAACAATACCTTGGCAAATATATCATTAACTAAAAACGTACCGGCGATCACATCCAGAATCATCTTGGCTTCCTCAGTTGTCAGAACAAAGGCTCTGGCATTGTTTTTAGGTGCTTCTGCTGTCTTAGTCCTGTTGGGCATGGCTAGAGCTAGTTTCGGACAGTTTGGTCTAATGTGTCCTTTTTCTCAACAATTAAAGCATATCCCATTACCGGGTTTCTTCCTACAATCTTCTTCCTTGTGTCCAGAGATTTTGCAAAAGTTGCAACATATAGAGCATCTTCCAGAATGCTTTCTTTTGCAATACTTACAGTAGGGTGCAGAAGAACCTGTTCCCTTTCCACGGTAGGAATTACTAGAACGGAATTCCTGTGTAAGCTTTTGAGCTAGGTTCTTCCTCTGGTTTTCTTCTTGTGTACGCACCAGTTCGTCAGTCAAGGTATTAGCTAATTCTACTGCTTCTTTTATAGTTTGCGGTCTAGCTGCCTTAACTACATGTCTAATCTCACCAATTAATCCCCAAATATATCGGGAGATTAATACTGGTTCGGGTGAGGCTAAGGATGGTACTATCCTAGCATATTCGAAGAATATGGTAGTGTAACCTTTGCAGTCTATTCCTGTCATTCTGAGATTTAGGAACTTATTGGCGATTTGTTCCTTCTCATTAGGAGGACAGAAGTTTCTTTCAACTATTTCCTTAAAGTTGATCCATTCTATATTATAAACTCTGTCACTTCCCCTAGACTGGAGAATAGTATTCCACCATTCTAAGGATGCGTTTTTTAAAAGATTAGAAGCAAACATAATCTTATCTTCGTCTGCGCATTTACTTATTTTTATGACTGATTCTGTCTTTTCTATCCAATGTAAGGTTGCAATGGCTCCTTCATTGCCTGAGAATTCTATTGGTTTGCAAGCCAAGAATTCTTTAAAAGAACAACCGTATGAAGTGGTTCTTCTTCTTTTAGGAATTGGAGCTTGGATAATAGGTCCATTGTCATTATTCACACTGTGACTTGGTTCAGTGTGTTGACGTTTACTGCCATTTGCAGATCCATCTGCTTCTTTAGCAGTCTTGATAATGTAAGGCATGGCATCTATAATTCCTTGTGCCACTATGTGTTGAATGGTACTGTTATCTATTTTGTTTCCCTTATTCTCATTATTCTGGTTTTCCTGATTTACTTCGTTGTCCATCTGAATTGTGAACATTTATCAGGTATTCATTATCATATAATAGAATTGAATACAATTATTTATACACAATCCCATGAAGAATTTGGTCAAAATCGTCAATCATTGCGACTTTTACTCTTTTTCATACATATAGGCATCTATTACAAATTACAACTCGAAATGAAAAATACTATGTATCCTTACTAATATATATATATATATATATATATACATATATATATATATATGTCACACCCTCAAATTTCCATGTGCGGAGTACCACCGCGAGACGTGTGACTGCCCAGGATCAAGCCACCAACCACATTGAACATTTAATATAAGTAACATAAAAACTATCACCAATGAGATTAGTGACATAACGTTTAAGTTTAACACATAATTAAGTTTGAAAGCAAAGTTCTAAACACAGTTAGTTTTAAAGTATATTTCAAATGTTTAGCGGAAGCATGAAGTTCGGAAATAGTTTGGACGACCACCACAATGCTCCAAGCAAACTCCAGCTCAGCATCTACGAACCTGCAAGCAAGCAGTAGGGTGTCAACATAAAGTTGAGCGAGTTCACGGTTTTCGAAAACAGTTTTTCTTGTTTTATCCCAAAAAAACGTTGGTTTTATGCGTTACCATGTTATCCAGAACGTGTAGTGGGAAATTCATCCCATAAAGAGCTACTAAACTGTATAGTACCGAAACTTTGACGTAGTTGTTGTTGGCCCTCTAAGGTCAATGTCTACCGTCATTGACCCGTTAATCGAGATAATAGTTCACGCCCGGCTCCCCGCACGGTGTGAGGTTGTCAAACCTAATAGCGCTATCAACTAATATCCCGTTCGCTCCCCGCGATTAATCGGTATAAGTGTAAGGGACTTTCCTTGGTAGAGTTTCATTTAGTATGGTAGCTCCCAAACAATTAGGAGTGCATGTTTTAGAACTTATGAGTTTCGTTTAATTGCTATTCCGTTCCCTCGGAATATTAGGTTCCCAAACCACCGGGAATACATGCTTAGAGTGTTAGTCGTGAACTCACCTCGGTTTGCTCGGCAGATAAAACGTTTGTCATAAGTTGGTCAACCACACCCTATTATGGTTACCACTCGTTAGGACGGTAAACAAGTAATCACGTATAAGCTACACGTATCTAACACGTATTTGTCAAGTAGCGTACTAGTAACAGTTATGGCATAACAACTTAATCATAAATAATCCATTTATAAATCAATTAATACAAATGACATGGAACAGTAGCTGTGTGTGACCTATAAAAGGTTTGGGCTTTTCTAGTATACGGCTCACTAGAATAAGGCCCAATGTATGTTTAATGTACGGCCCACTTGTCAAGTGTGCGACCCACACGGGAGTGTGCGACCACTGACAAGTGTGCGGTCATACAAGTGTGCGACATATATTAAATGGCAAAACAAGTGTGCGACTAATCAAGTAGTGTACGAGTGCTTAAAACAAATGGAATTGGGCTTTCTTCATGGGGCGGCCCAACTATTATGCATGCAGTCCAATAGAACAGTCCAGTAGTGTTTGTTTGATATTATGCAGTGTGCGATTGGACACCATTTGTGCGAATGGTAAGGTGGGGGCCAGTCAATATAGTGTGCGGTTGTATGGAATTTAGAGCATGACACAACATCCCAATTGTGCGATCAAAGAAAACAATTGTACAAGTAAGTGGTGGGCCCGGATCTTAAATGTGCGGTCCTAGTTGTACGGTAATATCACCTAATCATTTCACCTTTTTGAATCAAACCATAAACGACAAACTGAGCTCAATCACATGACATGTTATTCTCCAATTAAAAGAAATCATGCATTACTTATGTTGTAACTTAAGCTTATGAGATTGTACCACCATGAACATACAGAGTTAAGCTTTCAAATTTTAACACCCATATAATTCTAACAGTTATCATCCTTATCCTTGGTTTCTTTAAACATTTAACTAACATCACAATTTACCCCTAACCATTCAACATGCGCATAACCAAGTTGTACCATAGGCAGGTGTAGTTGTACATTGAAATGAAAACCCCAATTTCCTTGCATATTCATGTTTACATATCGACTAAAATCACCAAATAGTTTAGCCATTTCCTATATCTCAATGCTTCAAACAACAATTTTAACAGGATTCATAACACCAAGTTCAATAGCACATATTTACATTAAAGAACTTCTAACAATCATAGTTCAAAACCCAGAAGTCACAAACCCATGTAGGAAAACTGAAGACAACACATACTCAAAGCTTTGTAACGCACAAATCACATGGATACGTACCTGCTACTGTCGTTTCCGTTGCCGAAATCCACTGCCGCCGCCGGTTCCGTCGTCGCTGGTGACTCCGGTTCTGTTGCTGCCTTCTCGTCCCCGATGTCTTATCTTTAACCGATCACCGCTTCCCACCACTGCACTGACGGCTGTGGTGGTCCTCCTTGCTTCGCACCACGGTGGCTCCTCCACTACCACCGTTCGCCGTCGACGTCACTGCCGATGCTCCATCTCTACCGCTCTCTCTCTCTCATCTATTGCAGGGGGGGGGTTATGTGTGTCGAAGGTGATGACCGAAGTACAAGGGGTTTAGGTGTGCGTGTAGTAGCCAGAGAGGGTAGCCGGAGAATGGCTCCTGGTCACCGGAATTCTTTGGTCGCACAAGAGAGGGAGAAGTCTTGGGGTGTGCGGCTGAGTTTTCTCAAATGGGTTTAGGGTTTTAGGGCATTTAAGAAAAATAGGGGGTGAAGGTTTATAAGAGGGTATTTATAGGATAGGGTTTAGGTTAATTTGGGAGTGGGGTTGGGCCTAGCCCAAGTATGTGTGTGGATCTATAATACATAACGTGTTTAGCTAAAATGAACAGGCCCGATTACAATTAACTAGGTAGGTAAATAAATAAAACTCTCGTCGTGGTTTATTATTATTTTTGAAAATAATAATAAAAGAAATAATAATACCGATATTAATAGATGTGCGCGTTACTAAAATACCCTTTTCTCGACAACGAGAGTACGGGTTGTGACATTCTCCCCATGTTACAGAAATTTCGTCCTCGAAATTTAAGCCAGGATATACGGTACGTTACACGTAAATACACATAGTTTCACACAAGTTCATGAAACAAATCATGCAAAGCACATAGCGTATAAGGTCACGTATCAGATGAGGTCACATAGCATGTAAAGTCAATTAGCACGAAGGCTGAGAGAAGTGTGATAGAAAGATGTCTACCTACGATACGTAAGCTTCAAAGCATCATTTAGAATAGAACCGAGGAAGTCGTATAATGTATTACTCAAATACACTATCACGTAATACATAAAGCAAGTAGCAAGTAGGCGTATTCTCATGCTGAGTAGTCTTAGATTAAGCATGTAGTAAGCAGGCATACACTTATGCAAATAGCAAGCAGGCATTCACTTATGCAAGTAGTAAGCAGGCATTCGCGTATGCTGAGTAGTCTTAGAACGCTGAGTCTTGCACTGGAGTGTGGTGTCGTCGTGGATCGATTAGTATAAAGTAGGTTATAGCTTGGTTTTTCTAAAAATACTTTCTCTTTTAAAACCAAGTTCATTATAACTGATGGCTCTGATACCAATCTGTCACGGCCTCAAATTTCCACGTGCGGAGTACCACCGCGAGGCGTGTGACTGCCCAGAATCAAGCCACCAACCACATTGAACATTTAATATAAGTAACATAAAAACCATCACCAATGCGATTAGTGACATAACGTTTAAGTTTAACACATAATTAAGTTTGAAAGTAAAGTTCTAAACACAGTTAGTTTTAAAGTACAGTTCAAATGTTTAGCGGAAGCATGAAGTTCGGAAATAGTTTGGACGACCACCACAATGCTCCAAGCAAACTCCAGCTCAGCATCTACGAACCTGCAAGCATGCAGTAGGGTGTCAACATAAAGTTGAGCGAGTTCACGGTTTTCGAAAACGGTTTTTTTTGTTTTATCCCAAAAGACGTTGGTTTTATGCGTTACCATGTTATCCAGAACGTGTAGTGGGAAATTCATCCCATAAAGAGCTACTAAACTGTGTAGTACCGAAATTTTGACGTAGTTGTTGTTTGCCCTCTTAGGTCAATGTCTAACGTCATTGACCCGTTAATCCATATAATAGTTCACGCCCGGCTCCCCGCACGGTGTGAGGTTGTCAAACCTAAAAGCGCTATCAACTAATATCCCGTTCGCTCCCCGCGATTAATCGGTATAAGTGTAAGGGACTTTCCTTGGTAGAGTTTCATTTAGTATGGAATTTAGAGCATGACACAACATCCCAATTGTGCGATCAAAGAAAACAATTGTACAAGTAAGTGGTGGGGCCCGGATCTTAAATGTGCGGTCCTAGTTGTACGGTAATATCACCTAATCATTTCACCTTTTTGAATCAAACCATAAATGACAAACTGAGCTCAGTCACATGACATGTTATTCTCCAATTAAAAGAAATCATGCATTACTTATGTTGTAACTTAAGCATATGAGATTGTACCACCATGAACATACAGAGTCAAGCTTTTAAATTTTAACACCCATATAATTCTAACAGTTATCATCCTTATCCTTGGTTTCTTAAAACATTTAACTAACATCACAATTTACCCCTAACCATTCAACATGCGCATAACCAAGTTGTACCATAGGCATGTGTAGTTGTACATTCAAATGAAAAACCCAGTTTCCTAACATATTCATGTTTACATATCGACTAAAATCACCAAACAGTTTAGCCATTTCCTATATCTCAATGCTTCAAACAACAATTTTAACAAGATTCATAACACCAAGTTCAATAGCAAATATTTACATCAAAGAACATCTAACAATCATAGTTCAAATCCCAGAAGTCACAACCCATGTAGGAAAACTGAAGACAGCACATACTCAAAGCTTTGTAACGCACAAATCACACGGATATGTACCTGCTACAGTCGTTTCCGTTGTCGAAATCCATTGCCGTCGCCGGTTCCGCCGTCGCCGGTGACTCCGGTTCTGTTGCTGACTTCTCGTCCCCGGTGTCTTAGCTTCAACCGATCACCGCTTCCCACCACTGCACTGACGGCTGTGGTGGTCCTCCTTGCTTCGCACCACGGTGGCTACGCAACAACCACCGTGCGCCATCGTCGTCACTGCCGATGCTCCATCTCTACCGCTCTCTCTCTAATCTGCTGAAGTCGTCGAGAAAATTGGGGGGGGGTATGTGTGTTGAAGGTGATGACCGAAGTACAAGGGGTTTAGGTGTGTCACACCCCCAAAATACCACATGCGGAAACCCCCGCGAGGCTTGTGACGTACTGTGACAACCCGCACAAAACCAGGTATCCGTACAACTTAATTAATGATTAATTATTACTTGATTTCTGTGCTTGATTGAAACTAGCTGATAAACTGCTACCTGCATACTGATACATGCACTTACTTGCATCATACTTTATTTGCTGTCACTACATTATTTACGTGCTGAACCCTAGTGACAAACATGATGCACAAAAAGCACAGTAGCACCAAACGGATACACAGTAAACATGCTGATATAACCAGCATCAGGCAAATACTGCCTCAAGGCCTGTTAAGAGCCTCATATATTTTGGCTACACTGGTAGTGAGTGTAGGATATAAGGGTTGTGTTACCGCGTCTCTAGGGATAGGATACACTGATTCGGATGTGCCTAAAACGTACTTTAAGTACCAAACACAGCACTTTAAATAATTTAACCAGCTTCTAGCTGACTAGTAAAGTGCCAAAAAAATGAGAAAATATTACTAGACACTTTCTAAAGTGTCGGGAAAACAAATTGTGTCACTAAAGATGTAATAACGACACTTTAAAGTCTTTTGTAACACTTTAACGGATTACTATCCAACCGGACACCCGGACTTTACCCGGAACATGAAAATTTTATTATTTTCACTTTTTATATTTTTCTGAGCAAGTTAGGGTCTCTGATTACCCTAACACCCGTCATACGCAACTAACAAGGTTAATACTTAACCTAATCTAATTAACACAACTAAACTCTTAACTAGCTACTTAAAATCGAACTAGATACCCCCCCCCCCCCCCATGACCGAACTCGGTCACCCATGTGACCCCACCCTTGTACTTGGAGATTTAGTTGATCTTGTTGTCTAGTATCATCACTACATAATAACCAATGGATAAAGCACATGATTTTTCTTTATAAATACATGGGATTACTAGATCATTATCACTTAACTTCACAAACAAAATCACTCTCTCTCTTGCTTCTTGTGGCTCTCGGCCGAACACACCAAACACACACACCACATTTTCGGTTTTGATCTCATCATTCCAACAACATACGCATATCAAGGGTCGCGTTTTAGGAGCTTTGGTGCAAGCGGAACACGAAGGACCACTCCCGTTGGCTTTTATCCACGCGGTTTTCGTCACAACTCTTCCCTAGCCTTGAGCTAGAGGTATAACCTTTAAATCTTGTTTTCACACATATCTAAAGTGGTTAAAAGAACTTTCGTCGGTTAAATATCGTTAACACGCGTTTTGAATCCTTAAAGTCTAATAAAATCACTAAAATGGTGGATAATAGCATATGTCTTGTGTAAAAGTCGTAGGACTTGAAATTTGTGCTTATTGTGACCCGATCTATAATGTGGTAGCTCAAAACTTCGTTTAACCCGACTTTGAAAAATCACGTATCATCACATAAGCTTGTTTTTGATAGATACAAGGGTTAAAGTGAAACACTACCACATTTTAGAGACATAAACTTGTAAAGAAGTATTTTACTTGTGTAAAAGTATTTTAACCGGTAAAATGGTGTTTAAAACTAGCGGATCTACGTATCCGCAAGTGGTATTTTTGAAAGACCACACTTTAAAGAAATCATGTTTTTCTAAAAGGTGGATCTTGCACTAATAAATATGATTTTATAAACCACAAGTGTATAGACACTTGTAAAATAAAGAGATCCGACAAAGAAGTGTATTTGTCACTTGTTACTAGAAGTTGTAAAGACGGTTTTCTCTAAACACGAGGTTTTTACAAGATTAAAGTTACTTTATATAGAAACCTACATATATAAAGACGATTTACATTATTAATGCGGAAAAACTGCAAGTTCATGCGATTATGCAAATTTACATACTTGTTGACTAGTTTGATGTGTCGGAAATTGTTTGATTGAATAAAGAAGTTGATTGAGTTGATTTGTTAAAAGAAAATGATACGCTTGAAAGCGTGGCCACCTCCAGTTACAGAGGAAACTCTGGCGAAATTTTCTAAAAACCTAACACTTAGACTTTTTACACAACAAGTGTTAGAACTATTTTTGGGCATACTTTTGAAACATAAATTTCGCCAGTACTATATTTTACTAAACATTCGGAGGTGGGATTTTCACAAAGATTAACGTGATAAATATATTTGTCACAACACTGTTTATGATTATTTTGTGAAATACATAAATATTATTTTAGGGTAAAAATAATATTTACAAGCGTTAATGATTCCAAAACTTTGCGAACGCTTCCATAAACATATAAGTTACATCGGTAATTACATTACCACAAGATTGATAAAACGTAACTTACGCACATGTATTGTATCCCCCATCCTTGGGAAGAAGAATAACTATCAAGCATAAACAAAATGTAACACGAAATAGTTGTCTAACTATTTCCCGCAAACATAAACTGTAAAGCTAAAGCACGGCCGTCCGTCTAATAGAATTAGCACTTGTAGGTCGTTGCACAGTTTACTGCTTCAGAGACGCTTGATAGAGTTTACGCATCCACTGTGAGTTCATGTCCCCCTTTTCTCTAACTGTTTTCAGTTTTCTTAACTGCGGGGGTGAAATACATGTTACTTTGTTTACAAGTACTTTATACACGGTATGAATAACGTAAGGAGGTTTAGATCATGTGAATGGGTAGTTAGAACCCCGAGGGACTCGAGCGGTAGATCTATTTGGGTGTAGCGAGCCCAGCTCCCGGTCCAACAGAACAGGCCTCTCAGAGGACTAACAGAACGGATCCGGAGTGACTTGGTACCCAACGCAAAATCGGCTAGGGTTGTGTCTTACTTACTTGCATTTCACGACATGCTAATGGCCTTGCAAACCATTGGTGATCACAAGTCCTCTTACACTGCTACATACCAGGAAACTTTTATACTTACAAGTGTTTTACTTACTCACTTGCACATGAACTCGCTCAACATTATTGTTGATTTTTCAACTCACATGTATTTCAGGAAATTAACGGATTCTGGCACGGTATGAACGTTTTCCCGCTGCAATCTTCATGAAGTCATCAAGGATTAGGGGTTGTGTTCTCTTACCTGGACAAGACACAATCCTTAACCCTCGTTTATGTTTGTTATAAGTTGTAATGTTTACCAAACATGGTTAAGGTCGTATGTTTAAAACAATGGTATTGTATGTTGATTTCTAAACTTAATGATGACTTGCATGGTTTTTAAATTCATATAGCTTGGTTATGATTAAGCTATGGTATTAAGAAGTCACACCAAAACTAACCACGCTTCCGCAAAGCCAGGGTGTGACAGCTTGGTATCAGAGCTCTGATCATAGCGAACTAGGATTCTGTCTCGAGTCTAGACTATGATCACTAGGGCTCTCACGAAAACATTTTTCTGCATACCACTTAAGTCCAGATCCACACTTTTTACAAACAAATGTTGAGCACATTTTATTAATTATAAGTTCAGCTTGGAGGGCTGAGGATCGATCTGGAGGATCGAGATGGTTAAGGTAGTTGAGCACGTTGGTTTGTTATAGGATCGATCTGGAGGATCGAGGTGAATAAGGTAGTTGAGCACGTTGATTTGTTATAAGGTTCGATCTGGAGGATCGAGGTGAATAAGGTAGTTGAGCACGTTGATTTGTTATAAGGTTCGATCTGGAGGATCGAGGTCTGGTTTAAGTGAAGGATAGAACAGTCTTGTAGACTAGATGGTTTTGGCTAGTAAGACTAGGAGAAATTATGTGATGCCCTACTTGGTGACTTATGGGATTATCTGAGTATGTGATTGACTGTTTGTGCATACTTGTGTTTATGTTACAGATACATGGATCCGGCTGATTCAGGTGGTTCAGACATCACCAACCCCAGGCGTGTTGTGTCAGATGATTTAGAGTCCTCGGAGCACGAGGTGTACACGTCAGACTTTACCAGTACCGACGATGACGACTTCCAGCCATTCGCCCTACCTGATGGCGACGATGAGCTCCCTATTGATATTCCGGCCGGGGATTTGCCACTAGCAGGTGATCCCTGCTCCCATACCCCTCGCTGCTTACCCTGTTCAGGAGTTACCATTCGACGGCGACGAGGACGACGTCGACTTATTTGAGGTGGAGCCTATGGAGGACGTTCAGGGCGAGGCCCTACCCGCTGTTGCCCCTCTACTGATTGCAGATGCTCCGGCTGCGAAGGCACCTGCACTTTCCCCAGCCCAGGACTCCTCTGAGTCTGTGGCTTCTACACCGACACATACCCTTAGTGCGCAGCACTACTTTCACGAGTCAGATTCTGATCATGCATCTTCTGTCGCCCCCATCCCCAGTCCCACTTTTGACCACGAGGACGTGGAGGATTCCGACCCTATGTTTCCCCCAGGGTTCGACCCTGATCGTGACTTGGAGTTTGTTCCGATGGACCAGTTTATGGAGGATCCAGCGGATCCTGTTGACCCTTTTGATCCTATTGATCCTGACTTAGATTTTGATATGGCATTCGATGACTTGGAGCCTGCCCTTGCCCCTGAGCAGGCAGCCGCTCTTGATGTGTTACCAGAGCATGACCCTATGCATGCAGATATACCCCTTGAGCCCATTGCTGTTGATCACCACCTAGATGTTCCTTTGATTGCAGACGATCATATTCCTGTAGATCCCATTGATCCGTTACCCATTGTTGCTATACCAGTTGACCCCCCTATCGAGCACTTGGCACCTGATCACCCTGTTGTAGCCCCTTTACTTGATCCCGTTCCCATAGAGCCCGGACATGCACCGTTCGCGGCACAGATGGATCCACCGGACGAGGCCGCACAGCACGGGTGGATCCCAGCAGACGAGGACGTTCCCCCATTCCCTCCACAGGTTTCTGTTGCACCACACGTCGACTTTTCGTTTCAGATTCCCACATACATACCTCCAGCAGGGCCTGGAGAGGGCTCTTCAGCCCACCCATCAGGGCATGTACCGATGCCCATGCCTTTCTTACCACAGATGCCTTTTGTTCCACCTATTACTGCTCCTTTTGGCATAGCACCCTTCGATCCCACACGAGATCCACTGCTTTGGTCTCTGTTTTCCCCTATGCCACCCACTGATCCATACCACAGGTTCCATGTGGGTCACACTATTGAGGATGTACTGATGTCATTTGTACACCAGCATGAGTCGCATGAGCAGCGACTACAGGAGTTGGAGAGAGCCCGCCTGCAGCCATGTCAGAGCCATGGCCGGGTACCCTCTCCGTTACAGCCGTTTCGACCATTACCCCCTGACTATGCTGCTCATCTTGCTACTTTGGAGCAGCAGATTGCCTCCGTTATTCGCACACAGCAGGCGATGGAGGCAGATTGGTTAGAGATGCGCCGTTTGTTTTATACCCGTTTTCCTCCTCCACCACCACCATCTGCTTGAGCTCATCGATGCCACATGGGTAGGCGAGTGAGAAGGCGGCGATTGCTTTTACTTGCACAGCATTTTGGAGAGACTACATTATGATTTGACTTTTGTTATGTACTTGATGTTGTATTGATACTGATGTAGCTTTTGACAGGGGTGATGTAGCCCCAGTGATTCATGATTGTATGTATACACTTACGATGTGGTCTCATTATTATGGCAATCGCAGTTTTCTCACCATATTTTGGATTCGCTTGATTACTTATTTGCATTGTTATGGTATGGGATGTTGTATGATTGATATTTGTGATGTGTGATAACATGAGATGCTGTGTGATTATACTATTACTACCGTTATATACGTACGCTATATTACGAACTGATTTACGTATTATAACATCGGAGCCTTCTATGGCCTAATCAACTTAAACCATCTTTTAGAAAGATGCCGCCAAGACGACAACAACAGCCTATGCCTACCACTCAGGAAGAGCTACAACAAGTCATTGCTGCTGCCATAGCGCAGTACGCAGCTTCTCAGCCAGGAGGGAGCGGAAGTGTTAATCAAGGCAATAACAATCCACCTCACGGTAATACTACGCCATTCGAACCTACCATGAACTAGTTGGAGATTTTAGCGGTGATGCTAATGCCAAACACATGTTTTAACATACGTGCAGGATGCACCTACAAGCAGTTCTTAGACTGCAAACCAGTTAACTTCGATGGCATGGGAGGTGCAGTTGCCTTTACCCGCTGGGCTGAGAAGACCGACTCTGTCATACGCATGAGCAAATGTGCTAAGGATCAACAAGTCACATACATTTCAGGGCTATTTCTCGACGGAGCCCTATCTTGGTGGAACTTACAAGTCCAAACCTTAGGCGAAGCTGCCGCCTACGCCCTGACTTGGGCCGAATTGAAAGAACTGATGCGCAAGAAGTACTGTTCACGCGCAGAAATTCAGAGGTTGGAGACTGAATTCTGGCACTTAAAGATGGATGGTCCGAAAGTAGCAGAGTACGTTCAGAGGTTTCATGACCTATCTCAAGTGGTTCCTTACATGGTTACGCCTGAATACAAACGAATCGAGCGCTTCATTTGGGGTTTGGCTCCCCAAATAATAAGCATGGTAACCTCCTCCAAACCAGCGACTATCACTGAAGCCATCGATTTGAGCGTGGCTCTCACCGAGGAGGGGATTCGTTTAAACAAGTTTGGTGATGTAAAGGCAAAGGAGAAAGAGACGCATGTTGAGTCGTCCGGAAGTAACAAAAGAAAGTTTTCGAACTTCAAGCTAAGTGTTAGCGGTGATGGTAAGAGAGGAGCACCAAGCACGCCAGCTCAGGGTGCAGCTGGTAGTGGAAGGAGAGGAAAGGGATATATGGGCACCCATCCCAGGTGTAATGCCTGCCAGCGTCACCATTCTGGTCATTGTGGGCTAAAAGTGTGTGAAGCATGTGGGAAACGTGGTCACTCTAAGGACACCTGTTGGGTTGGCACTGGCCGGGGAGGCCAGGGAGGATATGGAAATAGGAATGATAACCGTGGTGGAAATGGAAATCGCCAGCAAGGAAATCTTGGAGGAAACAGAAACCGAAGCAACAATGCAAACCAGGCTGGCAATGCCAACCAGAACAACACCCCAGCTGGAAATGGGGATGGTAATGGGCAAAGGCTCGGATGCTACAATTGCGGGGAAATCGGGCATTTTAAGAAGAATTGCCCAACACTGAATCAAGCCCGTGGTAGAGTGTTTCAACTTGAAGCTAGAGAAGCACGTCAAGATCCAAATGTTGTTACCGGTACGTTCCCTATCAATCAACGCTATGCATCCGTTTTATTTGATACTGGTGCCGATTATAGCTTCGTATCGCTAGAATTTAAGAATATGCTTGGGTTAGCTGCTAATAAGTTAGACATACCCTACTCGATAGAATTAGCTAATGGAAAGTTAGTTGGAGCCGACGAAGTAATCAGAGGTTGTGTGATAGAATTGGGGGAACGCGAGTTTACTCTGGATCTACTACCGGTCCCATTGGGAAGCTTCGACGTGGTAGTAGGAATGGATTGGTTATCCAGGAACAAGGCGGAGATAGTATGTCACGAGAAAGTTGTTCGTATCCCAACTGACGATGGTGAGACAATTGTGGTTCACGGAGAGAAGCGTGACACACCGCTAAGATTCATCAGCTGCCTAAAGGCAAGGAAGTGTTTACGGAAAGGATGTGTTGCTTTTCTGGCACACATCATAGACAAGAAGGCTGCCGAGCCAACAATCGAAGACATCCCTGTCGTAAGGGAGTATCCAGAAGTCTTCCCAGAAGACTTACCTGGACTGCCACCTCAGAGGCAAGTGGAGTTTCACATTGACTTAGTTCCAGGCGCCGCGCCTGTGGCTAAGGCACCATACAGACTTGCTCCATCAGAGATGCAGGAATTGTCAACACAGCTTCAGGAGCTGTTAGATAAAGGTTTTATCCGACCAAGCTTCTCGCCTTGGGGAGCTCCGGTCTTGTTTGTCAAGAAGAAAGACGGAAGTTTCCGTATGTGTATTGACTACAGAGAATTGAACAAGCTGACGATAAAGAACAGGTATCCACTGCCAAGGATCGACGATCTGTTCGATCAACTTCAAGGTTCAAGCTGTTACTCTAAGATCGATCTTCGATCTGGATACCATCAATTAAGGATACAGGAGGAAAGTATCCCGAAAACAGCCTTCCGAACTCGTTATGGACACTACGAGTTCCTCGTGATGCCATTTGGTTTAACCAATGCGCCTGCAGTGTTTATGGACTTGATGAATAGAGTTTGCAAGCCATACTTAGACAAGTTCGTGATTGTATTCATCGACGACATCCTGATTTACTCAAAGACGAAGGCTGAACACGAACAACATCTTAGAACCATTTTGGAGCTGCTAAAGAAGGAACAACTGTACGCCAAATTCTCCAAGTGCGAGTTTTGGCTACGCGAAGTCCAGTTTCTTGGACATGTGGTTAATGGGGATGGAATTCATGTTGATCCCACAAAGATTGAGGCAATCAAGAACTGGGAAACGCCTACAACGCCTACCGAGATTCGACAATTCTTGGGTTTGGCTGGCTACTATCGAAGGTTCATCGAGGATTTTTCGAAAATCGCTCAACCGTTGACGCTCCTGACCCAGAAGGATAAGACGTTTGATTGGGGAATCAAACAGGACGAAGCGTTTCAGATATTGAAAGATAAGCTCTGCAACGCGCCAATCTTAGCTCTACCGGAAGGTACCGACGATTTTGTGGTATACTGCGACGCATCGCGTCAGGGATTGGGTTGTGTGTTGATGCAACGCCAAAAGGTCATTGCTTACGCATCACGCCAACTGAAAGTGCACGAAAAGAATTATACCACACACGATTTAGAGCTGGGCGCAGTGGTTTTTGCTTTAAAGATCTGGAGACACTACCTGTATGGTACGAAGTGCACAATTTTCACAGATCACAAGAGCCTACAACATATATTTAACCAGAAGGAGTTAAATATGAGGCAAAGACGATGGGTTGAGTTACTAAACGATTACGACTGCGAGATCAAGTATCACCCGGGAAAGGCGAATGTAGTAGCCGATGCCCTAAGTCGTAAAGGAAGAATCAAACCCATAAGGGTTAGAGCTTTGGAAATGATTGTACGGACCGACCTTCCCTCGCGCATTAGTGCTGCACAAAAGGAAGCTCTCAAGAAGGGAAACCTTGAGGAAGAATATCTCCGGGGAATGGAGAAGCTTTTGGTACCAAACGAGGAAGGGACGTTACATTTTGAGAAAAGGATTTGGGTTCCTCTGTTTGGTGGATTAAGGGAAGTTATTTTCGACGAAGCGCACAAGTCACGGTACTCTATCCACCCTGGATCGGATAAGATGTACCAGGATCTTAAAGATTACTATTGGTGGCCTAGGATGAAAGGCGACGTTGCTGTCTATGTGAGCAAATGTTTAACGTGCGCTAAGGTCAAGGCAGAATACCAGAAGCCTTCGGGACTTCTGCAACAACCTGAGATTCCCAAATGGAAATGGGAACAAATCTCAATGGATTTTGTTACAAAACTGCCAAGAACGCCAAGAGGCCATGATATGATTTGGGTGATTGTTGACCGCCTAACAAAGTCCGCACATTTTCTGCCAATCAGGGAGAAAGACAGTACTAGTAAACTTGCGGAAATTTACATGAGAGAGATCGTAGCACGACATGGAGTACCACTCTCGATCATCTCTGATAGAGACGGAAGATTTGTGTCAAGAATATGGCAATCTTTCCAAGAATCTTTTGGCTCACAATTAAATCTGAGCACTGCATTCCATCCGCAAACCGATGGCCAGAGCGAGCGAACAATACAAACGTTGGAAGACATGCTGAGGGCATGTGTTATGGATTTAGGAGGTAGCTGGGATAAACACTTACCCTTGGTCGAATTTTCATATAACAACAGCTACCACACCAGTATTGGTGTCGCGCCTTTTGAGGCCCTATACGGACGCAAGTGCCGATCACCACTATGCTGGTCTGACGCAGGTGATAGGCAGCTTGCTGGTCCCGAGATCGTCCAGGAGACGACAGATAAGATCGCGCAAATTCTTAAACGCATCGAAGCCGCTCGCCACAGGCAAAAGGCCTACGCGGATCCAAACCGGAAGAATGTGGACTTCCAAGTCGGAGAGATGGTATTATTGAAGGTTTCACCCTGGAAAGGGGTAGCGCGCTTTGGAAAGCGAGGAAAGTTAAATCCACGCTACATTGGTCCCTTTAGAATTCTAGAAAGAATCGGGACGGTAGCATACAAGTTGGACCTACCTGCTGAACTAAATGGTGTTCACGATACATTTCATGTATCCAATTTAAAGAAAAGTCCAACTCAAGTTGACGTTGCCATTCCTATCGACGAGATTCATATTGACGACACGCTCCACTTCGTTGAAGAACCTGTCGAGGTCACGGATTGGAAAGTTAACAAGACCCGCCGGAGCAGTGTCAAACTCGTCAAGGTACGTTGGAATGCCAGACATGGTCCTGAATTCACATGGGAACGTGAGGACCGGATGAAAGAGAAATACCCCCACCTATTTCCTAAGAACCCTGCTTCTACAAGCAGAACTTAAATTTCGGGACGAAATTTATTTAACGGGGGGAGAATGTGACAACCCGCACAAAACCAGGTATCCGTACAACTTAATTAATGATTAATTATTACTTGATTTCTGTGCTTGATTGAAACTAGCTGATAAACTGCTACCTGCATACTGATACATGCACTTACTTGCATCATACTTTATTTGCTGTCACTACATTATTTACGTGCTGAACCCTAGTGACAAACATGATGCACAAAAAGCACAGTAGCACCAAACGGATACACAGTAAACATGCTGATATAACCAGCATCAGGCAAATACTGCCTCAAGGCCTGTTAAGAGCCTCATATATTTTGGCTACACTGGTAGTGAGTGTAGGATATAAGGGTTGTGTTACCGCGTCTCTAGGGATAGGATACACTGATTCGGATGTGCCTAAAACGTACTTTAAGTACCAAACACAGCACTTTAAATAATTTAACCAGCTTCTAGCTGACTAGTAAAGTGCCAAAAAAATGAGAAAATATTACTAGACACTTTCTAAAGTGTCGGGAAAACAAATTGTGTCACTAAAGATGTAATAACGACACTTTAAAGTCTTTTGTAACACTTTAACGGATTACTATCCAACCGGACACCCGGACTTTACCCGGAACATGAAAATTTTATTATTTTCACTTTTTATATTTTTCTGAGCAAGTTAGGGTCTCTGATTACCCTAACACCCGTCATACGCAACTAACAAGGTTAATACTTAACCTAATCTAATTAACACAACTAAACTCTTAACTAGCTACTTAAAATCGAACTAGATACCCCCCCCCCCCATGACCGAACTCGGTCACCCATGTGACCCCACCCTTGTACTTGGAGATTTAGTTGATCTTGTTGTCTAGTATCATCACTACATAATAACCAATGGATAAAGCACATGATTTTTCTTTATAAATACATGGGATTACTAGATCATTATCACTTAACTTCACAAACAAAATCACTCTCTCTCTTGCTTCTTGTGGCTCTCGGCCGAACACACCAAACACACACACCACATTTTCGGTTTTGATCTCATCATTCCAACAACATACGCATATCAAGGGTCGCGTTTTAGGAGCTTTGGTGCAAGCGGAACACGAAGGACCACTCCCGTTGGCTTTTATCCACGCGGTTTTCGTCACAACTCTTCCCTAGCCTTGAGCTAGAGGTATAACCTTTAAATCTTGTTTTCACACATATCTAAAGTGGTTAAAAGAACTTTCGTCGGTTAAATATCGTTAACACGCGTTTTGAATCCTTAAAGTCTAATAAAATCACTAAAATGGTGGATAATAGCATATGTCTTGTGTAAAAGTCGTAGGACTTGAAATTTGTGCTTATTGTGACCCGATCTATAATGTGGTAGCTCAAAACTTCGTTTAACCCGACTTTGAAAAATCACGTATCATCACATAAGCTTGTTTTTGATAGATACAAGGGTTAAAGTGAAACACTACCACATTTTAGAGACATAAACTTGTAAAGAAGTATTTTACTTGTGTAAAAGTATTTTAACCGGTAAAATGGTGTTTAAAACTAGCGGATCTACGTATCCGCAAGTGGTATTTTTGAAAGACCACACTTTAAAGAAATCATGTTTTTCTAAAAGGTGGATCTTGCACTAATAAATATGATTTTATAAACCACAAGTGTATAGACACTTGTAAAATAAAGAGATCCGACAAAGAAGTGTATTTGTCACTTGTTACTAGAAGTTGTAAAGACGGTTTTCTCTAAACACGAGGTTTTTACAAGATTAAAGTTACTTTATATAGAAACCTACATATATAAAGACGATTTACATTATTAATGCGGAAAAACTGCAAGTTCATGCGATTATGCAAATTTACATACTTGTTGACTAGTTTGATGTGTCGGAAATTGTTTGATTGAATAAAGAAGTTGATTGAGTTGATTTGTTAAAAGAAAATGATACGCTTGAAAGCGTGGCCACCTCCAGTTACAGAGGAAACTCTGGCGAAATTTTCTAAAAACCTAACACTTAGACTTTTTACACAACAAGTGTTAGAACTATTTTTGGGCATACTTTTGAAACATAAATTTCGCCAGTACTATATTTTACTAAACATTCGGAGGTGGGATTTTCACAAAGATTAACGTGATAAATATATTTGTCACAACACTGTTTATGATTATTTTGTGAAATACATAAATATTATTTTAGGGTAAAAATAATATTTACAAGCGTTAATGATTCCAAAACTTTGCGAACGCTTCCATAAACATATAAGTTACATCGGTAATTACATTACCACAAGATTGATAAAACGTAACTTACGCACATGTATTGTATCCCCCATCCTTGGGAAGAAGAATAACTATCAAGCATAAACAAAATGTAACACGAAATAGTTGTCTAACTATTTCCCGCAAACATAAACTGTAAAGCTAAAGCACGGCCGTCCGTCTAATAGAATTAGCACTTGTAGGTCGTTGCACAGTTTACTGCTTCAGAGACGCTTGATAGAGTTTACGCATCCACTGTGAGTTCATGTCCCCCTTTTCTCTAACTGTTTTCAGTTTTCTTAACTGCGGGGGTGAAATACATGTTACTTTGTTTACAAGTACTTTATACACGGTATGAATAACGTAAGGAGGTTTAGATCATGTGAATGGGTAGTTAGAACCCCGAGGGACTCGAGCGGTAGATCTATTTGGGTGTAGCGAGCCCAGCTCCCGGTCCAACAGAACAGGCCTCTCAGAGGACTAACAGAACGGATCCGGAGTGACTTGGTACCCAACGCAAAATCGGCTAGGGTTGTGTCTTACTTACTTGCATTTCACGACATGCTAATGGCCTTGCAAACCATTGGTGATCACAAGTCCTCTTACACTGCTACATACCAGGAAACTTTTATACTTACAAGTGTTTTACTTACTCACTTGCACATGAACTCGCTCAACATTATTGTTGATTTTTCAACTCACATGTATTTCAGGAAATTAACGGATTCTGGCACGGTATGAACGTTTTCCCGCTGCAATCTTCATGAAGTCATCAAGGATTAGGGGTTGTGTTCTCTTACCTGGACAAGACACAATCCTTAACCCTCGTTTATGTTTGTTATAAGTTGTAATGTTTACCAAACATGGTTAAGGTCGTATGTTTAAAACAATGGTATTGTATGTTGATTTCTAAACTTAATGATGACTTGCATGGTTTTTAAATTCATATAGCTTGGTTATGATTAAGCTATGGTATTAAGAAGTCACACCAAAACTAACCACGCTTCCGCAAAGCCAGGGTGTGACACGTACCAGGATCTGCCACCAATCAGGTTGAACTCATAACAATTATTCTGAATAAAACATTCATTTATTATTGATAGAAGTGTTACAAAACATTATTTAACGTTCAGCGGAAGCATAATACATTAATTAAGAAATTCATAAACCAAGTGTGTGAAAGCCATTAGATTCGTCTCGCGTTTTCATGTATCTCGACCCATGACCGCTCCCGCATCCCAGATAGCAAGTTCCAACATTTTGAACCTAAAGGCCTGCAAGGCATGTAACAACTAGTCAACAACAAAGTTGAGCGAGTTCACAATTGATGTTCATTTTAAAGTTGTTCCAAAAACCGTAAGTTCATTCATAAACCATGAGTTAACCAATCCTTTGTTTCCCAAACCATACCAGTGGGGGCTACCCCATGTGAACCACTAGACCGTTACCATATCGACAACTGACTGAGAAAGTTGTGCCCTACGTCAATGTCTATCATCATTGACTAAGTGCCCAGATCCATTAGTACACGTCCGTCCTCCCGGCACGGTGTGAGGCTTGTCAACCCTAATAGCGCTATTAACTAATGACCCGCTCGCCATTGGCCCGACGATTAAGTCGATATAAAAATGAGGGAGTTCATGATAGAGTTTTGTCTAGTAAGTTATAGGTTGTCGTCCTTCCCAACCGAGGACGGAGGTACGTAATCTACACAAGGAGAATACGCAGGTTAAATGTTGTCATCCTTCTCAACGAGGATGGAGGTACATATTCTACGCGAGGAGAATATGCAGGTTCCGTTTTAGTTTCTTAACCCATTCCCTACCACCGGGAATCCCATGCCTTATAGAAAGTGTGAACTCACCTTGTTTTGCTCGATATGTTATGTTTTCCCGTTCCATGTTGGTCAACCAAATCCCTACCGTGGTTACCAAAGGTAGTTAGTTTCGTAACACATAGCTCACGTACTCTTTGCACGTATTATTCAAGTAGCGTACCAACACTACACGCAACATAACATGAATCATAACAATAAATCATGCTCATAACAGTTCACAGTCATCGTGTAACAGGTATTCAGGTCATGTGCCACTTCTTGTTACAAGTTCATGTTTTTACCAAACGCTTAACAGTTAGCTCGTCATTCACAAGAGTGTGTGTGATTAGTTTTGATTTATATGGTTTCCAAGTTTCCCCGGCCTATACCCCGTGCATGGCCCAACTTAATGTGTGACCAAGTGAAAACTTGCGGCCCATTGATGTGGTTCAGCCCAACGGAATGTGCGGCCTGATCTCCGAGTGTGCGACTGGGTTTCATCTTGTGGCCTAATACCCATCGGCCCACAAGGAGCTGGGCGGCAAGAGAGGGTGTGCGGTCCATTTATGTGCTCGGCCCAATAGTGATATGTGACTAGCTATGATTGTGAAATCCAAAATGTAACAGGCCCAAAACAACCAAGACTTGTGCGATTACCATAATAGTGTAAAATTAATCAAATCAAATTTTCCTATCTCTACATGATCGTCCCTTTAATCTCGGTTCAAGCAGTTTATACATCCAATCTAATAGCACATTCCAATCTCATGGCAACAACCTAAACCTCTAACAGTTTGCAACATATTCCAATATCAAAACAAAGGAATTTATCATAGCTCTAGATCAAGAATCCTACATACAAACATCATCTAAACATCACATCATCATTACGATACATGGCAATTCTGAATCATATTGAACCGAGATCGGCATGGAAAATCATAACAATCTACACATGTGATTAATAACAATTAACAAGAACTAAATCATATTTTCCATCATGTTTTACGATATAAATATTGGCCATAATCAAGAACTATAGTCATGTAATCAGTCAAGTTAATTGGTTCAAACCCAAAAATTCCAACAACAAGCATGTTTCATCGATTAATAACCACATACAATTCAGTTTACGACTTGCAAGATTATTAAGCTAATAATTAATGATCATTTATCTCACATAATACACAACCAAAATATACATATAAGATAAACTAACCAAGATGCATCATGTGGCTGGATCATGGCAATCAAAGGGTTTACTGCCGTCACTTCATTAGGGCAAATATAGGGTTTGTTTAATTAGTATTGATACATAATGGGTGTATGGAACTAACCACATACATAACCGGACATAGTGGACACAATCGGATATAGTGGGCCGAACCCACTTGGATAATGTTTAGTTTATTTCTCCATTGGGCTCCTAAGGTATTGGGCCAAGTACAATTAATTCAAACCGGAATAGAATAAGGTGCACGTATATATATCTACAATTTACAGTTAATCGGCCCACCTCCAACTATAACCGGCCCACTTCCAATTTGTTTGGGCTTTGCATTGTGTTTCGGAGAGTTGGGCAGCCCAACTTTGTTATGAAACTAGGATGCGGCTTGGGCAGCCCACTCAATTACTAGACATAAGGGATGCGGCCCAATGTAATTAAGGCACCTGTGTTTCGTTGTAGCGGCCCAATCTAGGCAACCGTTTATTTAAAATAACTATATACACCCTAACATGTGACTTAAACAAGTTCCACTAGTAAATATAAGTGCAACTCGAGCACAACAGAAAGTGATTCTGAATTAAATACACACTTTAGGACTACGGGAAATTACTGGTTGTCACATCATCCCCAACTTGAAGTGAAGTGGTAAATCAAGATTGCTGCAGATTTTCCTCAGGTGCCACATCATCCCTAACTTGAAAGGGAATTTCGTCCCGAAATTTGTTAATTGCATCAAATTTAGATTGATCACTTAAACTCCGGTCTATGTCTTGAGTTACAACGAACTCTCACGATTGGGATTTCGACTGTGTTTACGAACCTTAACTTTCCGATCCATGGTTCCGATAAGTTCTTCGTCAAACTGCAACTTGTCGTCAATCTTCAGCTTTTAAAACGGCACAATCGGTGTTTTATCAGACAAACACTTCTTCAATTGCGAAACCTGAAAGACATCGCGAACATTCCCTAATTCAGCAGGTAACTCGAGCTTGTAAGCCACTTTACCGATCCGCTCCAGGATTTTTAAATGGCCCAAGGTAACGCGGGTTAAGCTTGCCGCGCTTTCCAAAGCGCACTACACCCTCCCAGGGTGAAAACTTCAGCAAGACTCGCTCGCCTGCAGCGAATTCCCAGTGTTTCCTAAACTTATCAGCTTTCCTGGCGGTCGCGCGTTGCCGCCAAACAATTTTTCCGATCGAAACAATCTTCCCAAGCGATTCGAGTACAAATCCTGGATCTGTGTTTGGTCTATCACTCACACTAATCCAACATGGATTGCATTATTGTCCACACAATGTCTCAAACAGAGCTGTCTAAATACTACTACGGTGACTGCTAACTCTTACTAAAGTCAATCACACACATGCTCGCAGCATGTCTTTGAGCGCCAGGATGGTTCGCTTACTCGGTCCGTTTGCCTGGCGGTGATAAACATCGCTCTCGTCTAGACGTGAGCCACAGGATTTGTGTGTTTCCTGTCATGAATCAGGTATAGCCCAAAAGTCAGAGATACAGGAGTCAGCACCTCGTGCCTAGATAGCCGCCTCTCTCAGAGGAATATCTACAAGCTGTGAAGACTCGTCAGTCTCCTTGTTTGCAAGGAAGTGTGCTGGTAACGCAAGCAATCAACGATCACCCAGGTGATATTGTTTCCATTTCAAGTTTTAGATAGCCCAGTGACAAAATCCATGGCAGTCTGTTCTCGTTTCCATGTGGGTGTTTCTGGTTGCTAATACTACACCTTGACCTTCCCACAAGTCAAACACTATTCCTAAAGTCTCTCATCAAAACCCAGACGACTAGAATATTGAGGCCGGTGTGCTTTGCTCAGCACAAATTCCCTACAGTTGCCGTATAATGAAGCCCGCATTCGTTCCATGAGGTAGCGAGTGTCGTTCGACCTATCATCGGTTACTTCTCTATGCCCCGCATGGATTCATCTTGAAAATCCTCTTCCTTCAGTTCTCCAGTCTGAACAGAGCGAGTCAGATCGGGTAAGTTAAAGTCGATAGAGAGCTGCATAGCTCGTGCACGTTCAGGTTTCACAGTCACACTCATTCCAAAGTTCCATCCAACGGTGTCATTGGTTGCCTTAGCTCTTTCGACATCAATACACGGGAGGCCCTTGTTATCGGTCTAGGTAATGCATTTGGTACCGTCCAAATAATGCCCCCAATTAAATCTAAAGCCATGGTTTCCACCCACAGGTTGCGACACGTGTAAATCTTCTTATAAACCCACCGAGTAAGTTATTACGTTCTTCGTGTTGCGTCAGCATGTAACTGGGACTCTGATTCGAACCGTCATGGTATACCGCTAAGTTACCCGCACCCTCGGGTAAAGACGATACTCAGTGCATTGTAGAGTTGAATTCCAAAAGCCAAAAAGATGTTATCCTGCTTTGTCTTCCACGATCACAGCACCATGTTGTGCTAAAGAGGTTTAAACTGCGTGATCTTTGAAAATCCGGTGATGAATCTACGATAGTATCCAGCGAAACCAAGAAATCGCTGCATCCCCGAAGGAATCCTTGGTGTCGATCAGTTTCTAGCAAAATGGATCCTAGCAAGATCCACGTGTATTCCCACTTCATTGGTTACATGATCAAAATGCATCTCTCGAATCTAGATGATACACTAAACAAGACTTCACACGTAATGGCTCCTCCCTCAGGAGCCCTAAAATAAGATACAGATGTCGTCTATGATATTCCTTTCTCTTGGAAATGATTCAACACGTTGTCAATAAGCATAGTCAATTCATGTGATCCATGTAGCTGCCGGTGCGATGGTTAGCTCAGAGGTTTTAGAATACAAGGCCGCAATGGCCACCCTGCGTCTGATATGCCGTTGTAGGAACATTCTCCCCTCTGGACTCCCATCTGATGATAACTCATTCGTTAGTCATTCCTCGAATTGAAGCTTGACCCTCGCACTGGTAGACAGGTTGCCAATACATGATCGAGGCAAACGGTTCTTAACTGTCTCCCTGTTAAGTTCTTGATAACCAGTACACGTACGAAAAGGCTTATTTACACGGATATAACTGGGGCTCCCCAAAGCGAAAAACTAGGTCCGACAAACTCCTGTCCAACATTTCCTGTAGTTGATTAAACAGTTCTTGTAACCCTCCTATGCAAGATGGTACAATGTACGAGTATTCAGAGCTGCCTCTATCGTGAGATCGACTGAGATTCCAACTAACAGTTGTGAAAGTAAACCTGAAAGTTCCTCGAGTAGCACACCGAGAGGAGTCACGAACAATTGGTGGATCCCCGATCCTATTTTCCTTAGCCTGACAATCAGAAACGATTGCTAACATAGCTGGGTAATCCCTCCGTAGACACTTCTGGGCTTTCATTGCATAATTGATGCTAACCTTTACACAACTCTGGTACGTTGGAACAAATGGCAATTCCCCACTAGGGAGAGGGGTACACAAAGCTTTCTTCTCGCAGGGTATATTTGCGCGATGTATGGATAACCAACCCATATTATTACTGCATCAAATTATCGAGGATAGCAGAAAGAAGGTTGACATCGAACACTTGTCCCACAAGGTCGAGTTTACATCCCAACGAACATATGAGGTTTCATTTGACTTGCCATCAGTTGCTGCCACCACAGGTTCGGTTTCAAGGAGCATCAGGCTTAACCAAGACAGGGCTACTTATGCAAGTTACCATGCTGCTATTATGCCTGGCGTCACCTATGCCAATCCTAAATGCCCTTCCGTAAGCATCATTTCCAGTGTTGTTGTTTTCATTGCGAGAATTCCGGGTACCGTCTTTGTTCCCTTGGATGTTGGCACTTTGACTTAACACAGTCAATCCTTGTCGAGGTCAACTTCGTTTCCATACTGTAAGCTACGGTTACGAGTTCCTTGATGTTGCCGTGACTGTTGCCTCTACTGTCGTTGCTTAAAACGGGGCCCTACGATCTTTCAACAACAGGGTCCATCTTGTCCCATTCCGTGTCGCGTCCTAAGACACTACTCACTGCGTGGGAAGTTATACATTACGTGTCCCGATTGATTCGTAAGAGTCGACTCCCATAAGTCGCTTACTAGGGTTAAGGATTCGGTTGAGGTCAATCTGCTGGAGTTCGTTGCTGGTAATCAGGGTCGTTCTAATACTGAGGTTGGTAAGGCACTACGCTCATCCTCTTGTCCATCGTTCCTGCAAGTTGACTGAGTAATACACGATGTGTTTCCAAAGTGTTGCAGAAGTGGTCGCACTACGGGGTCTAAGACGTCGGTACATTGAGTTCCAACCAATGAAAAGGAGTGAAAAGGTATCGTCCAATCATTCGGCGTAGCAACATCCAACTCAGGGATGTTCGTACAAGCACCTAACATTCTACCCAGTTAGCTAGGCGTTCAAATGGGCGTTCAGGTAATACTCGATAGCATCGAGATTCGTAAGGATTCAGAGTGGAGTGAAAAGATCATGTTCAAGTAAGAGACAATCACTGGTATGACTCTTATAGACTGTTGTGTTTTACATCGATCAAATAACAGAACGGAACCCCTTTTTCACTTGTTAAGCCTCAATGGGACTCGCATGCACCCTACATTATTATTATGTGTGCACCCACAATAATATTGTGATTTGCATGCTCATCTCAGCTCCTCTTAACTCATGTCAAATGGTTCCTCAAACTCGAGTAGCAAACAAAGAGCATCACGAAGCGTAAGTCATGAATGTTTAGGGAAATACCACCCTATCAGTCACATAACACATGCAAGTAATACATGAATTCATACTGTTGTGCTAAACGTGAAATCACATGCAATATCATATGTAAGTGTTCACTAGTTATGCAGTACAATGAGTATACGAGAGACGAACCTTGCAATCTGGAGTTGAGTGTCATGGTCGTATTCACGTTTTCAGAACTGTTCAGTTATAGTCTGGTTTTACAAAATCGTTTTTCCCCTTTTTAAAACCAAGTTCACTATAACCAATGGCTCTGATACCAATCTGTCACACCCCCAAAATACCACATGCGGAAACCCCCGCGAGGCGTGTGACGTACCAGGATCAGCCACCAATCAGGTTGAACTCATAACAATTATTCTGAATAAAACTTTCATTTATTATTGATAGAAGTGTTACAAAACATTATTTAACGTTCAGCGGAAGCATAATACATTAATTAAGAAATTCATAAACCAAGTGTGTGAAAGCCATTAGATTCGTCTCACGTTTTCATGTATCTCGACCCATGACCGCTCCAGCATCCCAGATAGCAAGTTCCAACATTTTGAACCTAAAGGCCTGCAAGGCATGTAACAACGAGTCAACAAAAAAGTTGAGCGAGTTCACAGTTGATGTTCATTTTAAAGTTGTTCCAAAAACCGTAAGTTCATTCATAAACCATGAGTTAACCAATCCTTTGTTTCCCAAACCATACCAGTGGGGGCTACCCCATGTGAACCACTAGACCGTTACCATATCGACAACTGACTGAGAAAGTTGTGCCCTACGTCAATGTCTATCATCATTGACTAAGTGCCCAGATGCATTAGTACACGCCCGTCCTCCCGGCACGGTGTGAGGCTTGTCAACACTAATAGCGCTATTAACTAATGACCCGCTCGCCATTGGCCCGGCGATTAAGTCGATATAAAAATGAGGGAGTTCATGATAGAGTTTTGTCTAGTAAGTTATAGGTTGTCGTCCTTCCCAACCAAGGACGGAGGTACGTAATCTACACAAGGAGAATACGCAGGTTAAATGTTGTCATCCTTCTCAACGAGGATGGAGGTACATATTCAACGCGAGGAGAATATGCAGGTTCCGTTTTAGTTTCTTAACCCATTCCCAACCACCGGGAATCCCATGCCTTATAGAAAGTGTGAACTCACCTTGGTTTACTTGGTATGTTATGTTTACCCGTTCCAAGTTGGTCAACCAAATCCCTACCGTGGTTACCAAAGGTAGTTAGTTTTGTAACACATAGCTCACGTACTCTTTGCACATATTATTCAAGTAGCGTACCAACACTACACGCAACATAACACGAATCATAACAATTAATCATGCACATAACAGTTCACAGTCATCTTGTAACAGGTATTCAGGTCATGTGCCACTTCTTGTTACAAGTTCATGTTTTTACCAAACGCTTAACAGTTAGCTCGTCATTCACAAGAGTGTGTGTGATTAGTTTTGATTTATATGGTTTCCAAGTTTCCCCGGCCTATACCCCGTGCATGGCCCAACTTAATGTGTGACCAAGTGAAAACTTGCGGCCCATTGATGTGGTTCAGCCCAACGCAATGCGCGGCCTGATCTCCGAGTGTGCGACTGGGTTTCATCTTGTGGCCTAATACCCATCGGCCCACAAGGAGCTGGGCTGCAAGAGAGGGTGTGCGGTCCATTTATGTGCTCGGCCCAATAGTGATATGTGACTAGCTATGATTGTGCAATCCAAAATGTAACAGGCCCAAAACCACCAAGACTTGTGCGATTACCATAATAGTGTATAATTAATCAAATCAAATTTTCCTATCTCTACATGACCGTCCCTTTAATCTCGGTTCAAACAGTTTATACAACCAATCTAATAGCACATTCCAATCTCATGGCAACAACCTAAACCTCTAACAGTTTGCAACATATTCCAATATCAAAACAAAGGAATTTATCATAGCTCTAGATCAAGAATCCTACATACAAACATAAACTAAACATCACATCATCATTACGATACATGGCAATTCTGAATCATATTGAACCGAGATCGGCATGGCAAATCATAACAATCTACACATGTGATTAATAACAATTAATAAGAACTAAATCATATTTTCCATCATGTGTTACGATATAAATATTGGCCATAATCAAGAACTATAGTCATGTAATCAGTCAAGTTAATTGGTTTAAACCCAAAAATTCCAACAACAAGCATGTTTCATCGATTACTAACCACATACAATTCAGTTTACGACTTGCAAGATTATTAAGCTAATAATGAATGATCATTTATCTCACATAATACACAACCAAAATATACAAATAAGATGAACTAACCAAGATGCATCATGTGGCTGGATCGTGGCAATCAAAGGGTTTATTGCCGTCACTTCATTAGGGGAAATATAGGGTTTGTTTAATTAGTATTGATACATAATGGGTGTATGGAACTAACCCCATACATAACAGTTGTGTATTGTTCTTGTGGGAGAGAAGCTACAATTATGATATCTAGGACAAATCGCAATCCTGGACGTCGATTTTATGGATGCCTACAATTATGAAAAACATTGGAAGAATGTTTACGACCACAAGATTTTCCCAATCAATGGTAGATCTATGTGGGCAAAATCCGGGGTGGCAACCACTTTGACTCCACCTGTGCATCACAAGCAAGTGGGCAGACCCAAAAAAAAAATAGGTCAGCTATTGAGTTAACCAAGCTTACTAAACTGTCAAAGAAGAATGTGACAGTTACATGTCTTAAGTGTGGGGAGAGGGGTCATAACAGCAGAACTTGCAAAGGCCAAAAATATGAAGCTGAAGTTGTTGGTGCATCTACTAGTGGGACTGGGGTGAATAAGGGTAAAACTGGAAAGGCTAACAAGGGTGCTGCATGTAACAAGGCTGTTGCTGCAAGTGGGAAGGGTAGGAAGGCTGTTGCTTCAAAAAAATAATTTGTAGTTCTTTTTCTTTTGCTACTTTTTGTTACACTTAAACAATGTGTATTTGGTTGCTGTTGCTACTTTTTAAACTTTTGGTATTTTGGCATCTGTTGACTTTTGGTATTTTGGCATCCGTTGACTTTTGGTATTGAACCATTACAATTCGTTAAACCATTACATTCCATTAAACAGTTTTAAACCAATACATTGAACCATTACACAAACAACTTGGTATTGAACCATTACAATTCGTTAAACCATTACATTCCATTAAACATTTTTAAACCAATACATTGAACCATTACACAAACAACCTAGCCATGACAACCACTAATACAGTAATGACCAATACCCAACTACCTATTCATTAAACCACTAATACAGCAATGACCATTACCCTAACAACCTAGCCATGACAATCACAATAACAGCAACGACAATAACAGTCAATGTTTTTCATAATTGTAGGGTTCCACTAATACAACAACGACCATTACCCTAAACCACTAATGTAGCACCCTTATTAGCCTTTCCAGTTTTACCCTTCTTCACCCCAGTCCCACTAGTAGATGCACCAACAACTTCAGCTTCATATTTTTGGCCTTTGCAAGTTCTGCTGTTATGACCCCTCTCCCCACACTTAAGACATGTAACTGTCACATTCTTCTTTGACAGTTTAGTAAGCTTGGTCCTATCTTCTAACTCAATAGCTGACCTATTTCTTTTTTTGGGTCTGTCCACTTGCTTGTGATGCACAGGTGGAGTCAAAGTGCTTGCCACCCCGGATTTTCCCACATAGATCTACCATTGATTGGGAAAATCTTGTGGTCGTAAACATTCTTCCAATGTTTTTCATAATTGTAGGCATCCATAAAATCGACTTCCAGGATTGCAATTTGTCCTAGATATCATAATTGTAGCTTCTCTCCCACAAGAACAATACACAACTGACATTGAATTGGAGAAATAGGGTTTTTTTTTATCTAAGTTAGGGTTCCAATTTTTGTTGAAGGGGAAATACGTATTGGGGTTAGGGTTACAGAGGAAAGGGATGAAGTGAAATGTTGAAGGCTGAGGTTTTAAAGGAGGAAAATGAAGGGAATGGACAGATCTACCCCTCACGTGGGAGGCACGTGGGGTATTTAATGGTTAAAATTAACACCGTTTGCCATAAAGGACTTGCAATGCAAGGAAAATAAAGTTAAAGGATTTGTAGTGCAACTTTTAAACGTTAAGGACGTGCACTGTACTTTTAGTTAAACCTAAAGGACGTGCACTGTCATTTTGTCTAAATACACACTTTAGGACTATGGGAAATTACTGGTTGTCACAAGGTGTGTGTGTAGTAGCCGAAGAGGGTCGCCGGAGAATGGCTCCTGGTCACCAGAATTCTTTGGTCGCACAAGAGAGGGAGAAGTCTTGGGGTGTGCGGCTGAGTTTTCTCAAATGGGTTTAGGGTTTTAGGGCATTTAAGAAAAATAGGGGGTGAAGGTTTATAAGAGGGTATTTATAGGATAGGGTTTAGGTTAATTAGGGAGTGGGGTTGGGCCTAGCCCAAGTGTGTGTGTGGATCCATAATACATAACGTGTCTAGCTAAAATGAACAGGCCCGATTACAATTAACTAGGTGCGTAAATAAATAAAACACTCGTTGAGGTTTATTATTATTTTCGAAAATAATAATAAAAGAAATAATAATACCGATATTAATAGATGTGCGCGTTACTAAAATACCATTTTCTCGACAACGAGAGTACGGGTTGTGACAATGTATATTCTATAGTAAAAATCTATCTATACTATCTATAATAAGAGATTATGAGCTGATGTAAATCTGCTTACTTGTCAACTTCTAAGCTATGCCACATGGAGTTGCTGATGTCATAATTCCGTTTACAATATTTATATCTACATAAATCTATTTCAAATATATAATCTGATTTTATTATTATAAAAAAAGGTTTTCTTTAGGAGGGAACTTTGAAATTGCATGGGGAGGAGAAATTGTCATTAATGCACTGCAGAAGTAATCATATCTTTCTCTCTCCTTCTTCTTCACACTTTTTATTCAAACTTTCTTCTCATTATGTAACTTCACCGATTCCATTTCACCATTTTTTTCTCATTTCAAAATGTCCGCATCTTCTGTGCAAACTCTGTCATCCGGCAAGAAATCCGACGGTGAACCACCATCTTTGTCACTCAGTTTCATTGATGATTTGAATCCGTCTAAAGATATGTGGAATCTCAAGTGTCGAATCATCCGGAAATGGGTTCAGTCCTTTCGGATGGATCTGATCTTGCTCGATGAGAAGGTATTAGTGTTTGTCAATCATCTTTGATGTTTTTTTTACTCTTTTTATCATTTTCGTTTTGAGTTTTGTGTAATTTAGGGTTAGACAAAAAGAGTGAAAGAAGAAAATCTTTTTGTTAGTTTTTTTTATCCGAAATAGATGATTATTGTAAATTGACTGTTTGTTTGTTTGTTTAAAGAAAGAAAGATGGCTTTTTGTTTGTTTTTTGGATCCTTTATAATTTAGGGTTAGATATAAAGAACCAAAGATGAATATTTGTTTGGTTTGTTTCCCTGTTATAGGATTAGGCACAATGAAACAAACATGAATAGTAGTTACTTATTGATCCTTCATATGTTGAGACTTTAGCCACATGTACCTTTTATATTTTTTTGAGATACTGTTTGTTTGTTTGTTTCTAAAGTATGTGCTTTCACTTATTTGTCAGGGCCGTAAGATTCAGGCAGGGATTAAGGCTCCATTAATACCTGTGTTTATCTCACAGCTTCATGAGGATGAAGTTGTTATTCTCTCCAGATTTGGTGTTGGAGAAAACACTGATGCTTACAAAGTTATTAACCATGGTTACAAGATTAACTTTTACCGATGTACGGTTGTTACACGTGCGAATGGTTGGCAAGGTGTTGATTACGGATTTAATTTCATCGCACATTCACACATTCTTAATGGAGATGCAAAGGATCTGCTCACGTGCGGTATGACTGTTTCTGATAATCTGATATATGTTTTGCCTCCCTTTTCAATGTCACTAATTTCTGTTGCTATGTTTACCATTTTAGATGTTGCTGGAATTGTTGTCTCGTGTGGAGATATGGAAATCTTTCCTAATAAAAGAAAAAAGATGAATTTGGATCTTCAAGATGTCCAGTAAATTCTAATTTGTCATTTATATAAATTTGTTTGTGTGTTATGATTGTATTTAATACAATACCAATGATTAGTTTATTTTATATAAAAGTTCATTAAATGGTTGTTCTTATTTAATACAATACCAATGATTATATTATTTTATATATAAGATTCTTTATTGCATTTAATGGTATATTCATAGTAAATCATGTGGCATTATTTAATGTAAATGATTAGTAAATCATATACTATATTCACAGTAAATGAGTGTATGAACTTTCAATGCTGTTCTTTTAATGTTATTCTTTGAGTTAAAACATCTACTATATGTTGTTCTTATAAGTTGGCTATTTGGTCGCGTTATAATAACTTTTAACCAGTCTTATAATGATCCATGGCAGTATATTTGTGTTGCTCCCCCATCTAACAACCTAACAACCTTTAACCACTGTTACATATAACTACTGCTAGCTAACGTCTGATACTATTACAACAGACAAAGTAAACAACTGTTTCTTCATTCCACTACTTCATTCCAAGCAGGGCTTTGGTCTTTAGTAGCACTTGACTTAGGGTAGTAGATTAAATAGCAGCACTTTGTCTTCAGTTGTTGTTGTACACAAGCAATACTTAATGGACAGCAGTTGTAGTATACAAACAGTGGATAGGGACCATCAGATGTTATAACCACTTTAAAGGGGAAAGTCTAATGCAAACAGCTGCTTAAGAGATATACACTGATGTGTACCAGTTTTGGCTCTTATTATCTGTTTCTCACAAGAACGCAAATGATTGTATTTAACTTTTAATGCTGTTCTTTTATCCTTTTCTTTTAGGGGAGAGGTAGTCCGTTGTACTTTGTGGAATGTGTATGCACAAGAATTTAATGATTTTTTGTCTCAAAACTCTCCGAATGAGACTGTGATGGCTGTCATTCAACATGCGAGGATTAGGAAGTGGCAGAGTAATTTATATTTAACTGATTTATTTCGTTTAGTTTTCCCAATCTCCGTTTTGTTACATTTTTTAAGAACATTTTTTTATTTCTTTAGTGATTTGTAATGAATTGTTGGATATGTATATTGTTTCTTGCAGGTCAATATACTGTTCAGAGTGATAAGTTTGGAAGTCGTCTATTTCTCAACCAAGAAATTGATGAGATTAATGAACTTCGCAAGAGGTACTATCCGTGATTTATATTTCATATTTTTCATGTTTTTATTAACATAAGTGTGAGTATTAACGTTAATTGTGTTTTTATTTTTATAGTCTTTTAGTGAAACAATTTGAAGCAGGTGCTTCTTCTTCTCAAACCATTCTTTCATCTCAGAGTGTATTTCCAGTCCGTCAAGAATTTCTAATTGAGACTCCTAAGAGACATGTTGATGAAATTATTGAGATTGATAGTGTACGAATAATTCTATATACATTCATAGGCATTTTAATTTTGTTAATGTTTTCTATGTTTTATCAGTTGAGCATGTTAATAAAGCTTTATCTGTGATATTGTAGGGAATGTCATGTGTGGTAGTTGCAACGATCAAAATTGTTCAACAAAACTTTGGATGGTTTTATCCGGCATGTCGAGACTGTAACAAGAAGGTGTTGACCAAAATTGAGTACTTACAATATGCTAAAACCATTTCTGATGAGGTCATGAATCTGTCACCTGCTTCATTGGTTTGTCCGAAATGCGATAAAGAATGCACATCGATAACCATAAAGTAAGTTAACGTCCGATCTTTTTATGGCCAGAACTGCTATGGTTTTTGCTGTAATTTACTTGGCATTTATTACAGGTTCAAAGTACATCTGAGAGTGTAAGATGAAACTGGCAGCGTTTCTTTTGTGATGTTTGATAAAGATGTAATGAAGCTTATTGGTTCAACTGCGAATGATATAAGGGAACGCCAAGTGAAGCTCGATGATACTGAAACTTTTCCCCATGAAATATCACGGTTGGTTGAAAAGAAGTTGGCGTTTAAAATTGAAGTTTTTTGTTACAACCTTAACCATGACTACCATGTCTACACTATCCAAAAAGTATGTGATGATCCGGACATAATTGCTGAATTGGTTGGTGGTAATGGAAATGCTCTTGAGGTTGCTGATGAGGTAAGAGTTTTTGTATATCCTATATTGATTTATTTTTTTCTTCCCAATTTTTGTAGTTTAAATATCTTAATTAAATTCCCTTTTGGTAATATTTTGATATTAGGTGTTTAGTTAAGAAGGTTCAGAAATTAAAGCTGTTCAATTATCTGAATCCTCACAGATGGCCGGTGCTGATATTTCAAAGGTGAATAAGAATTCTACAGTTTTGTTTTTTGGTTTAGTATAGATTATATTACATTATTTGATACCTTAGTAGTTGTTTTGTTATTTAATTGAAGGATGTTGTATCTGTTATGGCCGACTCTTCCGTCGTCGAAGCCGAGAAGGATTCGACCAGTCCTAATGGTAAACGTTCGTTGCAGGAAGTGGAAAGTTAAAATGTTGGGGAACTCTCTTCTAACAACAAAAGGAGCCGGAGGAAGCCATCTAGGCTTAACACTTAGCTTCTTTCACGTCGTTATATATTGATGGTAAACATGCTATGTTTTTGGTATGTACTTAAGTACGTGGTTGTTTGAAGTTTGGTTGTCGTTGGTAAGTGTTAAACTACTCAAACAGTTGTTTTCTATGTTTTAGATGTTGGTAACTTATGAACTTGGAACATGTGCTAAACCATTATGTGGTTTACTTTTTTGTATTATGCTGGGAAATATAATCTTTGGTTATAATGTGTGCTTTTGATTTGTGAATATAGTATATGGGATGTCTAAATTAGTTTGACATAGTCTAAATTCTACTTTTTTAATATAGAGTTTGAATGTATCTTCAGCAGTTGTTGTACACAAGCAGTACTTAAGGGACAGCAGTTGTAGTATACAAACAGTGGATGAGGGCCATCAGCGGCTTATTATCTGTTCCTCTTTAACAACTGTTACATATAACTACTGCCAGCTAAACACTGATACTATTACAATAGACACAGTAAACAACTGTTTCTTCAGTCCACTGCTTCATTCTTAGCAGGGCTTTGGTCTTTAGCAGTACTTGAGTTAGGGCAGTAGATTAAATAGCAGCACTTTATCTTCAGCAGTTGTTGTACACAAGCAATAGTTAAGGAACAACAGTTGTAGTATACAAATAGTGGATGAGGGCCATCAGCTGCTTATTATCTGTTCCTCTTTAACCACTGTTACATATAACTACTGCTAGCTAAACACTGATACTATTACAATAGACATAGTAAACAACTGTTTCTTCAGTCCACTGCTTCATTCTAAGCAGGGCTTTGGTCTTTAGCAGTACTTGAGTTAGGGCAGTAGATTAAATAGCAGCACTTTGTCTTCAGCAGTTGATGTACACAAGCAGTACTTAAGGGACATCACTTGTAGTATGCAAACAGTGGATGAGATGCATCAGATGTTATAACCACTTTAAAGGGGAATGTCTAATGCAAACAGCTGCTTATGATGAATCCACTGATGTGAACCAGTTTTGGCTCTTTTTAGTTGTTCCTGTTTAACCACTGTTACATATAACTACTGCTAGCTAAACACTGATACTATTACAATAGACAAAGTAAACAACTGTTTCTTCATTCCACTGCTTCAGTCCAAGCAGGGCTTTGGTCTTTAGCAGCATTTGAGTTAGGGCAGTAGATTAAATAGCAGGACTTTGTCTTGAGCAGTTGTTGTACACAAGCAGTGCTTAATGGACAGCAGTTTGTAGTGTACAAACAGTGGATGAGGCCTATCAGATGTTATAAACACTTTAAAGGGGAAAGTCTAATGCAAACAGCTGCTGATGATGAATCCGCTGTTGTGAACCATATTGTTTGCCTCTTATGAATCAACAGTGAATAAGCTTTTGACAAATGTTTTGAGCATCTGCGGTTCTTATGAAAGGAATGATTTAAAGTCTAATGCAAACAGCTGCTTATGATGAATCCACTGATATATTATAATCTGTTTTTTAGTATTTGATCGTTCAACCATTCACCAGTTTTGGCTCTTATTATCGTTCCTCTTTAACCACTGTTACATATAACTACGGCTAGCTAAACACTGATACTATTACAATAGACAAAGTAAACCACTGTTTCTTCATTCCACTGCTTCAGTCCAAGCCGGGCTTTGGTCTTTAGCAGCACTTGACTTAGGGCAGTCGATTAAATAGCAACACTTTGTCTTCAATTTTCGTTATATTTTTTTGAGTTAAATCGATTTTCGTTATGACAGGATATAATTCATAAACATCATTCTTTGAGTTAAACTTCAAGTTTAAATAAGTTGGCTATTTGGTCACGTTATAGTAACTTTATTGTAGTAACCAATATATAGGTCAAACCAAGACAAGGATGATTAAAAAATATGTAGTATTTAAATCCATATAAATTTTGATGTTTCTAAGGGGTCCAACGAATTCCTAATAAAACCAAGACAATAATGTTTAGAAACATGTAGTAGTTAAATCCATATAAATTTCTTGGTGCACATAAATTATCGGACAATGTGACTCGGTAAAAATCTATCATTAAACTTCAACTCCAAAATATAAATCTTGTGGATCGCGTTGTAATAATTTTATTGTAGGAACCAATATATTGGTAAAACCAAGACAAGGATGATAAAAAACATGTACTATTTAAATCCATATAAATTATGGATTTTTTAGTTTCACTTGGTTATATTTTTTATACAAAACCAAAGGGCCCCAAATTTGGCTTAATTTTGCAATTAAATGGTCTAATTCTTTCAATAATTTCTGGCCCATAAGTTGTGAACCATAAAATCCTGTCAAAGGCCCACACAATGAAACAGGTATGTTAAATCACCATTTCATATTGTCCGCTATGTTTATAGCTTCTTTTTCGAATGAATCAAAATGAAGATTTAAAATTAGCGCCAAAAACTCAACCTATAATTCAAGACGCTCTTAGTTTGGAAGCAATCGATGAACACTAAATGGTAGGTTTTTCTATCTCATTTGTTTAGATCTATTCTCAACATTTGATGTGATCATCCACTTATTTAGGTAGGTTTTCAATAGGGATCTTCAATCACCACTAGCTGTTGAGAATAAATGTTTTTTTGGACAGTGATTACAATAATCACCTATAGCTAGCCCTAAATCACACATATGTGCTCAATTCTTATGTACAGTTATGGAGAGTAAAAAGAATTTGATACCAAGACATAGAGAGTATTTTCCACAATGTAGTCCCCAACAGTCCAAAGAATCAAGGAAGATAAGAAAGTCTATCTTGAATAAGCGTAGAAACAGGGGTGTGGTTCAATTTGTACAGACACCACCTATTATTGATACACTTTTGGGCAATGTTACTATCACAAAAAACGATAATGGAGGTATGTTTTTAATGGTCATATGTCAGAATTGTAAGTGTTTGTAGCATAAATTAACCAAATCTCTTCATGTACAGCATGTCACACGCCCGACAATTTAGATCGAACATGTGTTAGTGCAATCCCTCTGACTTCATCCAGTCTTGGTAAGGTTATAAATCTTATTTTTTTAAGGTATGCTATCTGATTTGCCCTTGTCCCTTTGTTTGAATTTTAGGACAATCTGGAAAGGCTAATTATGGTGTTTATGACTCTAGAAAGAGGAAACAAAGTTTGAAAACCATGGATATAAGTAAATTTGATTTATCCATTGTATCTGATTTAAGCAGGACATCTTCAATGGTCACTCCTCTTCAACCATCAAATCATAAAATTGATAGAAGTCCATTAACAGATATTACAAACTGTATGCTATATACACTTTTGTTATTACTGTTAATCATTTATTGAATGTTAATGTAAGTTTGATAACATTTATAAATTTTGTCTTGCAAGTGGATCGTGTTACAGTAAGGTCCCGTCGAAGTGATATTCCAACTCCTCAGAATATTGACAATAGAACTTCTCGACAGTTGCCAAAATGTTCCGTAGTAGCGTTTAGTGGTATGTGTTTTACTTTTAATGCAAAACTAAATATAGGTTTCTGAGTCACTATATTTGTCGAATCTATTGCTTATCTTCCTATCTGTTGTAACCAAAATGAAATGGCAGGAAAAGAAAATTCCTACCCTGGTGAAAGGTCTAACTTTGATGATCCCGATTCGGAGGATTGTTTACCATCTTCTATCGTAAAAAAGATTTACGGAATTGCAAGAGGTAACTACCCTCCTTAAACTTATCAAAGTATCTTTCCAAATACGAATTAATCTACTAATATTTCACTTATATCATCGTTTTTTTTATCTGCCTATATAATTTTGTAGAATACGTTGATCATGGAGATGCTATTTTTGTATGTTCTTACTGTCATGCAATGATTTAGAAAGATGAAATGCTTAGGGGTAATTTGGATTCTAAAAAAACTTCTTTTTCTCTTTGTTGTTCGAACGGAGACGTTGAATTGCCTTCCTCACCTGCTCCTCCTCCACTGCTCGAAAGATTTTACAAAAGAGTTACTCCTGAAAGCTGCAGTTTCATGAATAACATTCGAGCATATAACATGATGTTTTCCTTCACATCCCTTGGTGGCAAGGTTTCTAAAACTTTTCAAAAAACCAAAGGTCCTTATGTCTTTGGACTGCAAGGACAAAATTACCATCGCATTGGTAGTCTGCTACCAAATGATGGTGAAGAGCCCAAATTTTCACAGCTTTATATTTATGATTCCCAAAACGAGGATTTTAATCGTCAAAAGGCTGTAAGGTAAATTAAGCATTCAGTAAATTTTGATTTATGTCAAGTGTTTTATATATATCTGATCTATACAATAATGTCATTTTTAACACAGTGTCGAGCAAGGTTCGAAGAGAGACACTAAACAACAACTTGATCTAGCCATCATATCGAGTCTTAAAAAAATGTTGGATTCATGCAATCCACTTGTGAAGTCATTTAGAATGGTACGAGATTGTTTTAAACAAAATGATTGGCAAAATGTAAGACTCAAGCTCATTGGAGTAAGGGATAAGGATGGTAGAATTTTTAACTTGCCTACTGCTGAAGAAATTGATGCCTTAATAATTGGTGATTTTGATGGAGCATTTGATAAAAGGGATATCATAGTTCAAACAAAATCAGGCGATCTCCAGAGAATCAGTGAGCTTCATCCCTCTTATCTTGCATTGCAATATCCACTTATCTTCCCATATGCAGAAGATGGATTTAGACTTGGTATTAAACATCGAGGTGTTTCAGTTGATTGTGACATACTTAGAACCAGTAACACAATGAGAGAGTTCTTTAGTTACAGAATACAAGACAGAGCCAACCAATTTTCTTTGTTACTCAATGCCCAAAAGCTATTCCAACAGTTTGTAGTTGATGCGTATACAATGATAGAATCTGCACGGTTAGCTTACATAAAGACACAACAACCCAAACTTAGAAGTCAAACATTTAAGAATTTAAATCAAAGTGTTCAAAGTGGCCAAAGCGATGCATCAAATTGTGGAAAAAGAATTTTGTTGCCATCTTCATTTACCGGTGGAGCGAGATATATGATGCAAAAGTATCTAGATGCTATGGCAATTTGCAAAGCTGTAGGATATCCGGATCTCTTCATAATAGTCACTTGTAATCCCAATTGGCCTGAGATTTATAGATGTTTAAAAGACAAACGGTTGAACCCTCAAGATAGACCGGATATTATCTCACGGTTATTCAAAATTAAAATCAATCATCTAATTCAAGATTTCAAGAAACATAAATTCTTTGGTGAGATACAAGCAAGTAAGTCATTGTAAATTGTTTTAATTAATTTCTCAAATAATACTTTTACTAACACTTTTTTTGATGTAATATTTCAGTTATTTATACAATCGAATTTCAGAAACGTGGTCTACCTCATGCTCATATATGTTTGTTCTTAAGTGCCGAGAGCAAATTTCCAACGGCTAAAGAAATCGATTTGGTTATTAGTGCTGAAATACCTGACAAAGAGATGGATGCTTCACTGTATGAACTTGTCAAACAATTTATGATCCATGGTCCTTGTGGTACAGACAATCCTCATTCTCCATGCATGGTTAATTTAAAATGTTCGAAGAAGTTTCCGAAAAAATATGTAGATGAGACTTGTGTTGATTCTGAAGGATATCCTGTCTACCGACGCCGTCAATCATGCAACACAGTAGAAAAAAATGGGGTCTTACTTGACAATAGGTTTGTGGTTCCGTACAATGCTATGCTACTCAAAAAGTATCAGTGCCACATAAATGTTGAGTGGTGTAACCAAACAGGATCCATCAAATATCTCTTCAAATACATTAATAAGGGTCCGGATAGAGTGACAGCTTCTGTTTACGAAAGTACCTCCACTGCTAATGTGAACCCTCAAAACAAGGAAATGACAAATAATGAAAATCTCTCAAACGAAACAGAAGTAGATGAAGTTAAAGCATATCTTGATTGTAGATATATTTCAGCGTGTGAAGCTGCTTGGAGAATCTTTAAGTTTGACATACACTATCGGCTTCCATCTGTTGAAATATTACCTTTTCACTGTGAAGATGGTCAGGCTATTGTTTATGACGATAATTCAAACTTGTGTGACATGGTCAGTAACCCAACTGTGAAAATGTCTATGTTCACAGAATGGATGAAATGTAATCAAACGGATGCATTTGCTAGAACTTTGAAGTATATAGAGTTCCCTATATACTTTGTATGGATACGCAAAACACGAAAGTGGGTACGTAGAAAAAAACCTTTTGGTGCAGTTGGTAGGATACATTATGTACCTCCATCACTTGGTGATTGTTATTTCTTGAGAATTTTATTGAATCACGTTATAGGACCAATGAGTTTCAATGATATAAAAACAGTTGATGGAAAAATATATCATACTTTTAAAGATGCATGTTTCGCTCGCGGTCTGTTGGACGATGATAAGGAGTATTTAATGGCCATTAATGAAGCAAGTGCAAGGGCTACTTCTGATTTCTTGCGTACATTTTTTGTAATGCACTTGATGTCAAACTCCATTTCTAGACCGGGTATTTTCTGGAAGGAAACAAAATCTCTATTATGTGAAGATATATTATTTCAGCAACAGAGGATTACTGGTATTCCTGGTAATTTTAAAAACTTAAATAAAATTTCAGATTCCATTTTACTTTAATCAAGTGTTTAAAAAATCTAATTACAAAACATCTGTTGTATTTTTTAGATTTGGTTCTTAAAGAGGAAGAGATTGAAAACATTTGCTTAGCACATATCGAAAAACTGTTACTTGGTTATGGAAGTACGTTAAGCAACTTTACTGACATGCCAAATGTTCCTGACAACTACACTTCAGCATTGAACAATCAATTGATAATGAAGGAACTTTCGTATGATCGGGCTATCTTAAAAAAGGAACTTACAGCTTCCCTAAAATCTTTAACTGATGAACAGCAAAAAGTGTATCAAACCGTCATGAATGCAGTTGTTAAAGGAAGTGGAGGAGTTTTCTTTCTATATGGTTACGGTGGAACTGGTAAAACATTTCTGTGGAAAACATTTGCAGCTGCGTTACGTTCCAATGGTGAAGTTGTGTTGAATGTTGCATCCAGTGGTATTGCATCACTTCTATTAGATGGTGGTAGAACGGCTCATTCCAGGTTTGTAATTCCGATAAATGTTAACGAGGATTCTATTTGCTCTATTGAACCAAACAGTGAGCTAGGAGGCTTAATCAAACAAACTAAGATGATAATCTAGGATGAAGCGCCAATGACACATAAGCATTGTTTTGAAGCTCTGGATAGAACAATGAGAGATATAGCCCGTTCCAATAATCCGTCCTTGCAGAACAAACCTTTTGGTGGAAAGATTGTGCTTTTTGGCGGTGATTTTAGACAAATCCTTCCAGTCATTCCAAAAGGTACCAGAAGCATGATTGTAAATTCTTCATTGAATTCTTCTTATATATGGCAGGATTGTCAGTTACTCAAGTTAACTGAAAACATGAGGTTAAAAATGGGTACCAAATCAAGTAATTTTAACGAGACCAAGGAATTTGCTGAATGCATTTTAAGGCTTGGTGATGGTCTACTTAGTGGTCCAAATGATGGAGAAGTGGAAATTGAAATTCCAGATGATTTACTTATACTCGATGCAGTCATTCCTATATCTTCATTGATCGCTTTCACATATCCGGATATGCAAAAGTTTTTATACAATTCAAATTACTTCCAACAAAGAGCCATTCTTGCACCCACAAATGAAGTTGTGGATTCAATAAATACAGAATTGTTAAATAGTATGCCTGGTGAAGAAAAGATATATCTCAGTTCAGATACTTTATGTGAGTCTGAGGATCAACCCGACCTTAACATGGCATTGTTTCCTCCGGATGTATTAAACAAATTGCATCTGTCAGGATTACCTAACCATAAATTGGTTCTCAAAGTTGGAGCTCCGGTAATGTTACTTAGAAACATTGATCAAACAAATGGTCTGTGTAACGGTACACGACTTCAAGTAACAAAACTTGGAAAACTTGTAATCGAAGCAAAGATTATTACTGGAAATAATATAGGTCATCATACTTTGATTTCAAGATTGAAAATGACACCGTCCGATAAAGGAATACCGGTGAAAATTGCACGAAGACAGTTCCCATTATCTCTATGCTTTGCAATGACCATCAACAAAAGCCAGGGACAATCACTTGAACGTGTAGGTTTATATCTTCCAAGGCCGGTTTTTAGTCATGGACAACTATACGTTGTTGTATCATGAGTAAAGAGCAGGAAGGGTTTGAAGATCTTGATATGTGACAGGGGAAAACAAGTGTGTAAAACCACAACTAACGTGGTCTACAAAGAAGTTCTACAAAATCTATAGTCGTTGTAGAAATAGCATTTTGAAGAAAAGTCTTTTAATGTTTGAAGTTATATGGTATTATGTTTTGCACATCCTATGAACATGTTTCTTTTATCTAATAATAATGGATGTTATTTTACAGAATTGTTTTAAAATATAGTATACATTTTTAAAAAATGATACCTTTAACAATTATAAAATAATGAAAGATAAATAACAATAACATATATCTAAAAGACAAGAAATAACTAATACAAGTAATACTTTCAACCGTTTGTTTGTGCTTCAGTAACATATGAATTAAAAACTTTTCAGTAGCTAACCCTTCGTACCACCAACATCAAAACTAAACTACCAACCTTTACAAAAGTGTTTTGAGCAAACCAGCAACCACAAACAAAAAACATTGTTTCCATACAAAATAACATTATCTGAAAAAACGCCACAACCATTCAGTCAAACAAGAAAACACCTTTACCCATGACGAACTTAAGGGTAAACTCTTCACGAGGAACCAAGTTTTTATCCTTCACAAACTGTTTCATGTTTTTTATGTAAAACCGATCATCAGGAGACTCGATACCAACTCGAACATCCCAAACATTTCCAGCAGCATCTACAATCTTTAAAGTTCTTTTCCTATCCAAGCCAAGTTTTTTACCAAGAACTTTTTTAATGCGTTGTAACAAACAAAAAATAATGTTAACAAACATAGTATTATAATACGGTTAACACAATGTAAGGTCCTGTTAGTACTTTTTGGTTACAGAAACTTACAAAATGATTGTCCACACGGAAAACTACTGGAATAGTTTTGTTGTTCGTAGTTACAGCGAGCATTTCAGTTTCATTGTCCTTAGTTATGTCATCCACATCTTCACCATCAGGGATACTGATAACCTCTTCTACCACTTCTTCCTTAATAGCAGCATATAATTCCGGTGGCAACATTAAATCAGCATCCTTGGAACAATTGAAAACAGACATATCAAAAGTGTGAAGATCAATCATTTCAAACACAAGAAGATGTTCATCACTTAGTGAAAATTTCTTCTTAATCCGATCCCATCCAGTTGTTATGTAAAGCTGATTGTCACTAACATCCATTCGAACAAAAAATTTATGCTTCCCAGGACCTCTAATAACAACCGGATAATTTGGAATGGTATTGTCCATCTTGTGATGTACAAATAAACGATTGATATGCTACAACGAGAAAAAAAATATTAGTAGTTTCATATACGGAACCATAATAAATAAGAAACAATAATAAATATACCGAACCCAGATTGCGAACTACATACCATAGCATCAGGTTTATCAAAATCGCCATTGGGTCTGTAGTAAAAATAATCAGATGGAGCAAATGCAATATTGTCATAGAAATAAAATATCCGGAAACTTTGTAATGCTTCTTCATACTGAAATACGAGCCATGATCCAGATTGTAGTTTCAAAGTTTGAACTACGGAATACCACCCATTGTAGAGATAATAGAAGTTTCCTATATCATATATCTTGACTTCAAAGACTTGCCCATTAGTTGTCCGTACTTTGACAAACCCAACATGATAGTTAAACTCTTTTATCCATTGTTTATACTTTTTTGGCAGAACCTATGTATAAGTATATTAAAATCAGAACTGTCTAACATGATGTTATAAAGAAAATAAATTCGCCATATCTGAGATTAAAATACTAACCAAAGATTTCCTTTGGTTGTCGGTCATGTAACAAGCAAAACCATACATCTTTCTATAAAAAGAGAAAAACGTTAAAAGATGGTAAGTAACTGAGAGAACATGATGAAAGGAAATAGCATTAGTATGCAACCACTGTTTGACCAAAGTCAAACCACTTTTTAAAAAAAAAAATCTGTTTGACCAAAGCCTGTTTGACCAAAGTCAAACCACTGTTTGCAAAACTATGACTCTTAGTGGTTCAAAAGTCTGCTTCACCATGGTCAAACCACTGTTTGTCCAATGTCAAACCACTGTTTTCTCCGTAAAACACTGTTTAACCCAACAGTGATTTTAAACATATATTTTCATCCATCTGTTAACTAAAGTCAACAGATGTATCAACAACAATGATTTTAAGTTGATGAGCATTATTTATGAAAAACGTTAAAATATTATTCTAATTAATGCAATTAAAAAGAGTATAACTAATAGACTAAAATATTATATAACGTTAAAAGGTTATTTGGGTATATTCAATGTCAACAATGTGAAATACCAAATGTTATTTTCGATGCCAAGAGTTTGTAAAGCTTATTAATATGTTTCTATTTTTGACAGTGTGATACAAAACCCCAAACATGTGAAATATAATCTGATAAAATCTGTCAAGAACACCAACTGAAAGTTTACTAAACATCATAATCTTAAAAAATCTTTATACAACAACTGATAAACAATCATTTTTAACATAGCCCTAAATATCTACACCTCAATCGAACATCCATACAAAAGTAAAAACTTCAATCGAACATCAATACGAACATTCATATGATGGAATCTGAAGTATAACAAATCAAATAAACAAACATGATCACAAATTACAGTTCATATAAAAGAACAAACCTAAGATCAAAATCGAATCAATACGTTTTCGATTACCTTTTGCTGATAAGGAAAAATCTTTAACACTCCCTGTCGTTGGTTTGTCACCCTTCGAAGTTCGGAGATGGAAATGGAACGGTAGATGAGTGATTAGAATTTGGGGGCCGGATTTGATATAAGGGTTTTAATGGGCCTACAAAATCTAATCTATTATTAAGCTTAATTTGATCAAATATAAGGGTCTTTATTGAACTGATTAATAACATTTGATTAGTTGTATTAAATACAAACAATATAAATGATGTATTATAATCAATTTCGATGGTTATTAAAACTACCCGTGTGGTCACACATACTGTTTTTAACATTAATTTATAAAGATATATAACTAAAGACCAAAATTTAAATGATATATTATAATCTGTTTTTTAGTATTTGATTTCGATCATTATTAACCTACCCGTGTGGTTACACGGGTGCTACACCTAGTTATATATAATAAATGTGTTAAATTTTGCTGATGTGTAATTTGATAAGAGCATCTAAATTTTGGTTTTGGCTCCAAAAATTCGGGTCCTCTTTTCTTTATATGGGCAGACAAGGGATCCATATTATGACCCGGGTATTTAAATGTTCTAAAACCCTAAATCTAAATCTGCATCTCATTCAATCTCATTCACCGCCGCTTCTCTTCTCTTTGTGACCTAAATTCTTCAGCCACGTCTTCTCATCTCTCCCTTGAAATCAATCTACATCAGTTAGATTAAATTTGCATATCTCTTCTTCACACGCCAAATAAACCCTAACTTGCATCCTCTTCCTCTTCCCTTCATTCAACTCGAGAAAACATTGTCAATACGCTACATTCAAACTTCACCAACCCCATTCGTCTCTAAAGTCTCACCGTCTCATCAATGTAAGTTTTTTTATGATTTTTGTTTTAGATTTGTAAAATCTTGATTTACCATTCATTTGTTCATCGTTTAGGGTTTTTAAAAAATCGCAATCGAAGAAACAAACCAAATTTTTGATGTTTTCTTATTATACGTTGTGAAATCCCGATTCGTATTTCATATAGGTAAGACGAACATCGACGGTGCCGGGATAAGATAATATTTAGGGCTGGCCAATATGATAAAATTTAAATCAAAGTGATTACTGAGGTTCAAGATTTGGTTTCAATTTTTAGTTGTTCTTTTGTTAAAAACGGTTATTATTCAATGTGTTTCAAAATGATTATTCAATTTGTGTATGTTTCAGATTTTTTAGTTTTTCTTTTGTTTCAAATTTATAACGTCTCTTCCAAGTACACATTTTTTTCAGTTTTTTATTTATTTTCTCTACCTGCAATCTGATTAGATTCCGATTATGTTAGAGTGATTATGTGCAAGTACTATTTAGATTTTATTTGGTTTGATTCTACTTTATGAACTGAGTTTTGGTACTCGAGCATTAATTGTTACATAAATTTGCAGTATGGTATGCACTATGAAATATGAATTATGATGGTTGCATTGGGTAGAATCCAGTGGAATTCAGATTGGGAATAAACTGAGAGGGGATGTTTTTTTGGTGTTTAGACTTTAGAGCTAAAGAACAAACATCCTCAGATCTTGGTTTAAAAAAGCGCGAGGCGATCAGAAACGTTTTGAAGCGAAGCGACGAAGCGCGAAACGTGAGGCGAGAGCTTCACGTATGCGAGGCGCTAAAGTAATAAAAAAATATAATATTATACATATCAATATAACATATTATACTCGTTAATCAATCATAAAAACAAAAACATAATTATATAACACACTTACGATTAAAAAGCATAATCAAAACGTACATTTAAAGTCAAAACACACTTAAACACTTCAAAATTATAGTTCAAAATCCAAACACACTTAAACCACTTAAAAACATACACATGACATAGTCTTCTAATATTGAAGCTGATTTAACAGGAAATTAAAAAAAAATGATCTTGAAGCTGAAACACGAAATGTAGCGATTTAACAGGAAATAAAAAAAATGAACTTGAAGCTGATTAAAACAGGAAATATAAAAAAAAAGGTTGCTGGAAGTATAAAAAAAAGAATGTAGCAACCTGAGAAAGCAGGAGCAGCAATGATGAAATGAAACGATGAAGAAGAAGCAGGCAGCAGCAGCAGCGTGAATAAGAAGCAGGCAGCAATGAAGAAGAAGCAGGCAGCAGCAGCAGCGTGAAGAAGAAGAAGCAGCAGCCAGCGTGATTTTTTTTAGGGTTTAGACTTAATAGAATATGTTTTTAAAAGCAGGTCGCAGGTAAATTAGGCCCATGTTGGTGGGCTTTTTAATTATACAACAAACATTATAAAACCAGCCCAGAATGGCGCCTCAGCCGCCTAACGCCTCGAAATACTAGCGCTTTAAGCCCGCTTCATAGCGCCTCATGTACTTTAGCGCTTTATGTGAAAAAAGCGTTTTTATGGGCGCCTCGGGCGCCTCACGCCTTAAGCGCGCCTTAAGCTCGCTTTTTTAAACCAAGCCTCAGATTGGGAAAATCGTCATACACCATCTATTGTTATGTTCTCATGGTCATAGGGCTTAGGATGATGGGGATGTTTATGGCAACAAAAGCTTGATCTTGCCGGTTATTTGCTAGGTTGCTTATTCAGAATTTTGGTTTGTTTTACTTTTAGGTGCACTGAAAGTGTATATGAAGTAATTACAGATGATAATCGTGAAAGGACCAGGATCTTTATAAGGAACAAAGTGAGAAAACAACCCTTGAATTAATAAATACATTTTTGATGCGTTCTACCAAGTTAAACAACGAGCTTGGAGCTCTCATTGCTGGATAAATGACTCTTTAGTCCAAAGTAAAATATTTTTTAAGTTTTATGCATAAAAATATAATTTGGGCAACTTTCGACCTGTTTTGTTTTAAGCTATCCTTTTTTTAAATTACAACTTAGAGGTAAAAGTTGATCCTACTTCATACATAAATCTTCGTTGGCATCCAAGGTGGTTGAACTTGCAATTTCAATACAAGTTTTGTGAGAATACTCCAACAAGGTGTGCCATTTTTCCCTGTTTTTAGTTTTCAAGTGCTAAAAACTATACCAGATTAGTTACTTTGGTGGTATGATATTGGTTGAATTTTGATCCTAGAAGTGGTATAAGCATTTTTCTTTCTTTTTCTGTTTTTAAATCTGTATATTCTATTGAGTGATTAAGGGGAGCCGGACCGAGTGATTAAGGAAAGTCTGACCTCTGATTCTGTTTCTTTTGTTCCCGGTTTGCGTTTCAGATTTTCAGCAACCGATGAACGTTTCTAATGGTCTAGGAAATTTGTTGACTGTGATTTGGTGAACTGGCGTTAGATATGTGGCAATGACATGGGTAAAGACATCTACCGGTCAGTGATGAAGTCACTTGTAGCGGGTTTCCAGTGATGAGTAGGTTGCTGCCATACTTTCGTCAGCAGCGACAGTGGTCAGAATGACGTTTGTTAGCTGCTACAGTTGTCATCGGTGACTGAATGAACTTTCGAAGAAGATTTGGGGATCTTGGTTGTTGTAAGTTTACTTCTATGTTAATCGAATTGGTCGGATTTTTTTCATGGTTCGTTATATGATGCTTTGTTCTGAATTGAACATTTAAATACAGACGGGAAACTTGATTTGCATACAAGTTATTATGCTCAAGGATTACGATAAATGGTGATTTTCTTACAAATGGTTCATTAAGGTTTGATTGTTCAGGTTGACGATAAATGTTATTTTCAGACAAATGTGAACGAACATGTGTGCTGATTATTTTTACTCTGAAATTTTGATCTTTGCAAACCCTTCAGCTTCATTTTTTATGGTTATTTTTCTCTTACACGTTTAAAATTTGGTCTATGATTGTTACTTCAGGTTGGTTTCATGAGTGCTTGATTTGGGGCTCGACAAAAAACTTAAAATTTTGATCATTGTCAACCCTAAAGGTTTGTTTTTAAGTTTATTTTAATTTAATTTATTCACAGATCAAATTAATTAAATCATAGCTTTGTAAATCATTAGGTGGTTTCTCCCAATTGGATCAGTGAAAACATCATCAGTTTCAGCATTGAAATCACCAGCTACATCAGTTAAGAACAAGTATATCATCATTTTTCGGTGTTCGGTCATTACACTTATAAAACATACAACTAGAATTCTACTATATGTGAAGCAAGTTTCGTTGAGTCGTGCAGGTATGCTTGCTATTTGTTTGAGTAGACTGTTATAACGTTCTGGAAGAAGTTATGAGGCTAAGTTTCAATGTCTTATTGATCATGCAATTTGATGGCTAAGATGGGTTATCTATATATTATCAATTTCCAACAATAGACTACATGGACCCGAGCTGCAAGGACTCATGTATTACGATTTTGGATGCTAAATTACAAAAATGGTTCTGGTGGTTTGAAGTTGTAGCAAAATATTTAGCGATTATCATAGTCTTTAAAGGTTCATCATTCATTCATAAGTACATGTATCAAGTTGTTGTTAAAATGCTTAATATAATATGGGTTTGATGTTCTTATTTTCTGCAGTGACGTTTCCAATAACAATCTTTGTGGATGGTTCTTTCACAACGGTGGTGGTGGTAGAGACGTAGTTGGCGGCAACTAGATTAGGTATGCATGTCATCCCTTCTTAAGCGAATAAGTATATTATAACCTAACTTGGCATCATTAATTCAGTCTTTCAGGCGCAAAAAGGTTGTCCATCGACCAGTAAATAGCAAAACTTATGGAGTTCTTTCTTATTCATGAAAGGTTGCTGATCATCACTATTAAAAGGTATCTTTTTGAATGTGTATCCACTGGATGTAACTTATGATTTAATTTTACTCTTGGTTTATATACAACATAGTTCATTCAAATGGAGTATGTAACGAATCTGATGAAAAAAATGGAGACCGGAATACTTTTATTATTTGATTTTTTTAGATCGGAGAAACAGTTAGGGTTCTAAGTTCAATCCAAAATATTACCCAGTTTCGAATATTTTTGTTCTTCGGTGTTTCTCAGTTCAATCAACATGAAATTAATGGACGATTCTTTGGTTGTCGATGGGTGTGGAGTGTGGCCTGTGGTTATGGCTAGAGTGTAAGGTATTAAAGTCATGATGACGATGAAGCAAGTTGAAGATGAAACTGATTAGCTAACAAACTAGGTAATCTTCACAAAATTTTGTCATTTTGCAGTATATGATAGGACTGATCTTTTAGATAATACAGATTTTTATTTTTGGGCTTACTTTTGATTGTGTCTTGAAGGTGAACTAAGTTCCAGCTGTTCAAGGTGAATTTCATGAAACTTGGATCAAAACCGGATTTGTTTCAGTCCAATGGGGAAAATACTCGGTCAGTATGTCATCATTTTCTTGTGAACTTATGCAAATATGTTGTTTTACCACTTTGTTAAACGTGTTTTTGAACTTTACCTTGGTGTTTTGAGCCTCTCAAAACATTTTGAGCCTCTCAAAACAGGTCAACCCAACCAATACTGTTGAATTATGTAAATAATAGGTTTCATTTGTTTTCTGCAAATTGTTGGTGTGATTATGCATTCTATCTGTAGAAATAAGTTTATTTGATGATAATAAATTGGTTATTGTCATTTGTCTTCTTGTGTATTTCCAACATCCAATCCTCCCTGCCTTCTTTTAATATGCTATATTCTCTTAATTAGAGTAGTACATATGTCCTTTTTATATTCTTAACATAGTTTTTGTCAACTTTTTATAAATAATTTATGGTTTCCAATAACGGGATCAAATTAACCTTTTGGAAATGACTGAAGAATTTATGCATTAAGATTACATTATGAAATAACTTCTTGATGCAATGCGTGTTGACCCGAAACAAAGGTGGTTTGATGCTCCTTGATATTTATTATGATAACACATTCTAATTAGAATATAGTAGATCTTTTTGATGTTCTAAGAAAAAAATAATAATTTGAACATTGTAAAATGACTAGCATTTTATGTCAACTATATATTTACAAAATTTGAGTAAAGTGGCCCCATGATTTGCACCTAATTTTGAAAATTCAGTGTGTGTTTGTATGAATTGAAGGAGAATTAACAAACGAAGATATATTGGTCGCTTCCTCTTATGAAGCATGCCAATGGCAGGTGAGTAAAAATAACTTTTGGGGAAGTTCATCCACTTTGGTCTGCTTCTTTTAAAGATATAAATTCACCCACTTGACTCTTGAGCCATTGAAGATAAACCGAAGTAAAATAACCCGGGTCAATCCACCTCTAATTAAATTGGTCAAATTTCCCTCTACAACGCATACTTTACAGTTTATGTAATCAGATTTTTTCGTGTTTTAATGAAATTAAAAGGATTAGTAGAAAAGAATATAATAAAGTTGACTAACATCAAAAAGATTTTAGTATCTTAAATCTTTTTACCAATTCAAGAAGCTTCTACGAGTTTAATCATGTTAACAGTTTAAGATTTCACTCTAGATTGATAATCATGTTAGTAAAACAAGAGCCAGAGAGTGGGTGTGTTGAATGACAGTCACAAAATAGGTTCGGGTTGAAATATGTTACATATTTTTGCAACTAAAACAGTTCAAGTTGAGTTTATATGAGTTTATCAAGGGTGATCCACATCCAAGGTATCTTTATTTTGCTTAGAAAAATATCATGTATTAAGAATCTTAGAATAATTTTTATATGTACATGAATCAGTTGAGAAATTCATGATTGGGAGCTACATTTTTCAGTTTAATGTAATTTAATATCTACACAAGTAACGGAACGTTTCTTTTATTTCAAGGTTTATGTTTAAATGTATTTTTTTTTTCAAAAAATAAAAAACATATCATTTCTCAACACACATATTCATAAAAAGATTTAAGGGTGTGTTGATGACTATTGAACCCGTATATTATTGTTGCTTTTGATTGTAATTTAAATTTTCCTACCCGGGTGTCTACCCGGGGAATAACCTAGTTACACATATATCTAGTTATGGACTAGGTGTCGTTCATCCAGTATTGCATTTCCTCTCATCATATTTCCAAACTAGTCGTTCTCCTATCTGTCTGATTCTATTTCCCTCATTCACTAAATCTTCTCCATACTGATGGAGTTCCTGCACCTGTTCTCGACTCATTGGTGGATCTAATGGTTTAGGTGGAGGTACGGGTTCCTCATATGGGTTTTCACTATTCATTTCGAAAAATGTCCTATCGATTTCCTTCCATGGATCAGGTTGTAAAGGTTTTAATTCTTCTTCAGGAGGGTATAAGGCCGAATATGACCTATTGTCATCAAACCATGTATCATATCCTGTAGGATGTGGGGTTGGGATTCTAGGTAATTCGCTTGGGTTAAATGCGGGTATCGGGACTTGGTTCTTTGAGCTAGATTCTAACATGGGTTGGTCTGGAGGTTCAGTTATTTGGTTTTGGTCATTGTCTATGGCTGTAGTGGCTAACAGGTGAAAATTGGCCAACTGTTTATCTAATTCTTCTTCCTAAGGTGGTCTACTGGTTATGTCCTGAATTCGTGCGTTTGCCTCCCTATTGGCCCTGACTATTGCTCTCTGTTGCTGTAACTTTTTCATTCTTTTCCTCCATTCATGAGTGATGTGTACAAAATGCAACATATAGATTACATCAAATGTGGCATAAAACTGACCCTTTTTTAGTACTAATGTTGAAAAAAGTGTGCTTTTGTCTTTCTTTTGTATTTTCAGGGTTAAATGAGCTTAAATGAACAAAATAAGCAAAAATGCAGCTAAATCTAACAATAATACAAGAAAAGGAATAAACGTGGCATGCCCAACCCCTCGACAGCATCTCCCCAAGCAAAAACAAGAGAACAGAAGGCTGAACACGCCCCGTGCTCACTGAGCACGGGGGTGTGCCCAAGTGTCTGCAGAAAAGGCAAAGTTGTAGAAACTTCTATCACCCACCACGGGGGCGTGCCCAGCGGACACGGGGCCGTGGTCAACGCTAAGATTCGCATAATCTAAGCAAATCTTGATAGTACATATACGCTTCTGCACACGGGGTCGTGCCGAGCGTACACGGGGGCGTGGTCAACTAATGCATACAAACTGCATTTAATTAAGAAAGAGAAGATGGGTGGACACGGGGCCGTGTCCGGGCTTCTGTCCAGGCTATAAATAGGGGTGCTTGGCTCATTTGCAAACCATCCCTTGGCAAACCACCTCTCTCACACTTCACCCACCCACCACCACCATCACAACCCACATCCACCACCATCATCCATCATCCATCGTAGAGTGTGTGAGTAGTCTCGGGATCCAAGATTGATCGTAAGAGTTCTTGACAATCAAAGGCCATGTTTGCCTAAGTCTCTTACATCACTTGGTGAAGACAAGCATTTAGTGTAATACTTTTTTTTTAATCTTTTCTCACTTTTTATTTGGTTATGTATTAATGACTTTAATAACTAGTTTCTTATGTTGAAGGTGAATCTTCCTTATCATTTGTCCGTGGTGTTTTGGCATTATTTTACTGTCTATATAAGATAAAAGATTTTCACCATTCATATCTCCACAGTTTAAATGGAGATATGTTGGCTACCTGGTCGGGGGTTAAGGGAATGGTTTGGTAAGCGTCTTGCCTTGTTCAGTGTATAGATCCTGTAAGGAACTAGGTCAAGTTTAGTAGGACCTCCTTCAATACCCACTGGTATTGGATGGTGGGGGTCCAAACTCCTTGATCCCCTCATATGTAAACTACTATTAAAACTTTAACCCGGCTACTTAGGATTGTATCCCTGCTGACTCAAACTACTTAGCCGAGGGTAACGTCACCTTCAAAAGAGGGGTCTACCACATTATGCATTAATAACTTAATTAATTATCTTTTAATAATCCAACCATTTACGATTGTATCATTGCTGACTCAAACTACTGGGTTGAGGGTAACGTCACCTTCAAAAGAGGGGCCTACTACAATAACTAAGATAATCTCTTAAAAAGTGCAAAAGTGCGGAAATAATCAAAGGTTACACTAAAGGCGAGTCGGATCCAAGTGATTCATCTTGTCTATCTGTTTTATTTTTATTTTTATTTTTAGCATTTTTTAGTTAGTTTTATTTTCTTGTTTAAAAACCTTTTTCTAAAATTTTGATTTGATTAGACGTTGAGGATAAACCGGTACTAAAAGCTCTTGTGTCATTGGACGACCTCGGTATATTACCAACACTATACTACGCTCACGATGGGAGCACTTGCCCATATGTGTGTTTGGTGTTAGTAAATATCGTGTTTTATAAATTTAAAACTTAACTAATGTGTAAAAAGGGTTAAAAATATACTTAAATATATATCACACCGCACGCACATCAAGTTTTGAAGAATGCTCCGCCTTGCTTCTCAACAAACTCCCGCAAAAGAAGATCGATCCCGGAAGCTTCACCATCCCTTGTTCAATCGGGGAATCGCTCATTCGTAACGCACTAGCCGACCTCGGGGCTAGTATTAACCTCATGCCCGCATCAATGTTCGACCGACTCGGCCTAGGAAAAACAAGCCCTACAAAAATGAGCATACAACTCGCCGATAGGTCAGTTAAATACCCGCAAGGTGTCACTGAAAATCTACTAGCCAAAGTCAGGGAATTTGTCTTCCCAGCCGACTTTGTCATCAATGCAGGAAATCGCCTAGTTCAGGTAACTGGACACGGGGCATGTTCGCTGAACACGCCCCCGTGCCCAGGCTTCTGTTCCTTTTTACTAATTTTTGTTACTGGCAACCTGAACACGTGGCCGTGCCCAGTCACCATGGGCCCGTGTCCAGATGCCCAGTAACATAAAAAAAAATTTTAACACACATTTTACATATTCAATCAACCTAAAAACTTATTTTTAGGAAACATTGAGTACAATGTGTAATTTAAGTGTGGGGGGATGCTAAAATCTTGAATTTTGTAAGTTCTAATTACAAGCCTTACACAAAACTCTATTGGAACCGCTAAACACCCCAAATTTTTTCAAAAAAAAATTCATTTTTTTTACTTGTCTTGGTTTAATTTGAGAATAACAAGTTCTAAAAGGTTATAGTTTTACAAATTTACAACCGATAGTGTCGTGATAAAAAGAACAAACATAAGAAAATTATAAAAAGGCATAACAATCTAGTTAAAATTTAATTATATATACTTGATCACATAAAAACCCATTCCCACAAAAAAGTGAGTTTTGAGCCTTTATTAAGCATATAAATACACATCTTTAACCTAAATGCTCATATTTCGTTTCTTGTGTGAATAGCCGCTTGGTTTCTTACGACTCTAGAACTTGCCACAACGATACATTCCCGGTCCTTACCAACTTAAACCCAAGTAAGTAAATGATGGAGGCATTAGGACTAACTTTTTCTTTCAACACCATTATTTTTCTTTTTCTTTTTTTTTACCACCTACCCAAAATCCCCCTAGTTAACCCCTTTGAGCCTAAACATTTTCATTTCTTAACCCAAAACAAACACCCCTTTTTTCCCACCAAAACCCTTTTTCATTTTAAACCCTTTATTTCAGTAACAAAGCTCGGTTTTTCTTGTGACTTCCTTATAAAAAAAAATCATAGAAAAGAAAAATGAAGTTAGCAATAAACAAACAAAGCTCATCAAAAGAAGGCTTGTTTAAATAATGCTTCATTGAAATAAAAAGTCACAAAAACAAAATGTTTTACGAAAACCGACGCTTTTTACGCTTTTCGCCCTTTTTCTACTAACCACTAACCCAACCACCTACCTTTCACCCAAGCCTAACCCTTCCCCAAAGTCCTCTTGATATTTACAAATGTGTATAGTTAAAAAGGAGGATGATTGATTGTTTGGCAAGCATATGGTAGAAGTAAGTTCCATGCCGCTCTCGAGTGTTTCACAAAAATACATCTTCGATCGAGTGTTGAGTGATCCCCCGTGAGGTATGTGAACTTGTATATAAATGTAATTTTAAAGAGGCATGTTATGCCCAAATAAATAATTTCTCTTATCTAATGTTTTAAATAAATCATAACGAATAGGATTGTAAATAAAGTAAAAATAAAACCTAATAAAGAATCTTGGAATCCCAACACTCTATGACAAGCCCAAAACCTTCTCTTCTACCCATTCCATTTGGGTGTGTAAGCCACAAATTAAAGAGTTTTGCTTGAGGACAAGCAAAGATTCAAGTGTGGGGGTATTTGATGTGTACAAAATGCAACATATAAATTACATCAAATGTGGCATAAAACTAACAATTTTTTTAGTACTAATGTTGGAAAAAAGTGTGCTTTTGTCTTTTTTTTTTTTTTTTTGTATTTTCAGGGTTAAATGAGCTTAAATGAACAAAAGAAACAAAATTGCAGCTAAATCTAACAATAATACAAGAAAAGGAATAAACGTGGCATGCCCGACGCCTCGACAGCATCTCCCCAAGCAAAAACAACAGAACAGAAGGCTGAACACGCCCCGTGGTCAACTCTAAGATTCACAGAATCTAGGAAAATCTTGATAGTACAGACACGCTTCTGCACACGGGGTCGTGCCCAGCGGACACGGGAGCGTGGTCAACTAATGCAGACAAACTGCATTTAATGAAGAAAGAGAAGATGGGTGGACATGGGGCCGTGTCCGGGCTTCTGTGCAGGCTATAAATAGGGGTGCTTGGCTCACTTGCAAACCATCCCTTGACAATAATACAAGAAAAGGAATAAACGTGGCATGCCCGACGCCTCGACAGCATCTCCACAAGCAAAAACAACAGAACAGAAGGCTGAACACGCCCCGTGGTCAACTCTAAAATTCACAGAATCTAGGAAAATCTTGATAGTACAGACACGCTTCTGCACACGGGGTCGTGCCCAGCGGACACGGGAGCGTGGTCAACTAATGCAGACAAACTGCATTTAATGAAGAAAGAGAAGATGGGTGGACATGGGGCCGTGTCCGGGCTTCTGTCCAGGCTATAAATAGGGGTGCTTGGCTCATTTGCAAACCATCCCTTGGAAAACCACCTCTCTCACACTTCACCCACCCACCACCACCATCACAACCCACATCCACCACCATCATCCATCATAGAGTGTGTGAGTAGTCTTGGGATCCAAGATTGATCGTAAGAGTTCTTGACAATCAAAGGTCATGTTTGCCTAAGTCTCTTACATTACTTGGTGAAGACAAGCATTTAGTGTAATACTTTTTATTTTTAATCTTTTCACACTTTTTATTTGGTTATGTATTAATGACTTTAATAACTAGTTTCTTATGTTGAATGTGAATCTTCCTTATCATTTGTCCGTGGTGTCTTGGCATTATTTTACTGTCTATATAAAATAAAAGATTTTCACCATTCATATCTCCACGGTCTATATGGAGATATGTTGGCTACCTGGTCGGGGGTTAAGGGAATGGTTTGGTAAGCGTCTTGCCTTGTTCAGTGTATAGATCCTGCAAGGACCTGGGTCAAGTTTAGTAGGACCTCCTTCAATACCCACTGGTATTGGATGGCGGGGGTCCAAACTTCTTGATCCCCTCATATGTAAACTACTATTAAAACTTTAACCCGGCTACTTAGGATTGTATCCCTGCTGACTCAAACTACTTAGCCGAGGGTAACGTCACCTTCAAAAGAGGGGCCTACCACATTATGCATTAATAACTTAATTAATTATCTTTCAATAATCCAACCCTTTAGGATTGTATCCTTGCTGACTCAAACTACTAGGTTGAGGGTAACGTCACCTTCAAAAGAGGGCCTACTACAATAACTAAGATAATCTCTTAAAAAGTGTAAAAGTGCGGAAATAATCAAAGGTTACACTAAAGGCTCGTCGGATCCAAGTGATTCATCTTGTCTATCTGTTTTATTTTTATTTTGATTTTCAGCATTTTTAGTTAGTTTTATTTTCTTGTTTAAAAACCTTTTTCTAAAATTTTGATTTGATTAGAGGTTGAGGATAAACCGGTACTAAAAGCTCTTGTGTCCTTGGACGACCTCGGTATCTTACCAACACTATACTACGCTCACGATGCGTGCACTTGCCCATATGTGTGTTTGGTGTTAGTAAATATCGTGTTTTATAAATTTAAAACTTGACTAATGTGTAATAAGTGCTAAAAATATACTTAAATATATATCACACCACACGCACATCAATGAGCCCCTCTACTAAACCAACCTCTTTTCTTAGTAGTAGAAGGTTCCTCTGACTGTGCCTTAAAAATAAATATTCCTTCTTCGGTATCGGCTGAATATTCTGAGGGATCAGGCTGAGAGGATGTTCCCTCATTTTTCTGTGAACTATCTAAATGAAGATAGCGTCCGATGTTCCTTGATCACTCATACTGTAAACTAACATATAGTCAAATAACACATAACACATAAATTATTTCCTAACACATAATTTGAAATTTCAGTGTCAGCAGAACACTTCTTTGGCTTAAATTAGTGGCTGTAGCTCTGATACCACCTTCTGTCGCAACCCCCGACCCCTGCCCAGGGAGCGGGCGGTCGCGAGCTACTCACAGAGCGGGTGGTATCGGTGTTTATTAATTTGGCATCGGAATACATCAGGACCGTAGTTAGGAAATATTTGTATCAGAGTAAAACACCTTATTTTGTATTTAATAAATATATTGGGATAATCCCAAGTTCATTTGACAATACATCATTTAGGGATAAACCCTATTTATTGAAAACAAAATGTCTTGTTTATTTAGGTAACTTTTATAGCCACTATTCCAAGCCTTCAGTGCTCTCCAGCTGGCTTCTATTGGGCTTTCATACTACGTTACCTGAAATGCGTTTTAAAAACATTTTGTCAGCAAGAAATACTGGTGAGTGCATCCCAGTTTAATCAAAACAGATTTTATAGTTTCACAGTATTGAGAGCGATTACAATGTTTATATCTACACAATTACTCATTCAGTAATGTCAACCTTGACTGGTGGGTCATATTACTCATTGGCTATCTCATTGTCCAATGGTAATGTGTTCCAGATTTTGTATACAAAACCCCAACATACCGGCAGTAATTGAAGAATTACAAAGACTCAATCACTGCTAATTATATTTTAAAATAATTAAGGTTTTGTAAAAACAGTTTACAAAAAGAGGATTACTCACTTTGCAAGTTTAGCTACTACTAAAGCTTCCTGAGAATCTCCTGGTTATAATCTATTGAATCAAATAATGCAAACGTGTTAGTAAAATAACCCAATTCAATTTAACCGTACAACTCGAGACAGAATTCCAATGACTGAGTCGGGCAGAGCCAACATGCATTGTGGAATTTCTAAATCAATCAGGTGTACACACGAGACAGAATTCCAATGACTGAGTCGGGCAGAGCCGACATGCATTACGGAATTCTAAATCGATCGTGTAGGGTAATAGCAGGGTCATAGTACTTACAACGAGGCAGAGCTTCGCTAAATAGTGGTTATTATGCCTGAGCAGAGTTTATACTATTAGAGAAGTTGAGAGAGAATTCAGAAAATGAACGATGAACAAATGAGCCCTGGCCCCCCTTATATAGGTTGTTCGACCACTTGGTCGCGCCCCGCGAAAGAGAAGGCTAGGGCCTTCGCAGCCCACGAGCGACCACATGTCGACTTATAGCCTTGCTGAGTCAAGGGTATGTCTGCTGAGTCACGTGCCATGTGGCACGCCACATGTCCGGATAAGAATGAGGACCTCGCGCCCCGCGACAGATCAAAGGATCTCCGTCGCGGCCCGCGAGAGACTGCCAAATCTTGTTTTTGTTGATTTTTACAAGTGTAAGGCTATTCTGGGTTCGGTTTTCATGTACAGGGTATATTTAGGGACATTTAGTGTGTCCAAAAATATTTTTAGGAGGGTTGTTATACTCAAGAACGTTGGCATCAACGTCTTGGGCACCCGGGCGCCAACCTATTGCATTCGTTAAAGTCGTCTTCTTTTATTAATTTTAGTAAACCTAATCATACGCTTTGTCAGTCTTGTGTTTTTGGCAAAAGCGTCAAACTTCCTTTTTATGATTCTATTAATAAAACTTGTTTACCGTTTTATATAATTCATAGTGATTTGTGGACATCTCCGGTGTTAAGTACTGGTGGACATCGTTGTTATATTTTGTTTCTTGATGATTTAACGGACTTTCTTTGGACATACCCACTTGCTAACAAATCTAATGTTTATCCCACGTTCACCCAATTTTATAACCTAATCCACACCCAATTTGATCGAAAAATAAAACAATTCCATTGCGACAATCGCACGGAATACACTAATAATAATTTCAAGAATTTTTGCCAAGTCAATGGAATGCAATTTCATTTCTCATGTCCACACACTTCCTCATAGAATGGTAAAGCGGAACGCAAAATCCGCACCATCAACAACATGGTCCGCACCCTCTTAGCCCAAGCCTCTCTCCCCCCTCCTTCTGGTACCACGCGCTGGAAACCGCTACCTATCTCCTCAATATTTTACCAAAGAAAACCCACAAATTTCTAACACCCACCACCCTTCTTTACAACGTCCTACCGACATATGAGCACCTCCGCGTGTTTGGTTGCCTATGTTACCCCATCCTCCCCTCCACCACAATTCATAAATTAACTAACCGTTCCCAACCCCGTGTTTTCCTCGGTTACCCATCAAACCATCGTGGAAATAGATGTTTTGATCTCACTACAAATCAAACGTTTATCTCCCGCCATGTCCACTTCGAGGAATCCGTTTACCCATTCTCCATTCAAACACCGACCGCCTCACACACTTACGATTTTCTATCACCTCCCCTCTCCCCATTGTTCTGGGATCACCTACACCCGTCCCCACCCGGCCCTCCATCTACCAGTCCACAACCATCCCTCACCACTCCACCACCCGGCCCAACTTCTACCATCCCAAACTTTCCCCCCTCCTCTTCCCAGCCAAACCGACTTCCCCACACCGCCTCCACATCCACCCGACCCATCTTCTCCAGGCCCACAACCTTCTGTTCCCATTCCCTCTGATTCACAGCCTTCTTCGACCCTTCCTCCGGACCAAACAACTGCTCCTGCCCACCCCTATGTTCAACCTCACACCACCCAACCTGCTTCTTCTAACCGTCCTTCCCACACCATACGCACTAGAGCCATGGATGGCATAACCAAACCGAAACACCCATTCAACTTCAATACTACCACACTTGTCCCAATTCCCAAAACCCCACAGATTGCCTTGTCCACACGGGAATGGTTCAACGCCATGAACAACGAGTTTAGTGCACTTATTAAAAAATGAGACTTGGGAACTGGTGCCTCGTCGTCCTGACATGAATATTATTCGTAGTATGCGGTTGTTCAAACATAAGTTTCGGTCTGATGGCACCTTGGAACGGTATAAAGCAAGGTTGGTTTGTGATGGACGCAGTCAACAGGTTGGCGTCGACTACGGTGAGACTTTCAGTCCGGTGGTTAAACCCACTACTATTCGGACCATCCTCACCTTGGCTCTCTCTCAGTCGTGGCCGATTCACCAATTAGATGTGACAAATGCATTTTTACATGGGCACTTACAGGAGACAGTTTTCATGCATCAACCAATGGGTTTTAGACACCGCGACTACCCTGACCATGTTTGTCACCTGAAAAAATCTCTTTACGGTCTAAAGCAAGCTCCACGCGCTTGGTATCAAAGGTTCACTGATTTTGTGGTACAACAAGGATTCTCTCAATGCAAATCAGACAACTCCTTGTTTATTTACCATCATGGACGCGACGTTGCTTATCTTCTTCTTTATGTCGACGACATCATCCTCACTACTTCGACTGACTCTCCATGACAACTGCTTATGTCTATTCTTGCAGGTGAATTTGCCATGAAAGATTTGGGTCCGGTTAACATATTTTTTGGGCATCTCAGTCACGCGCACTGGTGACCGGTTATTCTTATCTCAACTTGCTTATACAAAAGACATTATTCATTGGGCAGGCATGGACTCCTGTAAACCTGCCGCAACACCAGTTGACACACAGAGCAAGTTGAGCAGTGAATCAGGTCCTCTGTCTGATGACCCTACTACCTATCGCAGCCTTGCTGGCGCGTTGCAACTGGGCCAGATATAACATACGCAGTTCAATAAATATGCATGCATATGCACTCTCCCTGCCTTACTCACTGGAATGCTCTTTAACGCATCATTCGGTGCTTCCAAGGCACTTCTAAGTTTGGTCTTCATCTCGGCTCATCTTCTGCTCTGTCTCTCCATGCTTAAACAAACGCTGATTGGGCCGGTTGCCCTGACACCTGCAGCTCAACCTCAGGTTACTGTGTCTACCTAGGCGACAATCTAGTCTCCTGGTCTTCTAAACGTAAGTCTACCATCTCTCGTTCTAGTGCTGAAGCCGAATATTGCGGCGTTGCAAATGTTGTTGCCGAGATCTGCTGGCTGCGCAATCTTCTTCTTGAGCTTCGTCACCCACTGTCCAAAGCTTCTCTAGTATACTCTAACAACATCAGCGCCATCTACTTATCAGGCAACCCGGTGCAACATCAACGTACCAAGCACATTGAACTAGATATTCACTTTGTCCCTGAGCACGTCCAGAAGGGTCTAGTTCGCATTTTGCATGTCCCGTCTCGCTTCCAAGTCGCTGACATTTTCACTAAAGGTTTTCCTCGGATTCTTTTTGACGATTTTCGCTCCAGTCTAAGCATCCGTCCTCCTCCCGCTTCGACTGCGAGGGTGTAATAGAGCCCGTAATTTATGGAAGTGATTTGACTTAATTTTGTATAGACATAGCTGTTAATATCATCTCCAAATATAGGAGATTTATTTGTATCTTTGTATACCCTTGATTGTAAATGAAAGAAATCATCTTGACAATCACATTCTATTGTTTTACAATTGATACTTGTTTCTTGATTAAAAGAACTTAAGGAATCAAATCTATACATATAATAAAAGGAACATCTTTGAGGACACGTGTCAATCAACAAGGCTATCAAAATTTGAGTTTTTTTATAAATATGATTTAAATGTGATAATATCTTTTGTTCAATATTTGAATAATTCATGGTTGTTTGTTGCCTAATGATTTAAAGATAATTTAATCCATTCAAATTTTATCTAACATTGGTGTTGGGTTTTGAATTATTTATTCAATATTAGGATAAAGGATTCAACTGACAAGCGATTGGATGGACACTTTATTTGAAGAAATCTTCATTGGAAATGAATTGTGTCAATATGGTCAACAAAATCAATTCTCAAAAATTTTTTTATTTCTAATTCTAATATCCTTCCTTTTGTTTAATTTATTCTACCGTATATTATGTTGATTTACTTACTCTTTATTAATTTCTCAATGGCGAATGAAATAATAACTTTACTTCTAAATTACACCAAATAGATCCCAATCTATCCATGCTATTATGTTGATTCACTCTCTTTATTAATTTTTTCAATGGCGAATGTTACTATTTGTGTTTAGAGATACGTATAGCCGTATAGTGCATTCATAAGTTCCCATATCTTTTAAAAAACTTAAACATAAAATTATATTAAGTATAGGTACTTGGTGTCTTTATAGATAGATATATTTTTCATATAACTAAGTTTTCTCATTAGCCATTTTGGAACAGGATGCTTCCTTATAACGAAATCGTTTGTTTTTTTATGCTATAACTTTTTCTTATTATCACGAAAACCAAACTTTATATTAATATGTTATCATTAGTTTTTTATGATACAACTTTTTTTTCTTATTTGGTACATAAAATTAGGTTTATTCAACCCGTGTAATACATAGGGTTTTAAAAATAACTTTTTTTTTATCATTTACTATACAAAACTACATTTATTTAACTCATGTATTACACACGATTTTTAAAGATATAATTTTTTTTATTATTTGGTATATAAATTAGATTTGTTAAATCCATACAATACACGAGTTTTTTTAAGGATATATTATTTTTATTATTTAGTATATAAAATTATATTTAATAAACTCGTGTAATACACTGGGTTCTAACGATATAAATCAATTACTACTCGGTCTCATCACAAGTACTATATGAATAATAATAATTTCATAACATGTTTGGTCACATATCCTTTATTCACAATTTAGTGATATTGTGTCTAATTTTAAACAGATTTATTTATATATTAAAATCTTGGTTGAATTTGAAGTAGCGAAAAAGATGTAGTGGTTACATTTAGTGATAAAGGTTGGTCATTGTGGCTCTTAATTGACTTGGTGTCAAATGTGATCTCCAGCCTATCTTTTAAGACTTTTTTAACAAGGTTGATGATTTTTTTTTATAACGATAAGATATAGTTTATTTTTGTTTAAACCTCACTTGTCTATTGTACACAAAAAATGCATCCTAATCATCTCTTTGTATGTCACAATGTATTCTTGATGTAACGTATAAAAATTCAAAGTATATACTTGTTAGGATGTGGATATTAACATTTATTTTATGCTTGCCAATAACTTTTTACGTCTTTCATGTATTGAGATTTATTTATAGTTAATCAAAGGAAATTCAATTTTGTCAAAACCGAATCTAGTTTCGGTTTATGTTATAAACACAAAAAATAATATCAAATCTATCTACTATAATAAAAGAAACCAAGTTTTGGACACATGTCATTCATAGAGGGTATTCTTAAATTTATATCTATCTTATATTAACTAAATAAATAAATAATAAATTAATATTAAATCTTATCATACTTTAATAAAATATTATCCTCAAATCTAAATTGTTAATTTAATATATTTTTAAAACAAATACCTCTATTTCCTACTTATCTTATATTAAACTAGGTTATAACCCCGTGTATTACACGGGGTTGAATAAATATATTTTATATACTAAATAATAAAACAATATATATTTAAAAACCTCATTTATTGTACGGGTTGAATAAATATAATTTTATACATTAAATAATAAAAAGTTATATCTATAAGAACCATATTGTACGGGTTGAATAATGTAATTTTATATACTAAATAAAAAAGTTATATTTTTAAAACCACGTGTATTACACGGGTTGAATAAATGTAATATTGTTTACCAAATAATAAAATAATCCATCTTTAAAAAACCTCATTTATAACACGGCTTGAATAAATGTAATTTTATATGCCAAATAATAAAAAAATTACATCTTTAAAAATAAGCGCATTACACGGTTTGAATAAATGTAATTTTCTGTACTAATTAATCAAAAAATATATACCCTTAAAAAACCCCGTGTATTGTACGAATTGAATAAATCTAATTTTATATATCAAATAATAAAAAGTTATATCTTAAAAAACCTCATGTATTACATGGGTCGAGTAAATGTAATTTTGTATAGTGAAAATAAAAATATTTAATATATTAATACAAAGTTTGGTTTTCGTGATAAAAATAGATTATTCTGTTGTTGCAAAATTTCTTAACGAAGTCTCATAAATTTAACCCTTTATTTAAAACTCCGTAAATGTATAAATGATAAATAATATTAGTTAATTTTATTTTAAGTTTCGTAAAATCCATTTGATACCAAACTAAACAAAACGTTCAAATATAATTAATTCAAATAAATAATATTATAAATGAGAAGGAGATTAAACTAAATAACATATGTAATTTTTTATTATTTGGTAGATTTATTCAACCCGATTATACACGGGTTTTTTTTTAAAATACGACGTTTTTAGTATTTAGTATACACAATTACATTTATTTAATCTGCGTAATACACATGTTTTTTAAAGATAACTTTTTTTATAAAATTATAAATGAGATGGAGATTAAACTAAATTATAGATGTAATTTTTATTATTTGGTAGATTTATTCAACCCGATTATACAAGGGTTTTTTTAAAGATACGACGTTTTTAGTATTTAGTATACAAAATTACATTTATTTAATCTGTGTAATACACATGTTTTTTAAAGATAACTTTTTTTATTATTATTTGGTATAGGAAATTATATTTATTTAACCCGTACAATATACGGGGTTCATAAAGATATAACTTTTTATTATTTAACCCTTTATTTAAAACTCCGTAAATGTATAAATGATAAATAATATTAGTTAATTTTATTTTAAGTTTTGTAAAATCCATTTGATACCAAACTAAACAAAACGTTCAAATATAATTAATTCAAATAAATAATATTATAAATGAGTAGGAGATTAAACTAAATAATAATTATCCATAAAATATTAAACTAATAATATTTAGTAGGAGGATTATCTATAAAAGAACCCCGTGTAATACACGTGTCCCTAAATAAAAATTTTATTATTAATTAGGATACCTTAACTACGATTAACGATTTGTCCAATTAATACGATTAGGAGGGTTTCTAATCGTATAGGTTAATAAATTTATGTTAAAATTACCCCTAGGTTATATGGTGGGGTACTTTAATAATAATTTTTTTATTTGGTATATAATTAATTCAAATTATAATTATCTATAAGAGATGACCTAATATGATGACAAGTGTCTCTAAAGTGGTTTCTTTTGTTATACAAGTATCCTAAATAAATTTTTTTATTATTAATTAGGATACCACTATGTGAATAACGATTTGTCCCATTAATACGATTAGGAGGGTTTCTAATCGTATAGGTTAATAAATTTATTTTAAAATTACCCCTAGGTTATATGGTGGGGTACTTTAATAATAATTTTTATTATTTAGTATATAATTAATTCAAATTATAATTATCTATAAGAGATGGCCTAATATGATGACAAACGTCCCTAAAGTGGTTTCTTTTATTATATAGTACTAGGTGGACACCCGTCCGATGGACGCGGGTACATCGTAAATATTGAATGTAAACCTACGTGTTTATGTGTATATGATGTGAAATTATTTAATAAATTCACATTAACATTATACTTAAGAATACATTAAACGCATTTTCCATAATTAATTTTAGACACAAGAGAAGCATAACGAACCCAAAAAAAAATCTAGTTGTAGGACCCGTGTGAGCACACGGGTAGGTTTAATAACCATCGAAATCAAATACTACAAAATAGATTATAATACATCATTTAAATTGTTTGCGTTTAGTTACATATCTTTATGAATGAACTCCAGTATCGCCCGAGTGTGTTGCTTCCAAGCTTTGCGAAATTGACTTTCTGTTCCAAGCTTTGGGGGGGGGGGGGGGGGCTTACAAGGCTCAAATACTTTTGGTTGAGCCCGTGATAAAACAGGTCCATGTTTTAGTAGCTGTAAAAAAGGGAAAGTAATATTGAAGTCACTTTACAAGCACCTGCCTTTTGTAATGAAAAAGTGATGGTTTATTTTTTTAATAATATAATGATGAACCGTACCTGTGAGCTGTGTCGGGCTGATCAAGACCGAGACACCGTTCGTTTATAATAAGTTCTTTATGTTGTTGCATGATGGCTAAGCCATGTCTCTCGCATGATAAAGAACCATTGCAAGGTAACTATTGAAAAAATACATTTAATCTTAGTTATTTCATAAAATATCAACACAAGATTCATTATTACTAACTTCAAGTATTAAAAATACATCTTACATTCTATTAAAAAGAATTTGTTTAATAAAAGCTTATCTATTAATTTATTAAAAGTTAAAAAGAAAAGAAATACATTTATAAAATTTCCTAATAAATAATAAAAACTTTACTTCCAAATAGAGTTTTATAAACAAATAGGGTTTTATAAACAAATATTAAATAGGGTTTTATAAATAGGGTTTGATTACTGAAGAAACACTAGATAATTGACCGGAATCGAATTATCTAGGGGGTTTGAATCCGCATAAAAAGGTTGGTTTTCTCTCGTTTGATTTGATGGAACGGTTCTTCTTCTCCGGTAAACTCTGCAAAACTAAGCACCGTTAGCCTCGTCAAGGGGAGAAGAGGGGTTCTCTCCTTGACCCGACTCCGGTGTGAGAATAAGTATGTGTTTATGAAGAAGAAGTATTGATGAAGTGTGTGTAACTTGAATTTCATACCTGAATTGTTTCTCACATTTATAGCCGAGAGTTTTGGGCGGGAAAACTCGTTGGGGAAATGTTGACGGAAGATGCTAACCCCGTAAGCGGTTACATTTCCTTCCGTTAAGCTTCTCGATCCGACGTGAGTGCACACGGATCGTTGTTTAGATCTATGGCTGGGGGTTTGCCACGTGGAAAGTGATCAAGTGGAGGTTTTTCTCCAATTACATGCTATCGTTGTGATTTCAGGGATGCCTGAGGTGATGACACGTGTCCAGACGGTTATAACCGTCCTAGTGGTGCACGATCGAATTCTTCTAGAAGATTACTGCTGTAATCCGGTGTGACTTTTTATCATGTGGCATCAGTTAAGTAAATAATATCCAAGTCTGGATATTATTAAGCGGAAGTGCTTGACTTAGGATTTTCATCCTTTGTTTATGGAGGAAAGCGTAAGGATTTATGATTTCCTTTTGGCGCGCAAGTGTTGTCTGCTATCTGTCTCTTAAGCCTTCTTTGTAGGACCAGTGCGCGGGTCGCGCAAGGTCAGAAGGGTTGATTGACAAAGTTGTGGTATGGTCCCAAGTACTTATTATAAGGTTTTTGGGACCTTACCCCTTCAAGTCCCCCCAGTCTAGTGTTGCTCTTATGCGAGTAAGTGGAGCACTGGACTTATGAGAGGGAAATGCTTTTTGGCGCGAAAGTAGGGAATCTTCTATGAGAAGATAAAAGATTTTTTTTTTGAAAAATCTTTGACTTTAAATGGGGCTGATACAGTAAAGACTGAGTGACAGGCTGTCGCTGTCAGTTGTCCCTTACTGTCCGTGTTTTGCACGCGCGCGTGAACTCGCGTCTGTGTTGATTCTCACTCGCTCTGTCGCTTGGATAACTGTGATATCCGGAAAAGGTGCTATGGCAGTTACCGATGCTATTTATTGCGGTGAGTATATAAGTTTGTTTGAGTTGCCCCTTTCTGTTAATCATTGCTTTGTTGAAAACTTTTCCCTTTCCTTTCTTCATTATCCGTTAAGAAAAGATTTGTCATTTCTTCCTCTTATGTCAACCGGAGAACACCAAGAAGACTTATCTGAAGAAATGTCTGCTGAACTTCCATCGTTAAAGTGGCCCAGAGCAACTTTCGATGGTTTGGTTCGGAATCTTAGATTCCGGGAGAACTAGGGTGCCCTGTATCCTGAGGAGGGTCAAATAGCAGCAGATGCTCCAGCCGGGTATATCACCCTTTTTTGGGATTTTTTCTGTGAAGGCAACTTTCGTTTGCCTGCAACAAAATTTTTCCTTGAAATCCTTGAGTATTATAAGTTGCATATCTCCCAACTGCACCCTATTGGCATGGTTAGGGTTCGACATTTTGAGTTTGTGAGTCGGACGATGCATATTGAGCCGACAGTCCTTCGATTTAGGGTTTTTCACCAAATGCATTGTACTCAAGGGTTTTACTCGTTTGTTCAAAGATCGTCTGCAAAGAAGATTTTGCAGCATCCTCCAAAATCTTTCCATGATTGGAAACAAAAATTCTTCTTCATCAAGGCAGGGGTGATTCCGATGAGGATGGTTCTAAGGGGAAAAGAAGACGTCCCTATTGAAACGTTTCGGACCCCTGTTGACGAAAATTGGTATCAAGACCTGAAGGAAGTTCCTAACATTGCCTTACCGGACAAAGCCCTTGTTGGGGCTAGTATGAGTTTGAATTGGAAAATGGACCGGGAAGACAAACCGGTGTACACGGAAGAAGGTCATGGTAAGATTGGGGTTTTTTTTTCCCTTTTTGCCTTTTTCCCACTCTTTTTTTTTTTAACATGCCTTTCTTCTTCTGCAGTTGTTTCGTTGTATGTTGTAGCATACAATAAAGAAGGCGGAAAAATGGGTACCATTAAGAAGAAACCTGATGAAGAACTTTGGTACCTTCGGATTGTGAAGAACTTTGTTCTTCCGCAGGATGCGGATCTGTCTGCACAACCTGCTGCTGGTGTTGGTAAGTTTGCGCATGATGTTCGTTGTCTTCTCTCTTTCTTTTTTTTTTGTTGCGCGTCTGAGTAAATTGTTCTTTGCGCTTTAGTAGGTGAGTTGTCAAATTTGGGCATAGGCCCTGAGAAGAAGAAACGTGCGACAATCAGTAATGTTGCGCCTAAAAAGAGCGATGCTGAAAAAGCTCAATCCTCCAAGGTTAAAAATGTTGGAGGAGAGAAGAAAGGTACGCGCCGTTCCTCTGACTCCTGGTGTGATTATGTGGTGGTTTCTGACTCTTTGGAGGGTCTTGCGCCTGCAGTTACTGTTAGGAGGCCAAAACCTGAACCGAGAGATACTGGTGATATCCCTCCATCCAACCCAGAGGATCCTATTGACTTAGAATCCAGTCCTGAGCGCTTGGTGCTAAGGAAAGCGGGTAAAAGGAAACAGACCGATGCTGGAACTGAAGATCAGCCCTCAAAGAAGGTCCAGAGGAAGAAAATTACCAGGAAAGGCAATATGGATGTTTTTATTTCGGAATCTGCTCCTAGTAAGTGTTACCTTTGCTTGTTTTCCCTTATGTGCATTAGACATTTACAGACTTTGTTGTTTTTTCAGAAGTCCTTGTTTCTCCTATTCCCACAGAGCCGCAACCTGTGGTTAATGAAGAACTCCCACCCTCTCCTCCGTGTGCTCCCATTGCTGATCAGTTAAAGACTTCTGAGGTTCCTGAGGGTGGTGTGGAGGAGACTGTTGAGGCTGATAAGCCTGTTGATGTTACTGCAGAGGGTGAAAAAGTTGTTGGCTCAGGAGTTGTGGATGGTGTTGGTGATCCTCAAGCTCCTGAACTTGCTAGTCATGAGAAGGAAAAAGCTACTGAAGAAGTTAATGTTGCAACTTCTCCTCCTAGAGCTTCTGGCTTTATACCTGAAAATATTGAGAAGATTTCTGCTAGAGATCAAGGCACATTTTCTGATGCTGGCCAGAATTCCCCAATCCGCCCAGATGAGACTCTGGGGGATTACTACTACAGAACTTATTCGGAGAAAGACGCTTCCGATCTTCATGCCCCTGTTTGGAATTTAAAGAAAGGTGATACTTTCTCGGACTGGCGCGTGTGCCGAGATTGGTTGCAGGGGATATTTCCGCCTGGGGAGATCAAGTTTCAAGAAAGCCGGTCTCACGAGCAAACTTATCATGCTTACCTTGAGGAAGCTTCTTCTCATGCATCAACCACTCATCGTATAGTGCGTGAATGGCGCAGTATGCACAAGGAGTGGGATGCTTTTCAGGTGTCGAAGAAGAAATTTGCTGCGGATGAGAGCCGGATTGCCCAGTTGGAAGCTAAGTTGGAAGCTGATCAAGCCAAGTTTGAGGCTGATCGTAAAACTGAAGAGTGGTCTGTTGCAGGTTAGAGGAGGAAAGCGGAAGCCGAAGCTGCCCTCCTTTCTGAAGAACGCAAAAACTGGAAAAGAATTTGCAAAAAAGATAATGCTGAGAAGGTGAATCTCCGCAATGCTATCAATAATCTCAAGGCTGAGATTGAAAAACTGAAGAAACAGGATGCAGAGGTAGAAAGGTTGAAAAAGGAGAAGGCTGATGCAGAAGCTGCGCTAGAAGAAGCGCGTTCTCATAGGGAGCGTAGTGAGCAACGAGAGGTACATGCTTGCGCCACTCTTGCTCTTAAAGAAAAAGAATTAGAAGGTCTTACTGCTTTGCTTTCTGACCAGGAACAACTTAAAAAGGATCTGGAACTTGCGCATTCCGAAAGGGCTGAAACCTCTCGCCGTTTGACTGAAACCGAAAAAAATTGGAAAATTCTGAAACGGCGCGGGCCACAGCGGAAAACGAGCTTGAACCCTTAAAGAGTGATATGTCATGGCTGAAAGATCATGGAATTGCCTGTGTAAGTTGCTTCTTGTTTTTCGTTGCGGGAATGTTTTTGTGCCTTCTTGTTATTTACCCTTTCTTATTTTCGTAGGTTGCTGAATCAGTGTTGAATTCTGAGGAGTTGGATAAAACCGTTGCACGTTTAGTTGTTGCTGCGCGAAAGGACGGTTATGCCCAAGGATACGCTGAGTGCTCTCAGTATGTGAATAGCGCTTTGAAGGTTGATTGGGATGTCAGCAAGTCCGCGACTTATGGCGTTGATACTGGTGCTGCGCTTTCTGCTTTGAAAACAGAATTTAACAACTTGCAGCTTCCCGTTATGGATCTTATAAATGTTGCGCTGCAATCTGATGATCACGTGGCACAACTAAAGGAAATCTTTCCGGATGAAGGTGAAGATTTAGTGTAGGTTCTTTTGAAATTGTATTGAACAATTTTTTGTAATATTTGGGATGTATATCCCTTTCTTTGTTGGTGCGCTGTTGCGCAAGTAACTAAAACACTGCCGTGTTTAATAGTTTCTAAGGCGTATTTGTACGCTGAGAATAGTACGTCGTGTTTTTTAGTTTACAATTTTTTGCATGAGTACAATTACTTTGATTAAGTAAGGCGAATGAAGTTGGTATAAAGCTCATGTGTGAACGTATGGTCGTTTGTGATGTGATCACTGACCGTTCATGAGGCTTTATTTTATATTTACCATAATGTTTTTGCGCTTACTGAAAGAAATTGCATGCATTTTGTAAAAAAAAACACAAGAATAATAGAAACTTTGCTGTTTATTTTCGGATAGGGCACAGAGGCCATTACAAAGTTTGCTAATAAATATATGGGACTTAACTTACTCTATTCTCCCGCTCTGTCTTAATAAATCATGTCTTTCTGCGCAGAGACAATAGAATTTCTTCTTAGTTTTTCGCCCTTTTGCTCGGGCCTTCGTCGCTTCGAGTTATCTGCTTTATTTCCTTGCGCACGTTCTGTAGTAGATGTGTGAGCTCGCCGCTTTTAAGGGCTTTCTCAATCTCGGTGCGCAAGTAAATGCAGTTGTTGGTGGTATGCCCGTTGTCCTTGTGATATTCGCAATACTGGGTTGGGTCTTGTCCACGCTTGTTTTTCATGGGGATCGGTGGCTTGAACTGATAGTCTTCGGTGCTCAAAACTTCCGCGGGGGTTTTAGTTAAGGGAGTCCATTGCCTCTCCCTGTTCTCCTGTTTGTTTTCCCTCTGCGCAGTAAGTTTGTTGATCGTTGACCGAGCATCTTCAGATGAGTGATTTCCCGAGCCAGAATCGCGCCATCCCTTTTTGAATTTCCTCCCGCCGTTAGAGCCTAAATCGGAGGGTCGATTATGCGGTGGTGGTGGCCTATTAGTGGTAAGGTTCTTTTCTGTTTGTGCATAAACCTTAGCTGCCGCCATCACTTTCTCCCAGCTTTTTGGGAGACCTTCTGTCCCAGACAGGACCTTGATCATATCATCACATCTGACCGCATATTTAAACTGTGCGCGGATCAGTTGCTCGTGGACTCCCCCGATCTCTAGTACTTCTTTATTATATCGGGTGATAAAATCCTCTAGGCTTTCATCGTCATGACGCCAAATGTTCATGACATCTGATGTGTCTCGGATACATCGTCGTTGTTGACTGAAATGAGTCAGAAATTTCTTGCGTAGATCCTTCCATGATGTGATGTTCCCGATGGGTAAATTATCGAACCAGATTCTTGCCGCACCAGTAAGGGTCTGTACGAAAAGATGACACCATAATGGTATAGTCCAGCCACCTACTAGCCCTGCGCTTGTAAAAACCCTAAAGTGGTCGTCAGGGTCTGTTAGCCCATTAAATTTACCCACATTGGACGGTAGTTTAGCTTTCTCAAGCGGAGACAAAGATATTTCCATGATGAATTTTGAATTTTTCGCTGCTTCCGCAGGGCGGTAAATCAAATCATAGTTGTGTTCAGCCTCGGGATTGTAAACCGCACGGGGTTTACATTTGTTATAGTTCAGCCGACTAAACACACTGACGTTGTCACCTAAGCGATAGGTTGGATCATCTTCACTGTGGTAGGTATTTCGTTGAGAACCCAACCTAGTGTGAACTGATGCTCTTCGGTGGGAATGTGACTCGTCTCGATGCTCTCGTTGACGACTCCCAGATTGGGTATACTCATATCTCGACAGAGATCTGGAATATACCTCTGTGTCCTCGATGTGAGATGGACCCTCACGTTGAGAAGCATGAGCACGAGATCCTGGCCTTCGCGACTGAGTTTGAGGTGCAGTTTGTGCACACAGCTGTGTGTATACTGCATTCAGAGCCCCTTGAGACCTGACATACCAGGAGATTGGAGTTTCTCCTGGAGGCAGAATTGAGTGAACAGGGTTCTCTGGTAGCACCCCTGGAGTGACAGGTTCATTTACTCGATTGGACTGAACCTCGTTGTCATCCGAGGCATCCTCTGGAATTCCTTCCACCTGAAAGTTGTTTCCGACGTTCGGCCGAGGGCCGGTTTGCCGATGAGACGACGTTTCTTCCATATGCAGATGGAATCAACAGGATAGATCAAAAACCGAGAGAAAATTTTGGATGAGACAGAGAAATCGGTGGGCGCCAATGAAGAAACACTAGATAATTGACCGGAATCAAATTATCTAGGGGGTTTGAATCCGCATAAAAAGGTTGGTTTTCTCTCGTTTGATTTGATGGAACAGTTCTTCTTCTCCGGTAAACTCTGCAAAACAAAGCACCGTTAGCCTCGTCAAGGGGAGAAGAGGGGTTTTCTCCTTGACCCGACTCCGGCATGAGAATAAGTATGTGTTTATGAAGAAGAAGAAGTATTGATGAAGTGCGTGTAACTTGAATTTCATACCTGAATTGTTTCTCACATTTATAGCCGAGTGTTTTAGGCGGGAAAACTCGTTGGGGAAATGTTGACGGAAGATGCTAACCCCGTAAGCGGTTACATTTCCTTCCGTTAAGCTTCTCGATCCGATGTGAGTGCACACGGATCGCTGTTTAGATCTATGGCTGGGGGTTTGCCACGTGGAAAGTGATCAAGTAGAGGTTTTTCTCCAATTACATGCTATCGTTGTGATTTCAGGGATGCCTGAGGTGATGACACGTGTCCAGACGGTTATAACCGTCCTAGTGGTGCACGATCGAATTCTTCTAGAAGATTACTGCTGTAATCTGGTGTGACTTTTTATCATGTGGCATCAGTTAAGTAAATAATATCCAAGTCTGGATATTATTAAGCGGAAGTGCTTGACTTAGGATTTTCATCCTTTGTTTATGGAGGAAAGCGCAAGGATTTATGATTTCCTTTTGGCGCGCAAGTGTTGTCTGCTATCTATCTCTTAAGCCTTCTTTGTAGGACCAGTGCGTGGTCGCGCAAGGTCAGAAGGGCTGATTGACAAAGTTGTGGTATGGTCCCAAGTACTTATTATAAGGTTTTTGGGACCTTACCCCTTCAATTAATTAAATAACTCTTTTTAAATATAAGGTTTTATAAACAAATATTAAGTCTTCCAAATATAAGGTTTTATAAACAAATATACCCTTAACCCTTAATATCTACTCATAATATCACATATGAATGATCAGATCCATCACACTTCTCAAAAAGATCTCGAAATCTCTTCTCCCAACTCCCAAGACCGATCATCATCATCATCATCTTCATCTTCATTTTCATCTTCAACTTCAAAACAGAGGTTTGGATCATCATCTTATCTGTATATGTTTTTGATATTTGTGATGTTTTTGTGGAAATATTGTTTGGATCGTCATCTTATCTGTATCTCTTCATCTTCATCATCTTCATGTTTTTGTGAAAATATGTGTGATATTTGGATGATCATCTTCAAGAATCGTTTGTGATTTTTTGTAAAAATATTTTCAAGAATCGTGATTGAATGTAATCCGCATGTAGATATTGGATGCCAATCAACCCAACCATCAAACGTTTTCTTCATCTTCTTCTTGGTACACTTTTCTTCTTCTTCTCTGTGATAGAATAGAACACAATTTTGATAATCAGTTCTTTGTTCTGCATATGTATAGTTCACCAATTTGTTTGTTGGAGTACTGACAGTACAATAATATGATGATGATTAGAGTTGTTTGATAATCAGTTCTTTGTTCTGCTTTGGTTTCAGTTTTTGATAACCAAATCTTTATCAATGAATAAACTTATTAATTGGTTAGCATTCAAGAAAAAGTGTCAATAAATGGGTTGATTTGGGTATTTTTTTTTTTTTTTTTTGTTAGCTAAATGGGTCACTCTGGTCAAAATGGGTTGCTGAAACTACTTTGTTTAATGTTTGCTTGTTTTATTTTTGTTCTATGCTATCGTAGTAGTATCAAAATAGAAGGTTTGTTTGTGATGTTTTTGTGAAAATATTGTTTGTTCTTGGAATGTTTCTATTACCTACTTTGTTTAATGTTTGCTTGTTTTGTTTTTGTTCTATGCTATCGTAGTAGTATCAAAACAGAAGGTTTGTTTGTGAAAATATTGTTTGATTCTTGTGGGTTTTTGTCTCGGGTATCAAAACAGAGGTTTTGTTTGATTCTTGTAGGTTTTTAAGATATCTGAGTTTCTTACTATGGATGTTTTTATTGTACAGAATGGCTGCGGATGTAAAGATACGCAAAACACCAACTACGAAGGCAAGAACACTTGACAACCTCCTAGAAGATGGTGCGGTGCACATAAGGAAGTAATTGATCAGAACGATCAATTGCTCCTGAATGAATATAACCCCAGTGGCAGATATGTAATTAGCGAGCTCTAGAATTTCAAGGAAAATCGAAGAGCTACACTAAAGGGGGTTATCAGCTACATTCCGAAGTGCACCAGTCAGTAAACATCCACAATTTATTTATTGTGAATGACGTTTTGTCTCTGTATTGTATGTTACGGTCTTTTGTTATCGAGTCTGTAAGTTCCGTCAAGTCTACGAAGTTGGATATCCTTCTATCTTTGTTGGTATTATGTTTTGTCTCTGTATTGTATGTATAATGCAAGTGTGCATTCAATACTTTGTCCGACTGTGATATATTGTTTGCTTAACATGTTTATATTGTTTGCTTAAAACAAATGTTTCCAAGTCTGCTAACCTTGAATTCTAAATTCCAGTTGACACTTTATAAAAGTTTACATTTAATATACAATTTAGGCTTTAATAATTTGTTATATATAGTATTCATTTAAATTATTAGATTGCATTTATTTAAAAAGAGTTAATTTGAATTATTAAATCAATGATTTCTTAACTAAAAAGCAAGTAGAGATTTTTGTTTTAAGTATCCAGAAATTAAGTAAAGTGTGAAGAACTTACCTGATAATCGGATCAAGAAACAATCAGTGGAGGCATGCACAGATCCAACAGTGACATGGTCACCTTCTTTTACTCGGAAACAATGCGCTTCTCATAGCTGCATACAACACATAAAAGGCGCTTATCATAACTGCATACAACACATAAATGGCGCTTATCATAACTGCATACAACACATAAATCTTGCAAATTGGATTAGTTCTTGTCAAGAATACGACCTCTAATGGAGACATCACCAATGAAAGGGCACTTCTTGTCAATGTAAGTTCCTAAAGTAATCAAATATCGGATCATGTCTCAGATAAATGTCGGAAATTCTTTAAACAAACCTAAAAGAATAATGTAATCTCTCTTAACTGAACAACACATTTACATAGAACACAAGCACAATGAATAAAACTGCTATACCGGAGAACAAATAAATGCTCTTTGTAGTTGTCTCACTGCTTTAAAGTGAATATATAATCAAATTGGGCTTGAAGAAAACAGTGGTCGAAACCACTGTTGGGTAATATTTTTTTGGGTTAAAATAGTTTTTTGTGGAGAAAACACTGGTTGAAACCACTGTTTTCTTCACTAAAACACTGTTTTAGCCGAACCATTTTTTGACACATTATCTTATAACAGGATACCCAACAAAAATGAAAAAACAATATATGATATGAATCAAATGCGATTACTCATTGTAAAATAGGTAAACATTTTTTCAAGAGCTCAAGAAAGATACAAGTAGGATGAATGATAGAAGTCAAGTTCCACTTTCCTCAAATAAGGAGCTCCATCCATGCTGACCTTCACATAAAGGCATCTGAATCCCATCTTCAGATCACCATCTTCTTCGGATGGCATTTACGATGGGCATACTGAAAAAAAAACAATAAAAATTGAAAAGAAATTACTCAAATGAGAAAATCCAGAAACTTTTTTGGAATGAAATCAAGAAACTGTGTACCTTAAGGCTGTCGCGGCATCCACTGCGTACTTCCACGCTCGAATCTTGATCCTTGTCATGACAGATTCTGCATTGCACCAATTTTCACATGAATTCTTCCTTACCAATAGCATCATATCTAAATTAAATAGAGAAAAAGAGAATAATAAAATCACATACTCCTTTTGTCCGATACTATTTTCTTTTATTAAAAATAAGTAAATAAAGTAAACGAAATGAAAAAAACAAAATGAATAGATATAATGACCAAAATGCCCCTGACTTAACGTTAAAAGTAGATAGATAAAATGACCCTCGGGACACAGATGAAAGAAATAACTATATGGACTGAAGTGGCATTTCTGGCCAAACCACACGAACTAAAACCCTAATTCTTATTTAATCAGCTTGGAAAACATGTTTCCTCAAACTCTAATTCTTATTTAATCAGCTTCAAATTTTCTTTATCCATCGATTTGAAGATGCTCGCTTCCTCCATCGATTTCAAAAGGTAAGATGGTTATGTTAGTTTACTGAGTTTGTGGAAAAAAATTTGCGTTTCATTGTGGTTTTCAGTGATATTTGTTTGGATTCTTTTGTCTTTGGAAGTTGTTTTGTTGTTATTGAAACTGGTAAAAATGAAATTGCACCATATACTGGATTTTGAAGGTTTGAATTTTCTTCATTCGATATTAAATAGTATTACAAAATTCTGAGTTTGAAAAATATTAAAACTTAAACATTACAATTAACACTTCCTAGGATATCTATTTCTCTCGCCTTCTTCCATGCAATTTCATTTTTTGTTTTAATTTGTAGATCAGCTAGCATATCACAGGTCTTCTGATCCTGTTTCAGCAGATGTGTGATAAACTCTTCTGCTTTTTCTTTAAACTCTGATGGAGGAGAACAGACAACTTCATCCAGCAGTGCAATGCTACTCCACGTCTGCTTATAATATTTATCACTCACCAACGCAACTTTTTTGTTGAGTTCTTCATCTTTTCTCTGTTCATGGAGTGACCATCTTGAATATTCAATTTTAAGATCGGTAGTATCCGACCAGTGGTAGAAGGTTTTGCTTGCCATTTAGAAAGACTGTGAGTGGTTTTGGACGTTTTGTTTTAGGATGAAGGGTTTTTTTAAAATGAAGTCTTGATGTTTTCAAGTAGACTAATCATGATCCTTTATAGTGTTTGAAATATTTGATAGGGTAAACGAAGAGACGTCTGCTAATAAAGATCATCTTTTTTTGAAAGTTTAAATTTTGTTATTTGGTTTTCTAGATATTTAATTTTACTTGGTTTGCCATTAAAATTGATTTTTCAAAGGTTTTACATTAAAATGTTTGATAGGGTAAATGAAGAGACATGTTGGCCATATACACGTTTTTCATTATTAAATCATTAAATGTATCAGGTTTTTAAATATAAATTTTTATTTAATGGTTGCATTTAAATCTGACCTTTGGGTTGTTACATATCCTATATAATACCATTGCAAATTCAAATGTTGTTTCATCATACCCAGATTCATTCAGTGAAATAGAAGAGCAACTGTTATTGTTTTGCCTTAGTTCTTATAAATACATTAAAATGGAGTCACATACTTCTGCACAATCTGAGGATTTCAAGCAACGCTTTATTAAACAAATCGAAGAGCAAGTTTTTGCTGATAGGTGTACTCTTCAAGATTTGAAGAGGTGTTTTAACGGACTTCAACTTGGTCTACTGACAAGAGACCAACTTTCGAGAGACCTGAGGGCGATGCCGACTACTTTCGTTCGTGATCTGTGTGTTGCGAGTAATATAGAGTGTGGAGACAGAGACCTGGACTTCATGAGAAAGATCAGTGACATACATCGAGAAGTTCAGTGCTCTGTGGAGTTGAAGTTAAAGTTTCTTGATTCTTGCTATTAGAGTTTAAGTGTCTGATTAGTTTTCTTTTTTATATGTAATTGTTACTTTTTTTAATACTTTATACTTTAATCGTGTAACTTTTTTTATGACATTTTATTTTTGCTTCTTTTTATGAGTCTGAAGATAAAGAGACAGTGTTCCATTGTCGATAAATTAGAAAATCTTTCATCTGATTTTTTTTAAGATTGTTGTTTGGTACCATTTTCTCTATAGATATTACTTTTTCATGTCCTAATTATACAAATCCATTAACGTTTTCCTGTGTTTCATCCAAATCTTTGCTGGCTTCACTGCTCTAATTCAGGTATACAGATCATCCATGAAGATTTGTTTATTTATTGTGTTTTATTAGCATTTTAATGATTCTTTGTTAGTCACAGTTGATGATGATCATAGTATCTTACACATGGTTTTTGTGAGTTATCCACATATATATTCTGATTATATCTCTTAAATTCTTACTTGTATGTATCTTGATTTGCTTCAGTCGTTGAGTTTGTCTACGACCCTCCTGCGTCTGTTTCATTATAATTTTAGGTATGGTTTTAGGCTGAACAATTTTGTTTGGTTTTGTTTTAAATGCTAATTTTTTTTGTTTTGTTATAGGTTCTTCAAACACAAACCGACTTGTTCTCAGCTAACCGACTTTCTAAGGAAATGGAAAGACTGAATTGAAAGTTTACAAACAACTAAGTGCAATGTATCAATTTGAATGCATGTAATACCAGTCACACAAGAATGATTACTTTGGATCTCATACCTTGTTTTAGGAGTTTGCATTGTCTAATTTACCCTTGAATGAAAGCAATTCTTTGAAAAGACCCACCTGAATAATGTAGTAAACAATTAGTACACTTTAAAACCAACATATAGCATGGAAGTTTACCGAATACACAACCAATTAGTACACTACAAATTGCATTAAATCGAGCAAAAATACAGCACAAGGTTTACTTTACCTTAATATGAAGATCCTTATGGTCAGCCTCTGTATTTCATATATTATCATCATCATGGATTCCAAACCTATGCCGGATTCTGGAAAGCATTTTGTGCCACTTATACACTAATTTTACAAAATAAAAATAAATCTTAGAAATAAAAATTAATTTGCAAAAACAAAATATACAAAAAGGTAACGGTCGTCTTTTAAAGGGTAATATGACTGCATCTTAAAGACAGTGGTTGATTATTAATGTTAAGATGCAACCGTTTATATCTTTTCATCCAGAACTGAAGTCAATGTAACTGCCGTAAACCTACCTGCAAGTTAACAGATCGAATAAGAAATCAACTGTAAACTAAACACATTTTCAGATCAGAAAAGGTAACGATCGTATTTTAAAGGGTAATCTTACCTGTGGTTCACGGAATGGAGTCAGCGTATGACAAGAGGTTGACTTTCACAGGTTTTAGAAGCAGTTTGACCTCCAGCATTCTGGTCAACTATCTCGAATGACTTTACGAAAGCTTGAGATTTACAGTGGACAGAATCATCACTAACAATATGCACATCAGTCTCCACTGCAGCAGGCGGCAGATTCAAGTCAGACCTTCTTGCTACTGCTACACCACATACCAATAATAAATGCATAACATATTATTATTATTATCACCAGCATAACAAAATAATGTCAAGCATACCTTTAACCAAAGAGGGTCATGTAGTCTTTCACATTCACCGAATTTAGTTAACCTCACATGTTTCAACCCGGCCCACCATGCTCCAAAAGTTTCCTTCCACCTAAATGCATTGATTATATATTCTCCTTCAACAAAGTATCCGCCTAATTTAATCAAATCACTTAACATTCAAACAAAACACGTTGCATTAAACAAATACTTATTTGAAATCAATACGACGTGAGTAGCAAGAACAGTTAAATGGACACACATAACCACAAAATTCAATCTAAAACTCCTTCAAGACTCACTTTAGAACAAATTCAAATGCTAGTAAACAAACTTTGAATGAATTGAACGAACCTGTAAATATGTAATGAGTATACGAAGAACGTTAAATTATGCTGAAAGTCATCCAGGCACTAAATGTTCTTAACCTCTTATTATTAATAAAAGATTTGATTTTGATAGTAGCAATATAGTTTTGTAATCATGTTTAACGCAATTTTTTATAGAATATAATAAAGAATAAGAAATGTGTGTAGGTTGGCCCGACCCATTTTGACCACTTAAATACAGTTCATTTTGGGCTGAACCTGATTTGGCCACTTACCTATCCAACCTGTTAGCATCCGACCCACCCATTTATTCACTTGTAATTTATAATACAACTTGATGTTTACGGCATAGCAGTTTCTTGGCTGTTTGTTTTGTTCTACACGATTGTGCTCCAAATACTTATTATGATTCATATTATGGTGGGATGATGGCAGATTTCCAAATGTGAAACAGGAAAAACTAACACAATGATTTTAAACAGAATTTAACAATTTTATTCCAAATTTTGTGAAACAAAGAATGAAAATAGTGTTTTACATGTTCATTCAATCCAAATTTTTCTCTCTTAAAAAGAGAAAGATTCTTGGTGGTTTTAACTTTTAAGGCTTATTATTTATATTAGTTGCTGTTGCTATTGTAGATTTATTAACTGCATATTTTACTTCCGAAAGTCAATTTAATTTTATATAATTTCAACAAAACCATCAAAACCCTAAGCTTAAATTGAACATTCCTAAAACATCCAAAATTAAGGTCAATACAAATAACCTAATTTAATTCAACAACAAAAGCGGATTAAGTACACCTAACATTGAACTGTATATTTAAATCTACAGTTCTATACAATTATTATACAATTTCAAATATGAATAACCGTATGATTAATTAAAACTCGAGAAATAATAATACCTTCAAACTATAATTGGAGAAACCTTGAAAGCAGAGGGAGATTGGTGTGAACGCGCCACCGTCAACCGCAGAAAAACCCTTTTTTGCGGGTGTCCACCTTCAAACTTAAAAGAGAAGTGTCGCTTTAAGAAAGGCTTTCCAACAGATGACTTCATACTCGAACTTGAGCCCATCTTAGGGCTAATCTTATGATGATAATGATGATGATCGAACATAATATCATCCCTGTTCTTAAATCTTGAAACGCCTTCAAATTGCAGAAGTGTTTGATCGATCGGTGAAGTGATTTGTGAAGAAAAGCTGAGAATTGTAGAATCGAAATGGTGTGGAGAAAACTTGGGGAAGGAGGAACTCTTTTGGGTACAGTAAATGCTTTCTTTTTTATCGGGTACAACTTGAAAGTGGAGAAGGGTTTGAAACCCTAGATCAGACGGCCGGAGGCCATTGCTTGCTGCGGTTACTCTTCCTCAAAGCCATGGCTTGAAACCCTAGGGAGAGAGGGTTGGGTTTGAATTTTGAAAGAGGAACTCTGGATATATTTGAGAGTGAAAATTGAAATTATGGTTTGAATTTTAAAATTTTGAAAGTGGAGCCAATTTTGAAATTATGGTTTGAATAAAGTTGTTATTTATTAAGTAGATTTATTTATGTATTATGACATCAGCAAAACTTATATGGCATAGCTGGATAGTTGACACGTAGGCAAAATTACATCATCCTTACTTCTCCTTTTATAGATAAGTAGATAGATATATAAATAATAAATTAATATTAAATGTTATCCTAATTTATTAAAAATATAACTTTTTTATTAGTTGGTATACAAAATTATATTTATTCAACTCGTGTAAAACGCGCGGTTTTTAAAAATATAACTTTTTTTATTATTTACTATAAAAAGTTACATTTATATAACAAGTGTAATACACGAAGTTTTTAAAGATATAGTTTTTTATCATTTGCTATGTAAAATTAGATTTATTCAACACGTGTAATACACGGAGTTTTTAAGGATACATTTTTTTTATTATTTGGTAGATTTTTCAACCTGACTATACACGGGTTTTTTAAAGATACGACGTTTTTAGTATTTAATATACAAAATTGCATTTATTTAATATGTGTAATACACATGGTTTTTAAAAATATAACTCTTTTTTAGATCTATTCAATACGTGTAACATACGAGGTTTTTAAGGATGTAATATTTGTATTATTTGGTAGATTTATTCAACCCGATTATACACGGGTTTTTTAAAGATACGACGTTTTTAGTATTTAGTATACAAAATTACATTTATTTAATCTGTGTAATACACATGGTTTTTAAAGATATAACTATTTTTTATTATTTGATATATAAAATTACATTTATTTAACTCGTACAATATACGGGGTTCATAAAGATATAACTTTTTATTATTTAATATATAAAATTACATTTATTTGACCCGTGTAATACACGGGGTTCTAACCTAGTTTTAGCAATATTATATCATTTACAATATCACAAACCAATCTTCATTCAATCGTTATAAAATGTGCATAAGATTTCTAACAAATCAACATGTATAATTTATTTTGAACGGCGAATGATCACGTTAAAAAAAATGTATCATTTACAGAATGAGTGAGACTATGCAAAAGATTAAAAAATGGCTCATTCTATACGCACCCCCCCCCCCCCTCTTTCCTGATTATACCCCCCTTGTGAGAGGAAAATTGTCGGTCCCACACAGGCCCCACCTGTAAGTATGTGAGAGGAGGGGGTGAAAAAAGTAAATAGGGGGGTGTAGAAAGTAGCACCCTAAAAAATATAGGTTTTCGGGAGTAGGGGTGACAAATTCAGACATGTGTAAAAAAAGTATACTATGTAATTTTATACTTTTTTAAAGAGTTAATTACATAGATGGACTGGTTTATAGTTAGTTTCACCTTTGGGTACTAACTTTTTTTTAACAGATTTAGGTTTTATGGTTTCAATTTTGTAACACCTTTGCGTACTAACACCAAAATTATCAATATAATGACTAAAATACCCTTCCATTCTTTTTAATTTTATCAATGTAACACCTTTGGGTATTAACACCTAATTTTATTTAGGCAAATTGGATTTAAATAATCACAACTTTCTCAATTTGGCCGATAATAATCTCAACTCAGTTATTGGCCGATAATAATCCGCCGTCAAATATAGCTTAACGGAGTTAAGCTTTTTTTCCGAATTACAAAGTAATGTTTTATGGATTTTGATCAGAAAGAGGATACGAGTCGATTTATTTAAAACTTATCTCGAAACGATACTTCAAACGACTTGATTTTTGTTAATTGGAAGTTTAAACACCCGAATTGAAGCACCGGTTTCGCCGTTTGGGACAGTATTTCGAGGTAAATTTACATCAATCAACTCGTATCCTCGTTCTAATCAAAAGCCCTAAAACATCAGTTTGTAATTCGAAAAAAAAACTTAACTCCGTTAAGCTATATTTAACGCAGACTATTATCGGCCAAAAGTGGACCAGTTCGAATTATTATCGGCCAATAACTGAGTTGGGGTTATTATCAGTTAAATTAAGAAAGCTAGGATTATTTAAATCCAAGTTACCTTTTATTTAAGTTTAAATCAATTTTACAAAATCTATTTTTTTATTTTCATCTTTTTATTATATCTCTTAATTAACATAAAATCTATTTATTTTTTTATTTTTTATTTATAAATAAATTAAAAAAGTCAGAAAACGTCCGCTCCATTTTTTATTTATTAATAATATTACTAAATAGTGCTAGATAAATATTTGACTAATATTATGAATATATAAAAACTCTTTAAAATATAAATTAAATAATGAAACAAATGATAAAATAAGTATCTATTAAAATCCATAGCAATCTTGAAAACACAAGAATATAATATCTGAAAATTAGTTAAATTAATATACAAGATATGTAGCATAATCGAGAAAAAATGTTTAAACATAACTACAAGTAATTTAATATATTTTGTAGTAAAATCATAAAAATGTATAATCTAATCTGATTTGTTTGTTACGATCAATTACTTGGCACATTTTGAGTCAATGTGATTAAACCATGACGTCTCTATTTTATTTGTGTATATATTTGCTTAGGAAATACTTTAGTTCCGATGAGATACAATCTTTTATTATTATTGTTATTGGTTTTATATTATTTAATCCCATATACAAAAAATTAAAACTAAGTTTTATACATTAATCACGTGTAATACACATAGTTTTAACCTAATATCTTAATAATAATAATTTAATTGCACATTACCAACTATTATTATACCTATTGAATTATTTAAGATTTTGAGCAACTTCTATCGTGCTAAATTATTTATCATTTCTTAAAAAATTATACATAAATATTCACTTATAAAAAATAAATAGATTTTATGTTAATTAAGAGATATAATAAAAAATGAAAATAAAAGAAAATGATTTTGTAAAATTGATATAAACTTAAATAAAATTAGGTGTTAGTACCCAAATGTGTTACATTGATAAAATAAAAAAAATGGAAAGGGTATTTTAGTCATTATATTGATAATTTTAGTGCTAGTACCCAAATGTATTACAAAATTGAAACCATAAAACCTAAACCCGTTAAAAAAAGTTAGTACCTAAAGATGAAACTGACTATAAACCCTAGGGTCCATCTGTTTAATCAACTCTTTTTTAAATAACTAAAATTTAGGAGGCTAGGCTTTTTTTTTGAACGACAAAGAATCTCACATGTAAACTCACCCTACTTAGGGCTATGTCCAAGGTCGACTCCTCGACAGCCATGAGACCATCCCCCCGATGCGCGGGAACCTGATGCAATCCATAAACCCTCGCCTCCCGTCAGGTTCGAACCCGGGATTAAAGCCCCGATTCGTCCCTTCACCCAAATGTCCCTTGAAAATGGCCTAAGTGAGAATCAAACCTGCATCTTCACCAGGGAGGATAGACCAATTTACCACTAGACCAAGTTCCTAGGACAGGAGGCTAGGCTTTATCATTTCTCCTTCTTGGTACATAAAACATATTGTTGTGTTATAGATATAAGGCATAAAATAGTTAAACGAGTCGTATTTATATTTGATACATATTTTAATCGCATCGTCTCTGACATGTTAAACATGATAAGACATGTTTGGCCAGCCTACTTGGGTACAACTCTTCATTGATCGATGGTAACATCATGTGTATAAAAAAGATATCAAATAAATATGCGTTAACCGTATAAATACCCATATTAAAAAATTATTATCAAAGATAAAGGAGAAAAATACCCATCTTCAAAATTTTCAAGGTAACTGAAAACTGAAAATCGAATTGAACTTAAAAATGAAAAATTAACGTGTGTATGCACATTTGATTTCCTTGATCTAACCCGAATTGGATTTCTTAAAACCGAAAAAATAAATAAATTAACTTAGTTCGGTTTTAAAGGGTTTCAGCTTAGTTTTGTTTCCAGTTTATCGGTTTGTAACCAAATATTAAACTCGCATACATTGTAATCATTGTCTTTTTAAGATAATAGAAATCATAGCACTTTTCCTTTTTCCCTTAAAACGCATCACCAATATTCTGTTTCATTGTTAATGAAACTAACAAGAACTTCAATTTTGGTTTTCCATCGTACAATATCAGTACCTAAAAAATATGACAGTTGTTAAATTCGTGAGGCAGAATGATCGGATCGAGCTTTGGAACCGTATTCGATAACCGATCGTACCCCAAACCAGTTAAGAGACGGACCCGATAAATCCACAAAAAGCTAAATCAACCCTACCTCTCACGATCCAATTCTTAAGTTTGATACTGGCCAATTTTCGGTATTGGTTCCCAGGGCTAGTTTCGACTTTCGAGTTTCGACACCTTACATATATATATATATATATATATATATATATGTTATGAATGTAGGTCGGTTGCTAACAAAAACTATAAACTGAACTTATAAAATAAAGGTTGTTAACAAAAAAACTATAAAGGGAAAATTACGAAAATAATCGTTGACTAGTGACCACCATGACTTTCAAAAAAGGTTACCTCATACATCCTTGGAGCGACCTCTTAAGCACCTGAAGGGTCCATATGCAGACCTCCCAAACACCTAATAAAAATGGACACATGGCGTCTCAAATCTTGCAGGTGGGCACATACGCGTCCCATGCACTTCCAAACGCATTTAATGTCCTTCCAGACACATCTCATGCACTTCCAGACGCATCTTATGCCCTTCCAAACACATAAATGAAAAGATTTACAAAGACACATTCCGTACATGATGCGTCACTCCAAAAATACATGAGGTAGTCAAATCTGAAAATGATTTTGGTCGATGACATTCTTGTAATTTTCCTAAATTAAAAAAAAAAAGATAAAAGAAATTTAACCATACATCAAAATACTTTAAACTAAACTTTCTTGTACTTTCCTTTAGTTAATATATAAAAAACCAAAAAAAAAAGTCTAGAAAGTCCTATTTAGTGTTCACTTTCATCATCATCGTATCCTCCGTCCAAATCAACCCACTTTAACTTCTTCCTCCACCGCCGCCACCACAACTACCACCACCATGGCCACCGCAACCGCTTCACTCTCCTTCACCAGACTCCTCTCTTCCGCCACCAAACCCCACCGCTCCTTCACCCACCCCCACCGCTCCCTCTCCTTCAAACCCCTCAAATTCTCCACCAAAATCTCCGCCACCATCTCCGTCGGCGACAAACTCCCTGACGCCACCTTATCCTACTTCGACTCCTCCGACGAACTCCAAACCACCACCATCTCCGACCTCACCAAATCCAAAAAAACCATCTTATTCGCCGTCCCGGGCGCCTTCACCCCCACCTGCTCCCAAAAACACCTTCCCGGATTCGTGGAAAAATCCGGCGAGTTAAAATCTAAGGGTGTGGATACAATCGCGTGTGTTTCAGTTAACGATGCGTTTGTGATGAAGGCTTGGAAAGCTGATTTGGGAATTGGGGATCAAGTGCTGCTGCTTTCTGATGGGAATGGGGAGTTTACTCGAGCCATTGGGTGTGAGTTGGATTTGAGTGATAAACCGGTTGGGTTAGGGGTGAGGTCCAGGAGGTATGCTATGCTTGTTGAAGATGGGGTTGTTAAGGTCTTGAATCTTGAAGAAGGTGGGGCTTTTACTTCTAGTGGTGCTGAGGATATGCTTAAAGCTGTTTGATTGAGGCTTGTTTTGTAAGTGGTTGCTGCTCACCTGCTTGTTTTTTTTTTTTTTTTTTGGGTTAATAATGTGAGTTGGATCATGGATATGTTGGATGTTGAATGTGTAGTTGAGGTAATTGGTGGTTTAGGATGTTTGAATTGATAAAATAAAACAAAGTTCATGTAATTGCTCATGAATGTATGATGATTTAGTTTGTCATATTGAAAAGTTCATGTAATTGCTCATGAATGTATGCATGATATTTGACCGATATTGGATCGATATTTGACCGATATATCACCGATTTTCCCGATATCAGTACCTTTCTTCTTAGTTCTAGCCTATGCAGTTAATATCGGTGATATATCGGTCCCTTAGTAAAATATCGGTCAAAATATTGGCGATATTTGACCGATATAACCGATATATCACTGAATTATTGGTGTTAAATTGCTATATATATAAATTCTGCATTATATTAAAATTACCGATATTCCACCAATATCTCACTTAGATAACCTGTATTTCAAATATCGGTCCTGTACCGATATCCGATATTTTACCGCATTAACTGCATAGGTTCTAGCATTCGTCTTTCTTGTTATTGCTGCTATTAGTGTTTTAAGTCTTAATTGTTAGTGTTTTAAGTCTTAATCAGTTCCTACTTGCTACAATTGTTAGGGTTTTGCAAGTTGCAAAATGTTAATTTGTTAATGGTAGGAGATTATACTGAATTGTTAGTGTTAAATTGCTATATGTATATTAATTCTGCATGAGATTAAAATTACCGATATCCCACCACGATCACCGGTATCTCAAATGTTGGTTCTTGACTCATATCTGATTTTTACCGTATTAACTACTTTAGCCCATAGAAACAGTCCCATATGTTCAACAGAAACATATAGAAAAAACTTAAGAAGCACCAACACAGAGAAATTAAATCAGGAAATATAATCAACATTTGAAAATAACATTTACCTGTCAACACATGAGAACTCATTCCAAAAGATGTTACATAATATAGTCATTTGTAGGGCTGCAAATAAACCAAATGTTTGGCAAATAGTTTGTGAAGTGTTCAGCATGAAGTTCGTTTGTGTTCGTTCATGTATTAAACAAACGAACACGAACATGAACAGAGTCCGTGTTCGTTCATTTATGTTTGTGAACGTTCGGTAATGTGTTTGTTTGTATTTGATACTTCAAAATTCAGACAAATGATATATCTAATAAGTGTCGGTGTATTATATATTGTGTTCATGAACATTAGTTCATCCTCATTTGTGTTCATCAACGTTCGTCTTCATTCGTTGTCTGAAATTAACAAACGAACACGAACAAGTTCATTTCTTTAACAAACGAACACAAAAATAAAATCTCGTTCGGTAAGTGTTCAGCAGCAGTTCGTGAACACATATATTTCTTAACAAATGAACACGAACAAGGTCTTGTTCGTGTTCGTTCGGTTCGTTTGCAGCCCTATTCATTTGGCCTCGGAACCATAATCTGATATACAAGCAAAAACAATCAACATTTGCAGACAATATGTCCATTAAACCATCACAATCAAGTCAAATGTTTTTTCTTAAAAAAAATAGAAATCAGTTGAGACAAAATGACATCAAGTGAATTGGGTGACTTCCAAGTTCCAACATACACTTTCCTTCCTTCTAAGCTATTTTTTTTACCCTATTGACCCATTAGAAACAAAACATTAGCCAAAACGACTCATTCATATTAGTAAACAAGGCGAAATGCCACTCTTTTTAACCAGAACTGTAGTATTATGTTTCCCCATTGTTGTTTCACAGGATCTAGAGCATTCCATGCATACCAGCAATAACCCAATTGACTTTGTTTGATATTCAAGTTTTATCTTTTTCTAGATAGTTTGATGTTCATACATGAACTGTTTGAACCACAATTCTGAGAAAAACAAGTGATAAGCAAAAACGATAGCTGACCGATAAACATAAGTTGACCACTGCAGAAGTCAACCTTAATAGGACTGCGTAATTTGAAAGCCTTGGAAGAACTTTTTTTCTTCTAAATCTAGTACAACTGATAATGGTGAGAGTTCTTCCACTTGTGCTTTGTGTTTTTCAACTGCTATTTTTTTTTAAGTTTATTTTACCCTCTTGACCCATTAGAAACCTTTTAAACTTATATTTAAAGTGATCATGAAATACATGTTTCATTCTCCTTCACTTTTAACTCCTTTAATGGCAAGTTGTCTTCTTTTCTTGTTATTAAGTACTTTTTTGTGGTATGAACACTTGCATGGTTGTCAATAGTGACAAGTTACCTATATATTCAGTGGCGAAACTTGAGATTTCCGACCGGGGGTCGAAAACGTATATACCAAAAAATTTCTATAAAACCGGGAGGTCGAAAACGTATATACCAAAAAATTTCTATAAAATCGGGAGGTCGAAAACGTATATACAAAAAAATTTCTATAAACCGGGGGGTCGAAAACATATATACTCAAAAATTTCTATACGAAAATTACGTACTCTCCACTACTGAGCGAAAAGTTCGGGGGTTTTATTCAGTTGAACGTCGTGTCACTCTCTATGCCAGCGCGGGCCCTATTGTAATAACTAATAAACGACCGTCTGGCCTTACACTCTGTTCCTGAGTTTAATAAAAGAAAGAAAAGAAAAGAAATAGAGTTTAGTAGAGAAAAGAAAGGAACAAATAAAAATTATTGTGTGTTCCAGAGTTTCAAGTAAAGGAAAGGAAAGAAGTGAAAATAAACATTTTTTTTGCATTCCCGAGTTGAGAGGAAAAGAAAGAAAAGTGATAATTTTACGATTATACCCTTTTAAGTAATACTAAAATAAAAATAACCCACACATTCTCGTCTTCTTTAATCAAAATTTTCAACAGAAAGACCCACACAAAGGAGAAGACGCTCAAAATTGGATGTGAAATAGGAATGTGATGTTACCTGGGAGATGAACAATAGATCGCTGAGGAGAGCACAACAGGTTACAGATCGAAACAATGATGGAACAGTTGCAATTGTGGGGATAGATGATGGAAGGTGGCTTGAAGATTTGGCGGGTTGTGGGAGATATACCTGCCATATGTTTTACAAGGGTAAAAAAGGAAGTGAATTAGAAATATGGTTTTTAATTATTCTGTTCTCTCCCAATCACCCCAATTTGGAATGAAACAATTCAACCCTAAAAACCCTCCCCTATCTCTTCTCTTCTTTTCTTTTCTTCACGTAATAAAATCTCTGGAACACCATTACCCTCTTCTTTCCTTATAAATTTTTTCTCTTCTCCATTTAAATGGATCTCTGGAACACAGTGTTAGTGGGACCGAACCTCCAATGGGGAGGTGTGTTGAGTTGATTTAGATAATTTGTCGTTAAAAGAAAACTAGTTAAAGAGGGAACTGATACAACGTAATCAATATGACACAAATGAAGCGACGATTTTAAGCAAGTAGACAAAACCAGAATGAAAATTGGTAAAAAAATCATTGATCGAGTGGTTCCACTGGTGGCATGATAATACTCTAATGATCCGTTAATGATTCAAATTTTGCCATTCAAAAAAGATCATTGATGCTTACCTCATCCACTTTCAGGTCCATTAGTTTTAATTCCGGCCAATTGAGCCTTAAAAAGATATTTGTCATGGTTTTGACTCAACGAAGGTGTATCATATTTAACTATTTATCTTGTTAAGTATTTGTGTCCATTAAGCACATCATTTGACAGAGGATTACAATGAGCAATTATACATATGTGGGGTTAGAAGAGGCATGCACTTCTATGTTTATCATTAGGGTGTAAAGAGTGGTTAAACACTTGAGAGTGGCAAACTAAAAAATCAACCAATGAGAGTGTGCCATGTCAAAGTGGTAAACTATGCTCAAAAGTGTTGGCAATGGTTTAGACACTTGGTGAAAAGTGGTAAACTATTTTTTTTTTTAAAAGAAAAATGTGTGATTGGTTGATATTGGAATGGACCTCACCTCACACTACCCTCTCTCTCTCTCCTACAATCATCTCCCCACGTCGGCATGCCCTCCCCGATTCAGCAAACACCCCGCATCGGTAAAGGGTCGGCGTCAGCGTTTGCCGCGCGGCAAAACCGTTTGCCGAGCCCTTTACCGAGGCCACACCGTATACCCTTAGGCCTCTTTCTTACTCATGTTCCCACTAATATAAGATTTTCAATGCTTTTTTTTTTTAGTTTTATTACAAATATATCTTTCTAAAATTAGAAACCATCTACGATTTTGCAAGAACATAATGATTTCACCAAATTAACGTTCTCGATATGCAAACCACCAATAAAATCATTCGTACATCCATTCGAATCACTAAATTCCTAAAATGTACATCATGCAATGTTTTGATTGAACTATAAAGAAGATATAACCAATTTCGTAAACAACTTAAAAAAATAATTGAGTTACTTCCAGGTTAAAAATAAAATGTTCATATTTTAATAATACTCACATCATATGTGAAGAAGAAACGGCTTCAAACGCATGATATAATACTTAGCACAACAACTATAGTACTTCAAAGGAACACCCGCTCTGTAATTCCACGGTGAAAAGAATGAACTATCATAAAACAGGAACGATATCAACGAGAATAGGTTAAATGTTGTTTCTTGTCACAAATTGACGCCACGATCGTCTTTGCTGGAGTTTCTCACATCTCACCATGGCTATGGATATGTTGGATTGATGGAATTTGGTACTTTTTCTTTACAATATCTACCATTTATATAATTATGAGATGTTTAGAGATGTCACATATATTGGCGGGTCCTAATTTAACAATATTTATTTATTTGGGTCTACAAAATACTGAATATATGTAAAAGAAATCTACTGGCTAATATAAGATGTGTGAACGGTGATTGTTGTCCACTGTGTCAAATCACATGTTACACATGGTTTAAGCACATGGTACAACCCCTTAAGGATGACTTTTTTTTAAACTTACATTATGGCCCCTCTTAAAGTTACATTATTTCACCTTCAACTTTATGTAGATTTATCATTCAAACCTTATATTGTTTTACTTTTTTTTGCCCAACCAGAAGTTGATACATGATCCATTCATATTTTTTCCTCTTGTAACATTAAAGTTTAAGCCCATGTCGATTTTGTCATGTAGCTTACGAGCGGCTCGACTCGTTTACATCTTGAAAAAACATGATATGCACAAGTTTAAGCAATAAAAAAGACACCTTATAAATATATACTCAAACCAAAGCAACTGGATCTTTTTACCATCAAACCAGTGCTTAACCTTGTTGTAGAACGGCAACTTACACTCTCTAATTCTACTATTAAACTACACCTTTTTTGTTCACCACGAGGATAAAATGTTCATATTTTAGTAATACTCGCATCATACGTGAAGAAAGAATCGGCTTCAAACTGCATGATATAATACTTAGCACAACGACTACAGTACTTCAAAGGAACACCTTGGCACCGTTCCGCTCCGCCAGGCCAAAGACCCTTTGATAACTAGTGGATATGCAACTAACTAAAGAATATCTAATGTTAGTTAGGCCGGAGGGTGTGGTGGCGCCCCTTAGGCCACATCACCGTCTATAGCGCTCCTAGGCGCTATACATCCACACCGCTAGATTTAAGAGGGGGCGCTATACAAGGGGCTCCCTCATGTTAACGCCAAAAATGAAAGGTTCAGGTGGGGCCCACTAGATTTAATCCAATGAAATCTTTTTTTTTTTTAATTTTGTTTAATAGGGGGCTCCATCCACACCATGCAAATTAAAGGGGGCTCCATCCACACTATGGATCCTACGTGTCGCTTACGTGACCTGATAAAGCCTCTAGGGGGCTCCAACCACACCCTCCAGTCTTAGTATGGTTGAGTTTGTAACAGTACTAATAGGCTGGTTCCTGATACCAGTCAAGACCTCTGCATTTTGACCCATGTTGACTTTAGCAAAGCCTGAGTTCCTGATACTAGTCAAGACCTCTGCACACGGGTTCATATTCATAAAAACTGATGATTATCAAACTCGGTAACTTACCACTGTTTTAACACATAAACATAAGAGATATTTTTTGTCAGTATTTTTAGTAGGTATGTTATGTATAGACCCAGATCATATACAAACACTCCGACAAATAAGTAACCATTTAAAAGTATATTTTAGTTCATATTAACATATAAACAAAGGACAAATGTTTTATTTTGTGTTCGTATAGATATTTTCATGTAATGAGACAAATAAAACCACACATTACTAGATTGACACGACAAATTATGTAATGCAATTTGAAACATTTAAAACTAGTAGTCATTTATTTTTTTCGTCAACTATTATATTTTACAACAATAAGGTGTTGGTGCATATTATGTGACAACAGCTTAATAGTTTGATTATTTAGTCTTTGGATATTTTGTATTGGGCTTAGCTTATTGGTTAGTGAGTTATTTGTTGTAATGGGCTTGGAAAATGGCCTAGCCCAGTAGGAAGCCCAGTTCACAGACATGTGGTATATAAACATGTTTTGTGATTAGGGTTTTAGTTAGTCAGAAGAGGTTAGAGAATATTAAGAGAATTCTAGAGAGAGAAAACGTAGAGAGTGAGAAAGAATTCGAATTAGGGTTCTTTAGCAAGATCACAGAGAGAGGCTGTGAGATTGTGAGGTCTTGAATTGATTGTAAACTGCAAGTTGGATAATCAATAGAAGTCTCGTTTGATTGTGAATTATGTTTCTACTCGCTTCTGTAACAAATCTGATCTAGAGGATTCCGCACTCTAGGTTAGATATACAATTCTGTGACGATCCGTACGAACCAGGGGATCTACATAAGGAGATTATACTTTATAGGCTGTGTTGAAGGCAGAATCACAGAACACCGTTTCGTGGCTAGCCAGACTGTGTTGAAGTTAGAATGAGGGAAAGTCACTAAGCATGAAAAAACTTGTGCTAAGAATCAACATGTCTTCATTCCCTTTACCTTTGATACTTTTGTGTCCCTTGCTCCTAAAGCTGTCGGTTTCCTGGATAGAGTGCGAAAAGCCGTGCACAACAATTTCTAGACGCCGAAGAACCAGATTTTATTTTCAGTAGAATTGGATTTGCTATTCAAAATGGATGTGCGGCGCACAAACTGTTGGAATCAAAGTAAGAAAATTGATAAGAGATAAGGATAAAATCTTCTGAAATTTTGAAAAGATTTGGTTCTAGCAAATTTGCTGATTTCGGATAATTACTCTGGCAGACCAGCGAATTTGTGACCTAGCAACACGGTGACCGGCGAAATTAAAATCCAAATGCGACTTTGGTAACCGTGTAATTTTCCTCAGCGACATTATTACGGTGATCGGCGAAGTTACTAGACGTCGTTTTAGAGAAATTAATAACCAGCGAATTTGGACTAGCGAAATTATCCAGCATAATTAAACATTAGCGAAATTGTGTTGATCAGCCAACATAATTAACTAGCATATTTAGCAGCGAATTTAAGTTAACTAGCATAATTATATTTACTCTACCAGCATAATTATAATTACTCTACCAGCATACTTATAATTACTTTATCAGCATATTTAACTTGGTTAACCAGCATAATTAGCGTGACCCAGCGAAATTAACTTGGTTTGCCAGCGAAATTAGTAGAGGAATTAAAAGGTGGAGTATTTATTTTTGTAGAGGAATTAGATACGTATAGAGGATTTAACGTTTTCGTGAATAGAATTTGATCCGTAGCTCATCTGACTAAACCGTTTGCACGGTTGGATTCGTTAGATTTTTAGGACAAAAAAACTCTGGAATTTTCCGAAATAGGTGTTTGACATTATATATCATTGGATTCGTTTTTTCGAGACGATTCTAACGGTATAATTTGGTAAAAACAGTTTTCGGAAAAATATTGTACGGTTTTATCAGTACGGTTACGGTAAAACGTGTTTAAAGATGGTTAAAGTGGACAATGTTGGTGAGAAAGTTAAAAAGTGGCCAAAGCTTACAAATGTTAAAGAATATGGTGTCTGGAAGGAGGAGTTTGAATCGGTTGTGAAGAGTGAAGATACCAGAATGTGGTATTTTTTGATAGATGGATATGTTGCTCCTACACGTCGTGTTGAAGGAAGGATAAAAGTGATTTCTTATGACAAGATGGATGAATATGAGAAACTTATGGTTAATACTGAGAAGAAAGCTTTAGCAGTGATCAAGATGTCCTTGCCTGAGGGAATTAAACATACCATCAAGCACTATGGGACTTCTAGAGATCTGTGGGAAGCTTTAGAAAAACGTTACTAGAGTTCATCTAGACAAAGTGTAGAAGAGAAGAAGAAAGCAGATGAGGAGAATGTTGAGAAGAAGGCTGCAAAAGTTTCAAAGTGCAATAAAGGTGTGAATGAACTTACAACAGAGGTGAAGGTAACATTAGAACCTGTAAGTCATACATGTCATAATTGTACTGAACGTCTGAACTACAGGATAAAGTTAACAGACTATCGGAGCAGAACAAAATTCTGTTAGCTGAATTGGAAAAACTGAAAGAGTCAAATGTTCTTTTAATTAAACGAGAGTCAAATTGTTTAAACAAACTCGAGTCAAATGAACAGGAAATTAGCAGTTTAACAAGCAAAGTCAATGAACTGTTACAGGTCATTGATTTAGCTCGTGAAACTGTGAAGGATAAAACTAATGAATTTTCTGATAAGTGCAGGGAATTAGCCGTTGCACAAGACCAAATTGATGAACTTAAAGGAAAGTTAGACAAATTTGGAAAATCATCATTAGTTAGGACTCAAATTCAAAAAGGGCAGAAAAAGAGTAATGATAGAACGGGAGTGGGGTTTAGTAAAGCTTCATCTTCTAAGGATCAAGATTACTCTTTTCTGCCTGATGAGAATGAATTAACTGATTTTGTGCCTACTACACCAGCTGTAGTGGACCCGATAGCTGTGGACTTGCCTCATAGTCCAGTTTCTTTGAAAGAATCTATTGAGTCTAACAGTACACCTCATCAATCGGATGACGATACTGAAAAGGAAAAGAAGAAAACATTTAAAAAGAGAAATTATAAGACAAAATCTTGTTTTAAATGTCACAACAAAGGGCACGTGGCGAGTTGTTGTCCTTTAAAGAAAAATAAGCAGAAAGTTGATGAAGTTAAGGAAGGGAATAGGGTTGGTTTGAATAATAATGTGCAACCACATTGTCAATATAATCAACTAAGATTTCAATCTAAAACTTCAACATCAAGACGATTTGATAGACCAAGAAGCAATTTTACACAATTTAGTCATTTTAATGGTAAATCAAATCGGTTTCAAAGTCAAAATAGAAATTTTGGATATCAAAATCGATACCAGTCTTCTGGTAATCGAAATTTTCAAAGAAGAAATGAATATAGGGGTTTTAGTAACTCAAATGTTCAACAAAATCCAAAATTTTTCCAAAATTCATGGTTTAATAATGGGAGAAGAAGGTATCAAGATAATAATTTTCAAAGGTCAGAAAATCCGAGATTTTATTGGAACTCTTGTGATCAAAGACCTAGTGGAAGTTATAAATCTTTTTCAACAACGGGTAAGACATCCAAGACACCAGTAAGGTGTGATGGATATTGGTTAGAAGCATCTTATACGGATTTACATGGTCGACCCAAAACCGGACAAGTTTGGGTTGTTAAGTCTAACTAAGTTGTTGAGAATATGCAGGATGACCAAGAGGGACTGTTGATGTGTTCAACAGTGGTTATTCCTGTAAAGCATCTGAGGTGAATAGTAGGTTAACATGGGTAACGAACTATTTACTTCAGTGACTGTTATGATTGTTCTAAACTTTAACATTGAAAAACTTATTGTTAGGTTAAAGTGGGAGTCTGTTTGTGTTTGTAAATTTGTGTTTTCAAAACTTTCTCCATAAAAACAAAAATTTAGGGGGAGAAATTTTCCTAAGCCAAAAAGAGTTTAGTTAGTGCGTGTGTTTAGGGGAGTGAGTTATAAATTAAAAGTATTTTAAAAATCCAAAAATATTGAAAAATGAAAAAACATAAAAAATTGAAAAATTGAAAAAAGAGATTTCATGGTGTGAAAAAAAAAAGAAATGATAGTACATCAGCAAGTTAGACTGTCACACTCAAACTGAATTAAATTGCTTAAGTGTGATAGCAGCTTCATCATACGATGTACCAGTAGGCAAAAAACATGAAATAATCAACTTACCAATGTGATATAAACCTAAACGAACTGAATATGAGTGGGGAACACATCAGTGGTGTATGGTTTAATGACCTTAAATCTGGCGTTGATAGATTGCCAAAATCTGAGGTTTTGGGTCTTTATACTATTATTTCATCTGGGGATATCAGGGCTGTCCTTCTGCTGCATCCAGATACATGCTGACCTAGGCACAACCAGGATATTTTAAAAAAGCTAAAAATGCCAAAACCCATAAATGAAGAAGCTCTTCTAAAGAGTCATTCAAAAAATGCAAAAAGCATAAATCGTACCAAAAATGGTATTTGTCTTAGCCCTCGTAAGATATTTTGGTCTCTTTGCTGTACGGAAGTATTGACTTGATCACCAATTATCTAAACGTTGAAAAAATAAAACGGATGAATTCAGTATACTCACCTACTACGATGAATCTTTGTGCATACCTTGATCGCGGGGGTATATACTGAAGTGGGACACACTAATATATCAGAATAATAATATTACCTTAACGTATCATACGGTAATGGTACTTGAAATGTTCATGCATTTTGTTTAAGTGGACAAACACACTGGTAATCATCTTGGACTGCTTTTCACGAAAAACTATATAAAGAATTATCTAATAGTGTGAAAACATTTTGATTTGACTGATATGATCTTCTTACACGTGATTCTCACAAAAAGATGTAATTGTAAATATTTTTTAGTTTAGTTTAGTTTGTTTTGAAAAAAAAATTCAAAAATTCCAAAAAGATTTATTTTTAAAAGACTTCCATTTTGAACTGACAGGTAGTTGTTTTTGCATATCTAGATAAAATATTGGTTTATCTTTAAATGTGAAAAAGACTAATGGTTTTTCGAGATACTTGCTTGTGTTGCTAAACAGATTAATGCAGTTATCAAAATGAAGTGCAGAATACAAGTAAAGTGCAGATTGATAGTGAAGTGTAGAATGTGTGAAGATACATGGTAGGATCCTTCTACTACATTGCAGAGAGATATATGGAAGAGTTGCTTGCTTAATCAAAGATTGCTAGCTAACTGATCTACAACGAATGAAAGTTTTGGAGATTGGAAGCATCAGCTAAGGGGGAGTCTGTTGATGTCAGAAACTGTGTATCTGACGCTATCCAAAGACCAAAAGAACACATGATGTTTGAAGAAAAAGTTACACTATGAAGCTATTGTCAAGGGGGAGTCTGTTGGTGCATATTCTGTGACAACAACTTAATAGTTTGATTATTTAATCTTTGGATATTTTATATTGGGCTTAGCTTATTGGTTAGTGAGTTATTTGTTGTAATGGGATTGGAAAATGGCCTAGCCCAGTAGGAAGCCCAGTTCACAGACATGTGGTATATAAACATGTTTTGTGATTAGGGTTTTAGTTAGTCAGAAGGGGTTATAGAATATTAAGAGAATTCTAGATAGAGAAAACGTAGAGAGAGAGAAAGAATTCGAATTAGGGTTCTTTAGCAAGATCACAGAGAGACTGTGAGGTTGTGAGGTCTTGAATTGATTGTAAACTGCAAGTTGGATAATCAATAGAAGACCCGTTTGATTGTGAATTATGTTTCTACTCGTTTCTGCAACAAATCTGATCTAGAGGATTCCGCACTCTAGGTTATATATACAATTCTGTGACGATCCGTACGAACCAGGGGACCTACATAAGGAGATTATACTTTATAGGCTGTGTTGAAGGCAGAATCACAGAACACCGTTTCGTGGCTAGCCAGACTGTGTTGAAGTTAGAATCAGGGAAAGTCACTAAGCATGAAAAAACTTGTGCTAAGAATCAACATGTCTTCATTCCCTTTGCCTTTCATACTTTTGTGTCCCTTGCTCCTAAAGCTGTCGGTTTCCTGGATAGAGTGCGAAAAGCCGTGCACAACAATTTCTAGACGCCGGAGAACCAGATTTTATTTTCAGTAGAATTGGATTTGCTATTCAAAATGGATGTGCGGCGCACAAACTGTTGGAATCAAAGTAAGAAATGAAAGTTGCACCCCCTTCAATAAAACTCTCTTGGGCATTTGACAAAGCCTTAACCAAGGCCTGTGCCACATCATAGGAACACCTTCAAACTTCTTAATACAATGAAATACTTGTTTCTATGCTACTTCACTTTTAACTTATTTAGTGGCAAGTTGTCTTCTTTTCTTGTGGTATGAATACTTGCATAGTTGTAAACAACGAATATCGGTCAATAGCGACAAACTACATATATACTACGTAGTGATAGCGACGAAATAGTGTCCGCTTTTTCATGTTTAGCGATAAAGTAGAGAAACCAAAAAACACATGTAATCGAGCAGTGGAGGTGAGGAAAATACAGGAAAAATACATGTTATAAGAATAAACCTAAGGCATCCAACAGTGGAGATAAGAAAAAAATGAAAACAAAAACATAAAATAAAAATGCCGCTATATGTTATATACTATATACATATGGCACGCTACGTAGCGCGCAATAGCAACTGTGAATATTTGTAAAGGGGGGCTATTTTTTCTCCTTGCTTAAGTTATTGTATATGCTTGTATTGTTATTATTAAATGAATTAATACTCTTAGTTAATCATAAATGAACACTCGATAATTTTCATATGACATATTTATGTCTTTTTTATTTATTTATTTAATGCATTGGTGACTACAAGATTTCTTTTCAATCATCCAATACATATATTTTACCATATTATTTGTTATAAAATGCATCAATATAACTTCTCTTCTCTTGATTGCCAACTCTTTCACCTCTCATAGCCGTTATCTGAGCCACAAAAAATGAGTAAATTAAAAATCACAATGTAATGATAAAACCATCAACCATCATAAACAGGAAATGATACATATATATATATATATTTTCACTTTTCATTATAAGTTTTACTAACTCTAATCAAAAGAGTAAAATAAATCTCTACAAGTCAAAGCAGGCTACTATGGTATTGGTCGTTTAACTAGTTAAACAGTGAACTGATTATATTCTTCGTTTAGTTACGACGTAATCAATATGACACAAATGAAGCGGCGATTTCAAGCAAAGTAGACAAAACCAGAATAAAAATTGGTAAAAAAATTCATTGATCGGGTGGTTCCGTTGGTGGCACGATAATACTCCAATGGTCCGTCGGTGATCCAAATTTGCCGTAAAAAAAATTCATTGATGCTTACCTCATCCACTTTCAGGTCCATTAATTTTAATTCAGGCCAATTGAGCCTTAAAAAAAATTATACATATGTGGGTTTAGAAGAGGCATGCACTTCTACTGTTTATCATTAGCCTTCTTTCCTACTCATATAAGATTGTCAATGCTTCATCCTTAAAAATAAAAAAGAGGTCAACTTTCAATTTTGACTTGAGATGTGACTTGTTTTTTTTAATTAAAAAAAAATCATATTTTGGGGATTTTGCAAAATATAAACCCTAAAATTAAAAACCATCTACGATTTTGGCAAGAACATAAGGATTTCACCCAATTAACGTTCTCGATATGGAACACGCCAATAAAATCGTTCGTATATCTATTCGAATCACTAAATTCCTAAAATGTACATCGTGCAATGTTTTGATTGAACTATAAAGAAGATCTAACCAATTTCGTAAACAACTTAAAAATCAATTGAGCTAATTCCAAGTTAGAAATAAAAAAGTTCATAATTTTATAATACTCACGTCATATGTGAAGAACGAATCGGCTTCAAAACTCATGATATAGTGCTTAGCACAACGACTACAATACTTCGGAGGAACACCTGATCTGTGATTCCACGGTGAAAAGAATGAACCATCATAAAATAAAAACGATATCAATGAGAATAGGTTAAATGTTGTTTCTTGACGGAAATTGACGCCACGATCGCCTATGCTGGAGTTTCTCACCATGGCTATGAATAACACTTGGATTGATGGTATTTGGTACTTTTTATTTATAATATCTACCATTTATATAATTTTGAGATGTTTATAGATGTCACGTATATTGGCGGGTCCTAATTTAATAATAAATATTTATTTGGGTCTATATAATATTGAATATATCTAATAGAAAACGGTGATTGTTGTCAAGTGTGTCAAATCACATGTTACACATGGTTTAAGCACATGGTACAAACCCTTAAGGATGGCTTAAAAAAACCCCTTACATTATGCCCCCTCTTAAACGTAGCACTTGATAATGTATATATGTGTGAGTGTTCTCGGGCAAAAGTGAAAGTGTACTAATTTTAACGTTATTTTACTAATTTCGTGAAAATAACGTTAAAAGAGAGGGATGGTTAAGCATGCATCATGTGGTGGCGTTGATAGCCGAAAGACAAGGGGTACATGCACCAACCGCCCTCTGTCTCAAGTGTTGATTGTTACGTACCTTATGTCCAAGGCTTGATGCAAAACCACTATTGAGCTGGGGGTCTCACTGGAAGAAGTCTCTCTATTCCTACCGGGTAAATGTAACTACATCTTAACCTCCTCACACCCTACCTTAGCTTTTCTATTGGTGGGATTTAGTGAGTATGATGATGACGACGACGACGACGACATTATGCCCCCTGTTAAAGTTACATTATTGTACTTTACCATTCAAACCTTATATTGTTATACTTTTTTTTTGCCCAACCAGAAGTTGATACATGATCCATTCATACTTTTTTCTCTTGTAACATTCTAGTTTAAGCTCGTATCAATTCTCTCAGGTAGCTTACGAGCGGCTTGACTCGTTTACATCTCGAAAAAAAATGACAATATATACACAAGTTTAAACAACATAAAAGATACCATAAAAATTATATACTCAAACCAAAGCAACCGGATCTTTTTACCAACAAACCAATGCTTAACCTTGTTGTAGAACGGCAACTTACACTCTCTGATTCTACTATTGAACTACACATTTTTTTGTTCACCACGAGGATCGAATCCCCACCACTTGAAAAGACAAAACCTTATCCAACATCTTGGCACCGGCTGCACGCTAGGCCAAAGACCCTTTGATAACTCGTGGATATGTAACTAACTAAAGAATATCTGATGTTAGTATGGTTGAGTTTGTAACAGTACTAAGAAGCTGGTTAGCAGTTTGAATTCTTCATTTTACCCTTAACTCCCATAGTCCCATCCATAGACTAGACAGGAACTTTAAAGCTACCAATATTCATGTAATTTCTTCCAATAATCTCACCTCCCAACTGTTTTAACTACTTCTAACAGATTCAAGTTAGTGATTTAACTACCTTTACAACCATAATTTTCATTCTAGCCAAATTAGTTATGCATCCCTTTAAATTCCATATATAACACCATATTAGATAACAAAATCAAGACATAATGACCCATGTTGACTTTAGCAAAGCCTGAGATCCTGATAACAGTCAAGACCTCTGCACACAATAGAATAAGATTACAGCAATTATATGGGTTCATGCAGTGGCGAAGCTTGAGATTTCCGACCGGGAGGTCGAAAACGTATATACCTAATTATAAAGCGGGGGGGTCGAAAACGTATATACCTAAAAAGTTCTATACGAAAACTACATACCGGACACTACTGAACGAAAAGTTCGGGGCGTCGGGCGCCCCCCGGCCCCTACAAAGCTGCGCCCCTGGGTTCATGTTCATAAAAACTGATGATTATCAAATTCGATAACTTACCACTGTTTTAACACATAATATTAGTATTTTTAGTAGGTATGTTATGTATAATATGACAAATACGTAAACATATAAAAGTACATTTTAGTTCATATTAAACAAAGGAAAAATATTTTATTTTAGTGTTCATATTATTTTCATATAACTAGTTAATTTTCCGCCCGCACGTTGCGGCGGTGATCCAATGACTGCAAAACGCGTGTCAGCAATGGCAAGCAGATACCGAATATCAAAACATAAACAAAAATAACGTGGTAAGGATAGTCACTCCGTCCTAAAAAATGATTTTAAATAACCTAATGTATAATAATAGGACCCACACGTCCTACACGTTGAAGATTCGGTTGTTTTCAGTTCAGTTATTACAGTGCTAACACGTTAAAATATGGATGAGCTCGGTACCGGTAACGGCACAGAAAGTACCGATCCGGAAAATCATCGAAATTAGGTACCGGCACCGAAAATGCTGGGTACAATACGGTATGGTATTTGAAGGTAAAATCAATAAATACAGGTATGATGCTAGACCGGTGTCGAACCAAAAGTAACGATTCTGAAAACGCCAAAAGGTGGGTACCAATTCAAATTGGTACCGAAAATGATTTGGTATAGTAAATTTGGTACTGATACGATACCGGTTTGATTACAGGATTTGATACGATTTGCTAATCAATAATCTAAATATCCAAGTTAATTTTACATGCTACAATTCACTCATTATAGAAAAGGACAAAAAAAGAAAGCAAAATAAGTTGTTGTGTATATAAAACCTCAGTCAAACGAAATATAATTTACTTACTGTGTGTATCAAAAATAATTTAAACAGTGCAATTACTTGCATTGCTATGTTGCTACATGATTTGATGAGCTCGGTACAAACGGTACCAAAAATACCGTTACCGAAATCCCCAAAAGTGGGTACCGGTCGGTACTGGTACGGCACCGGTACCGGTACCGAATATACCTGGTACGGTACCGGTCGGTACTGGTATGGTACCGGTATTTGAGGGTAAAAACTGGTGAATACCGGTGCCGAATCAGTACCAAAAATACACCCGGTTTGGTAAATTTGATTCTGGTACCGGCACCCAATACAATTTGCTAATCAACTATTGATACTGTACTGCCATGTGGCATGTAACTGTTTAAAACCTTGTGTTTTTAATATATAGGGTAATGAGCAATAAAACCACACGTTACTAGATAGACACGACAAATTATGTAATGCAATTAAAAACTATATAGCTATTTATGATATTAGTCATTTTTTTTGGTCAACTATTATTTTTTACAACAACTAGGTTTATACACCACGTGCGCGTTGCGACACGCTAAACCGTGTCGTTCTCGCTTTGAACATGATAGTTATGCCAATGAAGTTGGTACAAAAGGTTGTTGATATTGGATCAACATGACATATTAAGGGTAACAAAGCCAGCCATTTTTACAAAAGAAAACATAAAAATTCACAATTTCTATCCTTTGTCCAAAGGTATTAAACCGAAGAACTCTACAATCTCCTTTATAAAGAACCATTGAAAGAATCTCCACACAGCAATCTCCTTTATAAAGAACCACTTAAAGAATCTCCATACAAAATTTGCTGAGTAGTACGTTGCAAATCCTTTCACGTTTTTGCTATAAACAAACAATTCAAAATAACATGATTTTTTAAATAAGCTGGAATTTAAAACGTTAAGTTTTAAGTCCTTTGCGATATTGTCTCCTTGACATTCAAGCGATAACAAAATAAGCAGGCAATCGAAGGCTCATATATGCTAACACGTTGTGGCTGCAAACAACATGATTGCCACGCCAAGACAACGAACATGGCAATCCTTTTGATATCGTCATCGCCCCGGCCCCGAATCCTTGACTTTTAGATTTACTAAATGCAGCTACACAGATTTACTGTGCAAAAATGCGTTCCAAAGTCGTCAACATCAAGTGTACGTCAACTATCATCACGTGAGTTCAATGAAAAAGACTCGTTTTTTACTCAAGCAACAACAACGAACCATTGACCCCAGAAAACAAAGTCAGGAGCCTCTCAGATGAACGCAAGTTCATCATCATCGAATAATTAAAGCAAAACAGTGAGTTACAAGCACTGTTAATGTTGTCCGTATTCATAAATCCAAGGGTTCACACCCATCGCATCGCCATTACACTTGAGCATACATCGAATTAGCTCTTTTATGAGGCTAAGGTTGCCATCATTGAGTGAAGAATAGGAAAAAAAACACCACCTCTGAAAAAGAATTGGGGTTATCAAGTAAGAAAGTCAAAAGAGAAATACGGGTTTAAACCCATCAGCATTATTAGATTACAGATTAAAGCACCTCAAAGATGTGTCAAGGCAGACCATCATCATCATCAAGTAAAAAATGGATACAAAACAACATCCACGACCGTAATTAATTTTCTTCTGGCATACTATATGCAAATTGCAAAGCTTACAATATATGGGCCATATTTGCACATCACCCTCGTATTTTTTGTTTGATAAGAAGCAAAGTTAAATAAATAAATTCATACTAATTCCATAATGGTTTAAACAATCCATTAAAACCAAACACACCTAACAATCATAGTTCAGTCCAAAATAAACTCCTTGCTTGAGTTCTCCATTCAGAAACAACATCAACAACCCAATTTGGCAATTTCACGGATTTAGAAAAAGAAAATAATGGATTCAAAATTGAACTTTTTAAATTGACTTGTCTTCTTCCTTTTCGATCATTCACAACCCATATACATCCGTACCACTAAAAAAAACACTGTGGTGTTGACAGTAGTTGTGAATGATCTTCATAAAGAAGTAGAAACTAATGGATTCAACAACCCATACACATCCGTATCATTCAAAATTGAAGAAACAGAAACTACACACATGTATACCAAAAAAACGCATCGAAACTATACAAATCGACTCAGAAAGGATCATTATAGTCGTTGAACCCGCTCAGTGGCACTATGGTTGCAACCGGAGTTACCATACCAGGTAGCAAGCCAACATCATCGTCGAGTTTGAAAATCGTCGCCGCCACAACGACTTGAATCCGCCGGTGGTGACCCTCCGGTCACCGCCCCTGTCTTTCTTTATAAAAGGTAAGATATAAAGTTGGAAATGTCTCAAGGGGGGATGACCACCCAAATAGTTCAATCGGAACACACCACAAACAAAAAAAGACTGTTCACTTCCCGGCTGTCGAGAGAGATAAGAGAGATTTGTAGAGAGAGAAAAAGAAGTGGTGGTGGAGATCTAACACCCCCAACAAAACAGAAACACCACTGCGATGGTGGTCGTGTCCCGGTGGCGAACCTCCGGCCACCATCATAACCTCTTCTCTCTCCCTTTTGCCTTTCTCTCTCCTCACGTTCTCTCTCTTGGGTAAAAGACCCCAAAAAGCAAAAACACTATTGCGACGGTGGTGGTGTCACGATGCTTGTGACGGTGTGATGACGGTGACCCTCCGGCGACCGCCCCTTTCCCTTTCTCTCTTCTCAAAACCATTTAAAATAGGTGATTACTGAATAAGAAGAATCCAGGGTGATGACCGCCCAAATAAGACAATCAGAAGAGACCAGGAACTAAAAAAATGCCTAAAATGCCCTCAATCACTGTTCATTCACTTGCTCTACTATCATATATTAATGAGGAGATTATATTTTACAGGAATTACATAATTTGACAATGGAATCCAAACAAATTCGTTTCTATATATGTAAAAGTAAAAACAATAAGAATTCATGCCTTTATAGGCTAGTGACATCTTCGGGCTGGGATAAAGTTTTAGGACCAATACGTTATGAATTTGATTCCCATAAGGGGTTTTTCTCATATTTATTGGGTTTCCTCCTGAATTTGTGTATATGCATTATGCCTACTAGAGATGGATATGATCGGGTGGTTCCACTGGTGGCACGATAATACTCCAGTGGTGCATAGTGGAGATGGATATGATCGGGTGGTTCCACTAGTGGCACGATAATACTCCAGTGGTCCATTGGTGATCCAAATTTGCCGTTCAAAAAAAAAAAAGTCAAAATAAGAGTTGTTCTTGGTAGTCCCAACAACTTGTTTTTAACCATTATCAACTATACTCGATACCCCATGGATTAGGGATGAGCTCAATACCAGTATCGAAACTTGCCACATATGGGTACCGGTGCCTAAAATGTTAGGTACGGTATGGTACCAATACCTGTACGGGACCAGTATTTGAAGGAAAAATTCGGTAAAATATCGGTACCATACCGAACCAATACTGGTACCGAAAACACCAAAAAGTGGATACTGATTCGATACCGAAAATAATTCGGTACTGGTACCCGGTACCAAATGCTTATCTCTACCATGGATAATTAGTAATTATATATCCTTTGGATATGATACACGATTTTACAATCAAGTATAAGAATGAGATCACTGATATCCATAGAGACGAGATTGGTATTGGTACCAGTCTACCAGACCAAACCAACACAGTGCCGCAAATTATCGAAACCGAAATTTAGCTCACCTCTAAACCATATACAGTACGGATGATAACGGACGTACGATACCAATATCGTTAAAAATACCAATCGGAAAAAAAAATACCGATACTGAAATTCGGTCAAAATGAATATAGTACAGGTACGGTATTTGGTATCCCATTCGAAATTCCTATCTAGAAATGACAATAGCTCAAACTTGGAGGACCAAAATATTCATCTATCAACTCATCATATACCCCACTAATCCAACGGCTGTGATTAACACTAATTAGGTCAACACCAGATTGCGTACGCTCACTCACACTTTCATTCGGGTAAAAATCCTGTGCTCCTCATCCACCATAAAAGTATGCACCTCCACAATCGCCGGCCGTTCGCCGCCGGCAATGGATCTCAGTTGACCACATAGATCACCACACCGTCCGTTTCAAGGTAAAAAAGTTTGACTTTTGTTCTTGAGTTCTGTGATTTAGGGTTTGTAACTTGACTGATTACTTTTTTATTGTTTTTTTTACAGAGGTAATTAATACTTGTTGGCGAATATTCATTAGCACAATGGTATGGTTTCTTATTGTTTATATAATTGTGTATATATATGTGATCCTGTATGAGCATTTGAACATCTTAATTGTGTGGTCAATTAATTAGTAAATTTAATTGGTCAAACAAGGTTTTTTTTTTTTTTTTTTGATAATTATATTTTGTAGTTTGATTCATAATTATAACTTAGAAGTTTTTTGATGATTATATTATGTAGTTTGATTCATAGTTATAATTTTTTTAGGCTCCCACTATTCCCACACCCCTAAAAATCTTATTTTCACACCCCGGCATGTATACGGGAGCCGTATAACTGATTGTTGCACACAAAAAAATGCCGGAGAATGTTTTTTGGTCTCCATGTATAGGGGCCGTATAACATTATACGACCCAAACCTCATATAATGTTTTACGACCCGTATAGAATGTTATACGACCTGATATTTTCTCCATCTATACGAGTCGTATAACATTATACAGCCCAATATTTGTCATGTCAGATTATTCTATACGGGCCGTGTAACGTTATACGGCCCGTATACAGGGTGTGAAATTAAGATTTTGGGGTGTGGCTTTATTAGGACGCTTTTTTATTAATGATTATATTCTGTAGTTTGATTCATAATTGTAAGTTTTTTTTTGTGGTTGAATCCTGTAGTTTGATTCATAATTATAAGTTTATTTGATGATTTTATTCTGTAGTTTGATTCATAACTGTAAGTTTTTTTTATGGTTATATCCTGTAGTTTGATTCATAATTATAAGTTTATTTGATGATTTTATTCTGTAGTTTTCTTCATAATTATAAGTTTTTTATGGTCATATCCTGTAGTTTGATTCATAATTGTAAACTTTGATGATTATGTTCTGTAGTTTAATTCATAACTATAAGTATTTTTTTTTTGTTATGATTTCTACGATCCAGTCGTTCCATGACAAGGGATTTTGGATGGGCAAAGGTGACGGGGACGCTTTATTCGGTAACTCATCAAGAGTCGAATCGAAACGAGACCACCAGTGGTTTACCGACGCAACCGAAACCGAATTATTCCCTAGCAAACGCCAAGCCATAGAATCTCCAAATGGCAAATCGATTTCTGGAATTCCGACCTGTCATCTATCGTGGGACAACGTTTCCACTCTCCAATCACCTCCAAATCAGTTTATCGACCGATTGTTAGGCTCTCCCATTAGAATGGATAACGGGCCAGTCAATAAAAAGATAGCCCATGATCAAATCGGGAACTCGTCGTTAGTTGGTTTATCAATGTCGTACTCTATCGAAGATCCGGAGATTAACGTGAACTATGGTGGGATTAGAAAAGTGAAAGTTAACCAGGTTAAAGAGGCTGATAATACTGTCAGTGCATCGAATGAGACCAATTTCATAACAATCGGGCCCAACTATGGAAATGAAGATGCTAACGTGACTTTAATGGGTCATTCGTATAGCGGGTTCGACCCTGCTCATCGATCAATGGGTCCCGCATCAAGCAAAGACGAAGAAACTTCCATTTCGATTTCGAATTCGATATCTTTCGGCGGTTTTCAGGACGAATCCGAGATTGAAACGTTGACGAGGCCGACGAATAGTTATTATGTCAAAGATATGAACAGTTATGGGTTAACGTTTGATCAATCTACAATTAATACGTTGCAGTCTTCGGGGAATAAGGAGTTGGATGCGTCTAATGCGATTGCGGTTGGAAATACAAATCAAGGGGTCAAATCGAAGGGTAAATTGGAACCGAAAGCGGTTAAAAAGGAAGCCCCTAATAGCTTCCCTTCGAATGTTAGAAGTTTGATGGCTACTGGTATATTAGATGGAGTTCCTGTCAAATATGTTTCGATATCAAGGGAGGTAAACATCTTTGCATTGTGTTTTAAGGATTAATATGCCATATTCGTCTGTGATGTTTGGCCACGTTTACGACTTTCATCCAAAGATTTGTTTTTTGGATCTGGATCCAAAAGGTTTAATTTAAAATCTTGTCATTTTCATCCGACTCGTCAACTCCATCCATTTTTCTCCGTTAAATGAGGGGCATTTCCGTCTTTTTAGACATTTTTATAAAAATAAAAAAATATATAAGAAATAAAGATCCACCTCTGTTGACTTTCGCCCCACCCAAACCTTTTAATCATCACAAAAATGGCTAAAAAGACGAAAATATCCATGACTTAACGTTAAAAATGGATGGAGTTAACGAGTTGGATGAAAAGGGCAAGATTTCAAACCTTTTGGATCCAGATGCGGAAAAACAAACCTTTAGACGAAAGTAGCGAAACCTCAAGGACGAAAATGGAATTTTACTCTATTTTAAGTGATGGTCATACCTGTTTGTTGGCAATTTCGACCCATTTATATAGAAATGAGTTGATTTGGGTTATATTTATGTATAACAGGTAAAAACTTGGTTAAATATGAAATGGGTCAAACAGGTTGGAAACTTGAAAGTTACCCGAAGTGTATATAATTTTAAATGCCTAAACCTTTTAAATCATTATATTTAAAATAATAAGGTTAATATCTTAATAATATGGTTACAAAAAGTATTGACGGGTCAACCCAACCCGAGTAGCTGAACTAGTCGTCTTCCTTATAGTAATCCGAAGTGTATTTAATTGCGGAACCTGTTTTGACACGTTTTCCAACCCATCCATTTGCTTCTGCATTTTTACTAGAAAAATGGTGGTGTTGTAACTTGTAACATAATATGATTAAAAAGGTTATTTATAATCTGTCTTTTTATTAAATATTAACCCATGATGTTTTTATTTCAAATAAATAGGAGCTCAGAGGAATCATAAAAGGTTCTGGCTACATGTGTGGCTGTCAATCATGTAATCATACTAAGGTAAGCTATACTTCACTCTCTGTGTAATTTCATACATTGAAATAGTTTTTAACTAAATTAAATATTTTTTTTTTTCGGGTTAGGCACTGAATGCTTATGAGTTTGAACGTCACGCTGGTTGCAAAACAAAGCACCCAAACAATCACATATATTTTGAGAGCGGGAAAACAATATATCAAATAGTACAGGAGTTGAGAAGCACACCCGAGAGTTTATTGTTTGATGCAATCCAAACCATAACTGGTTCCCCGATCAATCAAAAAGCATTTCGCAGCTGGAAAGGTAAGTTTAATTTTACATCGAGTAGACCTCGATTAAGATTAAAATCTGATGTTATTCGTGTCCATTCTTCAGAGTCTTTTCAAGCGGCTACTCGTGAACTTCAACGGATTTATGGGAAGGATGAATTGAATATATAGTTGTAGCTGGTATCTTAGGCTTCAGGGGTGCATGCAGAAACAATTTTTAAATAAAAAACCGCGAGAACACCATAAGCATTTGTAAATACTACTTGCCATATGTTGTAATGTGAGAGAAACTTAAGTGTTCCAAAATTGTTATAATGGTGCTTGTGGATGATTTTGGTGATGAACTTTGACAAATATATGTACATAAGTTTTGTGTATAGAATCTATTTTCTCTCTATAAGATTTGTCTTTGGATGAGATCAACATGTTGAAATAAGCTTATAAGCATTTTCTTCCATGGTTTAACTTTAAAAGGCTAATAAATATATAGGGGCCGGTTAACGTACTAAGGTATGCGACCACCAAAAATAACGTGTAATTATACAAATAACGTGCGTGATTAGGGTTAACCCAACGGTCCCAACCCGTACGATGTGCATAATTAGGGCTTAACCCCCAACTCATGCGTAATTGAATATTATAACGTGCGTAATTATGCAAAGTTAATTACTATTATGCCACCACGTTCAATCGAAGGCTTAGATTAGATCAGATGTGTGCGCATCATACGATATAAGGTGGTCTTGTATTTTAAACTCGCTCTCTCAAAACATAAGAAATACCAAAAACAAAGTGTGTTCATATCCTGAGTTTAATGTAGATGTAAAACAAAGAGAATATAAAAAACCAACAGAATGAAAAACAAAAGAATAAAACCTAACATGTTTTCACATAACACAAGAGTTTGAAAAGAATGGCAAGTAAGTTCGACCAAATGCGCATCATGATACCGTCAGAGCTCTGCCTATGAACCGATTTTTTAAGAACCACAACAAGCTGATTTCTGGGCATCTTGATCATTAGCACCTCCAGCCTCTGGTTTATTAATCTTAATCGTAGATGGCTGTATATAATACAAAACATAACATCTAAAGTAAGATCGCTGTGAAAAATATGGGTGTTCACGGTCCGGTTTTAACAATTGAACCAGTCTTTTTTTGAATCATTATCGTGTACCAAAAATTAAAAAGAAAGTATATGAGAATGTACAATGCATATAACTGCTTATTCTATAATATAAATAAGGTAAACGGCCAGTATTAACAGTTCACCAACCCGTTAACCTGGTCTTTTAATAGGGGTGTGAATTTTTTACACGACCTGAAAACACGACACGAAATTCACGGGTTTGGGTTTAGTCTAAACGGGTCGAGTCAGTTTCAGGTTGAACCCGCGAACCCGTTTAGCTAAACGGGTCGGGTTCATGTCAACCCGGTCAGGTTGGCGAGTTGACTTGTTTAACCCATTTATATTATATTATATTTTTTATAATTTAAATGTAATGGTATTATATACATTTGTGTTTTTTTTGTAGTAAAATTTAACTTTAGTATATTAATTTGCGGAAAAACTTATTCGGGTTGAACGGGTCGTGTTCGGGTCAACCCACGAATATTCGAGTTGTGTTCGGGTTCATATGTATAACACGATTTTTGGGTTCAGTTCAGGTTCGGGTTGAACCCGCCAACCCGCGAACACGACCCGTTTAGCACCCCTATCTTTTAAACATTAAACCATGAATTGAAGCGTATAAAAATCTTAATCAACCCAAACCGACCGAATTTCTCCTATCTCAACGATTAGGTTGGTTGCAACGGTTTATTCTTTTTGTAATAAAAAAATTGGTCGAAAATACCTCGGGCTTAGTGTCGGTTTCCGCAAGTCTTTGCTTGATATCCGTTGCTATTGAAAAGAAAACTTGCTCCACATTTAGGTTTGTTTTGGCACTCTGTGAAAGAAAACACAGGTTATATACTATTATACCGCCATCAAGTAAAGCATAACACAAATAAAAACATATGAATGATTTACTCACAGTTTCAAAAAACTTAATGCCGTACTCATCAGCTAGTGCTTGACCCTTTGCAGTAGGAACAGCCTACAAAACATCGCAACAGCGTCATAATTTACCAAACTTTAATAGAAGTAAACAAAAAGCATAAAGTTGAACAATTGAAACATACCCGCTTGCTTTCATCCATATCGGCCTTATTACCAACAAGAATCTTGTTGACGTTATCAGAGGCATGTTGTTCAATGTTCCGAATCCAGTTTCTTATGTCTGTCAGCAATGGGATGATATGGTGGTGAATGATCACCGATTATTTTATTGAAGATAGCTGTAAATGAACCGAACATTCAGCGAACAGTTCGTGAACCGTTCGGTAGGAAGCTCGTTTATGTTCGTTCGTTTAATAAATGAACAAACACGAACAAGAAATTTCATTCTATATGTCAATCAAATGAACATGAACAAAGGTTGCGTTCATTCGTTTATGTTCGGTAATGTGTCCATTTATGTTCGCACATTTATGTTCATTTGTGTTCTCATTCATTTAAAGGTTTTTTTATGTTATATTTTTATTTTATTGGCTTTAGTTGTTAAAATTTGAAGCCAATACTATACGCCTTTGCTAACATCCCTCATTTGATCATTTCAATTTTAGTTTAACTTGGACAAACTTCAGAATTATTGTGTTAATTATGTTAAGTATTTCTTTATTTTTGGTGGATTCTTCGTAATCTTTCTGATGAAAAAAGAGAAGGTATTTCTAAATGTGTATGTTACGTTCGTTTGTGTTCATAAACATTTCTTTGTGTTCGTTTGCGTTCGTCTAAGTTCGGTAAGTATCCATGAACATGTTCATTTCCTTAATGAACAAACATGAACAAGAAATCTCGTTCGTGAACCGTTCATGAACATGTTCATTCCTTAATGATGTTCGTGTTCGTTCGGTTCGTTTACAGCCCTTCATAAAACTGGAGATAAAAGATGTTAATAATCTAATATTTTATAGAGTAGGGAAGAAATTCTTACTGTTAAAAGATGATTCGTCTGTAACATCGTACACCAACAAAATTCCCATAGCTCCCCTATAATAAGCTGGAGTTTTTGGAGGGAAAAAGATTATTATACAACCATTTCATGCAGGATTTGAGCTACTGTTGAGTAAGGACCACTGATCATTTAATCCATGTTAAGTAATTATTGACATTTTAATAAAATTGGATGCACATCTCATGAGCAAATCACTACTTTTATTCTTAGATCTAGGGGGCTAAACCTGTGAGAGGTAGATATGCAGCTTAATTTAATAAATAGAAATTGCTACGAATACCTCATTTTTCTAAAATTATATAGATATATTGGTTAACCGAACCCAATTAAAAACTGTTAAAAAAATCACTATTATGTTCAAAATTATATAGATATGGCTCTCTTTTATGTTCAAAAAATAAACTGTCATTGATGATGTCATCATTTTGACTATTTTTTTTAATACCACTATTATGAGGTATTTAACAAAAGAAAAAAAATCACTAATAATTAACATTAATTTAAATATACACTCCTTATATTATGAAGCATTTAGCAAAAAAGCTTACTTATTAACTTAGGAGTTAACTGGCATTTTCGTCCCTGTGGTTTGGTGAAAAATGCCACTTCAGTCCAAAAAAGAAAAATTTGCGGCAGTTCCGTCCTCAACATTTTTGAAACGTGCCATTTCAGTCCAAAAAGATAACGCGCAGTTAAAAACGTTGAGGACGGAACTGGCGCAAGGCCCGTCCTTTTTGGACTGAAATGGCATGTTTCAAAAATGTTGAGGACGGAACTCGTGCAAAAACAAAAAAAAAAAATTGCACTGAAGTGACATTTTCCACCAAACCACAGGGACGAAAATGGCAGTTAAACTCTTAACTTAATATTAATCAAAATTACAATATTTACACCTTATATTAGGAGGTATTTAACAAAAAATTTACTAATTAAATAACATCAAAGAGTTAATTAAATATAATAATATTTGCATATAATGAATTGTGTATAACAAAGGTATTTTTTTTCTTTTAACAAACTACATGATACGTTATTTGAAAGTTCTCATCAATACCTTCAAAATGAACTCACTAGTGACATTATTAATTTTAATTTTTTTATGATTTTATTAAAGAAGGAAAATAGCACATCTGTTAAAAAAGCAACATATATTTTCTTGTAATTCTATTTTAAAGATAACTTAACACACACCCTTCATATAATGAGATAACTACATCATCATATACATCCATTCAATTCTTAATCTTGCATAAGGGTATATTAGTAAAACTGACATCTAGTATATTATATTATTGTGTATAGGTTTTAACTGACAAGACCTGCGTATTACACGGGTACTAAACTAGTGGAAAATGTATACCATCATCTACTAGAATAGATCCTGAACCATACCAGTTGTGATTGTGCGGAACCGCTCCTGACCAGCTGTATCCCAGATTTGGAGTTTAATCCGTTTGCCATCAAGTTCAATGGTTCTTATCTTAAAATCAATCCTGTTGAAAAAAAAAAGTCACAATTGTTAAATATGTTGTGAGAAGGGTAACATGTTTATGCAGAAAAAAAAAAAAAAAACTCACCCGATGGTAGTGATAAAACTTGTGGTGAAAGAACCATCAGAAAAACGCAAAAGAAGGCAACTCTTCCCCACACCTGCAAGTAAGAAAAAAGGCTAAAAACTAATCAATTGTCACTTGGAAGGAAGTAACTCATAGTTAAGTACACTGGTAAATTTGAAATCAACAATACAATTACCATCTACTTTTATGTGTACTTAAAGCATAATTTTGTTTCGTGTATATAATAATGATGTGAAAGAGATAAAGGCACAGAATGTTTGCAAAGGAAATACACATGATTTTTTGGAGATTATCATTATCACAGATCATCACATATATATGTTCAAACAGCAGTTGGTTTGACGACAATAAACCGGCATGTCGTTTTGGACATACCGGTTATTAACTACCAGCACCAACCGTCGTTAGTTATAAACCTATGATTACAAATATATATTCGGTATCAAATATGTTACATAATAATCATAACAATACTTAGTCAATTATTCTAAAGATCAAACACAAATGAGTCTTAACATATAAAATACTCTTAACGTAAGAAGTGAAGGAGGGATTTTTTTTCTTTTAAAATTCTTTTTCGAGTAAATTGCCAAAATCGTCCATGAGGTTTGGGCATGTTTGTCATTTTCATCCAAATCAACTTTTTTGTACCATATAGTCCTTCACTTTTGGGATTTTTTGCCATTTTCATCCAAACGTCCTAAATTTTTTGCCAAAATCGTCCCTGAGATTTGGAAATTTTTGTCATTTTCATCCAAATGTTTGATAGAAAAAATAAAGCAAATTAGATGTTTCGATGAAAATGGCAAAAAATCCCAAACGTGAAGGACTATATTGTACAAAAAAGTTGTTTTGGATGAAAATGACAAACATGCACAAACCTCAGAGACGATTTTGGCAATTTACTCTTCTTTTTCCCTACTACTTAACATGATATTTAATTGCAAAATGAAAAAGAAAATCGTGATTTTACAGTAGAAGAGTAATTATTGTAGGGTAATTATAATTACTTACTATTGTAAAATCACAATTTTTTTTTTTTGGATTCTGAGACTAAAATACGTGCTTAATAGTAGGGAAAAATATTCAAAAAAGAAAAATCCCTCCTTCACTTCTTACGTTATTTTACGTTATTTGTACAATAACTTAACCCTAGTAAACTAAGTTAAGTCTATATAACTAACACTTACTACTATCTCAAAAGTCAAAACACAAGGTTTCAAATAAAATTTGTTCAACCACAAACAACAGCACCAAATTATAAGCATCATAGCACAGATTCTACATATATAGCTGATTTCCACCTATCAATAACTTATGACAAAAGGCACCAAAATCAAACCTAGATCCGTACAAAAACACATTCAAATTTTTTTTTTTTTATCATATCAATACAAGCAAACAAGTCAACACAAATCATTCACCACAAATTAATAACCGTAAAACTAATAATTACTCCAAAAAGTTCAATTTCAAATGAAAAAAAATTACAACTCACCGCTATCTCCGATCAAAAGGAGCTTAATGAGGTAATCATAATCTGCTCGTGCCCTAACTGGTGGAGCGGCCATAAATAATATTCAACAAAAACGAGCCTTCAAAATCTGCGTATGTATGTATGTATGTATATATATATATATATATACACACAACAGATACACACAAATATATATCTGTAAAAGCAATCAAATCAACATAATCACCAACAGATTCAAGCTAAGTTAATGTATGAGCAAACAATAATAAATTTAGAAAATAATAATAATGATATACAAACGATGACGGTTGGCTAAGATGCGCCACTTGCCCTGCGCAATATAGCAAAAATATGAAAAAAGAAGAGTAAGCGAATGAACGATGGAGGGGGGAGAAAGGTTCCGGTGTTCACGCGTACAAGATTAACCGGTGGACGGTTTTGAATATAAAGGAATGATGTGGCGGATCACGGTAATTACCGTGGGCGCGTTGCAGGGGCTCAAATCTGAGCTGGATATTTCAGCGTTGATTACAATTTATTTTAAAATATTGAATTTTCACCTTTTCTTTTCACACTATTCTATTCTATTTGAATAATTATCAATTTGGCCACCTAATTAAGTTTGAGTAAACTTCCGTTTTGCTCCCTTTGGTTTGGTCAGTTTAACGGTTTTGCCCCAAACCTTTCAAAATAGCCATTTTGCTCCCTGATCTATGACGTCATTCTCCAGTTTGCTCCTCAGCTCTTAACCTCATCCATTTATGCAGTTAACCCATGTCACGTGCAAATCACCTAAGGGGCATTTATGTCTTTTCCCAACCCTGCCTTTAAAATCCCAACTTATACCCTGACTCTCTCTCTCTCCCCTGTCTCTCTCTGCAACCTCTTCTTCTCTCTACAACCTCCGCCACCCACCTCCACCTCCTCCATTGTTAACCACCTCCGCCCATCCACCGACATCACCCACCACTTTCGCCACCGTCAGCCACACAACCACAATGCACATCTTCAAGAAACCCAACAAAATGTCCACCATAACATCCCTGTCACTGAACCACCGCCACAACCCCACCACCACTCCTTCAACCCACGACGGCAATCATCACCACCGCCAACTCTTTTCCTGCCGCCGTCAATCATCATCACCGCCAAAAATCACTTCCCTAGCCTCAAAAACACCGGAATCATCATCACCACCCCACCTACATCTGCCGCCGTCACCCACCACATCTGCCGCCATCGCCATCACCATCACCACCCCACCCACTACACATATCATCAAAACCCCCAAATTTCAAAACCCTAACTCGTATCATCAAAACCCCCAAATTTCAAACCCATATCAGAGATACACAACCAAGACACCGAATCACACCTGAAATTGATCTGATTTTACCGAAACTTGACTGAAATTTACCGAAAATCGAAAGTTGTACCACAATCTTCATTGTGTATATATTAATCGACGAAAATAAACAAGATGACGGCGGCACGATTCAGATCAATGTTGTAGTGGTGGGGGTTGGGTGGATTCGGTGGTCGTAGGAGGTGGTTGTGGTCGTAGTAGGTGGTTACGGAGGTGATGGTTGGGGTATGAGCTCCGATTCAATGGTGGTGGTTGTGTGGGGGGTGTAAGAGATGAAGGCCGAAGGTGGTGGTGATGGTGGCTGTGGCGGTGGTCGGGTGGTGGTCAGAGATGGAAGGATGAGAGAGTGTAGAGAGAGATAAGAGAGAGGGTAATATAAGAGAGAGAGAGATCAGAGATGAAGATGATGATGATGTTATATATTATTATTATATATAATATAATCTTTTATTTGTAGTTTTACTAAAATACCCCTACTTTTATACTTGAAGTTACCAAAATACCCTTTTAGATAACAGACAATTTAACTGAGTTAGAGCTGAGGAGCAAACTGGAGAATGACGTCATAGATCAGGGAGCAAAATGGCTATTTTGAAAGGTTTGGGGCAAAACCGTTAAACTGACCAAACCACAGGGAGCAAAACGGAAGTTTACTCATTAAGTTTTTATATATAAGTTGACACACGCAAAAAAAATATTAAGAAATGATGGAAATGATAATTCAGTTAAACAAGACATTAGGGCTAATAATTGTATTAGGATATAATATAATGAGTAAACTCCCATTTTGGTCCCTGTGGTTTGGCCAGCAGTGGCGGATCTAGGATTCCGACCAAGGGGTAACCTTCGGATCTAGGATTCCGACCAAGGGGTAACCTTATATAAATAAGCCATAACGAAATCGAAAAAACGTCAAATTTTTCCAAAATTTACACTAATTTTTCCAAATTTTTTCCGACCAAGGGGTAACCCCGGTTACCCCTACCTCTATGGTAGATCCGCCCCTGTTGGCCAGTTTTGCCACTTTAGTCCAAATCTCAAACTTATTACATCTAGGTCCCTGTGGTTTGCATTTTGTTGCCATTTTAGTCCAAATCTCAAAATCTCTGATTTTTGACTGTTTTAATGTCCCTTTTTTGTCCTTTAGTGCATGGGCATTTTGGTCATTTTGCTTTTCATTTAACATTTTCTTAATTCAAAAATTAATATATATATATATATATATATATATATATATATATATATAAACTCACATACATCAGATCAACCACCACCACTTTCTACTACCCTACCCTCTCCTCCTTCTATATCCATTTCTCCGACCATCTGCCGTTCTCCGGTCGTACTCCGACCAATCTATCCCTATCTACTACCCTACCCTCTCCTCCTTCTATATCCATTTCAAAAAACAAAACAAATATCAATCATCCACAAAAAAAACCCAAAAAAATCCTAGGGTTTCTGCTGTTTCGACTCGAAACTCCGATGAGCGGCGGCGCTAAATCATCAATCATCATCGTCCAACCCACCGTCGCTGTTGCTGTTCGGACCCCCACCAGAACCATCTTGCACTAAATCAGAGGTGAAAAGCACAAAATTCCATCACTAACGCCGCCGATGAGCGGCGGCGCTAAATCATCAATCATCATCGTCTCCCGCCGTCACTGTGCACCACCGGCTCCTCTCCCCTTCGAATTCTTTCTCTCTTTGGTCGATCTAAGACACGGGTGGGGGTGTGGGAGGAATGTTATGGGTTTTATTTGTGTGTATGAAGATGTTATGGGTTTTATTTGTGTGTATGAAGATGAAGATGATGGGGTTACTGTGCACCACCGGCTCCTCTCCGCTGCAGGTAGAAATCGAGAGAGTGGAGGGTGGATTATGGGGTTAATGTACAGTTGAGTGTGAGATTGGAGTTGGAGATTTTGTATTTTTGTTAGATGATTTGTGTTGCAGACAATTGGGGGTGTGTATATGATCATAAAATAAAGATAAGATTAGAGAAGAAAGGGGAATGGGAGGGAAGCTTGTGGTGTCGGCTGAAAGAGTGAAGTGTCTTAGGGTTTGTGTTTCCTAAAATACTTAGGTTAGATTCGTTGTGGAAGACAGTGGTGGAGGGTGTGATGGTGTTAATAGTGGTGGGTGGGGTGTGTGACAACTGCCACTTTCTGGTAATTTTCGTACATTTAAATCAATCATTCAAGTTACACAATTATCAGTATTGAATGTCCGAACAACATGATTACATGACATACACTTAGAATACTCATGGAATACTTATTTTTGATGCACATGATTCATTTTTTATTGATTACATTTGAAACAGTAAAACACTGCATCAAAACAACTAGAAAAGCACTTAGCGAACTAGTATTCTGACGAAAACGCAGGATCCGTAGAAACCATCTTAATGATATCTTTAGGACTCAGATGAAAGTCTAACATCAAATATACATTAAACCCTAGCTAGGAATGCAGGGGTTTGGTCTAATATTTTCCCGATATCCGATAACACTAAAAACTGCCGAAAAGCACTAAAAGCGACTATTTCAACACTTTTCCGCAGAAATTCTGCAGAATTCAGCAATTTAATATTTTTGCAATAGGTAAAAGTAGTGTTTCACATATGGAAACAATATGAGGATATTAATGGGGTGTCCGAAACATAAGCTTTCGACGCTGCGTTGCAACCCCCACAACTTGTCCGTTTCTGCACCGACAAGCTAATAAACGACATTTCCGACATCGAAAACAACCAAATGAAAGCTTTGGTGAACTGGTTAAGCTTATTTTGAGATTCCAAATCCCTTTATACATCTCTTGGTTGCGGAAAACTTCGTCGGTAGGAATTAAAAGTGTTTTTATCGAACCGACGACCAAACGGAAGTCGTTTAAGAAAAAAAAAACATTTCTACTAGTTTAGTGAATTTGTTAATAATAATTAACATTCCGAATCACTAATTACCTCCTAATGGTGAAAGATTACCCCTAATCACCATACTTAGCCTAATTACCAAAATATCTACATGTTTAAGACATTTTTATAAAAATGTTACACTTTACCCCCTCCCCCATTCTTGACCGCCATTTGTGGGTCCCACACCCTTATTTCCCTTGCAAAATATCTAGATATTTTCTAGTTAATCAAGTGGAGTTTTGGTAAAAGATTAAAGATGCATGAATCTTATCATAACTAGATATTTTTTCCCATAATTTACACCTTGAAAAATACACACTTATGATCCCATTTTCTTTCCCAAAAAAATTCAGCCATGAACACCCTTATTCCATATTCATTTCAAGCCATTTTTATAAAGATCAAAGTGTACTTTTATGGATGATACGAAGATCTAAGACACCTACAAGTTAAAGCAAGCAATTTCATCCATTCAAGAGCTTTCTACCATCAAGATCATCATCTTCTTTGTTTCTTTATCATCATCGAGATCATCCATAGCCACAAGTGCTAGAAGTGAGCTTCTAAATCTATTTTTTTCATACTTATTTATGTATATGATGATTTAAGAACATAATATAACTAAAAGAATCATACATAATAATATGAAAATACAAAGAAGCAAATTAATAATCATGATCTATGTTTGTTTATGTGGTGATTTGAGACTTATTACTTGCATATTTGATCTTGTCATGATGATTAGCATATGAATAAATTGTTAGATGATGTTTAAATACAGGATTTAACAAGTATACATGTTTATGTTAAAAGGGTTTTTTTTTGTTAAACATAAAGTTTATATGGATGATCATAATCTATGGTGTTGTTAAAGTATTTAGTGTTTTTCATTAAAAACAATACTTCTACAAGATTATGAAAACAAACATATAAGATGGGATTTTTGTAAAAGTGGATGAAACTAGAAGTAAACATGGACTTTGAAATAGTTAACATATGTTATGATCATACCAAAAATCCTACATGATTTTGAGATCATCTTAATGAGGTTATGTTATAAATCTCATGTGATATTCTTTAAGAATGTTATGAGGAAATTGATTGGTGAATTCGAAAAGAAAATGATATGTTTATTTAAACATGGTAAAGTGCATATTACAAAGGTTATATGGCCGATTTTTATTAAAAATCATATGTAAACAAAACCATTATTCTTGGCTAAATCTTTACAAGACTAAAAAGATTTTAAAGGATGGTTTTTATAAAAATAAAGTTAGATAAATATATATTTTTGAGAAAATATATATTTGGTCACTTTAACAACTTATGTGCAATATGATACTTGGTGTATTAGTTATACATATCAAAACTAGGAACTTGAATTCAATGTAACAAATAAACATAAGATACATTACAATCAAAGTCTTACAAGACTACATAGAATTATGTCTTAAAAACAAGTTACGGATGATCCGAATGATCGGACACAAATTATGGTCAAAACGGACGATGGACACATCTATAACGTAACGCCAATCCGATAACTTACTACGACGTTTAGACGATCTTTCGACGCGGACACAAAAATTACGTTACCATTAACAAAATTCGGACATTTTGAAACATATAAAAACTATGATGTTTTTATTAATTATAAAGTATACCTAGTGAATTTTTATAAAAATGTTTTTATAAAAATGAAAGACTTATACTTACAAGTGGGCTATTTTATACAAATGGGCTTACTTTTCTTAGTGGGCTATTTTATACAAATGGGCTTACATTTCTTAATGGGCTTATCTTCATAATGGGCTTAACATAAATACATGGGCTAAGCCCAATATCAAAAACTCATGGGCTAAGCCCAATACCAAACATATGGGCCAACGCCCAATAACATTAAAGCCCAACACTATTTAAGCCCAACACTATTTAAGTCCAACACTATTTAGGCCTAACACTATTGAGGCCCAACACTATTTGAGCCCAATAACATGAATTCTTGGGCTAAGCCCAATGACATTTAATTGGTAAAAATTACAATTATACAATTTACTTATACAAAGACACGAAATCAAGAAGACAAGACTCGATGATACAACTCACACAAGATTACATATATATATATATATATATATATTTGGTGAAATATATATACAACAGCTTAACAATTCATACATCTAATACACAGTTCAACGAATAACAACGACATACAAGTCTTAATACATATTCAAGATAGAAGACTTGTACATGAGTCAATACAAAGACCGTAGTGTCTAACAATTATAGGACCTTTGTAGGTTGTGATACAATTCAAGGACAATGCAAGTGAGGTTACAGTTACATACAGTTTACGGAATGCAATTCAGTGAGTTCATGTCCCCTTTTCATCTTAAATGCTTTTCAAGCTTTACAACTATCGGGAAAAATACATGTACAATAGTATGTTAAGTCAAGGAATGAAACACCTTAGATCATGTGAGAAATTAGGGCCATAACTAAAGCTCCATTAATCCAAGTTTGGACCAAGGAACAAAAGGGTTACATCTAATGGGTTTTGGCGAGCCCCACTCATGGCCATTTGTTTGCTTAGGAGTGCTTTTGTTGCCCTACGACATGGTGTCGATACAAATAAAATCGTCTAGGGTTGGATTGCTTCCTATTTCGTCACACATATTAATGTCCTCGCGAAACATTAATGATCAACGATTTCATTGACACTTTACATACTACATCATTTCATACGGATACATTTTATACAACTCACGATTTACAGATACATCTCATACAACTAAACTGCATGAACTCGCCAACTTTTGTTGATGTTTTCAAACTTAACATGTATTTCAGGAAATTTGTGGACCTGGCAGACATTTCAGTCAAGGAAAGCAAGTATCAAGACTCCATGCCACCATTTGAAGGGTTTGTCCGTTATATACCGCCTCTTTGCGGTGATATAGTGGTCAAAGCCTTGACATTTTAAGACTTACATTTTGATGTATAGAACGATGAAATTTAATTTCATTTGATGGTTTGTAACCAATACATTTAACTTATGTTGCGTTCTTTTGAAACAATTATGACAATGGCATTGGAGCTTGTTTTTATTCATTTAGTATGTTCACTTATATTGTTATGCAATGAGAACCGATCAGATCACACCTCGCGCTTCCGCTACGAGCGGGTGTGACAGGGTGGAAGGTGGGGGCATTGGTAAGTGGGGCTGAGGGTTGCACCTGGAGACGGTGGTGATGAGGAACTTACTTGCGTCAGGTGGTGGTGGGGCTGTGGTGGCTGGGTTGGACCTGTTGTTGTTTATAGAGAGAGAAGAGAGAGAGAAGAGAGAGAGAGTCAGTTAAATGAAAATGTTAAATTAAGAAAATGTTAAATGAAAATTAAATGACCAAAATGCCCCTTCAGATAAAGACAAAAAAGGGACATTAAAACAGTCAAAAATCAGAGATTTTGAGATTTGGACTAAAATGGCAACAAAATGCAAATCACAGGGACCCAGATGTAATAAGTTTGAGATTTGGACTAAAGTGGCAAAACTGGCCAAACCACAGGGACCAAAATGGCAGTTTACTCTAATATAATTTACTCAATTACGGTTATGTAATTTGCCCTGGTGATTGAAATGAAATGACTATTCTAAAAATAAAAAAAAATTTACGGTTATTTAATTTTCATTATATGCAATATAATACACGTATAGTATCTTACCATTAATGTAATATTAACATAATATGTTTAGATCAAACAGTATGGATTTGTAAAGGACGGTCATGGAGTGAGGTGTCACGATGGCCACTAGTGATTGTGATGGGCATGAAGATCTCTACGAAGGCCACAAGTAGAATTAGTTGTTGAGGTGTGACTTGTAACGGCCATTTTTTTAAATTAGTTTAACCACTAACGAACCATACCCATGGATAGTGGATGTGAGAGATGGTGGAAGGGGATACAGACATGGCGGCGTTAAGGTGGGGGTGGCGAGGCGATTAGCCTTCACTAGTGAACCATACCCTTTGGTTAGGCTAGATATTCTATGTTCATGTTCAATTATGAACTTGAATATGTGTTAGTGTTGGGCTAGATATATAATTTAGGTTTATATTGCTTTTATTTTAGAATCTCTTTGGTGTTAAGAGGCTAATATACTGTCATAAAAAGAACTATATACGTGAGAGAAAGGAAATTGTAATAACAAAGAACCTACATACTTTAACATAAAAGGCAATGAAGCCTCTATACTTTTTCTAAAAGTAGCTTAAACTTTTAAGAGCTTGTAAAGCTAAGAAAAGCCATTAGTTATTTACTTAGATTAGACAACGATTTTTTTTTCCAACAAGAGCCCATTAAGTTAATAAGATCCATAAATTTCTCGTCAGTTTAGCTTTAATATTAATTATATATAAAGTATATCGTACAAGAGGCCTTAACGTACGATGCGTACGCGATAGCAAATCGCACGTTATGTTTTAAAAAAAACAAAATCGCATGTACTCTATATAGGGAAAATTGCATGTTGTTCAATAATAACAAAGTCGCATGTTGATAATGATACCAAAATCGCATGGTTGATAGTTGAAATCGCATGTTGTTCAGTTACACACAAATCGCATGTTGTTCAGTAACACCCAAATCGCATGTTGATAATGTCTCACGTACGCAATGTACGTTAAGGCCAATTGTACGTTTATATATATGTATATAAATATATTGTGTGTTTAAACCTTAATGATTGTTTGTATTGTTATAACTAAAAGTATTTGAATATGTCACTTAATGGATTAGGATCAAATACAAAGGATCCTAATTGTAAGAAGTGTAAGAAGGATTTATAGAGTGACAAGTGTCCAATAACCTAAAAAAAACCCACTACACAAAAAAACCCCACTACAAAAAAAAAAAAAAAAAAAAAACCTTAAACATCCACCACCACCAAAAACCTAACACCCCCCCCCCCCCCCATCACCCACCCCAAAACAAAAAAAAAAACATTTTTTTTTTTTTTTGCCGAGGGGGTGGGGGTTTAGGTTTTTTTGGTGGTGGTGGGGGTGGGTGTTTAGTTTTTTTTTTTTTTGATTTTTTGGGGGTGGGGGTGGGTTAGGTTTTTTTTAGGTTTTTGGGGGGTGGGAGGGGGGGGGGGGGGTTAGGTTTTTTTGGGGTTTTTTTTTTTGTGAGGTATAGTTTTTTTTGTTTTTTTTCCCGGGGGGAGGAGGGGTGGGGGGGGGTTTAGGTTTTTGGGTGGTGGGGGGGGGGGGGTGTTTAGGTTTTTGGGTGGTGGTGGGGTGGGGTGGGGGTGGGTGTTTAGGTTTTTGGTGGTGATGTAGTGGGTTTAGTTTTAGGTTATTGGACACTTGTCACTCTATAAATCCTTCTTACACTTCTTACAATTAGAAGCCTTTGTTGACCCGTCACTTAATATAGGTGCAATGAAAAAATGAATGGATTTGATGCAATGAATGCAATGAAACTTTCTTTCCAATGTTTGGCCAAGTCCTTTGAGCCAACTATTTGTCAATCTAGAAGAGCAACTTGGTCAAGAGCCACATATACCAATGAAACCAAATGGAATGTGAAACTAAATGGATATTTTTTTTATATTAAGTTGTTTTAATGACTGGTATATTTATATGATCATTTGTAATTATAAAGTTGTGAATCTATACATATAATAAAGTAAACCAATGTGTGACACGTGTCATTCATTGGAGGCGTCTATTTTTTGGTTTTCCCGCCTTTCTTTCATATTTATCTTCTAACAATTTATCTTTTAATTTGTAGATAATATTAAATAGAAAAATGTTTTAATAATTGTAAATAATATTAAATAGAAAAATGTTTATCTGATAACTATAACCCTTTTATTGAAGTTTTAAAGGGTTTCACGCTTTTTTGAACCTGGTCTTTTATGTTTTAAATTCTAGGATTTGGCTAAAACACACTTTGCCATTAATCACATAATTTTTTTGGATTTATTAAAAATTCATGACTATATTATATACTTATAAGCTTGAATATATATGTCAAACTTAAAAATTATTCTTCAAAAATTCAGTAACATCTATACTCTATATATAGTGACACGTGTCATTTATTGAAGACACATATTTTTTAAGTTTTCCCGCTTTTCTTTCATATATATCTTCTAATAATTGTAAATAATACTATTATTATTTAAATGAGTATACACATGTATGAGATTTTTTTACTATTATTATTAGTTTCATTGTTTATCAAATATATATAAGTGTGTCCGTCTTTGATTTGCATTTACAAGAAATATTTATTATACAGGGTCGGCTCAACCATTTTAGAGGCCTAAAGCAAGTTTCAAAATCGGGGCCCTTCTTGCCTATTTTTTTTCTTATCCAAAAAGAATAAACGACGGTCGATCGGCCTAAAGGAGATTCAAACCCGCCCCCTTAAGGTACACAGATGACATGCGCGCCAACTGGGCTACAACCTTTTAATAACAAGGCTCATACCCATATAGTATATAATTTTTTTTTAAATCTTGAGGCCCTATACATTTGGTGGCCTGATGCCCAAGCCTCAAAATACTTGGGCTTGGGCCGACCCTGTTATTATATAGTTTAAATTGTTCAACCCGTGTAACACACGGGGAACTAACCTAGTATATTTATATAGTAAATAATATTATAGTTCACGCTCCACAGTTATTATTCACTCAAGAGTAAACTGCAATTTTACCCCCTGAGGTTAGGGGTCATTGGCATTCTTACCCCCCCTAAGGAAATAATTGCAATTTTACCCCCCACTGTTTGAGGTTATGTCGCAATTTTACCCCCCGGCTTCAATTTTGTTGACTGGTCTGTTGACTTGGGGGTGAAATGACTATTTTACCCCCTGCCACCACTGCCACCGCCATTCACCACCACTGCCACCTCCAGCCACCACCCTCAACCACCACTGTCACCGCCATTCACCACCACAACCACCACTGCCATCTTCTTCCTCCCCCTCTCTCTCTCTCTAAAAAAACCCACCACCCGCCACCCTTCAATCAACACCTGCAACCAGTGATTCATCTCAATTTGTGGTAGAAATTACAAAATTGGATTTATTTCATTTAAAATTCAAGTTGGCTGATTTGATTTGATGGTTTAATTCATAGATCTGGTGATTTAAATTAATTTTTTTTGCACAAATTTAAAGAAAGAAATCTACCAAAACCAAAAAACAGGGGCTGTAAATCTTATATCACCACCAAATTGGATTTATTGCATCGTGATAAGATGATATATATATATACACACAAGATTACCTTGTTATTTTTAGCATCTTCAATAAATTCCTCAAGAAGCTCAATGCTACACTTTTCTTCTGATCTAGTCAGCACAGAACTCATACCCGACCCACCATCTAAATCATCAAACTCAACTTCAGAAGCTTCTTTCTCCGAGGCAGATTTTGATGAAGTGGGACCCGATTCTTGAGTCGCAACTAATTTTGTTTCACAAACTCCAACTAAATGGTTGTTTGCTGGAACAAATATTGTTTCATTATCAACAGTTTCGCATCCAGCTTTCACGCATCCTTGATTTTGGCTGTCAGAAGAAGTGCTGTCGTGATTCATAGCAATGTTGTCTCCAAACGTCTCCAAGAATCTTGATGAGCAATCAGTTTCGGGTTCACCGTTTGCATCGTGATAAGATGATGTGGCAAGTGATTCAGGATTTACAGGCTCTATAACTGTGTGATAAGATAATTTGGTGATGGTGGTTGTAGATCAGGACATTAAATTTTTAAGAATTTAAGCTGGAAAACAGTGTGTGACAACACAGAGGAAGAGAGACAGAAATAGTGACTGATGGTGGGTAGCGGCGATGGAGGTGGAGGTGGGTGGTGGCGGCTGATGGTGGTGGAGGTGGGTGATGGCGGCTGATGGTCCTAAAAGCATTTTGGGTGTTGAACTGAGATCTGGTTGCCATTGGACGCCGTGCTCCACCATCAACACCGGAGATGAGTGGTCGGAGAAGATGACCGGTGTTGATGGAAGTTGCTACGGAGGATGTTAAGATTGTTTAATTAGTGACAAAACGCTGAAAAATGGTTGAGGGTGGTGGTTGGAGGTGGCAGTGGTGGTTGTGGTGGTGAATGGCGGTGGCAGTGGTGGCAGGGGGTAAACATGCGACATAACAGCAAACGTTGGGGGGTAAAACAAAAGGGTAAAATAGTCATTTCACCCCCCAAGTCAACAGACCAGTCAACAAAATTGAAGCCGGGGGGTAAAATTGCGACATAACCTCAAACAGTGGGGGGTAAAATTGCAATTATTTCCTTAGGGGGGGTAAGAGTGCCAATGACCCCTAACCTTAGGGGGTAAAATTGCAGTTTACTCTTCACTCAATGTTAAATTGGTAACATTCAGTTTCGTGATTCTCACTTAATGGTGTTTGAGTTAATTGATACAATTTTAAATTTGACTAAACTGTCAAAATCATTGGAGACAATTGGCATGGCTAAAAATATAATACTTTTTATTTGATTTCTTCAACTATTGATAAGAATTCAGAAGTCAAGTTTCATTTAAAGTCTTAAAAAGGAGGTATGCTTGAGGCCCCAACGCCCAAGAAACCACTTCAGGGGCAAAAAGGCACACCTCATGCAGTTTCAGGTAAAAAAAAATGTACCATAGGTTCATTACACAACCTTATCAAAAGAAGCTAGTTGAATGATGCCTTCTCTAGTAGATATGATTGCAATTGTCTGTGTACACAAATAAGACATATAGTGAATAAGATAACTAAGATAAAGCAGAAATCTCTAGTCTCGTACAATTATAACACGTGACGCAACCCATTAATTATTTATTTATTATATGTATGTATGGATTGTTGTGATAGTTTATGTTCCGAATAGAGATGTAATGTCGAACAAAGGGGCGAAGAGACTATAAAATGAGAGCAACCGCAACTTCTGCTTGTAAACAAAGCTTATTTGGTTGTGCATAACGCGCGCCTGTCAAGTGCGTATACCAAGTATAGTTTCGTTTTCTACTATTAAGATGTCATAAGTAGCTATGTCACATATATGATTTTAAAGTTGAAGATCTCCCTAAAGAAAGCTTCTCTATCCTCTTGGATAGAGGTATGAGTTGACTCTTAACAACCTTGGTATGGATTTTACTAGGCATGTTGTTTGTTATTGTCTTGTCAGATATCAATGCATAACCAACTGTTTGATATGTTCTAGCATTATGGCTACTTTTTTTAATGTGATGCATGACAAAAGAAATCATGAGTGATGAGTAAACAAAAAACAATATCAATAATTAAAAAACACAGCTGAAAAAATTGTAAATCAATGAGTAAACAAAATGTTTTTAACATTAAAGGTGACAAAGTTGATCCAGAAAAACCTAAGTAAAATGTCCACAACATGACAACTTCAAAGATAATTCAAACAAAAACCATAACATTGCCTTAACAAAAATCAAAACTCGAAAATAAAACTTCTTCTGAGCCAAGCCTAAACCCGAGCTCTAATATAGCATCGATTATCGAGATTTAGTAGAAAAACCCAAGCACCTTACCGCCAACATTCTTCCTCCTAGCTTCTTCATGATCCATAATTCCAGCGGATGTTGTCAAAACAATGTACCCAAACTGCAAGTTTCATTGATTGTTCACATATATTAATATTGAAGCACAGGCAACTTTAACTAATTTACTACTAAAGAACCAATTCAGGTTGTATCTTATCTCTAAACGAGTCAAACAAGAACATAAAATTGTTAAAAACAGAAACACGGATACCGTTTGCTAAGCAGTTAATGCGGTAAAAAATCAGATATCAGTCAAGAACCGATATTTGAGATATCGGTAATCACGGTGGGATATCGGTAATTTTAATATCACGTAGAACTTATATATATATATATATATATATATATAGCAATTTAACACTAACAATTCAGTATACTTTAATACCATTAACAAATTAACCAATTGCAGATTTGCAGCTTGCAAAACAATTACAATTGTAGCAACTAGGAACTGATTAAGACTTAAAACACTTACATTTAACACTAACAATTAACAATTAAGACTTAAAACACTAATAGCAGCAATAAGAAGAAAGATGAATGGTAGAGCTACAATGAAAGGTACTGATATCGAAAAATCGGTGATATATCGGACTAATATCGGTCAATAACGCCAATAACATCGGTACCGATATTTTACATTGGGGCCAATAACCGACAAATCACTGATAATAACTGCATAGCGTTTTATTCAAAAAGCATTACTAAATTTTAAATCTTTGTAATGATATTGGTCACCATATCTTTATAAAAATAAATTCTGCCAAGTCTAACCTGTCTTGAAGGAAGAAGTCTAGCGGTCCAGGGCTCAATTTCCTTGACTCCAACATCAAATCGGGGACTAATGACTCCACATTTGTTCAAACGTCCGTTCAGTTCAACAACAATCTTTCCTGATCGGTGGTCATCAACATACTCAAACTCGCCAATATAACCTGTGCGTAGTTGAACACAAAAATAAAGTGTCAATGAATTTCATTAACCATAAGAACTGTAATACTGCAATCATTCAAAAATAAGGTAGCAAAAACACACCATGCTTTTGCATGACCATAAGAAATTTGATGATAACTTTTGAAGAAGGCCTAATCATGACCTGTCTCTTCCCCCTCTTCTCGGCATTGTACATGCTCTTAAGAGCGTCATTCAAAACGCTGACCCTCACCATCCTCAAAAAATCAAAAAGCTGCAAAAAAAAAAAAAACGAAAGAATCATTACGCATTGTGAATTTGCAACCACAAAATGAAAAATAAGAGCTAACTGACGAAGCGTCAACAGAGACATCACCTATTCATTAACATACAACCACCGGCTCGGCGTCAAATAAAAAAACACCAACATCATACAAATAGGTCAACAGTCAACACGAATCAAACTATATCCCTTTGCAAACCTAAGGTATGCAATTGAGCCGATGGTTCCAAAAAATCACATCAAATCATTCCAGAAGACTCAAACTACTTTACGATGATACATTTACGACACAAACGTCACGCGTGTGAAATAATCTCCCATAAACAACACCTAGTGTACAAATCTAAACAAGCATCTACTTCTAAAACTTAAGATACACGATTGAACTAATATCATAGCAATGCAATTAACATTTAACAAGTGAATCACTCATCATAACAAATCATTCCGGAAAGTTCAAACTACTTCAAACAAATAAATTGACAACAAAAACATCACACATGTAAAATCAACTCGCATACATACTAACCTATAGCTACACTCAAATAATAACAAACACTAAGCAAGATCATATCATCTAAAATGGAAACAACAACAGAATCATTTGAAAAACAAAGGCTCAAAACCTAGAATCGTTGATTCGAATCAGAATCGAACAGTAAACATCAAATAGTAAGGTGATGAGAACGTTGATGTGAAGATCAATGATCTAACTCTTGCTAGAAGTGTGTACGAATGATTATGGGAGTAAGAGAGAATTAGGGTTTACCTTGAAGCAAAAACGCCGTCAATGAGAGGAAGGGATACAGACAGAGGCTTCAAATGGGGTTAGGGTTTCGGGTTTTAAAAGAAATTGTGAAATTACTGACTGGCCCCTTCTTTATCATTAATGGGCCAATAATTTGGTTCTAGCTGTGTTGATGCGAAAATAAAATTTTGTTGAATGGGCCAATATTTGGTTTTCGGTAGCATTGATTTTGCAATTTAAAAAGGATTTCGGTATATGTTGTTATCGATTATCGTTCACCTATCGCTATTATGTAATTTCATACCTAGCAATTATCCCAAATTTAAACATTTTAGTAATAAAATTCATTTTTTAAAAGATGTTCTAAAAAACTTATGTATTTTAATATTTGTTTTCAGTGGCGTTTCTGAGAACTCATGTACCATGTTCGAGCTCGAAAAATGTGCCTTTATGCCTTAACGATAAACAATGCAATCACGAAAATGACAAAATCGTAGTATTCAATAAACAATGCAATTACGAAAAATGAGAAAACTATAGTATTCGAATGAGTTACATACCATAAGACTGAGGGGAGTGGGGCGACTCCCCCTCCCAAGTCGCCCGGAGTCGCCTGGAACACCGCCCCCGTGGCGTCTCGGCAGGCGTCCCAAGCCAGCCCATCCTCTTCTCGTCGCCCACTCTTCCCACACTTCAAAAAAACTAGCCGTTATTTTGCACCAATTTTCAGAAAATACCCCCTCTCCAACGGATATGTTGACCAACTTTAGTTTTTTTTTTAACCAAATTACCTATATATATATATATATACATCCACCATACAACACAACACACTCTAAAAATATACAACACCAAATACATTCTTTCAACATAACCATTTTGTTTTTTTGGAACCACAAATGGAGTTCAACGTCCCTTCGTCATCCTCGTCCGACGGCGATACAACTTCATCTAGTTCTTATGAATTTGAAGAAGCCATCAACGAGGCGGTAATGACAACGATCAATTTAATGGTTCACGTTGCTAGCGAGGACAATGAAACGGATGACCAACTGATTAGAAAAAGAACTCATATTATGCGGGATCGTGCCGCGGGACAACAACGGCTGATGCAAGACTATTTCGGGGAGGAGCCGGTATATGACGCGAAGATATTTAGACGTCGCTTTCGCATGAGTAAACGTCTATTTACCCGTATTACAAACGACATGGAGGAAGATTATGATTATTTCAAACAAAAGTATGACGCTCGTGGGTATCTTGGCTTTACTCCATTACAAAAGTGTACTGCGGCCATCCGACAACTTGCATATGGCACAAGCGTTGATTCATTTGACGAGTACCTGAGAATGTCTGCCAAGACTGCGCGAGACTCACTCACACACTTTTGTAAAGGTATATTTAGTAAATTTTGTTTTCAAATTTTTTATATATTTAACTTTAGCGTCAATTTTTTTATATGTTACTGTCAATGTTCGTATACATATTTAAATAGGTGTGATTGAGTTGTATGGGCCGGCTTATTTACGACGTCCGACTTGGAGTGATCTCCAAAGGATGTACGAAGTGCATGAGCACATTCACGGTTTCCCCGGTATGATCGGTAGCATCGACTGCATGCACTGGAAGTGGGAACAATGCCCTACCGCTTGGCGTGGTACACATACTAGAGGCGACATTCGCAAACCGTCGTTAATATTGCAGGCGGTTGCATCTTATGATCTTTGGATATGGAATGCATATTTTGGTCAACAAGGTTCTCACAACGACATCAACGTGTTTGAGTCTTCGCCGGTTCTCGAAGAGATTATAAACGGGTTGGCACCAAGTTCAGCGTTTTATGCGAGCGATAATTACTACAAACGCGGATATTATTTAACTGAAGGTATCTATCCGGAGTACGCAACGTTCGTAAAGACGTTCACCGATCCTATTGATCTTAAAAGAAAATATTTCAAGAGAAAACAAGAATCAGCAAGAAAAGATATCGAGCGAGCGTTTGGAGTTCTTCGAAAGCGATGGCACATCATCAATTATCCAGCAAGATACTGGACAAAGGAAAAAATGCATGACGTCATTTACACATGCATTATTTTGCATAACATGATATTGGAAGACGAAGACAAAGCCATTTGCCAAGATTACAATGAGAATGACCCTTCATTGTTCCCGGAGTATTGGACACAAGAAGTATCATCGGAGACACGAATCGAGAACATAATGGATATAAAGAATAGAGAGACACACAACATGCTTATGTATGACTTGATCGATCACCTATGGGACAACAAACAACCAGGATACGAGGCGGAACTCGTTAACGAGGATGAAGGAGATAACGAGGATGAAGATAATAACAATGTAGTCGACCTCGACCTAAACGAGTACGTTAGTGACGATGAGTAGTAGATGTGTATTGTTGTATGTTTTTTAATGAATAAGTTGTATGTTGGTTATTTTATTTAATGAGTATCAATAATTTTATAAAAAAATATAACACTTTATATTTTTAACATAAAAAAAATCAAAATTAAATGGGTGCCACGTGTCGCAAGACGCCCTACCCAGCAAAGTTGCCCCACTACCCCTTTTTTGCTCAAAATCCTCTAATATGACGTGGCGCCACGTGTCGCAAGACGCCCACTCAAAAGGTTGCCCCACTCCCTTTAGTCTAATAACTAATAAGCTAACAGCTAACCAATGATTCGTGCAGCCCTCCTTGCATTCTCCATAACAAATTGGTGGATCAACTTTTCACAATTTATATTATCCAAGACTTCGTTTTCAATTAGTAATGGGCTCAATTAACCTAGTGGACTAAATTCTAATGTCTAAACCATAAAAAAATGATTTGTAAACGAGCCTTACTTGAAATTGATATGGGTTTACTATTTTAAAAAAATAACATGTATATATCGGATTTTTTTTGAAAACATATACCCCTCGAAATCACGGGCACTGTATGGAAGTCCTCCCCGCACACCATCTAAGCCTCCCTTGTTTGTTTCACTTTCACACAAATAACATGTTAGTCATAGAGTTTAACTCAAATTCGACGTATTTAGGCGAGATGGTGTGGAACCACGTCCCTAACTACGTCATTTGTTAACGCTTCAAAACCGCCCCGACCTAGTTAAAGGGGAGGGGTGCTAAACAAGGGTTCGCCATGCCTTTCACGAGAGTTAACCATTGCAAAGGTGGGGGCCACCAAAAAGCAACCAATCACATTTCTTTTTGTTTTTTAGATTTTCTTTTTAATTCAAAGTTAAATTGCCCTGGCCTAGTTAAAGAGCGAGTTAGTTAAAGATCATTTCTTGCGTGGTGTTGACGTGGCGATGCGTTATGTTAAACAACATCATCCAGCCATTGTTATTTTCCCGCTCCTTTTGTGATTCATGTGGTGGTTAAAAACTCAACAATATAATCATCTCTTACACTCTGTTCCCGAGTCTCATTTAACAGGGGATGGGAGGGAAAAAAGATGAAAATATGAAAAACCATGTTCTCGAGTTTCATTTAACAGGGGGAGGGGGGAAAGGAGGAAAAGGGGAAAAAATATGACCATATATTCATCCTTCCAAATTGGATAGATTAGGAGAGAAATTTTTTCTTCCCCTCCCCTGTTAAATAAACTCAGGAACATAGTGTTAGTGCTATGTTTGTTACTTGGTCTTCTCTCATAAACCATGTTCTCACTATAACTTTGTCATGTTGGTCGATAAGTCATGAGGGATGTGCTAAAGTGGATTGCCAAATGATTTTCAAAACCCTTATTTTATATCATATAGCTTAAACTCGTTACTTCGAACGTGGAGATCTGTGTTTAATTAAAACTAGTATGTTTAAATTTGTGCAAACAAGAACCTGCATTTTTAACCTTTGATTCTTGTAGTTGTCGTCTTGTCGTAAGTAATATGGATCCATATATCCTACCAGAGAGTTAAATGTCTTTCAGTTAACCTTTTTGGGGCCCAAAGCGGATTTTAAAATCAAGACTCGTTTCAAATTTCATAATAAAGTAGTTTTGGGCTTAACATCCTAACACGAGAAAATGTGATGACACATATTTTCTATACGATTTCTAAAAGGAAGACGATATGAGAGCTAGAAGAGTTTAGGAAAAGAAGCCACTTCCAAGCATATGATTATTTGTTTTCTTTGTCAAAACTACTGAAAGTTAAAATCCTATGTGATCTTTGTCACAAGGATAATCTCAAATGTCTCAATCACACCCATGGGTCATTAAACCATACATAATATGGTGTTCGATCTCAACCATATGTTCATATCACCGAGAACTTATTCATATAAAAGAAGGAAAGTATCTGCTGACATGTAGTTTATGATTTAAGGGATGCCCCACCTTTCGAAAGGTCCTCGACTGCCTTAGAGATTTGGGTATCTGACATCCCTTCCAAACGTATGCCTCTCTCGACACCCATGTCTGTACACAGAGTAATAACTATGAGAAACATAATATGATTAAAATTACATAAACCATAACCTATGTTCAAACACGATAATACCATCAACTAACTTGTAATGATGATAATCTTAATCAGCGAATATATAATTTTCAAGCAATGTCTCAGAAAGAAAAATGTTGCATTTTCAGAGTAACTATTATGCTTCAACATTGGTTTAAAAAAGTGCGCCTTAGGCGCGCCTAGGCGCAAGGCGACCTAAGGCGCAAACCAAATCGCTTTGTGTGACATAAGGCACAGGGTGTACAAAAGGCGCAGGTGAGGCGCACTTTTTAGACAAAAATTTGACCTGAGGCGCAGGGGAGGCACGCGCCTTTTGTACATGGGGTGTTTCTGTGCAGCTGAGTGTTATACAATAGCCTTTTTATGCTGTACATTTCTGTTTTTTTCATTTTAAAACATATTTAAAGCTTAATTTTAGGTAAATCAAAGGTAGGGGATGCTAAAAACCTATGGGATATATAAAATAATTTATATAATCACTTTGCGCCTTGCGTATGAAAAGCTCACCGCTTTTGCGCTTTGCGCCTCGCTTTTAGCCCTCGTCGCTTTTGTGCGCTTCCCGCTTTTTTAAACCAAGGCTTCAACTTTGTATGCTAGTCGAAATAATAATACCAATACAGCCTTGTTCTTACAAAACATTTACATTGGCAACCACTATACTTGAATTTAACTTTTGAGAAAAACATTGTACTTGACAAATTTTGGGCAAAATATTCATGCTGCAAGTAAAAGGTTGTTTATTAAATTTCTCCAAGTTAGAGAAGTAATTTACTACATAATATGTATAAAGCTAACCCTATGATAAACACAATCTTTTCGCTCTTAACATGATCTAAATGTTCTAGCAGCAAAGGATTTAATTTAGTTTTTTCAAATGTTCCTAGGATACATGTATTACATTTTTACCCTGCTTATAAACAGTTGATGTTTAAAAGAAAAGATTAAACTTTGACAAAATCTTTAAGCTGTTTTCATGTAAATTATAGCACATTTACTTGCAAATCAATACTAGTACCTATAGATAGAAAAGAAAAAAAAGCAATTTTGAAACAAAAATTTGTTCAACATCTACTGAGATACATAATAGTGTTTGAAAGTTGTGTTATTTGAGAACAAAGCCCCTAATTAACAAAGAAAATAGTTTGCTTTGGCTTTTGTCCCTCTTTTCTCTTTTCTCTTTTCTGGCAACTTCTGAGATCGGCTAGAGAGGTTTTTAGAGTAAAATAAACCACGTGTCAAGAGCATAATATGGCTTACATTGGGCAGATAAACTTAAAACTGTGCAAAAACGTTCATGGATTTGAACAACAATTCATATGTGATCTATTCAGTTAATGCGGTAAAATATCGGATATCGGTCAAGGACCGATATTTGAGATATAGGTTATCTCGGTGAGATATCGGTAATTTTAATATCATGCAGAATTTATATATATAGCAATTTAACACTAATAATTCAGTGATATATCGGCGATATATCGGTCAATATCGCCGGTAATATCGGTACCGATGTTCTGACCGATATTTGACACCAATATTTTACTAGGGGACCGATATATCACCCATATTAACTGCATAGTATGTGATGAACATGTTCTATAATTTGCACCATTGCTATAGAAATACACCATCTGATCTAAGTTTTTTGGAATTACGCATGGTGTAAGAGCTTAAAACTATTGACTCTCATCTTATTCTTTTTTAGAATGATCTCTTAATCATAACTATATTTTGCACAGGCAGTTCATTCCAAGTGTCAGCTATCTAAACTTTATGACCCAAACCACGAAATGTTTAAAGATTGTATCTACTCAAGTTTTGCTTAAACGCTATGTTGTCAAAGACGAACTAGGCGCGCACCTAGGTGCTGAAACGCAGCGCAGGGAAGCACCTCGCCTGGACAAGCGCAGTTTCAGACGATCATGCTCAGCTTCCGGACTAAAATCGTCTGTGTTTGTTTGAACATGTCTAAAACACCTAAAAAATGGTATATTTATACTATTCCAATAATCAACTACCATTACCTAACTTCTATAATTGTAGAGTCAACAAATGTCAGATGAAAATGATCTTAATTTCTGATTTCTAATTAAAAATAACTTTTCTTTGTCTTCTGTTTCCTATGGCTTCATCTTAGAAACTCTTGCTAGTAAATAAAAACATAAAATAAATTACTGATTGATGTAATTAGGGATTAGCACGGTACCCGTTCGGTGAAAAGTTACCACTTTTCACCGTTTTTTGGTATCCGGTACTTATCGGTATTTTACCGGTAAATACCGGTACCGAAAAATGAGGAAAATAGGAACCGATACCGAATATACCCGGTACCAAATGCTCATCGTCCCTAGATGTAATGACGAAGGGGAATGACGCACGTACCGTATCTAGCCCACAGCTGAGGGTCGGTGCCGCTGCACTCACGGATGAGAATGGGCAACCTAGGGTTTGCTTTCTTCAATTCCTTGTAATTGTTCTGAACAAAAGCCCTAATGAATTTGGGGTTAGAGTTGGGGTTAGGGAACGTAATCTGAGATGAAATTGTAAAGGATACCTGGTGGAAGCACTGGCAGGTGAAGTATGACAAAACAGAACTCGGAGCTCTTTCAGATTCTTTGATAATTGTGCCATCCATGCCATTCTGATATGATAGGGTTAGGAATAAGAAGCTGTAGAGATAGAAGGAAAACCGATTTTCTGGATGATCCCAGATCTCTGATCAATGTTCAAACTTACAAAAGACACCCAACAAAATATTGTAAAGGGCATAAGGGACTGGGGGTGGCATAGGGCTGTAAACAAGCCGAGCTAGACCCAGCTCGAGCTTGGCTCGAACTCGATTCAAGTTGGCTCGAGCTCGAATTTCAAATCGAGCTGAGACAAAAAAAAATGAAGGATGTAAACCTTATCGAGCCAGCTCACGAGTTCACGAGCCGAGCCAGACCAAGCTTGAGCTCGGCTCGTTTACAAACCGAGCCGAGCCGAGCTGGCTCGTTAACAACCGAGCCAATTTCGAGCCGAACTTTCTTTAAGCTTTTTTCGAGCGAGTTTCGAGCGAGCTGCGAGCCACGAGTTTTTTGAACACCCCTAGGGTGGCAGCGTGATGGCTTCCCTTCACGCGTGGAAAACAACCAAACACCGCGGCCATTACCTTTTTTTACGCGTGAAGTTTTAAACGCGTTAAGTTTTCCATGCGTTGAACTTTCGAATTGTACCATTGCATTTTGACCGTTTGGGGTATTTTTGAACGTTGGGGATTTATTTTTTGAAGGTTTTTTTTATATAAAATCAACCAAACATTCCTCCCACTGAATCCAAAAAATCCAAAAATTCTCCAATTCAATTCAAAAAATTCTCCAACTTGAACGCGAGCATGCGTATATGGGATACTTGAAAACGGTAGAAAGACAAAATAATTTAAAAATCTTGTGTGAGCCGCACGCCCATCTCGACAAACCGTTTAAATCGGTCGTAATTCAACAAAAGCGCGAGATTTGTGAAAGGTGGGGTTGGGAGATGCCACCCTTTTAATTTAAGGGTTTTTTTTTTTTTTTTTCCAATGTTTAGTTGTTTTTTTATTTTGCTATGCAATTTTTGTTTTATTTAAATGAAATTTATAATTTTAGTGTTTTATTGTTAATTTCTAAAAAAAAAGGAAATTAAAAAAGTTGTGAGTGATGAAATTTCATCACTAGTGATGACCACCGCCACTAAAAAAAGCTTGTGAGTGATAGAATAATGGTTGATGACATGGCGGAACTTGATTGGATGTTGTAAGTGATGAGTGAGTGATGAGTGATGACCACCCCCACTCACCTAATGGTCTTTGGAACATGCAAACCACACAAAAATAAGAAAAACACTAAATGTGGAAATGAGACTCGTTCATCATATCTATACCCCTCCTTAACCACTTTTTGTCCTCAAGAAGTGGGCTCCGGAAAATCCGGAAAACGCAGCTTCAGCTCGTCTGTAAAACCCGTCTCAATTTAACACGAATTTAATTCTAAATACGCATTTTATATGAAAATACGACCGTTCAAAAACTAACTTTGTCAAGTTACGTTCTTACATGACTAAAGTATTCAAAATATAGTATTAAGTGTTTACAACTTTCATTTTTAAACTAAACAAAAGAAAGACATCGCGGAAGCTTCATTTAGTATGTGTTCGGTTCACTTCTGTAACACCTCGAAAATTCACGTCCTATAATGTGTTGACACGTGTCATATGTTTGAACGTGTGAAATAATGTTCTAGAAGGACTAAAGTTGACAATCATGGAAAGTATGTAAATATACGAGTTCTAAATGTCAACAGTGAATAAATGTATTGCACATTAGCCCTACATGATGCTCATACCTTCAAACGAATAAATCATGAATCATACGAAGCTAAAAGTGAGGGATTACAAACTACAGGGGTTAAATGTGTCAACATGTTAAAGATATACCTCTGAGTGATCTTTTAGCAAACCCGAAGCTTTGTAACGGTTAATTATGCTCACTAGAATGCACGATTAAAATTTCACCAAGTTTCGATATCGTATGAGAAAGTTATGATAAAATTCGTGTATGAGGGGTTAAAGGCGTCAACGTTGAAATCTATGACTTTTCGGGTAGTCAAAAGTTAACCAAGGACTTAACAAAGTTGGTATAAGTCTTGAAGCCCTTAGAATTCAATTAAGAGGGCCCAAAGTGCAAGAAATAAAGGAAAAAATCAAGTTTGGAAGTGCGGGGACCAAAACTGCAATTATTTGAAAATGTGCATGTGCTGATGTCTGCCTTGAGGACCTCAAAGCTGGGGACCTTGAGGTCCGTAAAGCAACCCCCAGCATCAGAAAATGGGCAGTAGCCTGTTTTATGCAATTGTGACCCCCTTAGCCGGTTTTTCTTGCATGTGAAGGACCCTTAGACTCCCCTAGGCACTAGAAGACATGTGTTGAACAATTGTGGAAGGGTATAGACTCTTGTGTCAATTGATTGTGGTGTGTAAACCCACTATATAAAGGACCTTCAAGTGCAACATTCATTCACACATCATATTCAAGCATTCTGATTATTTGGGGAGCTTGCAAACTGATCAAGAGCCTTTCTAATCATTCATTAACCATCTAGTAAGTTGCCTAACCTTTCTAAATTAATTCTAGCTTAGTAATTAGCTTAAAAGTCAAACCGACGTAACTACGGTTTGACTTCGCGATTAATTAACGATAGCTCAGTCGTGTGTCGAATTAAAAGTACCGTTAGATAGGTAATTATATGGGTATTAAACCCTTATAAGGGCAAGTACCAAATCCAGACCTAACTAGGTCGTTTGTCGGGTCAAACGTTGACCGAAAAAGTCAACAGAAGGGTAAAATATGATTTAATGCACGAAATGCAATCCGAGAGGCGTGTAACCTGTTTTAATCTTAATATAACTTAATAATAAGTATAAAAACTTGTTTATGCTTGTCCGACTCGACAAATTTCTATTTAAACCCGGTTCGGAACCGAAAGACGCAAAACTTTGACTTTTGCGTTGACTTCGGTTCTGACCCGTTATAGTTTGAATTAGACATGCCTTAAAGTCCCATTAGGGATGAGTTACATGATAGTATAAGCCTCTGTACTTGTTTAGTTGATTATCCAATTAATATGCAAATTTCCGTTAATCGCTCATACGTTGACCGTTATGCCCTTATTGCCTTAAAACGTGATTTATGAAAATGTAAAAGAGTAGAAACCTTAGTTACTGATATATAAACTTTTATGCAAAGTTTGACATCAGTTTGACTTGTAGATTAAGAGTTATGCTCATTGTCGCTAAATTAAAGCTTTATGTTAACAAAATGACGTAATTAGCGTATAGCCTAGTTAAACATACTTTTTGATATCAAATCTTTTACCCACTGATGTTATATATTATTTTGGGATTTTTAAAGATTTTTAATTAATTTTAGGCCGAGCATAACTAGAAGTCGTAGGCTTAATCCGGTAATTGTCGGTTTTGCCCTTACGGGCCATAAAATGAGTTTTACTTATCTAAACGAATCCAAACCTTTTGCTAATGATCACATATGTTAAATAAATTATTTTAAGCCTTCTGGAAATATAAAAATATCAGATTTAAGTATAGAACCCGGAAATGGCCTTTAATCGCCATAATTAGCGTTTTTAACGCATAGTATGTCTTAATATCATATTAGACATACCCGGGTTGATACCTACTGATATATGAGGCAAATTATGATATTTTAACAGTAAGCAAAGGTTGATAAACTCAGACTTCGTTCTTGAGCTTTTCGGCTTATGTGAAATTACCAAAATACCCCTACGGGGCATAGTTTGGTTAAAAATGATAAATTTCACATATGTGCTTTAGCCTACTGATATAACTTATCAAAATGAGTATGTTTGCTGTTTACATCAGACCTGTAACTCAGTTAAACATTTAAACTCTTTTACAAACCTTGAAATGACCAAACTACCCCTACGGGGCATAGTTTGTATTTAAATAAATTCGGGGCATAACGAAAGACATCCTACTGATGTCACAACATATTTGAAGCATATTAACTTAGGAAACCTGTATATGGCTCTTGAGGATACCCGTTACGCTTATTACGCGTTCGGTACGGTTTATGTAACAAGTTTACATAAATTACCCGAAACGGGTCAAACCTTATTGGTTTTATCTCAAAATCCAGAATGTGTTTAGTTTACCCATATTATACAAGTCTCCAAACTTGTCGGGTCCAAATCACATTCTACTCCGGTCTTCGCTTAATAGTGCGTACGAACCGTACCTTCCTGTAAGACTAACCGGTCTAAGCTTAATTAAAGACCCGTTAGCATTCTAATTAATTATTTATACCATCATTCCAGACTAGAGCTTTCCGGTAAATTGTACCTACGCTTACTTAAAGCAACTACGGCTGAGTTATTAGATTCTTGCTATTTAAGACAGGAGCTAGCTCAGGTAAATACTCTTAACTTATTTTCCCTATACGGGCTTGGGATACGGTACTATAAAAGTACCGCTTGGTCGGGTGTATGTAGTCATTCAAATCGGATTGTGATTGATGTACTTACATAACCTGTTTAATATGTATTATTTTATTATTATTTGGTGTATGACCTTGGGGGTTAATGACCATGTCCCGGATATCCTTGGCATCATTCGAAGTAATGGCCACGACTTAAGCACGGGGTGTAGGCATACACCTGACAGCTGCATTATGTAAAAACTGGTAATCCACTCCGAGGTATCATCCTTGTGGGCATTATACCGGAACTGGTAATCCACTTAGAGGATGATAGCCCGTGGGCATTATACCTGTGGCGTGTCAGTTAATCTAGTCCGGCCCTACAAACCGGCCCTAACGGACGACAAATAAATAAAACTGTATACAAGATTATATACAAATAATTTTCCCAAGTTATAAAAGATTAATTTTGCCTCTGTGCATTTTAATCAAAGTGTCAAAAGGTTTTGTGCCTGGTGCATCTAAATCAATTTTCTTAAACTCTTTTCAAATGAGTCGGTTGAGTGTATTTACCAGTGAAAACTGACGTATTTTCCAAAAAGGTTAAGTGACAGGTACTAAACGAAATTGGCTGGAAGCTCAGGGCGCTAATAAGGAATCTTGCAAGTTCTAGGCGTCTAAAGTCTGTTGAACAAATGATATGTTTTAAGATCCGCCTGTGGATCCTGTACTTCCGTTGTAATACTGAATATTACTTCATATTCGGAATGTAATAATAAATATCTTTTGCTTCCGCTGTGCATTCATATATATTGTGTTGTTTGACTATTACGTTGCCAACCACGTCACGATACTCCCCCACCGGGCCCACCGGTGACACGTGGAAAGTCGGGGTGTGACAGGTTGGTATCAGAGCCAACACTGAGTGAATTAAACACTAGTCTTTTGTGTTTAATCTCAGTTACACAATTGCACATTCTTGAGTCTAGACAAGAACATAGGAAAAATCCAAATTTGTTTCATTTTACCTTATTTGGTTCCTTTGTTATTTTTCTGATTAGCCTTTGCATGGGCAAGTCAATTGCTATAGAAGTCCCGTTTAGGGCAACCATATACTTGTTAAATTTTAAAGGAACGATTATATTTAAAGTATCATTCCTATATTATAAGATCTACCATTATAATAAAATGGCAAAATTTAAAAAGGACAAAACCTAGCCATGTGTCACTTTAAGACAGGGCCAAGATGGTAGTTCCATAATTAGATTCAGATCCTTGTGAACAGTTCAATTTAGGATTGCTCTGCGTTAATTATTAAAAAGAATCTTAAAGGTAAACCTAGCCTAAATGTCACGGCATACAAGGCCAAGATGGTAGAACCTATTCAAGAGATTCAAATCCTTATTAAACATATGAAAGCATAATAACATGCTCGACAAAATGTGATATGATAAAATCACATAAGTCATTTTGGGATATACTAAATTCCCTTAATTATATAATCATCCCGTATGGATGAAGTGCCCACGGGCTATAACTAACGTCCTCTGGGACTAAAGACAGTGGTAGCCTACAACTCCCTGTCAAGAAAAGGTAATGAACTTTGATGCAAACCTTGAAGCCTCGATTATATAAAATCAAGGCCTATAAATTAAACTTGTCCAAGTGACTAGGCCTTTTGTGCTATTATTAACTTATAATTTAGGAATATAATAAATATCCTGAATAATTATATATTTATCAAGTTAACCAATATGTGTATTAAAAACATGGTTAATAAATCGTTCAAAAAGATAAAAACTGTTTAAACTTCCGTAAAAACCTTGTCCTTGTTTAATTTTTATGTAGCAATTAAAACTACATGGCTGGGTCGGAGGAAGGGAACAGTCACCCTCTGGAAAATCGCGATAATGAAAGGATTAATATAACCAGAGGAGAACTTCGTACATTGATTGACTCAGCTGTATCAAAAGCTGTGAAGGAGCAATTCAAGGAGTATAGTGAGACATATAGTAAAACCTCATCCGTACCCCACCCTAAATCCATCCCTAAAACTCCTCCAGAGCCTGATAACAAGCCGCCCTCAAAGAAAGATGAGTTAAAGAAAGATAACGATCGACATTCATCTAATGAACACAGTGTTCCATTCAAGAGGATAATGTTCGATAATGAACCTCATACCAAATCCTGCAACTATAAGTACTTTGTTTCCTGCAAGCCCCGAGATTTTACTGGGGAGAAAGGGGCGGTTGATTGTATGATTTGGTTGGATGAAATGGACACAGTTGTCGATATCAGCGGTTGCGCTGAAAGGGATGTCGTGAAGTACGTATCCCAATCGTTCAAAGGAGAGGCACTGGCATGGTGGAAATCTCTCATTCAAGCTGCTGGGAAGATTCCGCTCTACAGCATGTCATGGGAACAGTTTGTTATTCTCATTAAGGAGAATTACTGCCCTCAACACGAGGTTGAGGGGATTGAGTCAGATTTCTTATCTTTGGTAATGACAAACTTAGATTGTCAAGCTTACCTCACCAGTTTTAATACCCTGTCCAGACTGGTCCCTTACCTTGTAACACCAGAGCCCAAGCGAATTGCACGCTTCATTGGGGGTTTACCCCCAGAAATCAAAGCTAGTGTTAAGGCTTCAAGACCTACTACATTTAGGTCAGTAGCTGATCTCTCTCTGTCCCTTACTTTAGATGCGGTCAGACTAAGGTCGCTAAAGAAATCTGAAGAAAGTAAGAAGAAGCGTGAGGATGATAACTCACGAGGATATGAGAAGAAACACAAGGGAAACACTGACTCTGAGAGGTCTGGGTCTGGAAAGAATGGTCAGCGGACAGAGGAAAAGCCAAGGTGCTCTACTTGCCAAAAACGCCACTTCGGAAAATGCAGAATGGAGTCCAATTCTAAATCAGGACCACCTGCATGTGGGATATGCAAGTCTAGGGAGCACAAGGCTGTTGATTGCGGAAAGATTAAAGATGCTACATGCTACAACTGCAACGAGAAAGGGCACATAAAGACCAACTGCCCTAAGTACGCGAGGAACCCCGAGTAGGCCAAGAGAACAAACGCACGAGTTATCAGGAGGAACGCCCAAGAGATGATGCAGAATAATAATAGTATAATATGTACCTTTCCTTATCAAACAGTTTATGTAGAAACTTATTGATACTGGCACGTATAAATATATTATGAATGATAAAGGTTGAGAACTGTTGTCTCCACCTGATTAAGACTCCGGTCATTTAATGCCCGGTAGAAAGTGACGATGTTACGTCGAAGATGCTCCAACAAATCCTATATTGATATTTAATATCTATTAGAAATCACTCTTTCTAATACCCTTATAGCAAACTTTTGGTTGCATACATAAGGACTCAATATAGTGATAAAAATCGATGGTTGCCTCGAAAAATCAAGCCTATATCGTGGGTGATAAGAAGCAATTAATTATCAAGACTCCTTATGAGACAACCCTCGTGATTACGCGTATCCGTGCGATTAATTAATATTAAACAAAAAAAAAATGGTGGAACTGGCCGTCCCCGGAATCGAACCTGGGTCTAGGCCGGCCGCACCCTTTCGCGCGCCTAGCCAACTGAGCTAGGTGCCTAGTTTGTGAAAATCTCCATTCTAATTAATTATAAGCACTTGTACAATAAACTTCCTTATCATTTATCAATGATAATTTCTACTAAGTGTCCTGTTTTTAATACAGGCAATAATAAATCTTCATGAACCATAAACTTAACAAAATTTTTTTTTTTGTCATTCACAAGGTATAACTACCAAGGAAACCATAGTAACCGATTCATATAAATCGGCAAGGAATCCTTCCGAAAGATCTAAGAGCACTCTTTCTTTGCATAGAGTACGACAACGTATATTATTTTGATTATTTTCTCGTTGTTTTATATCGCCTGCGAATGCCAAACTATGTTGAACAAAAGTGTCATATGAGGATTGGCATATCCTAGTGTGTCCCATAGATTATTTCCATGTCTGATCAGCATGGAGGTTTAATACATGGAACCACAAAGATATCTCAATGATCATATGGTACTAAAGTCGACTAATGGTATTCAAAGAAGATATCCAGAATAGAATTGTCCAAATACATATTCCCTGGAAAAGAAATATGTGGACTCATAACATAAATATGTCACTTAATAGGCACAAGCGTTGTTGAGTGAATTAGAGCCTGAGATATGGAATCTCTGTAACCTCCTTGTACCTCGATTATCTTCTCCTAAGATTACCTTGCTTACCCCAGGGAGGCAGGTAGAATTAAGATTTATATCCCATTAAGGCTGTATTATTAGGAAATCTCCAAGACGGATAGTACCATAATTGGGAGAACCGAAAACCTGATTAAGTAATTTTTTAGATAGGAGATTCATATAGTCTAACTCGATATTCTAAGAGTTTGATAAGAAAGACGGTTCATTTTGCTTATGCACTAATTACCGCAACCCTATTTTAACAACGATTAAGAATAACCATTTCACCTTGAGATAAGCTATTCTATAATAGCTAGAATAAAGGCGTCAAGGCTGCTCCTTGGAGACCTTGTAAGGATGGAATGTTAAACATCTATTGTTAGGACAATAGATTTGTAAGTCCAATATACAAGACCTGAAAGTTGCATTGGAAACAACAAATATTATCACACAAATTCCTAATCATCTGTAAGTTGCCATTATTAGGCAGAGAATACTTCCTTTATTTCGGTAAATCTCGGGCCGAGATTTATTTTAAGGGGGTGAGGATGTAACACCTCGAAAATTCACGTCCTATAATGTGTTGACACGTGTCATATGTTTGAACGTGTGAAATAATGTTCTAGAAGGACTAAAGTTGACAATCATGGAAAGTATGTAAATATACGAGTTCTAAATGTCAACAGTGAATAAATGTATTGCACATTAGCCCTACATGATGCTCATACCTTCAAACGAATAAATCATGAATCATACGAAGCTAAAAGTGAGGGATTACAAACTACAGGGGTTAAATGTGTCAACATGTTAAAGATATACCTCTGAGTGATCTTTTAGCAAACCCGAAGCTTTGTAACGGTTAATTATGCTCACTAGAATGCACGATTAAAATTTCACCAAGTTTCGATATCGTATGAGAAAGTTATGATAAAATTCGTGTATGAGGGGTTAAAGGCGTCAACGTTGAAATCTATGACTTTTCGGGTAGTCAAAAGTTAACCAAGGACTTAACAAAGTTGGTATAAGTCTTGAAGCCCTTAGAATTCAATTAAGAGGGCCCAAAGTGCAAGAAATAAAGGAAAAAATCAAGTTTGGAAGTGCGGGGACCAAAACTGCAATTATTTGAAAATGTGCATGTGCTGATGTCTGCCTTGAGGACCTCAAAGCTGGGGACCTTGAGGTCCGTAAAGCAACCCCCAGCATCAGAAAATGGGCAGTAGCCTGTTTTATGCAATTGTGACCCCCTTAGCCGGTTTTTCTTGCATGTGAAGGACCCTTAGACTCCCCTAGGCACTAGAAGACATGTGTTGAACAATTGTGGAAGGGTATAGACTCTTGTGTCAATTGATTGTGGTGTGTAAACCCACTATATAAAGGACCTTCAAGTGCAACATTCATTCACACATCATATTCAAGCATTCTGATTATTTGGGGAGCTTGCAAACTGATCAAGAGCCTTTCTAATCATTCATTAACCATCTAGTAAGTTGCCTAACCTTTCTAAATTAATTCTAGCTTAGTAATTAGCTTAAAAGTCAAACCGACGTAACTACGGTTTGACTTCGCGATTAATTAACGATAGCTCAGTCGTGTGTCGAATTAAAAGTACCGTTAGATAGGTAATTATATGGGTATTAAACCCTTATAAGGGCAAGTACCAAATCCAGACCTAACTAGGTCGTTTGTCGGGTCAAACGTTGACCGAAAAAGTCAACAGAAGGGTAAAATATGATTTAATGCACGAAATGCAATCCGAGAGGCGTGTAATCTGTTTTAATCTTAATATAACTTAATAATAAGTATAAAAACTTGTTTATGCTTGTCCGACTCGACAAATTTCTATTTAAACCCGGTTCAGAACCGAAAGACGCAAAACTTTGACTTTTGCGTTGACTTCGGTTCTGACCCGTTATAGTTTGAATTAGACATGCCTTAAAGTCCCATTAGGGATGAGTTACATGATAGTATAAGCCTCTGTACTTGTTTAGTTGATTATCCAATTAATATGCAAATTTCCGTTAATCGCTCATACGTTGACCGTTATGCCCTTATTGCCTTAAAACGTGATTTATGAAAATGTAAAAGAGTAGAAACCTTAGTTACTGATATATAAACTTGTATGCAAAGTTTGACATCAGTTTGACTTGTAGATTAAGAGTTATGCTCATTGTCGCTAAATTAAAGCTTTATGTTAACAAAATGGCGTAATTAGCGTATAGCCTAGTTAAACATACTTTTTGATATCAAATATTTTACCCACTGATGTTATATATTATTTTGGGATTTTTAAAGATTTTTAATTAATTTTAGGCCGAGCATAACTAGAAGTCGTAGGCTTAATCCGGTAATTGTCGGTTTTGCCCTTACGGGCCATAAAATGAGTTTTACTTATCTAAACGAATCCAAACCTTTTGCTAATGATCACATATGTTAAATAAATTATTTTAAGCCTTCTGGAAATATAAAAATATCAGATTTAAGTATAGAACCCGGAAATGGCCTTTAATCGCCATAATTAGCGTTTTTAACGCATAGTATGTCTTAATATCATATTAGACATACCCGGGTTGATACCTACTGATATATGAGGCAAATTATGATATTTTAACAGTAAGCAAAGGTTGATAAACTCAGACTTCGTTCTTGAGCTTTTCGGCTTATGTGAAATTACCAAAATACCCCTACGGGACATAGTTTGGTTAAAAATGATAAATTTCACATATGTGCTTTAGCCTACTGATATAACTTATCAAAATGAGTATGTTTGCTGTTTACATCAGACCTGTAACTCAGTTAAACATTTAAACTCTTTTACAAACCTTGAAATGACCAAACTACCCCTACGGGGCATAGTTTGTATTTAAATAAATTCGGGGCATAACGAAAGACATCCTACTGATGTCACAACATATTTGAAGCATATTAACTTAGGAAACCTGTATATGGCTCTTGAGGATACCCGTTACGCTTATTACGCGTTCGGTACGGTTTATGTAACAAGTTTACATAAATTACCCGAAACGGGTCAAACCTTATTGGTTTTATCTCAAAATCCAGAATGTGTTTAGTTTACCCATATTATACAAGTCTCCAAACTTGTCGGGTCCAAATCACATTCTACTCCGGTCTTCGCTTAATAGTGCGTACGAACCGTACCTTCCTGTAAGACTAACCGGTCTAAGCTTAATTAAAGACCCGTTAGCATTCTAATTAATTATTTATACCATCATTCCAGACTAGAGCTTTCCGGTAAATTGTACCTACGCTTACTTAAAGCAACTACGGCTGAGTTATTAGATTCTTGCTATTTAAGACAGGAGCTAGCTCAGGTAAATACTCTTAACTTATTTTCCCTATACGGGCTTGGGATACGGTACTATAAAAGTACCGCTTGGTCGGGTGTATGTAGTCATTCAAATCGGATTGTGATTGATGTACTTACATAACCTGTTTAATATGTATTATTTTATTATTATTTGGTGTATGACCTTGGGGGTTAATGACCATGTCCCGGATATCCTTGGCATCATTCGAAGTAATGGCCACGACTTAAGCACGGGGTGTAGGCATACACCTGACAGCTGCATTATGTAAAAACTGGTAATCCACTCCGAGGTATCATCCTTGTGGGCATTATACCGGAACTGGTAATCCACTTAGAGGATGATAGCCCGTGGGCATTATACCTGTGGCGTGTCAGTTAATCTAGTCCGGCCCTACAAACCGGCCCTAACGGACGACAAATAAATAAAACTGTATACAAGATTATATACAAATAATTTTCCCAAGTTATAAAAGATTAATTTTGCCTCTGTGCATTTTAATCAAAGTGTCAAAAGGTTTTGTGCCTGGTGCATCTAAATCAATTTTCTTAAACTCTTTTCAAATGAGTCGGTTGAGTGTATTTACCAGTGAAAACTGACGTATTTTCCAAAAAGGTTAAGTGACAGGTACTAAACGAAATTGGCTGGAAGCTCAGGGCGCTAATAAGGAATCTTGCAAGTTCTAGGCGTCTAAAGTCTGTTGAACAAATGATATGTTTTAAGATCCGCCTGTGGATCCTGTACTTCCGTTGTAATACTGAATATTACTTCATATTCGGAATGTAATAATAAATATCTTTTGCTTCCGCTGTGCATTCATATATATTGTGTTGTTTGACTATTACGTTGCCAACCACGTCACGATACTCCCCCACCGGGCCCACCGGTGACACGTGGAAAGTCGGGGTGTGACAACTTCATTGCTTGATCGATAGTATTAAGTGTTTACAACTTTCATTTTTAAACTAAACAAAAGAAAGACATCGCGGAAGCTTCATTTAGTATGTTTTCGGTTCACTTCATTGCTTGATCGGCATCTGGTTGGTAGCTACATTCACCCAATGTCATAACCAACTTAAAATTTAGTTTTGATAAAATAGAAACAATAATAAACAAGTTCCAATAGCAAATAAACGAAATCAAAAATAAAAATTCAGGTCTAAGTCTCTCGCGCCATGCGAGAGATTTCTTTAATCCGCTCGCGGGCCGCGACAGGCCCTGCGTGTCGCGCCAGCATTCACTCATCCCCTCGCGTGCCACGGGGGAGGCTGTTTTTCAGCGGGTCCACTCTTTGGACCTGCATATTTGCCCAGCTCCATTTTTACAAAAATAACAAACTTCAAATTGCCATAACTTTTTATCTACAAGTCCGTTTTTAGTGATTCTTTTTCCTACGTGTCCGTAATTTAAATACGGACCCGTTTATTATCACTATTTGCATAAAAATCTTGTTTATAGGTTGATCGCCTAAAAATCCCCTTTTTATTTATTCGACCCGTTTGGTATTACATCAAACCATACAAAACTCACTCTTATGGGTCTCTAAACAGCGTTACCCTTTTCCCCGGGCTTGTATACATTGGCGTTTCATTGTCATTCTCAAAATTTACGCACGCGATATGTCGCGCTTGTTAATAACAATTTCAATCATGAATATTATCATTATATCAACAAATTTTGATCCAAAACCTTTGACCCAATATCATGGGTTATTTTAAGAAAAACTACGCTTTTGGCGTGTCCGTTCAACGGCCTACGCTTTCACGATTCGCATTCAAACGAGTGACTATCAAATCACTTCAAACACTACCAATTTATCCATTGTTTGACCCGTTTGGTTATCTAATGAAAACCTCCATTTCACGACACACCAAACTATTTTGACCCGTTTGTTTATCTAGTGGACTTCGTCACTTCAACTATATATCAAGCTCACATAATATGCTAGTTCAAGGTTGACTAACAAAAATACATAATCGACATAATGTAACGAAACCGTAGTTACGTACTTGCATAATTTATCAACATTGGTTTCTAACCATAATTACCCATTCCCGGGCTTGTCAACCTTAGAGTATCACTTCCATTCAACGGTTTACGCTTTTATATCTCAAATTTAACGAGTGACGTTTAAGTCACTTCGAACACTACCATTTTTACCATTATTTGACCCGTTTGGTTGTCTAATGGAATTCACCATTTTACCAACATACCAACTTATCTCAACCAATATTTTAACCCGTTTCTTTATCAAGTGAGTTACATCACTTTATTTACATTCCAAACATGACTAATTAAACAATATTATCAACAAACAAATCTATTTACTATTTTGACCCATTTGGTTGTCGAGTGAGTTACATCACTTCAATGACATTCCAAACATGCTTTAACCGTTTATTTTGACCCGTTCGGTTTGTCGAGTGAACTTCGTCACTTCGTTGACTTACCAAACTCGCATTTTACACTACAATCTCATTAATATTTCTAATACCATTGTTTATGCATAATGTAACGAAACCGAAAGTTACGTACCTTTAGTGTTTTTCCTTCAAGCGCGTATCACCTTCGGCTCGTCCGCTTGAAGATTCAATTCCTTTGCCTATAGAGTTCAATCAACGACTTGTTTAGAACTCTTATTATTTCCTATAACGCATAATTCACCATAACATTCGAATATGCGTTTTTACTCAAAATTTCAACATCTAATTTGCTTTTAGGCATTTCAACAAACACCTAGAGGGCATAATTTTACAAAAATCAATAATCAAGTTCCATGACTAGTTATTTAGCCAATTTTGAGCATTTTTCACAATTTCAATTATCTAGTTTACACATCAACACTTGACTTATTTCATGGAGCTCAAATAATACTAGATTGATAACCATAATTCTAGTGTTCATCATCTTTCTACAAAACTCATTTAACACATAAATGGATGATTATGAATCTCATATCTATTGACACTAATGCATCAAATTATTGACTAGGGTTTACTCCTAGACATGATATCATTCCTAATCTCATCTAAACATCAAACATTTAGGCTCAAATTTCCATTTCCCATGTTCATCTATAACTCAAGATGAAACCAAATAACAAAATTAAGAATACCTTAAGATCCTTTCGTGAAGGTGATCACTAATTCGAGTTTGGATTTCGATTTGGAACTGATTTCCCCTTGCAATTTGATGGAATTGCAAGAACTAGGGTTCAAGTGGAGAAGCTTGTTCGCCCCCTGTGTTTTCTTCGACTAGAACACACACCCAGTGTGTGTTTTGGACTTTTAAATTTTATTTTCTAAAAACCATTTTCAATTTTGTCACTATTGGTCCCTCTACTTATTCTCAAGTTTTATTTTGGTTATTCTAACCATGTTTTCCTTGATATTTCAAGGCACATAATTAACTAGGTTAAATTTTTCCTAGTTATTTATTTATACTATCTTAAAACACAAAGTCGGTGGCAACGCCACCGACAACGCCTCAAAAATTTCATATTTGATAAAACCGTTGGTCTTCTCGGCAGTGCACCACCACCACCGTCTGCGACGATTCTGGTGGCTAATACCTTAATCAAAACGCCGGCCACCCTCCTCTCCTTCTTCGAAAACGGTGGCTGATTCTATTCAAAACACAACTCATTTACTATCTCCTCTCCATTAGTTCAATGATGACATCGCCACCCCTGCATGACCCCTTCGACTTCATATATGGACGTTTCACGTCAATTCAAACCCTAACTTCCCCAATCTTCAACAACCGTTGAATAATTCATCAAATTACATCATTCTGATCCGTTTTCTACACAATTGTTACAATAAATCGTCAAATTACGTCATGTCGCTGGCTTAATTGCTCTTTTTTTCGCACCGGATGCGTTGTTTTTGCGTTTGGAGAACTGGAATTGAATTAATTGGTTGTGAGTGTGGTTTTGATGTCGTCGGAGCCGTTGCCGGGTGAGTTTTTGAAGGATACGACGTCGTATTCGTCGGAATCGGTGGAAATTGGGAATAATCGGTGGACGCACTCGCCTGCAACTCCGTCTTCTTGCCGTTGGAGCAGTGACGGTGGTTGTGGACCGTTTGATTTTCGCCGGCCGGTTACTGGTTAGTTTTTGAGGTTTTTAATTTTTTTTTAGTTTTTTTATTGTTTTGGTGAGTTTTAGGGTTTGGCAATTAGAAATTTGGTAGCTTTTAGATTAATTGCACCGGTTAGAATTTGTTTATTTAGGTTTAGGACCAGATCTGAGAGGGTGAATAATGAATTTATTGACAGTTATGTACTCTGTTTATTATAATAATCTTATTTGTGTTTTTTAGAAGAAAGATTCCATGTTCTTTTTCTCCTGATAACGTGTCTACCTCTGATCTTAAGGGCCTTCTTCAAGCTTTTTGTCAGTTTTACAACACAAGAATCACAAAATCAAACTGCATAACAATCAAGAAATCATCCAGTTTCATAAACCCTAGAACGAATTCCACAAATGGGTTTTTTCAAATCGTGTAGAAGGCTTTAAAGTTGCAACGATTAATAGAGCTGGGCTGTTTAAAAGGTGTATAAATATTGCTGTTCAGGTCAGCCTTCGTATGAGTCTTCCTTTTAATTCATGTCCTAGGCTTTCTTCTTTGTTTATTGTCTTTGGGTTTTAAATTTTGCTGCTTCTTTTTTGCCAGTTGATTTGTGTGTTTTGAGTTTTGAATTCTTTGGTTTACATATGTGGTGGTATTATGTGTGTTTATTATTGAATCACATGAAATAGTTGATTCTATTTGAATACATGATGATTATTAGACACATTGGAACATTATTTAACAAATGAATGTTCATGTTTTATGAGTATTTGCTTTTTTTGTTTGAATGCATGATGGCATCAGTTGTATTTTTTCCATTATTTATCCTTGAATTTAGTTTTGTTGCTTCCACTCACTAAGAATAAGTTGACTGATAACAAAAGTCAAGATACTACAGTTAATCTCCACGTGGGTGTTTGGATTTGCCTCTTGGAACTCATTAGCTGATAACTAGAAATGCAGTTCCAAAACCGTTAAATCGCCAAAACGTCTATAAAAACCTAAAATAAAAACCTTATTTATAGTTCAATTTCGTAAAAGAGGCGAGCCGAGCAAGTTATATGACGAGCTCAAATATGTTTGGTCTAAAAAGACCAACTGACATGTGTCCTGTCCATTTTCCAAAATTTTATAAATAATATTAGATAAGCCTATAAACATATATTATGCAAATAATAAATTTAATTTTTGGAAAAACTACAACACATTAAAGTTGTTAACTAATAGGGGGACAATTAGGGGAAGTTTATGTTTGGGGAGCCAAATTTGTGTACATATGAGATTTGATTCTTGAATTGGGGATCTTCATTCTTGAATTTGAAATTTCAATTAACATGAATAAGGTTAGTAATTATACATTATGTGTCCGATGGTGTGCATGGTGAGATATAAGCTGAAGATGGAATTATGTTACTACACAATTGACGTACTTAAAACGCCTTTAATATTCACACTAAAATCAAGTATGTGATAACTTTCTGTATGTAACTATGATATATATAATGTATATGAATTTACTTAGTGGGATCTTGCTTTTAATCAAGATCAACTTATGAAGCTTAAACTGACATCCGGGGTGAGAGAAGCGTGTATAGGTTACTTCTATGAAATGTCAAGAATTAAAGTTACACATATAATTTGTTATATAAGTTAATATGAGCTTGGCCTTTGATGGTGTTTCACCTATCTACGATAGATGTATAGTTTAAATAATTAAATCATCTAATACAAGTCAGAAACTAAGACAGACAAGATCATTAAATGTTGTAAAATCGAAACAAGATGTAGATCAGGTTGTGTTAAATCGTTCTCAATATGTAGCGAACATGTAGAAATTAGTCGATGTAACCAAAGCGCACATATTTCTCTGCTCAAGTGATTGACACATTAAAGTTGTAGACCAAAAGAACTTCGCCTCTTTTTGATTTGTTGGTCCTAAAAGTGGTTATGGTATGAATTGTGAATGAGTATTATTGATCAACAAAGGCTCCTTATATAGAGCAGAATACAAAACAACCCTAGCTGTATTTTTGGAAAAGATAAACATAATTCTATACAATATTTATCTAATAATAATACACTAAATTATCTTCACAATTATCGGCTAAGACACCCCCGCAGTTTGAACGGGCGTAGGACAGACGTTCAAACTGGTACGAAACGACTGGAACAGCTGCTTGGAGATGCCTTTGGTAAAAATGTCTGCATACTGGAGAGATGAAGGAACGTGCAGAACTCGAATATGTCCAACTCGAACCTTTTCACGAACAAAATGGATGTCAATCTCAATGTGCTTAGTTCGCTGATGTTGGACCGGGTTGTCAGAGAGATACACAGCTGAAACATTATCACAGTAAACGATAGTAGCCTTCTGCAAAGGTGTACGCAGCTCAAGTAACAAGTTCCGAATCCATGTAGCTTCAGCAACAGCATTTGCAACGCCCCGATATTCTGCTTCAGCACTCGAACGAGAGATGGTGGGTTGTCGTTTCGAAGACCATGAGATAAGATTATCATCGAGAAAAACGCAATACCCACTTGTAGACCGGCGTGAATCGGGGCAACCACCCCAGTCAGCATCGGAATAAGCAATCAATGAATCTGTACCAGACTTCATTATACGCAATCCATAGGCCAAAGTCCCCTGAAGATAACGAATAATACGCTTCAGGAATGCAAAATGTGGGTCACGAGGATCATGCATAAACAAACATATCTGTTGGACCGCATAAGAGATATCTGGGCGTGTAAATGTCAGGTACTGTAAAGCACCCACTAAACTCCGATACAAAGTAGGGTCGGAAAAAGGTGCACCATCTGTGGCACTGAGTTTAGCTGATAAGTCAACCGGAGTAGTACACGGCTTACAATTGGACATGGACGCCCGAGAGATGATGTCTTTAGCATATTGTTCTTGGGACAAAAATAAACCATTGGGCTGTCGTGTAACCTTGATGCCCAAAAAATGATGCAAGTGGCCCAAATCTGTCATAGCAAATTCCCGAGACAGAGTATGGATGATCTCCTGTAACAAAGTGGTAGTAGAGGCTGTGACAACAATATCATCAACATACAGCAATAAATAAGCAGTCTCGGACCCACGATGATAGATAAACAATGAATTATCACAAGCACTGCTACGAAATCCATGAGAAAGGATATAATTAGCAAAACGGGTGTACCATGCCCGTGGTGCTTGTTTAAGACCATACAATGATTTCTTCAGGCGACACACAAATTCTGGATGTCGTTTGTCAACAAAACCCGTAGGTTGATGCATGAAAACAACCTCATTTAGAGTACCATGCAAAAACGCATTCTTAACGTCCAATTGATGAATAGGCCAGTCTCGTGAGATAGCCAAAGAGAGCACTGTCCTGATAGTGGCTGGTTTAACAACCGGGCTAAAAGTTTCATCACAATCCACCCCAACTGTCTGAGATTTACCATTAACAACCAATCGAGCCTTATAACGTTCCAACGAACCGTCTGACTTAAACTTGTGTCGAAAAAGCCACATGCACCTGATAATAGGCCTGTCAGGAGGACGAGGCACCAATTCCCATGTGTCATTCTCCTGTAAAGCTGTAAATTCAGATTGCATAGCATGTACCCAATTTGGATCGGCAAAGGCTTTGGTGTAGGAGGTAGGGACAGGGGAAATAGTGGTCGAAACAAGGCTGTGAAGGGCTGGAGGAAGGGAACCAGATTTGGACCTAGTGGTCATCGGGTGAACGTTGGAAGGGGGAGGCTGCGGAGCAGCAGCGGACTGCAATGGAGCAGCCGGAGCTGACTGCGGAGCTGGCTGCTGAGGCGTAGCAGCAGAATGCTGCTGTTGGGCAGCAGTTGGGTGGGTTGTGGATGGTACAGAAGTACCCGGGGCAGCTGATGTGGGATGTTTTCGGCGAGTGTAGGTAATCGGGAAGGGTATGGTGGCCGGGTGAGGCTGTTTAGGCAATGATGGGCTGGGCTGATGAAACTGAAAGAGAGGTGGCATGGGATCGTCAAGAAATTGATAGGAGGTGGGTGGGGTAGGAATGGTGTAAGGAAATGTATGTTCGTCAAAGGTAACGTGCCGGGAGATATGGACTCTACCGGTTGTGGGATCAAAACAACGATACCCGCGAAAGTCTGGAGGGTAACCAAGAAAGATACACCTCACAGAACGGCTATGAAGCTTATGAGGTTGAGTGGCAGAGGTGTTGGGGTAACAAGCACATCCAAAAACACGTAGATGATCATACGTGGGATGGCGTAAATAGAGGGCATAGGTGGGAGTGAAATAGTTGAGGCGTTTTGTGGGGAGAATGTTGTGTAGATAGGTTGCGGTATAAAGAGCTTCCACCCAGAAAATAGGAGGAAGTGAGGCATGAATGAGCAAAGAACGAATGATATCATTTAGACGCCGAATCATCCGTTCCGCCCGGCCGTTTTGAGATGAGGTTTGGGGACACGCAAAACGAAAAAGGAGTCCGTGTTGGTGAGCAAAGGTTTTGAAAGCAGTGTTATCAAATTCACCCCCTAGGTCACATTGAAAAGTTTTAATAGGGCGATTAAACTGTGTGGCTATTAAACGGTGAAATTTGACAAAGGTTGGGAAAGTTTCAGATTTATATTTTAAGGGATAAACCCATATGAAATGTGAGAAGTTATCAATGAGTACCATGTAGTATTTATAGCCTGTTTTACTAAGCACAGGAGATGTCCACAAATCACAGTGAATAATATCAAATGGGGCAAAAGTAAAAGAATTGGAAGTGTAAAAAGGCAATCGTTTACTATTAGATAACTGACAAGAATGACAAAAAGTAGACTTTGTCTTATTACATTGAAAATTGAAATTACGACTAAGAATATCTAATACTTGAACACCAGGATGTCCAAGACGATCATGCCAAGGGTGAGAGGCGGAAGCAAGAAAGCAGGCTTGTGGAGGAAGTTCAGGAGCTGTGAGCGGGTAAAGGTCTCCTGTGCTATTGTGGCGCGAAAGAATTTGTCCAGTTGGAAGATCCTTCAAAGTAAAACCAAATGGGTCAAATTCAATAGATAAATTATTATCGCGAGTAAAACGGCGTACATAAATTAAATTTTTGATAACTTTTGGGCTATAAAGGATATTGGGTAGGATATAGGTTCGGTTGTTTATGGTTTTAAAACCTGTGCCAGATCCATGGATGGGTAAACATTCACCATTGCCAACCAGTAATTTACTGCAATCAGGAGAAGATGATGGGATAGAAATCATACCTTGTTCAAAGGAGACATGTCTCTCTGCCCCGGTGTCCATATTAAGAGTTGGGTCTGGTTGCTGGAGTTGCATCGAGGTGAAAGCTGCCTGAAGATCAGAGGGGCACAAGGCATTATAGCCAGGTTGCTGCGGTGGTCCAGCAGAGGGAGCCATAGGCTGGTAACCGGTGAAGTGGGCCTGAGAGGACTGATCAGTAGGCTGCTGTTGCTGGGCCGAAGTTGCACTGTTGGGCCGGTTTATAGGCCAAGGAGATTGGGTTGGGTATGGACAAGGTGGAGTGTTCCACCAGGCCCATTGTGGGTAACCGGTATTGGTAAAGGGCCAGGGAGTTGGAGGCTGTGGAGGCTGATTTGAAGAGGTCCACTGCTGTTGCTGCGGCTGCCGAGAACTACCACGGCCTCGGCCACCGCCACGACCACGAGAATACTGTCCACGACCCCCACGACCACGTCCTCGGTACCCGGTTTGCTGCTGAGAAGACTGATTGTATTCGGGCTGCTGAGAAGAGTGGTTGGGCTGCTGGGTTGTAACCAGAACAGAAAAGGCGGACTGCTGACGCGCCTCAAGGCGAATCTGTTCGTCATGCAACATGCTCCGAGCCAAGTCCCAATCGGCGTCTTGGCTGTTAATGAGGGCAGCCATGGTGTCAAACTCAGCGGGTAACCCACGGACCAACTGGAGAACAAGTCGAGAATCGGTGATTGGCTGGTCCACGTCTCCCAATTGATTTGCCAGTTCCTTAAGACGCTGGCAATAATCATCAAGAGACGAACAGGCTGCAAGAGTAAGGTTGCAGAACCTGGTTTCTAAGGCTGCTGCACGTGCCCGTTTATTACTGAGATAGAACTTTTCAATCTTCAACCATGCTGCTCGTGCGGTAGTTTCCGTGTCAATAATTTTGCTAAGAAGATCGTCTGATATCGTGTCGTATATCCATTGCAGAACGAGGGCATCGATTTCTTTCCAGGCAGGGTACTCAGGAGCCGTATCAGGCGGTGGTTTGGTGTCATCTATATGATCAAGCACCTTGTAAGAGACTGCATGAAGTTTAAACAGCTTTGTCCAGGACGAATAGGGAACCTTTGTGCCATCAAGTGTACGAATTTTCTGTTGGATATTCGTAACTGAGTAGGCAGGGTGAAGGGGGGTGACGGCTTTTTGGGAAGATTCAGGGGTATCGGCTGGAATGGTCATCGCAGTGGCTGGAACAGAACTGAAAGTCTGTTATGGGTCGGCTAGGGTTTGAAAAAAAAAACGAAGGGAAGGAGAAAAGAATCTCAGAACCGAAGCTCTGATACCATAAAAGTGGTTATGGTATGAATTGTGAATGAGTATTATTGATCAACAAAGGCTCCTTATATAGAGCAGAATACAAAACAACCCTAGCTGTATTATTATTAGATAAATATTGTATAGAATTATGTTTACAATTATCGGCTAAGAGGTCCTTGGTATGAAAACACTGTAGCTATAAATAGTCTGACAAGAAATTTTCATTATTTAGTGTTTTACACTACTTATATTTTGGAATATTTAGCTTTTTCCATGTTTTGAATTTCAAGAATGTGATATTGCTCTTTAACTTCACTATACAGGTTCGTCTTTTTGTATGTTTATATATTTGGTTATCTGATTTATAATGCTAAGCTTTGTCAATTTTCAGGAACCACCCCTTGAAAGAATGTAGACCAAGTACTTTGTTTGTGGTTTCCCAGCACTATCCATTGCTGCAGGTATTGCGCTTATTATATGCTTTGTATTGTTCTTATTTTATACATTTATATAGTTTTGTAGTATAAGTATCATTTGAATAAAAACCAGGTGCACAAAATACTTTCCGGCCTTTATATAGGATGTTGGGCAAGGTAGTTTGTTTGCAAGCCGAAACAATTCCATACGCATCAACTGTGCAGGTGCACAAAATACTTTCCCGCTTTTACAACAATTTTGAACAATTTCTCTTAACCATATATGTAGTGATCAATTTCGCCCTACAACAAGAATATGACTTAGTTGGCATTCAAAGGAAGCGTTTACAATGCACTACATTTTGGCATCAACAACAAAAGCGAACAAAGGCAACAACTATTGTAAAAAAACAACATAAGAAAGACTTTGATGTTAAAAAAAGTAAGCTATAATACCACCGACTTTGCTTTATTATAGTTAACGAACACATAACACGTCATGTAATCCGTTTGTTATTTGTAATGTGCCTGCGCCGCAATGCGCGCGGGTCTAATTACTAGTTTTATCCTTAATTGTGACCAACATATTTGTTATGGTCATTTATATAATTTCTAATATTTTCGGGGTGTTACATCGTCCAAAAATTCCCACATTGCATCTTGAGTCGACTGCCCCTTCCATTGCACCAACACCTTCATAGTTGCCCGGTTATCACGTTTAACAAGCTTACGATCCAAGATGGCATGCGACTGAAGAGTGAACCGAGCTTCTTTTGGGAGAAGAATGACTTTAGACGTTGATCCACCCGTTTCCTTTAGCAACGAAACATGGAAGACGGGATTAATCTGGGCCTCGCCCGACAAGTCCAACCTATACGCGACATTTCCCACCTTCTCCACAATAAAAAAGGACCGAAATACTTAGGGGTGAGCTTCGAATGCTTGTGAACCCTTAACGAATTCTTCATGTACGGTTGCAGTTTGAGATAAAACCAGGTGCCCGTTTTAAAAACTCTTTCAGTTCGGTGTTTATCAACATGTTCCTTCATACGATTCTGAGCCTTGACTAACGATTGTCTCAAGACCTTCAAAGCTTCTTCCCGATCTTGCATCATCTCATCCATCTCTTTATCCATCGCGTCTAACGGGGGGCAATATCCGTAAAGGGCTTTGAAGATCCAAGGATTAGGGTCGGGGCCTGTAATCACAGTTTGGGTCTTATACTTGATCGCAGATCTGAACCTGCAAAAGAACAAACCATTAGGCTCGCCGCAGAGATGGGAGGGCCCCTCTGCGAACACCCTCCGGCGTGAGGATAAGTATTTGATAAATAGAGAAAGTAGGACGAATGTTCATAAAATCGTCCTTGGTTTGTACTTGATGGGGTATTTATACTAGTCAACTGTGATGACGTCATCCGTCTGGACGCACCTGTTGGTGGTCCGTCCAGCGATGGTTGGGGAACGGGGGATGTTCGTTCTTTACGGTTCGGTCCGATCAACATGAAGAATGTCCGGCCCCGAATATGCATCTTCAGGCTTCAAACGGGGTCTTCCCCAAGGACGAGTGGAACGTCGTGTTATACCACCGCTCTGCTAAAGACACCCATTTCACCCACGTTTGAGGTCTCTCCATCACCATACACCTCAAATAGCCCTCTAGACACCTGTTAACAACCTTCGTTTAGCCATCCGTCTAGGGTGGTAAGCCGTAAACAACTTAGAAGACACACCCTGAAGCTCTAGAAACTCGGTCCAGAAAGAGCTCAAGAATATGGGATCACGATCTGAGATGATTGAGTTAGGACACCCATGAAGCTTATAGATGTTATCAAGGAATACTTGAGCTACTTCCTTAGCCGAAAATGGGTGGCCCAAAACCATGAAGTGTCTGTACTTTGTGAGACGATCAATATCGGGTGGCCCAAAACCATGAAGTGTCCTTAGCCGAAAATGGGTGGCCCAAAAACGAAGGTTAGTGTTTCATGATCGGTATTAGTATAATTGGAACTAATATTGGTATTTATTTTTATGGTTCACGATTGATATAAAATGCAACTTTATTTTTAGGTTACATCAGACAACTTTTCTATAAAAAAATTGTTGTAAACAAACATTTTCTTCATATTGTACTAATTGTGTTCATGAAAAAAAGGTAGACGGCTTATCAAACATCGTATTATATTACTCAAACAATTAAAATAGTAAACGCCGTCACTTTATATAATATAAAAAAACTAAATCATGAGGCAACTTTTTATGTTACTAAAAAGGTAAATATTGTAACTTTATATAAAAAAACTCAACAAATTTTGTACCGCCAAACCGAATACAACTCCGGTATTGATATTCTTCGGATGTTATTGGATCTCTTGGTCACATAAATATTTACAAGATCCTTAATAAATATAAACACGTCGCAATGATATACTCAAAATTTCATAAACGTTATATTACAGTCCTCAAATATCGAAAAAGGGTAAACGACTTATGAAGCATCATAATATATTACTCAAACAACTAAAAGGGTAAACGACGTCACTTTATATATGTAAAAAACAAACCGTGAAGCAGCTTTGATGATATGTACGTTTGTGAGTCGTTTACTTGTACATTATTGTATACAATTCGGTTTTGAGTAAAATCTATATCAAAATGTAGATAAAAATAAGCACGCCACAACTACATACTCAAAATTTTATAAAGAATTTTTTATAAAACTTTGTATCTTATTAAGAAAAAGCAAAAGCTACTTTAAGGGATTAAACCAAAAAACCTTTTTTTAACGGCTTAAAATCATACCAAGTTTATGCTTTCTTCTTGTGTAACGTACGAACCCCTTTTGCAAGTATACTCAGGAAACAAACTTTGTCGTAACGGCAATTTAAGTCCCTCGCGTCTTGTTTTTTTGGATATTAGCCACAAAAGTTGAGAATTTCATCATTATACGTTAATATAACCTTTTATTGACTTTTTAATACAACTAGGATTAGTACCCGCCGCAATGCGGCGGGATACATACACATATGAAGTGTAAAACATAGTTAGGTCACTAATGTGTTGTGACGGCATGGTGATCGCAACACCAACTTCGTAATAACAGGTTAACAAACTTTCTTTGCATATAATTAAGACACCAATGGTGGGAAGAGTTTATAAATTAAAATACAAAATGAGTACCAAAATTTTGATCCACACTTTTATTTCCTTCCCAAGTGATTCTATCATACCAGGGTTGACCTCCACACCCCATGGGCTTCCATCCCTCTGCAATGTCATTCAAAACATACTGCAACATTACTGTAAAGTAAAAAAATCAATCAGCAAAATATTAACATCTCAGTTTTAGAATGGAAAAAGATTACAAGACATTAAGTGAATCAAATGGACCACTTCTGTGTTTTGTAATTAACTAACATCACTTGCCCATAAATATAATTTTGTTAAAATAAGATAACTAAGGGCACTAAAAGCATATGAATACACATTAAGCAACTTTTGATCCATCATTTCTAGCTAATTTTCTACATTGGAACAATAAAATAAAACATAAATTGACCCGATAAATATGTAGATATTAGCACCTTTTATTTTTTTAGCCTAACTAATAACAAATATAATCATAATCTGTTTTTGCCACACTGATTATTGCAACATGATCACCTTAAATGCACATCCAAACACCCCTAAATTGTTCTATAAGCATGATCTTGCTAAAAAGAGTGCACATCAAGATTTTACCTGTCGAATTATTACTCCCATGAAAGCTATAAAACCAGTAGTCAATGTTCAAGCCTGTAGGAAAACACTTCTAAAAGCAATAGGAACTCAATCCCGTTGACTCCAAATTATTATTTGGGTTAGTTGGAGAAGATTTATCTGACACTCCATTTTGGTCATCCACTGATATTTCAGCAAGTTGTGGATTCACAACTTTTTGAAATTCCTTTGATTTCTTCAACCTTTTTGTAATGTTGGCCAGTATGTGTGTAGTATACATGATGTGATCTCTTGCTTTCTTTTTCCTCACCTTGCCATCTACTTTTCTTTTTTACTTTATTGATTCCTTTTATCTACAATATACAAATATCTTCATTCATTTTCTGATTTTCTAAATTAAATTTCCCAACATAATAACAAAAAAAAAATGTTAGAAAGCAATAAATCTAGCATTTGACCATATTATATAGTTGTTGACTGTATTGGTGTGTGGGACCATCATCATATTGGAGGTATTTCTCAACTAAAAATGAAAATGAGATGATATTACCACCAGTAACCATGTGAAAAAGGACCCACCGAAATAAAAAAACATAATGCAACTTCAATTCATGACTTTTCGCAAGTATGGTTGTAGTTTGTTTTAAATAATCTATACACATACTGATACCATGCATGTAGTGACATATGCATGTCAGAGATCTCAAGTCAGATTGGTTTACTATGGTCTCGTACCTGAATGCTACATGATCATCTCGGCTGCCACGTCAGGACACATAAAAATCTCATCTTTCGTCAAACCGAAACTCATCATCATAGCCTCCTAATACACACACATATCATAACCTTTAGAAAAGCCAAGTGTTTTTCCATTCACATAACACAAAACGCCATAGCACGAAAATCGATCCATCAACTTATAAAACACAGGTAGATACATATAGCTCTATTCTAAGAAAATAATAGTGCGTACACCAGATAATTAAATAATAATGTGTAAATAATACCTTCACTCTATTCTAAGAAACATTGTACGGTCCCATTATTTATAGCTCCAATATCATTAAAGGTAGATACATATAATCCTGCAAATGAAACACCATTTTTCATTGTTAAAACCCAAGACAGTTACAATCAAAGATACCAAATTCGTTATATGAAACTTATTAAATAAACATTTAGAGCCTTAACCAGAGTACATTAGTATAGTAATCCACAAAACTAACAATTGATCTTAATGGCTATACTTAATTAGTAAGCAACTATGGTCTCTTATTTAAGCTAATAGTGCCAGTCATCAAATCACCACATAAACTCCACCAATAACACTTATGAACAAACTACAAAGAAACATGAATATATATGTGCGCAAGCGTGTGTGCAAGTGTATGCACACAGACACACACATAACTCAATTCGACCTCGATCAAATAGTAAATTTGCTAGTAGTAATAAGTTGAAATTAATCTCAGAACCGGGTTCATTTGTTGCTGGAGTTATCAGTCTACTATTTTAATATGTGTAAATTCTTACTTCATGAATTTGGTGCTACTTTTTTTCAGATAAGCAAGACAAATATGATGGAGTATATTGTGCATATTTTAAGATGCGGTTACTATAGCATATAACCAAGTTACTTGCAGCAGTGACATTATTTCACATCAAGAGCTAAAAGCTACGTACCACAAATCCATCAGTTTTAAAATATGAGAAAATATTCACCTGAAGTGATGGAAACTTAGTTACCTCGTGTCTTGCAAGTAGAAAATTTGTCTACTTCAGTCTTGATTTCAATTAGTTTTTCTTGTATCCAGTATCGAAACAAACAAAAAACCCATTTTAGACATCAAATCCAATCGCTCACTCCAACCATGACAACAACATCAGGCATAAGTCATAAGTGATGCCACAATACATTCAGAAATAAAGGTAGATCTCTGTCTCTGTTTGAAGCCAATAATTGACTGACCTTAAAACCGTAACTGCAAGTGGCGCTGAATTTCTTGGTCTCAATACCCAGCTACCTGAAATTGACAATTCTATCCTGTAAGTTTCAAACCCACAGCATAAATCATACATAACAACCTAAGTGTCGACAAGCATGAAGGAAAACCATTACCTGAGATGTAAATGGAAAGAATGTGATGGCTCGATGATGGTTTCCGGATGATCTGATGTCGATGTTAGGGTAACATGATTTACATTGGCTTACAAATCCAACAAAATTAACCAAAACATGATCCGTATAAACTTAAAACTTAGAATATATACCATACAAAGCCTACTGCAAAAAAAATAAGTAAACAAATAACTAAAAAGCTCTAGCATTTCTAGAATAACTTTACTGATAAGAATCAGATTTATGTGGACACGAAATTAGCAACGGAAAATTCATACCTGAGATCGATAACAGATGTATCACGCAACAAATTTCGTTTAATTTAAGAGCTTTGTTTCGCGATCTCAATTGCAGAAGTAGGCTACCGTATAGGGACGACGCAAGCGACGGCGTACCGCCGTGGTTCCGCCGCCCGTCGTTGGCCTTTCTCTTTTCTTTTTTTTTCTCCAATCGTTGTCTTCATTGAAACCCTAAAGTTTGTTTTGGAGGCTTTTCAACCGACTTCATCTCTCTCATGTCGGCAACGATGGCCGTTTGTATAGCTTCTTTGAATTGACAGAGAATAGAAAAGGGTTTTGGGAGGAAGAAGAGATGATGGGGTGTTTTGGGGAAGAAAGAGATGATGAAGTGTTTGGTACGTGTATGAAGCAGGATCACATATCCAATTATTTTTTGAAAAACACCCAAAGCCAAGGGTACAACTACCCTTAGCCTAAAGTGGTTGCTTCTTAATAAGGTTTTAATATTCATATAGAGTCCACCTCATTATACATTACATTAAAAAACACTATAACATATTAACGTACGATAGATTTCAATATCATACTTTAAACACACAATTAGATCATTAGTTTGTGTTATAAGCACTTGGAACCAAGTACAAGTCGTGTTTTCGCTTTTAAGTGGCTCCAAAAGACTCACTCCTATCAAGATTCTCTGGATTTACTCCGTTCGGAAGCTCCCAATTGAAGTGGTAGAGTAGCCTCGTAAGAATAAGCTCTACATTCGCCAACCCCATAGTTAACCCTGGACAAATTCTTCTTCCGGCACCAAATGGAATATATTCAAAATGTGTCCCTTTAAAATCAATTAAACTCTCGCTAAACCTTTCTGGTATGAAACTCTCAGGATTATTCCAATAGTCTGGATCGCGTCCTATTTTCCAGAAATTAATAATTACTTTTGTATTAACAGGGATATCGTACCCACCGATCTCACACTTTTCACGACACTCTCTAGGGAGCAACAACGGAAGAGGAGGGTGCAACCTCATGGTTTCCTTGATCACTAGTCTTAAATAATCAAGATCTTTAATATCCGACTCATAAACCTTTTTCTTACCCTTGAGAACCCGCCTAAGCTCTTCTTGTAGCTTATGCATTACCTTTGGATTTAGCATTAGTTCAAACATTACCCACTCGATTATCACCGAAGCTGTATCTGTACCGGCTGCAAACATATCCTATATCAATAGCATGAAAAGAGGATTAGTTTAATGCATTAACATTTCAGTTTGTTTAATCTGAGGAGACACAAGATACCTTCTATATTTAACGAGTCAATGTCTATGGCAAACATATATTTTAACGAGTTAACGTATGGTTGTTTAAAAAGTTCGCGGCTCAAGACTCCACTCGTTTAACTCAATTTAACTAAAGCCCAGATTTTACTATATGTTAATTATAACCCAAGTTTTACATTAGCCAACCTTGTGCATTAAACTTAGGATCATATAAATTCTGTAGTTTATAAATTATGTATTATGTGTATGTTCAAAATATTATATATATACCTATGTTGTCAAAAGCGCAAAAAGCGCGCGCCTAGGCGCCCGGGTGCAGCGAGGCGCACCTATAGCGCCTGGTGGTAGCCTAGGCGCAAAAATGGGTTTTTTTGAAAAAAACGTTGCTGAGGCGCAAAAAGGCGCGCGCCTAGGCGCAAAAACGGTGCTGAAGCGCAGGGGATAAGCAGAACTGAAAAAAAAAAAATGAAACCGAACGCGTGCAAAAACTGCCTCACGCGGGCCCGGGTTTTCGGAGTTGCATTCGTGTGGGCACGCACTAGTTCAACCAAAGTATTTACCACATTTTGAGACTTTTATTCACACACCCAAAACTTACAACATACAAGTCCTAAACTTTTGCTGCTAACTATTAGCTACATGATCTTAAATGGCATATATAATAGTTTTTTTTAATTTTATATGTGGAATCTTATTTATTTTCAAAGCATAACATATTTTTTATATTTTTTTCTCTATGTGCGCTTTTCTTAAAAAAGCCCGCGCTTTTTTTGCGCCTTGCGCCTAGGCTCCGGGCGAGGCCGATGCGCCTCGCCTGCGCCTTGCGTCTTTGACAACATAGATATATACCAATATGTGTAAATAGACAAGTTACTTTGAGTTTTTTACGAGTCGAACTCGGGCTCAACATTTTTGCTCGCTAAAATAAACGCGAGCGAACCTGAGCCCAAACCCAACTAGTCAGTAGAGTACTAACCAAGATGATTGCTTTGATGTTATCATAAGTCAACGGAAACTGAAGCCCTCCATCATCTTTAAGCCTCAACAAAACATCAAGCAGATCCTCATTTTGCTCAGCCCGACCGCCACCAGCACGACACTCCTGGTGGTCGGAGATTATACCGTCTAACATCTTATCAATCTTGCCACGAATCTTCATCAACTTTCCCCTCATTCCAGTCACAAAATGCAACATTTTAAACGAAGGAAACAAATCAGACACATCAAAACCACCAGATAATGACACAATCTGTTCAATCAACTCAACAAGCATCCCATGATCCTTGCATCTACTTCCAACAGCCACCCGAGTTGCAATAACATTAATCGTGGCATAAATCTTCTTAGTAAGATTAACTGTCACCTTACCTTCATTAACCATGCATTCCACCAGGCTCCATGACTCCTGATCACGAATGGACTCGAACGACCTGACTTTATTGGCACCAAGCAGCTCCAAGATGCAGATTTTACGCATTTGTCGCCAGTATTCGCCGTAAGGGGAGAACGCGATATCCGAGTAGTTGTATCCGACTATTTCAGCAGTCAGAAGCTTGGGTCGGTTTGCGAAAGATAAGTCGTTGGCTTTCATGACTTGTTTAGCTTGATCGGGGGAGGAGATTACGACGGAAGTGAATTCGCCGAGGCGTAGGTGAATGATTGGGCCAAGGTTTTGGGCTAAATTTGTGAGAGTGATCCTAAGAGGTGGTGTAAGTGGCCTATTAGAGGGAGCTTCCATGGTTGTGGAGGGAGGTTGTAGTTGTTGTTTGTATGAGGTGAGGTGGAGGTTTTGAGCTTGGTGAATAGGTAGAAGAATGTAAGGAAGAAGATGATGAGTGAAAGAGGAATATGGAGCTCCATTGTTACTTCAAGTGCTTGATTGGTTGGGATCATAGAGGTTTTTATTTTGTTTATAGAGTTGACAAAGTTAGCAAGTGGGAATGTTGATTTTTAAACGATGTTTTATTGATAATTTTGTGATTTTATTAAACGAGATTAATTATATCAAATGGAGGATCACTCTAGTGTAGGTGTCATGGTCATGTATGAGGGTAGGTGTGTTAATTTCAATAGGGTTGATTTTTTTTTTTTTGAAAGTTCAACAAATATTTATTAGCCACAAGAAAGTACAATTCTCCCGTGTGAGAAAATATTTATTAGCCACAAGAAAGTACAATTCTCCCATGTGAGATTGAAAGATCAACAAATATTTATTAGCCACAAGAAACTACACCAATTCTCCCATGTGAGATTGATAGTTGTTGCTCGATTTTTCAGCCAAAAGAAACTGAATAGTCTGATTTTCTCTTTCATCTTCGCCACCCCCACTTGCTTAGCGTTGAAAACTGCGTCATTTCAGGTTCGCCAAATGACCCAAATCGCTGCATGAATGACTACTGAAACAACCTTTCTCCACCTCTTCGAACCCATGTTTCTTTTATGAATGTTTACCAAATCCATCAGTTCCAAAACAAAGATGGGTCTTAACCTGCACCAGAGCTGTCCCTGAGAACTCTCAAAAAAATTTAGGTCTCAGGCGACAAAAAAAATTTGGACCCAAAATTGTGGTTGGGGAAATGAATTAAAAAAAAAAAAACTTTTGGTGGTGGAGCCAAGACTTGAACTTGAGACCTTTACATTATCTTGAGATGGTTTTTCCACTACACCACAAACACTTTTTTTGCATAATGAGTAGATGCATATATTAAATATATAATTAGTATATATATAAACCCTCGTAGAAACCTTTCAGACCCTTTAAAAATTTGGGCCTCGAGCGACGACACGGGTTGGCCGGCCCAAGAGCCGGCCCAGACCTGCACCAACTAGAAACGTACTCCCAGATTTGTTCCGCAATCCGACACGAGCCAAACAAATGTAAGGCAGACTCATCCTCATCGCCGCACAACTTACACAGAAGGTTTGTCAGCATAACGTTTCTTCTCGCAAGGGCCAGGGCTGTTGGAATCTTATTTTGTATGACTCTCCAAACCAAAAAATAATAATTTTGTTAGGAGACCAAGAATTCCAATTGAAATGCAGCCCAAGATTGGTAAAAATAAGGGACCCTGTGTTATCTCTGATACTCTTGACTGTGAATTTGCCTGATCTATCTAGACCCCATCACCATTTATCGGCCCCGTCTCCAAAACCAAAGGCCTGAAGTGCAGCTGTAAGGCAGCTCAGTTCCGAGCATTCAGCAGCGCTTGACGGATCTCTGACCCACATAAAACGCAGCTCCTTTCTCTCGTCCGCCTCAACCACTCGATCCCGAATCCAAGCATTTTTATTTCTTTCAAGTGCAAACAAATTAGGGAATTTACCGCTCAGAGCCTCCTCGAACAACCACTGCTCTTTCAAGAAGTGAATCTGTTTATCTTGACCCGGTATTACTCTGAAAAAGGCTGCCAAGTTGATGTCGATGACCCCGTAATCATGCGCCAAACTGTGTATATGCTTCCAAGGACCTGGTAATGACACCTTACCCGGGATAAAATTCCATGTCCTCGAGTTATTGTGTATATCCCAAATTACTTTTCTCCACATGCTTCCCCTATCATTCTTGAAACGCCACCACCTTTTTGATAACATAGCCATGTTTGCCATTTGAAACGATCCAAAGCCCATCCCTCCTAATTTTTTTGGAGTCTAAATACCCTTCCATGAAACCCATTTCATCTTTTCTTTTTCCGGATTCGCCCCCCAAAGAAAATCCCTACGCATTTTCTCTAACTTTTTAATTACCCCCATCGGCGCCTTGTAAAGGGAGAAGTAATACGTCGGGAATGCGTTTAACACGGGCCAGATTAGAGTAATACGACCTCTAAACGATAGGGTGTTTGCCTTTCACATCGAGAGCCTCCTTTTGAAAATCTCCACGACCAGGTCCCAATTCTTGATCAAATTCATATTTGCCCATACTTGAAGTTCAAGATAATTAAATGGGAATGAGCCACGTCTACAACCCAAGACATTCGCCATTATTTGCACTTGTGTATCCTCCACCCCAACCCCGTATAGGCTACTCCTTTTGAGATTCACCCGAAGCCCCGATACTAGATAGAAACATCTAAGTAACCGTTTCAAGTTCATCACATTAGTAAACAACCATTCCCCTAAAAAATTACGTCATCGGCATACAAGAAATGCAATAACGGTGGACCATTAGAAGTAACAGCCAAACCTTGAAATACCCCAATCGAGCAAGCTTTCTTCATTACACCGGTCAAAGCCTCCATTGCGAGGATAAAGAGAAAATGTGAAAGAGGATCACCTTGTCTCAATACCCTAGAACATGTGAACTCTTGAGTTGGTGACCCATTGACTAGAACCGAAACCTTAGCCGAGCCCACTATCGCCATAATCCACTTCCGCCATTTGAGTGGAAAATGCATTTGAGCTAGTATCGAATCAATAAAATCCCAAGTAAGTGAGTCATACGCCTTTTTGATATCTACCTTAATAATCATCCCTATTTTTTGTCCTCTTAAGCCACGGAATAACCTCATTTAGGATGATAACCCCATCCAAAATACTTCTATTGGCAAAAAACACAGTTTGTTCCTCGGATACTAAACTTTCGATGACCGGTTTAAGCCTATTAACAATGACTTTAGATACGACTTTGTTAATACATCCTATCAAGCAGTCGAGTAACCCCTCGGGATCATTCTGTTTCGGAATAAGAGCTAAAAAAGAAGACATACATCCTCTATTCAACTCTTTGGTCGAGTGAAAATGCTCAAATAACTTGAAGAAATCCCCTTCAAGTCTATCCCAAAACCTTTTGATAAATTTCAAATTTATCCCATCCTGACCCGAAGCTCGATCGCCATAACAATCCCATACCGCACATTTTATTTATGAGAATGTAAACAGGCTTAGCAACAAATCGGCAACCGATTCCGAAACACTGGCAAGGTACGGACACTCCAAACGAGGCCTGGAAGGTATCGGTTCTTCAAATTTTCCTCCGAAAAAAGAGAAAATAAAATCCTTAACCAATACCGGCGTCGTGGTCTAAACGCCGTCAATTAAAAGGTCGTGAATCTGGTTATTGACCGTGTTCAAATCCCTGGTTTCAGCCGCCATCTCGAGATCCTCCAGTCTTTTCAGCTTACTGGAATAAGAACTATTCATGTCTTGTTTCTGTGTCATCACCCATTCCTTTAAACGTCTCTTGACCCATTTTAATTTGATATCTAGGGCCAAATCAGCCGGCCCAACTAAAGTGAAAGATACCATTAGCTGATCCACGTACTCCACAGCCCCGGAAATTTCAAACCACAAGAAACTACACCAATTCTCCCCTGTGAGATTGACATCCCTTGCTCGATTTTTCAGCCACAAGAAACCGAATAGTCTGATATCCTCTTTCATCTTCGCCACCCCCACTTGCTTGGAGGATTTTCAAAATTTTGACCAATCAGAAATAGTTAAGTGTTTTTGTTATTAATTAATAAAAATGAAAATAAATAATTAGGTAATGATGGGTACGGACTTTATGGCTACGCACTCTAGTGATATAACGTCTCATAAAGCCCCTGTATGATGTGGCGTGCCACTTGTCGCATAACGCCCCCAAAGGGGCTTTATGACTACACATGGCCTTAGCATTAAAAACTGCGTCATTTCGGGTTCGCCAAACGACCCAAATTGCTGAATGAATGACTACTGAAACAGCCTTTCTCCACCTCTTCGAACCCATGTTTCTTTTATGGATGTTTATTAGCCACAAGAAACTACACCAATTATCCCATGTGAGATTGAAAGATCAACAAATATTTATTAGCCACAGGAAACTACACTACGAAAATTAGGCCTAAAATTGTGGTTGGGGAAACGAATTAAAAAAAAAACAAATTTTTGGTGACGGAGTCAAGACTTGAACTTGAGACCTTTACATTATTTTGAGATGGTTTTTCCACTACACCACCAACACTTTTTTGCATAATGAGTAGATGCATATAGGGGTGTTCATCGAATCGAATATCGAATTTTTGAATTATTCGAATCGAATTGTTCGAATAATTTTTATTTTTCCTTGAATTCGTATTCGATTCGAATTCGATTAAAACCTATCGAATTCGATTCGAATTCGTATTCGAATAAAAAACCCAATTCGTATTCGATTCGTATTCGATTAAAATTTCGAATTCGAATAAATTCGATTTAATTCAGATTCTTTAAAACACGTAAAAAAAATTATCCAAATGAAACAAAAATTTTAAAGCAGCCATAAAGCACGATATCACATTAAAAAGTTTCAAATAAAGTACCACAAGTCTAAAATTCAAAACGAGAAGTCGGGAATAATCACTCCACATTACAAGTTAATATTTTTATGGTTAGAAATCTATTGATAGATTTGGTACTTAGGTTTTACTTATGAGTCATGTAGTGGTTTGGTAATGGGTAATTTTAATACTTGGAAAAATTTTTGAAAATAATTTATAGTATAGCTTAATAAAAGTTATATATGTATTATATATAAAAATAATAAATAAAAATGTATAATTTTTATTCGAATTTCGAATCGAATCGAATTTGAAATTATAAATTCGTATTCGATTCGTATTCGATTTACTTGACTCGAATTGAATCGAATTCGAATTCGAATTCTTATAATCGAAACGAATTCTTGATAATCGAATCGAATTTAAACGAATTTCGAATTTTTCGAATTCGAAACGAATCCTGAACACCCCTAGATGCATATATTAAATATATAAATAAACCCTCATAGAAACCTTTCGGGCCCTTTAAAAATTTGGGCCTCGAGCGACGACACGGGTTGGCCGGCCCAAGAGCCGGCCCTGACCTGCACCAACTAGAAACGTACTCCCAGATCTGTTCCGCAATCTGGCACGAGCCAAACAAATGTAAGGCAGACTCATCCTCATCGCCGGACAACTTACACCAAAGGCTTGTCAGCGAAACATTTCTTCTCGCATGGGCTATGGCTATTGGAATCTTATCTTGTATGACTCTCCAAGCCAAAAAAAAAATAATTTTGATAGGAGACCAATAATTCTAATCGAAATGCAGCCCAAGATTGGTAAAAATAAGGGACTCTGTCTAGTCTCTGATACTTTTGATTGTGAATTCGCCTGATCTATCTAGACCCCAACACCATTTATCGGCCCCGTCTCCAAAACCAATGGCCTGAATTGCAGCTGTAAGACTGCTCAGTTCCGAGCATTCAGCAGCGCTTGACGGAGTTCTGACCCACATAAAACGCAGCTCCTTTCTCCCGTCCGCCTCAACCACTCGATCCCGAACCCAGGCATTTTTATTTCTTTCAAGTGCAAACAAATTAGGGAATTTACCCTCAGAGCCTCCTCGAACAACAACTGCTCTTTCCAAAAGTGAACCTATTTATGTTGACCCGGTATTACTCTGAAAAAGGCTGCCAAGTTGATGGCGATGACCTCGTAATCATGCGCCAAACTGTGTATATGCTTCCAAGGACCTGGTAATGACACCTTACTCGGGATAAAATTCCACGTCCTCGAGTTATTGTGTATATCCCAAATTACTTTTCTCCACAAGCTTCCCCTATCATTCTTGAAACGCTACCACCATTTTGATAACATAGCCATATTTTCCATTTGAAGCGATCTGAAGCCCATCCCTCCTAAATTTTTTCGAGTCGAAATACCCTTCCATGAAACCCATTTCATCTTTTCTTTTTCCGGATTCTCCCCCCCCCCCAAAGAAAATCCCTACGCATCTTCTCTAACTTTTTAATTACCCTCATCAGCGCCTTGTAAAGAGAGAAGTAATACGTCGGGAGTGTGTTTAACACGGCCCAGATTAGAGTAATACAACTTCCAAACGATATGGTGTTTGCCTTCCACATCGAGAGCCTCTTTTTGAAAATCTCCACGACCGGGTCCCAAGTCTTGATCAAATTCATATTCGCTCATACTTGAAATCCAAGATAATTAAATGGGTATGAGCCACGTCTACAACCTAAGACATTCGCCATTATTTTCACCTGTGTATCCTTCACCCCAACCCCGTATAGGCTACTCCTTTTGAGATTCACCCGAAGCCCTGATACTAGATAGAAACATCTAAGTAACCGTTTCAAGTTCATCACATTAGTAAACGACCATTCCCCTAAAGAATTACGTCATCGGAATACAAGAAATGTGTGACAACCCGCACTAAACCAGGTATCCGTACGACTTAATTAATGATTAATTACTGCTTAATTACTGTGCTTGCTTGAACTAGCTGATAAACTGCTACTTGAATACTGATACATGTACTTACTTGCATCATACTTGCTTGCTGTCACTACAATACTTACATACTGAACCATAGTGACAAACATGATGCACAAAAAGCACAGTAGCACGATAACGGATAACCTATTGAACATGCTGATAAAGCCAGCATCAGGCAGACACTGCCTCTAAGGCCTGTAAGAGCCTGAGATATTTTGCTACACCAATAGTGAGTGTAGGATACAAGGGTTGTAGAACTGCGTCTCTAGGAATAAGATACACTGATTGGATGTGCCTAAAACGTACTTTAAGTACAAAACACAGCACTTTAATAAATAATCCAGCTTCTAGCTGACTAGCAAAGTGCCAAAACATGGGGAAAAATACTACGAGACACTTTCCAAAGTGTCGGAAACAAGACGTGTCACTAAAAATGTTAAATAACGACACTTTAAAGCTTTTGTAACGCTTTAACGGATTAATATCCAACCGAACAACCGGACTATACCCGGAACATGAAAATATTATTATTTTCACTATTTATATTTTTCTGAGCCAGTTAGGGTCCCTGATTACCCTAACACCCGCCATAATACATAACATACAAGTAACGGGGTTAAACACTTAACTAACCTATTTAACCTAACTAAACACCAACTAATCTAGTTGGAATCGGCTAGGACCCCCCCCCCCCTCTTGACCGAACTCGGTCCCCTAGGGGACATATATGGTACTTGCAAGATTTGCCTAATCTTGCTTGCTAAATATCTAGGATACATAATTACCTTTGGATAATAACACTTGAGTTTGTCTATAAGATCATGGGTTAACACCACATAACATAATCCTCACACAAATCACAACACACCTCTCTCTCTCTTGCCCTCCCACTCTCGGCCGAACCCCACTCTCACACCCATCCATCTTTCGAGTTTGGTTCTTGCATTTCCATCATCATACAAGAGATAAAGGTCACGTATTAGGAGTCTTGGAGCTAACGGAACACGAAGGACCACATTCTTTAGCTTTTATCCACGCGTTTTTCATCAAGAACCTTCCCTAGCCTTGAGCTAGAGGTATAACACTTACAACTCATTTTTGAACTTATCTAAAGTGGTTAAAAGAATTTTGTCGGTTAAAACTCGGAATCTTGCAAGTTGAAGCATTAAAGTCTACTTAAAATGCTAATATTGGTGGTTAATAGCATATGTGTTGTGTAAAAGTTGTAGTATTCGAAATATATGGTTATTTAGACCCGATCTATGATGTGGTAGCTCGGATCATCGTTTAACCCGGTTTAGTAAGATCATGGATCTTAACATAAGCTCGTTTTTGAATGATACAAGGGTTAAAAGGTGAAACTCTACCACACACGAAGCATGAACTTGTGTAAAAATGCTTTACTTGTGTAAACATGTTTTAACTTGTACAAAGGTGTTTAAAACCAGTAGATCTACGTATCTACACCCGGTATTTTCAAAGGACCACATATCAAGGAAACCATGTATTTTGAAAGATGGATCCTACAATAATAAACATGATTTTATAAACCACAAGTGTGTAAACACTTGTGAAACGAAAAGATCCGACAAAGAACTAGTTTTGTCAAGAGTTACTAGAAGTTGTAAAGATGGATTTTCTCTAAAAACGAGGTTTTTACGAAATCGGATTATTTAGACAAAAGATCCAGTAAAAGTAAAGAGATTTACTACATATTTTGAGACAAACCACAAGTTCGTATATTTTTGCGATTATATCTATCTTTGACTAGTTAAAATGTTGCAAAGTTGTTTGATAATGTTGAGAACATTGATTGATTGATTTGTTAAAAGAAAATGATACGCTTGAAAGCGTGGCCATCTCCAGTTACAGAGGAAACTCTGGCGAAATTTTTCTAAAAACCTAACACTTAGAATTACTCACACAACAAGTGTTAGAATTATTTTTGACATATTTTCGAAATATAAATTTCGCCACGACTTTATTTACTAAATATTCGGAGGTGGGATTTTCACAAAAATTAACGTGATAAATGTATATTTTTCACACACTGTTTATGATTATTTTGTGAAAATACATAAATATTATTTTTAGAGTAAAAATAATATTTACAAGCGTTAACGATTCCAAAATAATACGAACGCTTTCACCATGAATATATAAGTTACACCGGTAATTATATTACTACTCGACTATTAAAACGTAACTTACGCACATGTATTGAATCCCCCATCCTTGGGAAGGAAATTAACTACCAAGTATATACGAAATGTAAACACGGAATAGTTGCCTAACTATTTCCCAAAGACTTAAACTATAAGCTAAGGCACGGCCGTCCGTCTAATAGAATTAGCACTTGTAGGTCGTCGCACATCTTTCTGATTTGGAGATACTTGGTAGAGACGCTTCATTGTGAGTTCATGTCCCCCTTTTCTCTAACTGTTTTCAGTTTTCTTAACTGCGGGGGTGAAATACATGTTACTATGATTTACGAAAGGTTTATACTAAACATACCGGTTTTTACAAAAGCAAATGCTTAATTTCGAAATGTGAATGATATTTGGTCAGGGTGACCAGGGATTTATATTTTTATACATGATCTGGTATGAGTGGGTAGGAGGCCATTAATCCTCTTTGAAGGACCGAGGGACTCAAGCGGTAGATGCGATCTATCTGGGTGTAGCGAGCCCAACTCTAGGCCCAACAGAACGGACCTCTGTGAGGACCAACAGAACGGACCTTGAGTGACTTGGTTGCCCAACGCAAAAATCGGCTAGGGTTGAGTCTTCCTACTTGCATTTCACACATGCTAATGGCCTTGCAAACCATTGGTGATCTCTTTTCCTTACACTGCTACATACCAGGAAACTTTTATACTTACAAGTGTTTTACTTACTCACTTGCACATGAACTCGCTCAACATTATTGTTGATTTTTCAACTTACATGTATTTCAGGAAATTAACGAGATCTGGCACGGTATGGCATGTTTTCCGCTGCACTAGTTTCCGAGGTCATCCGGGGTTTAGGGGATGTGTCTCTTTCCTGGACAAGACACAATCCTTAAACCATGTTTATATTATGTTTAAGTTTGTAATGTCTGTTGAACAAGGTTATGGTTGTTAGGGTATGTTCCCGTTAAAACAATGGTACTGTACTTGGTTTTCAAAACTTAATGGATGATCTTGCATGTTTTTAATTCATATAGCTCTGTTATGATTAAGCTATGGTATTAAGAAGTCACACCAAAATTAGCCACGCTTCCGCAAAGCCAGGGTGTGACAGCTTGGTATCAGAGCTCTGATCATAGCGAACTAGGATTCTTTCTCGAGTCTAGACTATGATCACTAGGGCTTTCACGAAAACATTTTTCTGCATACCACTTAAGTCCAGATCCAAACTTTTCGCAAACAAATGTTGAGCACATTTTATTCTTTATTATAGGCTCGGTCTGAGAGGCCGAGGCTCGGTCTGAGAGAACGAGGTAGTTGGCTAGTGGGACTAGGAGAATTGGCTAGTGGGACTAGGAGAATTGGCTAGTGGGACTAGGAGAATTGGCTAGTGAGACTAGGAGAATTGGCTAGTGGGACTAGGAAGAGCAGTCTGAGAGGCTGGAAGGCTAGTGGGACTAGGAAAATGATTTGAATGCTTACTTGGTGACTTATGTGATTATTTGATTATATGATTGACTGTTTGTGCATGTTTGTGTATATGTTACAGACACATGGATTCTACAGACACTGGTGGTTCAGGCACCACAGGCCCTAGGCCTATCGTATCAGACGACCTTGAGTCATCGGAGCACGAGGTTCATACGTCCGACGTCACGAGCACAGATGAGGACGATTTCCAGCCCTTTGCATTACCTGACGGTGCTGACGAGCTCGCAGATGGTCCTTTGGCCGGGGATCTACCACTAGTAGTGATCCCTGCTCCTATACCGCTTGCTTCGTACCCTGTTTATGATTTGCCTATCGACGAAGAGGAGGATGATATCGATATGTTTGATGAGGAGCCTTTCGAGGAGGATGCTCAGGGTGAGGCCCTTCCTGCTGCTGATGGTCCCTTGTTGATCGCAGATGCTCCCGCCGCGGAGTCACCTGCTCACTCCCCAGTCCCAGACTCTTTTGAGTCTGTGGCCTCTGTACCCTCACACGACCAGAGTGCGCATCACTTCTCTCATGGATCAGATCCTGATCAGGCATCTTCTGTTGCCCCTATCCCCAGTTTAGTTTTCGACCATGACGATGATGAGGGGGATTCCGATCCTATGTTTCCCCCAGGATTCGACCCAGATCGTGACTTAGAGTTTGTTCCCATGGATCAGTTTATGGAGGATCCAGTAGACCCTGCTGACGCATTTGATCCTATTGACCCAGATTTTGATTTAGAGATGGCTTTTGATGACCTCGAGCCTGCCATTGCTCCTGAGCAGGCAGCCGCTCTAGACCCCATACCTGAGCATGACCTAGTACATGCTGGCATCCCTTTTGAGCCTGTTGCTGATGATCTCCCCGTGGATGTTCCTTTGATGGAGGGTGATCATGTCATTGTTGATCCTGTTGATCCTTTACCCATTGTCGCTATACCTGTTGACCCTCCCGTTGAGCACATTGCACCTGTTCACCCTGTTGTTGCTACCCCACTTGATCCCGTTCCACTAGAGCCCGAGCATGCACTGTTCGCGGCACGCATGGATCCACCAGATGAGCATGCACAGCATGGTTGGATACCTGCTGATGAGGATGTACCGCCTTTTCCCCCACAGATCCCTGTTTCGCGACATGTTGATTTTTCCTTTCAGGTTCCACAGTTTGTACCTCCAGCGAGGCCTGGAGAGGGTCCTTCAGCCCATCCTGTTGGGCATGTACCGATGCCTATCCCTTTCATGCCCCAGATGTCATCTGTTCCACCCGCTGTTGCTCCATTTCACGTGGCACCTTTTGACCCCACTAGTGAGCCGTTTCTTTGGGCACCAGACTCTGGTATGCCACCCACCGACCCCTACCATTCTTTTCACAGGGGGTACACTATCGAGGACATCTTGATGTCTTTTGTAGCTCAGCACGAGTCACACACGCAGCGCATTCAGGAGCTCGAGAGAGCTCAGCTGCCGCCGTGTCCATGCCATGGTCAGACACACTCTCCTCTGCAGCCGTTTCGACCTTTACCTCCAGATTATGCTGCTCGTCTCTTTACGCTAGAGCAGCAGGTTGCCTCTATCATTCGTACTCAGCGAGCCCAGGAGGAGGACTGGCTCCAGTTACGTCGTTTGTTTTACACCCACTTTCCCCCTCCTCCACCACCATCTGTATAGAGCTCATCAGTGCTGTTTGGGTAGACGAGGATGAGAAGATGGCGATTGTTGGATTGCACAGTATTTTTGGAGACCACAGTTGATTCTGACTTTTGTTGACTTGTATTTGATGTATTGACACTGATTGATGTAGTTTTTGGACAGGGGTGATGTAGCCCCTAGTTGATGGATGATTGTATGACACTATGATGTACTGATACACTTACTATGTGGTCTTGATATATGGCAATCGCAGTATTCTCATCATATCTGATTCGCTTGATTACTTATTTGCATTTTTATGACATGGGATGTGTGTGATTGATATTTGTGTTGATAACATGAGATGTTATGTGCTATTACTATTACTATATACGTACATCTTACTATGACCTGACCAACGTAAACCATCTTTTAGAAGATGCCGCCAAGACGTGGGACACGCCTACCAACCAATGAGGCGGAGCTCCAGCAGATTATTGCTGCTGCCATAGCACAGTATGCAGCATCTCAGCCCGGAACGAGCGGAAGTATTAACCAAGGCAATAACAATCCACCGCACGGTAATACTAAGTCATTAAGACATACCGTGACCTAATTGGATATCACTGGCAAGGATGCTAATACCAATCATATGTTATAACGTATGTGCAGGGTGCACCTTCAAGCAGTTTTTAGACTGCAAACCGGTCAACTTCGATGGCACTGGAGGTGCTGTCGCCTTTGTTCGCTGGGCTGAGAAAACCGAATCTGTACTTCGCATGAGCAAGTGTGCGCTGGATCAGCAAGTCACCTATATCTCAGGGCTGTTTCTAGATGGAGCCCTATCCTGGTGGAATCTACAAGTACAAACACTAGGCGAAGCTGCTGCCTACGCGCTGACCTGGACCGAACTAAAGGAACTCATGCGCAAGAAGTACTGTTCCCGCGCAGAAATCCAGAGGTTGGAGACCGAGTTCTGGCACTTAAAGATGGACGGTCCAAAGGTCGCGGAATACGTTCAAAGGTTTCACGACCTATCTCAAGTGGTTCCTTACATGGTTACACCAGAATACAAGCGAATTGAGCGCTTCATTTGGGGTTTGGCTCCCCAAATCATAAGCATGGTAACCTCCTCCAAACCAGCGACTATTACTGAAGCCATCGATTTGAGCGTGGCTCTCACTGAAGAGGCGATTCGCCTGAACAAGTTTGATGAGATCAAGACGAAGAAGGCAGAGACTCATGTCGAGTCATCAGAAGGTAACAAACGGAAGTTCTCGAACTTCAAGCAGGGCGCCAGTGTGGCGGTCAAGAAAGGAGGAGCAGACGCACCAGCGAAGGTTACTGCTGGTAGAGGAAGGAAAGGGAAAGGATACATGGGCACCCAACCCAAGTGCAACGTCTGCCAACGCTACCATTCTGGTCATTGCGGGTTAAAAGTATGCGAAGCATGTGGGAAACGTGGTCACTCGAAGGATTCTTGTTGGGCTACTGCTGGCCGGGGAGGCCAAGGAGGATTTGGGAATAGAGATAATAACCGTGGTGGTTTTGGAAGTCGCCCACAGGGGAACGATCGAGGCAACAATGCCGATCAAGCTGGTGGAAACGGGCAAAAACTTGGATGTTTTAACTGCGGTGATGTTGGGCATTTTAAGAAGAACTGCCCAGATTTAAACCAAGCCCGTGGAAGGGTGTTCCAACTCGAAGCTAGGGAAGCGCGTCAGGATCCCAATGTTGTTACTGGTACGTTCCCTATCAATCAACGCTATGCATCCGTTTTATTTGATACTGGTGCCGATTATAGCTTCGTATCGTTAGAATTTAAGAATATGCTTGGGTTAGCCGCTAATAAGTTAGATATTCCCTACTCAATCGAATTAGCCAATGGGAAGTTAGTAGAAGCCAATGAAGTGATCAGAGGTTGTGTGATTGAATTGGGAGAACGTGAGTTCACTCTAGATCTGCTACCAGTCCAGTTGGGAAGCTTCGACGTGGTGGTAGGAATGGATTGGTTATCAGGCAACAAGGCTGAGATAGTATGTCACGAGAAGGTTGTTCGTATCCCAACCGATGATGGTGAGACCATTGTTGATCATGGAGAAAAGCGTGAGACGCCGTTGAGGATTATTAGTTGCTTGAAAGCAAGGAAGTGTTTACAGAAAGGATGTGTTGCCTTCCTGGCACACATTGTGGATAAAAAGGCTGCTGAGCCAAGAATCGAAGACATCCCTGTCGTGAGGGAGTATCCAGAAGTCTTCCTGGAAGACTTACCCGGACTGCCACCTCAGAGGCAAGTAGAGTTTCACATCGACTTAGTTCCAGGCGCCGCGCCTGTGGCTAAGGCACCTTATAGACTTGCTCCGTCTGAGATGCAGGAACTGTCGACACAACTTCAAGAGTTGTTAGACAAGGGATTTATCCGACCAAGCTTCTCGCCTTGGGGAGCTCCGGTCCTGTTTGTCAAAAAGAAGGACGGTAGTTTCCGAATGTGCATTGACTACAGAGAATTGAACAAGCTAACGATCAAGAATAGGTATCCTCTGCCAAGAATCGACGATCTGTTTGACCAACTTCAAGGTTCAAGCTTTTATTCAAAGATCGATCTTCAATCTGGATACCATCAGTTAAGGATACAAGAGGAGAGTATCCCAAAGACAGCCTTCCGAACTCGTTATGGGCACTACGAGTTCCTCGTTATGCCATTTGGTTTGACGAACGCACCTGCAGTCTTTATGGACTTGATGAATAGAGTTTGCAAGCCATACTTAGACAAGTTCGTGATTGTGTTCATCGACGACATCCTGATTTATTCAAGAACAAAGGCCGAGCACGAACAACATCTTAGAGCCATTTTGGAGCTGCTAAAGAAGGAACAACTGTACGCCAAATTCTCCAAGTGCGAGTTTTGGCTACGCGAAGTCCAATTCCTTGGGCACGTGGTAAATGGAGATGGAATCCACGTGGACCCAACAAAGATCGAGGCGATCAAGGATTGGGAAACGCCAAAGACGCCAACCGAGATTCGACAATTCTTGGGTTTGGCTGGCTACTATCGAAGGTTCATTGAGGACTTTTCGAAGATCGCTCAACCATTGACGCTCCTCACGCAGAAAGATAAGACGTTTGATTGGGGAATCAAACAGGAAGAAGCCTTCCAGATACTGAAGGATAAGCTCTGCAACGCGCCTATCTTAGCTCTACCAGAAGGTACTGACGATTTTGTGGTATACTGCGACGCATCGCGCCAAGGATTGGGATGCGTGTTGATGCAACACCAAAAGGTTATTGCTTACGCATCGCGTCAACTGAAGGTACATGAAAAGAACTATACCACACACGATTTGGAGCTTGGCGCAGTGGTTTTTGCTCTAAAGATCTGGAGACACTACCTTTATGGTACGAAGTGCACAATCTTCACAGATCACAAGAGCCTACAGCATATATTCAACCAGAAGGAGTTGAATATGAGACAAAGACGATGGGTTGAGTTGCTAAACGACTACGACTGCGAGATAAAATATCACCCAGGGAAGGCGAATGTAGTCGCCGATGCCCTAAGTCGTAAAGAGAGAATCAAGCCCATAAGGGTTAGGGCTTTGGAAATGATTATACGAACCGATCTTTCCCTGCGCATTCGTGCTGCACAAATAGAAGCCCTTGAGGAAGGAAACCGTGAAGAAGAATATCTCCGTGGGATGGAGAAGCTTTTGGCACCAAACGAGGAAGGAACGTTATGTTTTGAGAAAAGGATTTGGGTTCCTCTGTTTGGTGGACTAAGGAAAGTTATTTTCGACGAAGCGCACAAGTCACGGTACTCTATCCACCCCGGATCGGATAAGATGTACCAGGATCTCAAAAATTACTATTGGTGGCCTAGGATGAAAGGCGATGTTGCTGTCTACGTGAGCAAATGTTTAACGTGCGCTAAGGTTAAGGCGGAATACCAGAAGCCTTCAGGGCTGCTGCAACAACCTGAGATTCCCAAGTGGAAATGGGAACAAATCTCAATGGATTTTGTTACAAAATTGCCAAGAACGCCAAGAGGCCATGATATGATTTGGGTAATAGTTGACCGCCTAACAAAATCCGCACACTTTCTGCCGATCAAAGAGAAAGACAGCACTAGTAAACTCGCGGAAATTTACATGAGAGAGATCGTCGCACGTCATGGAGTGCCTCTCTCAATCATCTCTGATAGAGACGGAAGGTTTGTGTCAAGGATATGGCAATCCTTCCAAGAAGCCTTTGGCTCACAGTTGAATCTGAGCACTGCGTTCCCTCCGCAAACTGACGGCCAGAGCGAGCGAACAATACAGACTTTGGAAGACATGCTGAATACAAGTTCATCACATCTAAGTAACCGTTTCAAGTTCATCACATTAGTAAACGACCATTCCCCTAAAGAATTACGTCATCGGAATACAAGAAATGTGTGACAACCCGCACTAAACCAGGTATCCGTACGACTTAATTAATGATTAATTACTGCTTAATTACTGTGCTTGCTTGAACTAGCTGATAAACTGCTACTTGAATACTGATACATGTACTTACTTGCATCATACTTGCTTGCTGTCACTACAATACTTACATACTGAACCATAGTGACAAACATGATGCACAAAAAGCACAGTAGCACGATAACGGATAACCTATTGAACATGCTGATAAAGCCAGCATCAGGCAGACACTGCCTCTAAGGCCTGTAAGAGCCTGAGATATTTTGCTACACCAATAGTGAGTGTAGGATACAAGGGTTGTAGAACTGCGTCTCTAGGAATAAGATACACTGATTGGATGTGCCTAAAACGTACTTTAAGTACAAAACACAGCACTTTAATAAATAATCCAGCTTCTAGCTGACTAGCAAAGTGCCAAAACATGGGGAAAAATACTACGAGACACTTTCCAAAGTGTCGGAAACAAGACGTGTCACTAAAAATGTTAAATAACGACACTTTAAAGCTTTTGTAACGCTTTAACGGATTAATATCCAACCGAACAACCGGACTATACCCGGAACATGAAAATATTATTATTTTCACTATTTATATTTTTCTGAGCCAGTTAGGGTCCCTGATTACCCTAACACCCGCCATAATACATAACATACAAGTAACGGGGTTAAACACTTAACTAACCTATTTAACCTAACTAAACACCAACTAATCTAGTTGGAATCGGCTAGGACCCCCCCCCTCTTGACCGAACTCGGTCCCCTAGGGGACATATATGGTACTTGCAAGATTTGCCTAATCTTGCTTGCTAAATATCTAGGATACATAATTACCTTTGGATAATAACACTTGAGTTTGTCTATAAGATCATGGGTTAACACCACATAACATAATCCTCACACAAATCACAACACACCTCTCTCTCTCTTGCCCTCCCACTCTCGGCCGAACCCCACTCTCACACCCATCCATCTTTCGAGTTTGGTTCTTGCATTTCCATCATCATACAAGAGATAAAGGTCACGTATTAGGAGTCTTGGAGCTAACGGAACACGAAGGACCACATTCTTTAGCTTTTATCCACGCGTTTTTCATCAAGAACCTTCCCTAGCCTTGAGCTAGAGGTATAACACTTACAACTCATTTTTGAACTTATCTAAAGTGGTTAAAAGAATTTTGTCGGTTAAAACTCGGAATCTTGCAAGTTGAAGCATTAAAGTCTACTTAAAATGCTAATATTGGTGGTTAATAGCATATGTGTTGTGTAAAAGTTGTAGTATTCGAAATATATGGTTATTTAGACCCGATCTATGATGTGGTAGCTCGGATCATCGTTTAACCCGGTTTAGTAAGATCATGGATCTTAACATAAGCTCGTTTTTGAATGATACAAGGGTTAAAAGGTGAAACTCTACCACACACGAAGCATGAACTTGTGTAAAAATGCTTTACTTGTGTAAACATGTTTTAACTTGTACAAAGGTGTTTAAAACCAGTAGATCTACGTATCTACACCCGGTATTTTCAAAGGACCACATATCAAGGAAACCATGTATTTTGAAAGATGGATCCTACAATAATAAACATGATTTTATAAACCACAAGTGTGTAAACACTTGTGAAACGAAAAGATCCGACAAAGAACTAGTTTTGTCAAGAGTTACTAGAAGTTGTAAAGATGGATTTTCTCTAAAAACGAGGTTTTTACGAAATCGGATTATTTAGACAAAAGATCCAGTAAAAGTAAAGAGATTTACTACATATTTTGAGACAAACCACAAGTTCGTATATTTTTGCGATTATATCTATCTTTGACTAGTTAAAATGTTGCAAAGTTGTTTGATAATGTTGAGAACATTGATTGATTGATTTGTTAAAAGAAAATGATACGCTTGAAAGCGTGGCCATCTCCAGTTACAGAGGAAACTCTGGCGAAATTTTTCTAAAAACCTAACACTTAGAATTACTCACACAACAAGTGTTAGAATTATTTTTGACATATTTTCGAAATATAAATTTCGCCACGACTTTATTTACTAAATATTCGGAGGTGGGATTTTCACAAAAATTAACGTGATAAATGTATATTTTTCACACACTGTTTATGATTATTTTGTGAAAATACATAAATATTATTTTTAGAGTAAAAATAATATTTACAAGCGTTAACGATTCCAAAATAATACGAACGCTTTCACCATGAATATATAAGTTACACCGGTAATTATATTACTACTCGACTATTAAAACGTAACTTACGCACATGTATTGAATCCCCCATCCTTGGGAAGGAAATTAACTACCAAGTATATACGAAATGTAAACACGGAATAGTTGCCTAACTATTTCCCAAAGACTTAAACTATAAGCTAAGGCACGGCCGTCCGTCTAATAGAATTAGCACTTGTAGGTCGTCGCACAGCTTTCTGATTTGGAGATACTTGGTAGAGACGCTTCACTGTGAGTTCATGTCCCCCTTTTCTCTAACTGTTTTCAGTTTTCTTAACTGCGGGGGTGAAATACATGTTACTATGATTTACGAAAGGTTTATACTAAACATACCGGTTTTTACAAAAGCAAATGCTTAATTTAGAAATGTGAATGATATTTGGTCAGGGTGACCAGGGATTTATATTTTTATACATGATCTGGTGTGAGTGGGTAGGAGGCCATTAATCCTCTTTGAAGGACCGAGGGACTCAAGCGGTAGATGAGATCTATCTGGGTGTAGCGAGCCCAACTCTAGGCCCAACAGAACGGACCTCTGTGAGGACCAACAGAACGGACCTTGAGTGACTTGGTTGCCCAACGCAAAAATCGGCTAGGGTTGAGTCTTCCTACTTGCATTTCACACATGCTAATGGCCTTGCAAACCATTGGTGATCTCTTTTCCTTACACTGCTACATACCAGGAAACTTTTATACTTACAAGTGTTTTACTTACTCACTTGCACATGAACTCGCTCAACATTATTGTTGATTTTTCAACTTACATGTATTTCAGGAAATTAACGAGATCTGGCACGGTATGGCATGTTTTCCGCTGCACTAGTTTCCGAGGTCATCCGGGGTTTAGGGGATGTGTCTCTTTCCTGGACAAGACACAATCCTTAAACCATGTTTATATTATGTTTAAGTTTGTAATGTCTGTTGAACAAGGTTATGGTTGTTAGGGTATGTTCCCGTTAAAACAATGGTACTGTACTTGGTTTTCAAAACTTAATGGATGATCTTGCATGTTTTTAATTCATATAGCTCTGTTATGATTAAGCTATGGTATTAAGAAGTCACACCAAAATTAACCACGCTTCCGCAAAGCCAGGGTGTGACAAAATGTGATAACGATGGACCATTAGGAGTAATAACCAAACTTTGAAATACCCCAATCGAGCAAGCTTTCTTCATTACACCGGTCAAAGCCTCCATTGCAAGGACAAAGAGAAAATGTGTAAGAGGATCAGCTTCTCTTAATCCCCTAGAACATGTGAACTCTTAAGTTGGTGACCCATTGACTAAAACTAAAGCCTTAGCCGAGCCCACTATCGCCATAATCCACTTCCACAATTTGAGTGGAAAATGCATTTGAGCTAGTATCGAATCAATAAAATCCCAACTAAGTGAGCCATACGCCTTTTCGATATCTACCTTAAAAATCATCCCCTATTTTTGGTCCTTTTAAGCCATGGAATAACCTCATTTAGGATTATAACCCCATCCAAAATACTTCTATTGGCCAAAAACGCAGTTTGTTCCTCGAATACTAAACTTTGGTTGACCGGTTTAAGTCTATTAACAATGACTTTAGATACGACTTTGTTAATGCATCCTATCAAGCTAATAGGCCAAAAGTCGAGTAACCCCCGGGATCATTCCGTTTAGGAATAAGAGCTAAAAAAGAAGACATACATCCTCTATTCAACTCTTCGGTCGAGTGAAAATGCTCAAATAAATTTTGAAGAAATCCCCTTCAAGTATATCCCAAAACCTTTTGATACGTTTTAAATTTATCCCGTCCTGACCTGGAGCTTGATCGCCATCACAATATCATAACTCACATTTTATTTCTGGGAGTGTAAACGGGCTTACCAATAAACCGGCAACTGATTCCGAAACACTGGCAAGGTACGGACACTCCAAACGAGGCCTGGAAGGTATCGGTTCTTCAAAATTTCCTCCGAAAAAAGAGAAAATAAAATCCTTAACCAATACTGTCGTCGTGGTCCAAGCGCCGTCAATTAAAAGGTCGTGAATCCGGTTATTGCACGTGTTGGCCTTCACCACTCCATGAAATTTTTTTGTATTTTCATCACCATCCTTTGCCCACTGAACCCATGACTTTTGCTTCATATCCATAATTTTCATCTTATCGACCTCCATTATAAAATTCCTACAATCTGCCCTATCTTCCAGTTCCACCGTGTTTAAATCCCTGGTTTCGGTCGCCATCTTGAGATTTCGAGATCCTCTAGTCTTTTCAGCTTACTGTAATTATTGAAGTTAAAGGGCATCCATTGCAATCCAATACAAACATATAGGACGGAAAGTGTAATTTACCCTTAACTCTATTACAAACTATAAATAAGCAATATATATGTGCTTATGGTTGTTGTACACTTGGTTTTGAGAGTTTTTCAAGAAATGGATTTTTCTTTTCTAACTCTAAAGTTTAAATCTTTGGCAATTTAACCCCTTTGGTTAATTTGAAATTTTTCTTCTATTTCAAAAGTTTCCATATTTTGCAATTTAACCCCTTTGATTTTTTTACTTTTAACCAAAAACTTTTCATCTTTTGCAATTTAACCACTACACCTTTTTTCTTTCAACTTTGGTCTTATATACTTTTCATCTTTAGCATAATTTTCGTTTTACATTTCGACCTAAATTTTCTGAGTTAACACGTCGCAACGTGCTTGTGGGGTTGAACGTTTTTTCATCTATTTTTTCCCGTTTGATAAGCCCGTCACAGTGTGTGTATATTTTCCCGTTTGATAAGTTTGTTGCAACGCACGGGTCAGAGATCAACTTAGTTATTCATTTCTATGTTTTACACATAGGCTCGTGGTTATGTAAGAAACATTTGTCTTTCATCTAATATAATATATAACTAACGAATCCCCACCGTATTGCGGTGGGTGGCAATTCTAGTTGTGTATTATTTATCAATTATTATTTGTCAAATGGCTTCTTGTATTCTCATGAGTTGTATATGTGATTGTTGATGTAAATTTTTGTTGCACAAAGTCGGTCTGGTCTAGACCATGTTGAACCGCATGTGTGTAACCAAAACCGTTGGATGATAAACCGGCCGAATATTATATGTTTTTGGTCTTGGTTCCGTCCAGAATCAACACGGTTTGATTTTCGATGCCCTTGGATCTAGTAGAAGTGTTGTACCGGACAACTTTAAAAAGTTTGTTAGAGAAAGGTTTGTTTAAGACCATGAGTGAGGTCCTAAGCATGGGATACCTCATCAACACTAAAGTAATTTGTTTGTCGTGTTATTGACATAAGTTTGAATATTAAATAGTTGATAATTATTAGTAGAAAAATATTTAGCTTCACTGAGACATTCTACTAACATATATTATATTGTTTTAAATTAATAGCTCTCATTTCTAAAGTTTAATGATTTTTTTTATATCTATGGAATATTTGTGCGTTAGATAACCTACAAATGAACTAAAATAGTCAACGGCTGAGTAGGTTTTGTTTTCTTGTTTATTGAGGAATCAATGGGGTTTTCTATTAAATGAGAGCGGAATGTGGCATATGATGGCTTTAAATAAATATCTATACATATAATACAAGAAAGGAGAATTGCATTATTTCGAGACAAGTTTTACATCAATGGATCCGTATCGTTGTTCTGATCAAAATCCCTAAAAAATCTGTTTGTAATTTGGAAAAAAGCTTAACTCTGTAAATTTTTTTAAAGGGGGACCATTGTAAGAAAATAGGTGAAAGGTGAGACTGGTGAGAGGAATATTCTGAGATGGGATTATTAATGACCAATAAGGTATATGTGAGATTATTAAAGGCCAATTTCAAACTAAATGGGTGACACATGTTATTCATTGGAGCCCTCTATTTTTTGTGTTTATTCTGCCTCTCTCTCTCTAACTTATTATGGATACTAGTAGGGTGCCCGCGCGATGCGGCGGAGGCGACACTTTGCATTGCGACACTCGTTTTTGTAAGTTTTCTTATTCGTATAATATTTGTGATAACATTATTCTGGTGGATATATGTCATAAGTATTACACATATGTAAAGTTTTATTTTTTTATAAAGTTTTATTTTTTTATAAAAATTATAAAGTGTAATTTTATTCTTTAAAGTTCATAACTTTTTTTTAAATATCCACATAGTACTCATCCAATAAGCTTTAAGTTTAAAATTTTCGTTTTTATAAAAATAAAAAATAGTATTTGACTCGTAAGTACGTTTTAGACCTTTAACTTAAATTGTTAAATTTCGTTTTTTTACAGATATAAAAAAATTTATATTTTTATAAAATTTCAAGAACTGTTTTTATAAAAAAATAGGATGTTAAGAGTTTATATCTTTAATAACTTTATATCATACTAAGTTCAGATTTTTAGTTCCTAACTAATCTTATCTATATGAGCCTACTTTTAACTTATAATCCCTAAAAATATGCAACACAATCTACTATATATCTAGTCAAGTTGTTAAAGAATTCTTTTGAAACTAACTAATATTATCTATAACAATATAGTTGAACTTATAATTCCAAAAAGTTTGCAACACAATTAGTATTTATCTAGTAAAGGTTGTAAATTTTTGGAGTATTTTATTTATATTACTTGTTATAAAAAATATTTATAAAAGAATTATTTTTTTTATAAAAACAAAATGTTTTGTTTATAAATAAAGTAAAAAAAAACTGTTTTACACATCTACAGTTTTGATTTTTAATAAAAGACAAGTTGTTATAGTTATAAAGTAAGTTTATTTTGTTGGTTAAATGATAAAGTTTATAATTTTATTATTTAAAATTCATAACTTTTTTTTAAATATCCACATGGTATTCATTCAATAAATTTAAATTCAAAATTTTTGTTTTTATAAAAAAATAGTAGTTGACTCGTAAGTACGTTTTACACCTTTAACTTTAATTGTTAAATTTCGTTTTTATATATATAAAAAAAATTATATTTTTATAAAATTTTAAAAACATTTTTTATAAAAAAAATAGTGAAGGGGTATGGTCCCAAAAAGCCGCGCAAACCATTTTCAGGTCACACGCTAGACCATACTCCTTACTCAGCAAAGATGACCAATCCCTTAGACCCGCGCGGGCTACTCGAGTAGAGCAAGGTCTCGCGCGAGGTCTAAACAAGAGATAACATTAGTTCTACACTTAATGTCCTGAATAAGAGCCTTCAGCCACTACAATCCCTGCGCGGGCTTGTTACGTGCTCAGCAAGGGTCGCGCAGGAATTTAGGCGCAAGGCCACTTCAGAAAGTGCAAAAGGCACAAGTGGCAGAAGAATGGGCCAATCAGCATCCTCCAGGCTGTGCTCTATCGTGCTCCACGATCGTCTGAGGTGCAGGAGACAGAGAGTACACAAGGACGCCTACATGGCACCAATCAGGGGGCGGCGACATATAACAACCCTCCAAAATATTTTCGACGCCCTAATATATATATTCCATTATGTCCTAAAATATACCCCGTATGTAAAAACCAAGGCCGAATACCTTTATTTTTATAAAAATTACATAAAAACAAGAAAAATAGGTCTCTCGCGGGGCGCGTAAGCCACCCCTTGACCTTACGCGAGCCGCGACAGCTACGAGATCAGGCGACACCCGGTGCTGCCACGTGTCATCATCGTGGCGGAGCTAGTGCGCTGACTGGGCCAGGCTAGGGCCTACCCAGTCTACTACGCGGGCCACGTAGCCGGTGGTCTCATCGTATGCGGGCCGCGAGGAACCTGATTTCAGGCCCTATAAATTGGGAGCTCGGGCTTCAGTCTCAAATCGCTCACATTCTTTTTCTCTCTCAAATTTCTTTATAATAGGCATAATTCTCAGGTATAATATCCCCCTAAATAACGAAGTTCTGCTCCGTTGTAAGTATCATAACCCCGGTTACGTATTAGATACGCTGCCCGATTGATCCAGGGTTCCGTAACGGCTGTCGTGGTTCTGCCCGACGTAGTTGTTGGAATGCCGTCTCGGGGAAGGTATTACTAATGTAAATATTGGGTTATTATATTAATACGTGTGCATTTGTGTAAATTATAGATAATCACCAGGAAACCCTTACAGAAAACCTAAGACAGCAATGTGAGTAATCTCCTTTTTATATAAACGGTTTTTACAAAACCTCAATGTTTTACATAATGTTACCAGTAATTGAGTATTTGTAATTCTACAATTATCGTCGGTATATTTGGGGTTTTGTATACAAAATTTGTTACTACACTGTGAGTAGTAACATGACCATAAGTCGGGACGACAGTACCGTGGGTGGTAATTAAAGTAAGAATTGGAAACAAATATAATTGCGAGTTCGCCCTCAATACTGCGAATGATAATAAAATTGGCCTTGATTAAACTAGGATTCACTCACCAGTATTTCCCACTGACAAAATGTTTTAAACGCGTTTCAGGTAACAAAATGTGAAAGCCAAATAGAAGCCAGCTGGGACAACACTGAAGGCTTGGAAAAGTGGCTATAAATGTTACCTAAATAAAGAGATGTTTATTTAAATAACATAGGGTTGATCCCTATGAAAATGTGTGTACTGAAACTTGGGTTTTACCCATGTTATTATTAATATAAAATATGGTGGTTTTACTCTGATAAAATATTTTCTAACTACGGTCCTGATGTAAATTCCGCTGCCAAAAATGATGAAAAACGTGATACCACCAAGACTGGCCGCGGCCGCTCGTTCCCAGGGTAATTAGGGGGCGGGGGTTGCGACAGAAGGTGGTATCAGAGCTAAGCCACTGATTCAGCCACAGAAGTGTTCTGCTGACATCAAGATATTATTCAAAGTGTTAGGAAATTAATTACTGAAATACGTGCATATCTGTATTTTATTGTTATGTGTTATTTGACTATTTGTTAGTTTACAGTATGAGTGACCAAGGACCTTCCGACGCCTACCGTCAGTTGTCCAGCTCACCTGGGAGCGAAGGCACCTCTTCACAGCCTGCCCTCTCAGGGTAGTCAGCTGATAATGAAGACGGGATATTCGTGTTTAAGGCTTAGTCTGAAGAGTCATTCCCTCCTAAAAAGAGAGGATGGTTCAGTAGGGGAGCACATGAACGTAGGAAACGAATGAAAAAGTTGCAAGAACAGCGAACCCTAGCAGCCGCTAAAAGAGAGACAAATGCCCATACCCAGGATATGCTTAATAGGGGTTTAGCAAATTTTCATATCCTAGCAACCACAGCTGCCGATTCCAATCTCGAGCAACTGATAGCACCTCAACCATTACTGCCCATGGAAATAGAAAACAACCCTGAAAATCAAGTCCAAATGCATGACTTCGACCCAATTGAGATACCTAGGGTACCAGCACCCAATCCCTTAGATCCAGACTACGACCCGTCGTTAGATGATAATAGGGACTATGTGCAGCATTACCCGATACCCGAAGACATGCCCATGCCAAATCTAGGAGCTTACCCATGTTTGGACCCTCTAGATCCCTATTACGATAGCGATCAGTACATTAGAGAAATTCTAGAGAATCCATACCCGTACCAAGCACCCACACCCCCGTACCCAGACCCAGTCCCAGTACCTGCACCCCCAATGAGTGCAGAAAATGTGCAAGAACTCCGAACTTTCAGAGAAGAGATTTTAGAAAGTAGTGAGAGAATGAGGCAGGTAGGAGAACGACTCGTCTGGAAGTATGACGAGCGTAATATGGATTTCTGGATGAATCCATATCCGTGAAGGTGATGGTGGAGGTAGTAATAATAATAATATATAATACGTGTGTATGAAAAAAAAATCATAGCTACAGATGCCTACTAGTAGTGTAATTTTTATTTCAGTTGTATTGTAATTTTAAATTCCAGTTCCAGTGTGTATTAGATGCATAATATAAGAAAGAGTAAGTCGCAATGTTCGACGCTTTTGATCAATATGTGTCATGTGATTGATTGTCTTAAATACTATTTTGTGATATTAATACATGATGAATGTTTAAAATTCAGATGGCTGACCAAGTGAATCAAGAGAATCCGGACAATAACCCGAAAAACCAGAATAATGATAACCTGGATCATGATAACCAGAATAACAATAATAATGGAAACCAAGTGGATAACAGTGATATCCAACACATAGTGGCACAATGGATTATAGATGCAATGCTATTTATTATCCAAAATGTTAGGGAAGCTGATAATAAAAGTAACCATAGCAGTAAACGACCAACTGAACTTGAACACAGCGTAAATAATGGACCCATACTTCAAGTGCCCATTCCAAAAAGAAGAAGAACCATGTCCTATGGTTGTTCTTATAAAGAATTCTGGTCTTGTAAACCAATGGAATTCTCGGGCAATGAAGGGGCTATTGCAGCTCTACGCTGGATAGAAAAGACTGAAGCAGTCTTAAAAATAAGCAAGTGCGCAGAAGAGGATAAGATAATGTTTGCTTCCAATTTGTTTAAGAACTCAGCATTAGAATGGTGGAACACTATCCTCCAATCTAGGGGAAGTGACCGAATTTACAATATGGAATGAGAAGAATTTAAGAATATGGTGGAAAGAAAATTTTGCCCTCCCAATAAAAAAGAACAGATAGCAAATAAGTTCTTAAACCTTAGAATGGCGAGAATGGATAGTAAGGGTTACTCTACGTTATTCTTTGACTATGCTAGAATAGTGCCAACCCTTGCATCACCAGAACCAGTATTAATCTCCCGTTACAACTGGGGATTAATCAGTGAAATTAGGCATGTAGTCAAGGCAGCCAGACCTCAAACTATAGAAGACGCTGTAGAACTAGCAAACACAATGACTGATGAGTTAGTACGTACTCAAGAAGAGAATCAGAAAAAAGAACCTAGCCCAGAAACTTACTCAAGAATTTCGTTATGGAAATCCGTGGGGAAAATGTAGGTTCTACCTCTGCACCCTATTGTAGATATTGCAAGAAAAAAGCATTCGGGGAGATGCTGTATATATTGCAACTTCTGCAAGATACCAGGACACAAGGAAGAAGACTGCAGGAAGAAACCTAGCAATGGAATATGCTTCAACTGTGGAGAAAAAGGTCACATCAAGCCCAATTGTCCAAAAATAGCTCCAGCAACAAACAAAAAGACTACTAAAAATGCTAGAGCATTTGTTCTGACCGCAGAAGAAGACAAGATGATTCCGGACGTGATAGCCGGTACGTTTTTAGTTAATGATGTTTTTGCTAAAGTGTTATTTGACTCTGGTGCGAACCAAAGTTTTATTAATACTTCATTTTGCAAACTTCTGAATCAATCATTAACTAAACTCCCACAAGAATGTCTAGTAGAGATAGCAAATGGAAAAACCATTAAGATTTCTGAAATCTTGCAGGGAGCAAGAATAGAAATTTTAAACCATAAGTTTATTGCAAACCTTTACCCAATGAATCTGACAGGATTTGATATTGTATTAGGAATGGATTGGTTAATAGCCAATAAAGCCAGTATTTTATGTGATCAAAAGTCAATTCAAGTAAATTCACCAAAAGGTGAAAAGATGACAATTAAAGGAGATAAGCCATCTAGATTCACAAAATTCATCTCTGTGATGAAAACAACAAGTTATATGAGAAAAGGATCATTAGTGTATTTGATTTCTATAATCACTAGCACTAAAGGAAAAGAACTAAAAGATATTTCAGTAGTATCTCAGTTTTCAGATGTATTTCCGGAAGAATTGCCAGGATTACCGCCCGACAGGGAAGTTGAATTCAGAATTCACCTGCTACCAGGAACAGCACCAATTGCCAAAGCACCTTACCATTTGGCACCAGCAGAAATGCAGGAACTGAAGAAACAATTAGACGAATTGTTGGAAAAATGATTCATACAGCCAAGTTCATCGCCATGGGGAGCGCCAATTTTATTCGTCAAAAAGAAGGACGGATCGATGCGTATGTGCATTGATTACCGTGAATTGAACAAAGTCACGATTAAGAATCGGTACCCATTACCAAGAATCGATGATTTGTTCAATCAATTGCAAGGAGCTCGATTTTTCTCTAAAATCGATTTGCGTTCAGGATATCATCAATTAAAGGTACAGAAAGAGGACATTCCTAAGACCGCATTTAGAACAATGTATGGCCATTATGAATTTACTGTCATGCCATTTGGTTTAACCAATGCCCCAGCTGCATTTATGGACATGATGAACCGAATATGTAAGCCATATGTTGATAAATTCATAATTGTCTTTATAGATGATATTCTCATTTACTCTAAGAGTAAAGAGGAACATGCAAAACATTTGCACGCACTTCTAAGTTTATTAAGAAAGGAAAAGCTTTATGCAAAGTTTTCAAAGTGCGAGTTTTGGTTAGAACAGGTACAGTTTCTTAGACATTTAGTTAATCATGAAGGAATTCATGTGGATCCCACCAAAATCGAAGCAATTACTAAATGGAAAACCCCTGAGTCACCAACCGAGGTTAGAAGTTTCTTAGGATTGGCCGGTTATTATAGAAGATTTATTCGAGATTTTTCTAGAATAGTCATTCCCTTAACTAAATTAACCTGTAAATCCATTAAATTTGAATGAGGACCAAAACAGGAAGAAGCATTTAGAATCCTTAAGCAAAGATTAACCCATGCACCAATACTAGCATTACCAGAAGGAACCGAAGACTTTACAGTCTATTGTGACGCTTCTAAATTAGGTTATGGATGTGTGTTGATGCAACGTCAAAAGGCTATATCTTATGTGTCTAGACAACTTAAGAATCATGAAGAGAACTATTCAACCCATGATTTGGAATTAGGAGCTATAATTTTTGCCCTGAAAATTTGGAGACATTACCTTTATGGTAGTAAATTTACCATTTTTACTGATCATAAGAGTTTAAGATATGTTTTTGGACAAAAGGAATTGAATATGAGGCAAAGACGTTAGATGGAATTACTTAGTGATTATGATTGTAATATCCAGTATCATGCAGAAAAGGCTAATGTAGTAGCTGATGCTTTAAGTCGAAAATATCACGAAAAGCCAATAAGAGTACGTTCTCTTGAATTAAATCTACAAGTAGATTTAAACGAGCAGATCAAAAAAGCACAAGAATCAGTAATCAAGGATGATACTTGATGTGTGTAAAATGCAACATATAAATTACATCAAATAAGGCATAAAACTAACCCTTTTTAAGTACTAATGTTGGAAAAAGAGTGTTTTTGTCTTCCTTTTGTATTTTCAGGATTAAATGAGCTCAAATTCACAAAAGAAGCAAAAAGACAGCTAAATCTAACATAAATACAAGAAAAGGAACATAAGTGGACTGCCCGACCCCTCAACGGCATCTTCCCAAGCAAAGTAGAGAAGGCAGAAGACTGAACACGCCCCGTGCTCAGCCAGCACGGGGCCGTGCCCAAGAAGCAGCAGAAAAGACAAACCTCTAGAAGCTTCTATTGCCCACCACGGGCCGTGTCCAAGTGAGCACGGGGGCGTGGCGAAAGTACAGCAGGCGCATTAATTGTAATTGCGAATTACAATTAATGAAGAGAGAGAGTGTCAGACAGGCACGGGGGCGTGTCCAGCGGACACGGGGCCGTGCCCAGCCTTCTGTTCAGCCTATAAATAGGAGTGCTTGGTTTCATTTCAACTCATCCCTTGGCACACCACCTCTCTCACACTTCATCCACCACCCACCACCATCACAACACCATCATCCACCACCATCATCCATTGTCCATCATAGAGTGTGTGAGTCGTCTCGGGATCCAAGATTGATCGTAAGAGTTCTTGACAATCAAGGCCATGTTTGCCTAAGTCTCTTACATCACTTGGTGAAGACAAAGTGTCTAGTATAATACTTTTTATTTCTAATCTTTTGCACTTTTTATTTGGTTTTGTATTAATGACTTTAATAACTAGTTACTTATGTTGAAGGTGATCTTTCCTTATCGTTTGTCCGTGGTGTCTTGGCATTATTTTACTGTCTATATAAAATAAAAGATTTTCACCATTCATATCTCCACGGTCTATATGGAGGTATGTTGGCTACCTGGTCGGGGGTTAAGGGAACAGTTTGGTAAAGGTCTTGCCATTGTTCAGCGTTTAGAGGTCCTGCAATGGACCTGGGTTAAATTTAGTAGGACCTCCTTCAATGCTTCACGGTATTGGATGGCGGGGGTCCAAACTCTTTGATCCCCTCATAAGTTAACTACTATTAATACTATAACCCGGCTATTTAGGACTGTATCCCTGCTGACTCAGACTACTTAGTCGAGGGTAACGTCACCGCCAAAAGCGGGGCCTACCATAATTTGCATTAATAACTTAATTCATTATCTTCCAATAATCCACCCTTTTAGTATTGTATCCTTGCTGACTCAAACTACTGGGGTGAGGGTAACGTCACCTTCAAAAGAGGGGCCTACTACAATAACTAAGATAATCTCTTAATTATGTGCAAAAGTGCGGAAATAATCAAAGGTTATACTAGATACGAGTCGGAACCAAGTGATTCATCTTGTCTATCTGTTTTTTCTTTATTTTTATTTTCAGCATTTTAGTTAGTTTTTATTTTTCTTAGTTTAAAACATTTTTCTAAACTTTTTGATTTGATTAGACGTTGAGGATAAACCGGTACTAAAAGCTCTTGTGTCCTTGGACGACCTCGGTATCTTACCAACACTATACTACGCTCACGATGGGTGCACTTGCCCATATGTGTGTCTAGTGTTAGTAAATATCGTGTTTTATAAATTTAAAACTTGGCTAAAATAAGTGTTAAAGGGGCTTAAAATATACACCTAATATATATAACACTCGACAATGCATCAATACTGAAAAGTTAAAAGGAATGATTAAGGAATTAGAACAAGGAACAGATGGAATTTGGAGATTCCATAAGAAAAGAATGTGGATACCTAAATTAGGAAACCTACGTCACCGTATATTAGAAGAAGCCCATAATTCTAAGTATACAATGCATCCTGAAGTGATAAAATGTACCAGGATTTAAGAAAGAATTTTTGGTGGATATGAATAAAAAAGGATATAGCAGCCTATGTTTCTAAATGTTTAACCTGTTCACAAGTTAAATCTGAACATCAGAAACCCTCAGGTTTGTTACAACAATTAGAAATGCCAGTGTGGAAATGGGAATTAATAACAATGGATTTTGTTACCAAGTTACCTAAAACAAGGAAAAGTAATGATACAATCTGGGTGATTATAGACAGATTAACTAAGTCAGCTCATTTCCTACCAATGAAGAAAACTTTCAGTATAGAACAATTAGCTAAATTGTATGTAAATGAAATTGTGTCATTGCATGGAATTCCTTTATCAATTGTTTCTGACAGAGATAGCCGTTTTACCTCTCATTTTTGGACAAGTTTCCAAAAAGCTATGGGAACCAAGCTATATCTAAGCACAACCTATCATCCTCAAACGGACGGACAAAGCGAAAGGACAATTCAGACAATGGAGGACATGCTTAGAGCTTGTGTAATTGATTTCGGAGGAAATTGGGACGATCACTTACCATTAATAGAATTTTCTTACAACAACAGTTATCACACAAGTATCAACGCTGCACCATTTGAAGCACTTTATGGACGAAAGTGCCGAACCCCAGTCTGTTGGGCAGAAGTTGGGGAAAAGCAACTATCTGGACCTGAAATAGTGCAAGAAACAACCGACAAGATCATTCAAGCCAAGGAACGACTAAAAGCAGCACGTGATTGACAAAAGAGTTATGCTGATAACAGGCGAAAGCCGTTGGAATTTCAGGTAGGAGATAAAGTGTTATTGAAAGTCTCTCCTTGGAAAGGAGTGGTAAGATTCATAAAAAGGGGAAAGCTAAGCCCTAGATATGTTGGACCTTTTGAGATTATTAGAAGAATAGGACCTATAGCCTATCAGCTACAACTGCCAGAGGAAATGGCAGGGATACATGATGTATTTAATGTATCTAATCTCAAGAAATGGTTAGCTGATGAATCGCTGATGGTACCTCTTAAAGATATAGAGGTAAATGAACAACTTAAATTCGTAGAAAGACCTCTACAGATTGAAGATAGGAAAGTTAAGAACCTCAAGCACAAGAGATTAGTTCTAGTCAAAGTGAAATGGGACTCCAAAAGAGGACCAGAATACACATGGGAGCTTGAATCAGAAATGCAAAGGAAATATCCACACCTATTCCAGTAGACCTCGAGGACGAGTTCTACAACAAGGTGGGGAGGATATAACAACCCTCCAAAATATTTTCGGCGCCCTAATATATATATTCCAATATGTCCTAAAATATACCCCGTATGTAAAAACCAAGGCCGAATACCTTTATTTTTATAAAAATTAAATAAAAACCAGAAAAATAGGTCTCTCGCGGGGCGCGTAAGCCACCCCTTGACCTTACGCGAGCCGCTACAGCTACGAGATTAGGCGACACCCGGTGCTGCCACGTGTCATCATCGTGGCGGAGCTAGTGTGCTGACTGGGCCAGGCTAGGGCCTACCCAGTCAACTACGCGGGCCGCGTAGCCCGTGGTCTCATCGTACGCGGGCCGCGAGGAACCTGATTTCAGGCCCTATAAATTGGGAGCTCGGGCTTCAGTCTCAAATCGCTCACATTCTTTTTCTCTCTCGAATTTCTTTATAATAGGCATAATTCTCGGGTATAATATCCCCCTAAATAACGAAGTTCTGCTTCGTTGTAAGTATCATAACCCCGGTTACGTATTAGATACGCTGCCCGATTGATACAGGGTTCCGTAACGGCTATCGTGGTTCTGCCCGACGTAGTCGTTGGAATGCCGTCTCGGGGAAGGTATTACTAATGTAAATATTGGGTCATTATACTAACACGTGTGCATTTGTGTAAATTATGGATAATCACCAGGAAACCCTTATAGAAAACCTAAGACAACAATGTGAGTAATCTCCTTTTTATATAAACGGTTTTTACAAAACCTCAATGTTTTACATAATGTTACCAGTAATTGAGTATTTGTAATTCTACAATTATCGTCGGTATATTTGGGGTTTTGTATACAGAATTTGTTACTACACTGTGAGTAGTAACATGACCATAAGTCGGGACGACAGTACCATGGGTGGTAATTAAAGTAAGAATTGGAAACAAATATAATTGCGAGTTCGCCCTCAATACTGCGAATGATAATAAAATTGGCCTTGATTAAACTGGGATTCACTCACCAGTATTTCCCACTGACAAAATGTTTTAAACGCGTTTCACGTAACAAAATGTGAAAGCCAAATAGAAGCCAGCTGGGACAGCACTGAAGGCTTGGAAAAGTGGCTATAAATGTTACCTAAATAAAGAGATGTTTATTTAAATAACATAGGGTTGATCCCTATGAAAATGTGTGTACTGAAACTTGGGTTTTACCCATGTTATTATTAATATAAAATATGGTGATTTTACTTTGATAAAATATTTCCTAACTACGGTCCTGATGTAAATTCCGCTGCCAAAAATGATGAAAAATGTGATACCACCAAGACTGGCCGCGGCCGCTCGTTCCCAGGGTAATTAGGGGGCGGGGGTTGCGACACGACACCTGCCCCATGATCTCCACTTACCTGCTGATGGCAGAAGGACAACAAGGCCGACAACTGGGACATGTTGCTCCAATCACGATGTGACATCACCGGGGATCTTCTAGAAGACATTAACAGTCGACACCAGTGAGACAAGGAGGATATTCCCTGTTTGTCGCCTTCCGGCCCAAGGCCCATCAGCCCCCCTCCTCTTACACCTCTCTGGCTATAAATAGGGACCTCCATGCACAGGTTAAACATTCCATTCCTTCTACTCTCACTCTTAACACACACTTATCTTCTCAAAGCAGATACTTATTCTCACGCCGGAGTTTGGTTAAGAGGGAAACCCCCATATTCCCCTCTTAACGTGCTAATGGTGTTTCTGTTTTACAGGAAGAACGGATCTAATCGAAGCTCGAGAAAGATTAAGAAGATTAACCCTCATGTTTGAAATATAAACCAAACTAATTAAGCTTAAAATTAGTTACGTGTTTCTTCATTGGCGCCCACCGATTTTCATAATCACTTTATCTTCTTTTTTCTGAGTTTTTCGAGTTTTCAGTCCTTGATCATGGCTGGTTAAGGGATAATTCCGGATTTTGGTTTCGGTGCTAGCTCTCATATGGGTCAGGGCGAAGACAACTCGCATGTCCGAGCCCTCCACATCTAAGAAATAGCAGAAGCCGAAGATACAAACGTTGGGGGACCTCGCGCGAGTATTAGTCACATCAATCAAACGACTACCCCAACGAGTAATACCGCTGGTCCGTCCAACACGGCACCTTCAAGCGTATCGGCGTTGTTAGGCTTGCTAGAAGGCGAAACTCTGGCCTCTTGGTATGCCAAACAACAGGCCACTCTGAATGCTGTGTATCAATCGCTCAGTGCGCAGCAATCAGTATTACAAGCAGAGCCTTCGTTAGTAACACCCCCGGGACCTACAGGGGGGCGTACCAAACTCCACCATAACTAAATGTTCAGGGGCAGTTCAGACCTCCGCCTGCAAGAAGACCAAGCGTGCATGACACGCGCGACACGCATGCGGAGACTGACAGTTATTATGATCATCCGTCACACGCACAACAAAGACGTCCGTTGCATAGCCGGCTAGGGCCACGCAACATCAACGATGAATGGCAAAATGCAGATCTGGATGATCCTACGTGGCAAGAAGACGAAGGCTCATCAGTTTTCAACCGCCTGCAAAGATATCACGAGTCCTACAAGCCAAGGCCACGCGCGGCATACAACGAAGAGGCAGAACATGATTTCAGTCTTGTCTACAGACCAGCAGAAGCGGCGGAGCACTCGAATTTTAGCAGGAGCATCGCTCTGGCCCCACTAGAAAAAGTAAAACTACCGCAAACCGTAGGGAAATTTAACGGTCTCACTGACCCAGACGATCATGTTCGAGTATTCACAAGTGTTGGTGTCTTAGGACAATGGACCATGCCGATGTGGTACCATCTGTTTATCCAGACTTTCACAGGGGCTGCTCGCGCCTGGTTCGACAGCCTTCCGCCTGGAAGAATCATGTCATGGGTCGACTTCATAACTCAATTTGTAAACCATTTCAGCCAACAAAGACGTTATCAACGTGATACGTCTGAAGTAATAGACATCAGGCGCAGAGAAAACGAGGGGTTAGAAGACTTCATCACGCACTTCAACAAAGAGTGCTTAGAGATCGGTGGTGTAAGCGAACAACTAATGCGCGCTCACTTCAAGAAAGCCATTCGCTGTGATAGTCTCATCAGGACTGTCACAGGAAAGGACGGTATGCCCAAAGAATGGGACAAACTGATGGTGGCTGCAAAGATTGTAGCGCAGTCCGAAGAATCGTTGGCTGGAACCAAAAGCTCTTACACCGAAGATCGTTTTTCAAGGGCAAATTCGCGCGACTATGCCAAGCGCAATAAGAGCAGAAACCCCGGATGGAAGTCAGGACAATCCGGTGGTTATGAAGAACGACCGCGCTACAAAGAAGACGTGCGAGAAACAATTGACAAAATCGGTTACCGAAAGGCCGTCAAGAACGAGAATCGTGAAAAACACTGGACTCCGCTCACTAAAACGCCCAAAGAGGTGCTCATGACGGAGAACCAAGACTTCAAAGCGGCCAAGCCGATGTCGAACAAAAATGGCCAAGACCCGAATCTTTACTGTGATTTCTACAAAGACACGGGTCATTTAACTGACGATTGTATCAGTCTAAGGCTCGAAATTTAGAAAGCGCTGAAGAGCGGAAAATTAAGCCATCTGGTCAAGAATGTGCGCAAAGAGACGCGCCAGATTCAGCGTAATGATGAGGGAAACCAGAAGAAGTTTAGGCGCCTAGAGACACACATGGTCAACGGACCAAAATTCAGCGCAAAAAGCAAGGGCAAGCGCCCGTTTGAACCAGCATGGCAAGAGCAACAAGTCATCTTTCCGGTAGTGCGCGGGGGTCCACGCGCAACGCGTCCCGTTGTCATTACCGACATCATAGGCCACTATGAGACATAGTACATCTTCATTGACCCAGGAAGCACGACTGACATCATTTATGAACAATGCTTCAACCAGTTTGATGATGAAGATAAGGCGCGCCTCGAGCTTGTGGATTACCCTCTATCCGGATTCTGCAATGAGACAGTCTTCCCACTAGGCCAGATCAGTTTCCCACTCACGCTTTCCGACGGGAAACATTCAAGAACTATAAACGTCAACTTTATGGTAATGCCAGTCAAATCAAGGCATGGCATTTTAATCGGGCGAGAAACTCAAGGGGAAATGAACATGGTAACCTCCACCCCCCACTCAGCCATTGGCTTTCCAACTGAGACGGGGGTGGTGATTATCTACGCAAAGATGTTGGTACACTACATCTGTCGACTTCGTCTTGTATCGAGTCTTAGACTAGTTAGAATAGATCAGGGCATGTAGAACGAGAGAATGAGAGAGAGTTAGCAAGATTTCGCTTGAAGGAATGTGTATGTAAAGGATTTCGCTTGAAGCAGCTCAAGCGAAATCAACATGTTAAGATTTCGCTTGAGTCATGCTGAAGCGAAATCTCAATCTCTATATATAGGAGGTCAAGGTCAAGCGAAATCAGTAGTAACATTTGAGTGATTCCATACCGAAGTGCTGCCGGTGTGAGAACTGATTATATTTGTGTTCAAATATCAATATAATCAGTGTTAAAGTGAAGATTCAGCTGTTTTATAGTCAAATACTTGTTTTCCGCACCTGTATTTGATAGAATTCCTCTGAACCGACTCGTTTAGGTCGACAACACGATCCTACAATTGGTATCAGAGCCAGTTGAGGAGTTCTGCAGGATTTCAGCTGAAATTGACATCGTTCTCTTATTTCTACATCTTCTTTTCTCAGTTCAGAAAGATTTTACGGTTAAAAACCTGTTCAATTTCTCACAGATTGTGTAAAAGTACAAGATAACAAACCCTTGAAAGTTTCATTGCAAAATTCGACGTAAAACTATCAGAAACAAACCTTCGAATGGATTTCGCTTGAACATATCAGTTTTCTTTAGAGGATTTCGCTTGAAATTCCAAGCGACATCTAGATTTCGCTTCAAATAGCATTCTATTTCGCTTCAGGGCTGTCGCTTCAACGATTCCGCTTCAGAAATTATTACTTGACAATTTCGCTTGAAATATTTCGCTTCAAGTATTTCGCTTCAGAGATTATCTAGATTCGCTTCAAAGGTTTTCGCTTCAAAGCTTAGGTTGTTGATTTCGCTTGAGAGTGAAACTGATTTGGTGATTTCGCTTGAACTTACTGTTGTGTGAAATTTTTGAACTCCGAAAAATGGACGAAGATTTTTACAACGCATTCGCTACTCCGGTTACTCCGATCAGTCTTGCACAAAATACGAAGTTGGAAAACGAGACCGGCACTATGCAAAAGCCTCCCAAACTCATGAACATCGAGGAGTACAAAGGTTGGGAAGAGCGTTTCGAGAATTGGGTGCAAGCAAACTATCTTGATGCATGGGAATGTGTTGAAACAAAATATGTGCGACCGATGAATGATGATGAAGAAGTGGTTCCGATTAAAGATTTAACTGCTAATGCTAGAAAGAAGTACAAAGATGAGAAAATGATGCTGAGTTTATTGCAACAAGCTGTGAAAGAAGATATTTTGGTTCTATTGCAACATAATGGAACTTCATATTCAATTTGGAAAGCTTTACGGTCTAAGTTTCGTGGTAGTGAAGAAATGGTCAAAAGCAAAAAATCGCTTCTAAAGAAAGAATTTGATCTATTTCGCATATTAAAGAATGAAAGTACTAGAGAGATGATTGAAAGATACTGCAATTTGCTTGCTAATATGAAGAGATTGAGTATTGAGAAAACCAATGAAGAGTTGATCGAAAAACTTGCTGATGCTTTGCCATATGAGACTTGGGGAACATATCTTATGATGCTAAAAAACAAGAAAGGTTTTAGCAATTTGACACTTAGCAAGTTTATTGAAAAGTTGGAAGCTCAAGAGATGGAGCAACGAAAGATTATTCGAATGAAAGATTTCGATGGTGAACAGGATATTGGGTTGTATTATAAAGCAGGGGTGAATGAGAAGTCTACAAATTTATCTCCAAAAATAGAAACTGCTTTCAATGCCAAGAACTCTCCTGGAAGTTCATCATCAGGATCAAACAGCAAAACAAGTTTCACATCATTTCCATCTTTCGATCCAAACATTACAGCAACAAAAAATGGGAGAAAATTTCAGTGCAATATTGTTTTAAATCTTGATAATGATCAAGAGTATTCTGATGAAGTTGCTAAAAACCACATGTCTTTATTAGGAATGGTTTTAGAATCTTACAGTTGTTTTGTTGCAGGTCGAATCGGGAATCCAATGCTGACAAAGGAAGATTATGACCAGATCGATGCTGAAGAAATGGAACTGATGGACATAAAATGGTGCTTGGCCAGTGTATTGAGGAGAGCTGAGAAATTCAAGCAAATCACTGGAAGAGATGATCTTCGTGAGGTTGGTAATTCTACTTTAGGTTTTGATAAATCTAAAGTCACTTGTTTTCGTTGCAGGGAGAAAGGACACTTCAAGAGGGAGTGCAAAAATCGCGAAGCAAGTGGAACTCAAAATCCGTTCAACAACAACAATGATTACTATCGAAAGGCCATTTACCATCAAGTTGCTCAACAACCACCTCAACAACAACAACATCAGGCACAAACTGCGCATGGAAGATATGTGATTGAAGATTCTGGAAAGAGAGCTTGTGCGGTTAATCAAAATTCTTCAAAGAGAGTTAATGGTAGTGCCTTGATAATAGATCAAGACGACGAAAAGTTACCTGAAGGATTTAGCTGGGAAAATTTCACATGGGATGATCATGTTCCTGATCAAGCTAAAGCTCACACAGCTTTTGTTGCCAAAGTTGAAGAAGATAGTGATGATGATCGTGAGTATTGGGCAAGAAAATTCAAAGCTGATATGAAACTGCTTGCTGAAAGTGACAGTGAAGATGAAAAGGTTAAAAAGAAGAAGAAAAAGATCAAAACTCTAGTAAGTAGTGATGATGAAGAAATTCCAGTGATCAAAAGGAAAGTAAAGGTTGAAGTTGCAAAGTTCAAAGTTGATGAAGAAGTTGATGCAAAGAAGATTCCAGTGAAGTGTGAAAACTGTGAAGCTGTGAAGAAGCAGAACAGTACACTGATCTATAACTTGAATAGTTTGAAGGAATCTTATGATGTACTGAACAAAGCAATGAATCAATACAATCAAACAAGTGAAGAACAAGCAACAACGATGAAAACACTTCAAGGAGCTTTTATGACGAAGCAAAAAGTGGTGAACAACTACATTGAGAAGTGTGCTGTGCTAGAACAAAAGTTGGAATTGCAAAGAATTGAGACTGAAAGAGTAAATCGATTGTTGAAAAGTTACTCATGTACTTCTTATGTCATTGACATGATTTATCCAACTGTTGAAGGCATGAAGGCATTTGAAGAGGATGAAGTAACAGAAGAAAAGAAGGATGATGGAAAAGAGACTGAAGAAAAGACTCCAGAAAAGAAGAACAAGAAGAAGAATGATACAAAGAAAAAGACTGACAAGAAGGATTCTGGTAAGAAACAAGAAGTCAGTTATAACAAATGTCCACCTCCGCTAGAAAATGGATATTTGCCCAGGAATCCAAATCAGGAAAGAGTCGAAAAAGCAACAAACTTACAATGGGAGTCGGAGTCGTCAGTCAATTTGCCAGAAAATATTGATGTCGTGTTTACATCATCTGACACTGATCATGAGTCCGAGTTAATTAAGAAAGTCGTCGATCAGGTGTTGGATAAAGATGAAACTGAGGAGTCAAAGTTGGAGTTAAACTCAGAGTCAAAGTCAGAGTCAGAGTCAAAGTCTGGTTCTGAAAGTTCGAGTTCGACGGTCAACAGTCAAAATTCTTCAGTTAAAAGGGTTTACAACAAAGAATTCCTGTTATCAAAATCTAATTTGAGTGACGAAACATTCAAAGTTGCATATACATTGAATGATTCCGACAAATTATATTCTGATGAGGAATTTCCACTAAGAGGTGTCAAAACTGAGATGATCAAAAAGATTTTCAAATTAACAGAAATCAATATTTCTGAATTAAAAGATGTAAATCTTATTGATAAACCTAAAAAATACACTTCAAGAGTACAACAAAGATTAAACAAGAAAAAAAGTTACAGTTCTGGTTCTGGTTTTCACAAGAAACCAAACCCTAACCGTAATTTCAAAAAGAAAGGTCTTGGTTTTACTCCAACAGAAAAACAGAAAAATGAAACATATGTTCGTGATTTTAAAGCAAAGATGACATTTGTTTCAGGTACATCAAGAGATGAGGAAGAAAAGGAAAGGTTTTGGAGGCAGTCGAATAGTAAATTTCTTGCAAAGAAGCAAGAAGAGATGACAGAAACGAGAACCTGTTTCCAATGCAACACTGTTGGACACATTGCCAGAGATTGTTCTAAGGCAATATCATCGAAACAGGGAGTTTTTCATAAACAAAAAGAAAAAGTGATTAAGTTTGAACCGCCAATTGACCGAACCAAATTATTCAAAAATTCTACTTTTGAAATTGGTGAAAGTTCAAATAGATTTTACAAGAAGAAAGCAAATCTTGACACTCAGAAATGGGTTGTTAAGAAATCGGTTGATAGTTCTGGCGATGAATCTGATTCCATAAAATCAGAGGAGCCACAGGTTGAGTTAAAATTGAAAATTTCAGTCCCTCAAATGGATGATGTTCATTTTCCACCATTGAAGGATGGAAATTTTAAGAAGAAAATTGGTAAAGTTGAAATATCAAACCAATTTTATGATGATAACAAGGTTTTTGATGTTGATAAGGCCTTTAACCCCACAGTGAAACACATTTTTGGTAAAATGATTGATCGAAAAGTCAAAGGGGTTAAAGAATTTTATGAGAAGAAGATGCAGAAGGAGAAAATTGAACCATCCCTAGTTCGTGACTGGGATGGTACATACTATGAACAGTAAGTCTGTGAACTTGCCGGAGATCCCAAGTTGGTAATCGTGGATTAGGAATCGGCATCATTCTGTGTATTTGATTGTGTTTTTAGTACAAGTGGTAAATCAAGGACATTAAGTTGTACTTGATTTTCTACAAGTGTTTGAAGACAATATGATGAACCACATCCCCAACTTTACATGTGGTAAAAACAAACTTATTTTCCGGAAAAATCATTTTGATTAAAACAAACTTAAGTGTTTTGAAATCTTAATGAGAAAATGGTTTGTTGTGAGGGGGAGTTCTGATTGTTTATGCCAAGTAAATGGCGAATTGAAGCAATTCGATATTGGTTGTCACGTTGTTTGTACAGTTTGTTTTTCAAATTTCCTTTAATGTGTTTGCATTTTAGGGGGAGTAGAAATTTCAGAAAATCCAAAAACATTTGAAAATTTGAAAAAACCAAAAACATGATAAAATCAAAAATGAGTTTTGTTGTATAAAAGAGGAAATGATAGTACATCAGTGGACTATCACAGCATGCTAAAGAAATGAAAAGTTAAAAAGTGATAAACGGTCTCACTGATGATGTGCCAGTAGGTTTTTATACATTTAGTAGATTGTGACGAGATATAAACATAAATTTCAAACTTGCTTGTTCTGTGGGTTAACACAAACTTGGATATATAGGTAACCCCTGAAATCTTGTTTGAAAGGTCCCTTATTCTGAGATACTAGGTCTTTATGCTCAGTGATATCTGGGGTATTATCCCGGGACTTCTGCTGAAAGAAATTTCTGACCTAGTCCCCGGATAATGCTTTCTGCAAATGCTTGAAACATAGCATCACCCTCAGCAAGCTGATGAAACAATAAAATTGATAGTCGCTGCTGTTGTAATGCAAAAGATCCTCTAAAGGGGACCCACCAAAAGTCGAAGCCGTCATCTCTCTGCGTATCGAAAGATCGACCTGAGCTCTCACGGCCCTCGTACTATAATTTATTCCCCTGACAGATATCATCTGTGGTATACTCACCTGTAAGACTGAATATTGGGATCTGGATACGGGAGTATATTCAAGTAGTGGGACACACGAATAAGTTCAAGTGCTTAAAACATTAATCTAGTATCTCGAAACAGTTGAACTTTGTGTGAAAATTTAAGTGGATCAGTATACTGACAATCTAGGTGAATTGTTTAGAACTGAAAATGAAATGAAGCTTAACGGTGTTGGTGATTTGTCTCAAAAACTGATATGATCCTCTTGCGCGAACTCACAAAAATATTGTTTGTAAATATTTCTTTATTGCATTACTTTATAGTAAAAAATTTCAAAAAGATTTTAGTGTGTTTTAGCATAAATTTTGAAAAATTCAAAAAGATTTTCGACAACTGATGTTGGAGAGCTGATTTTCAAAGTTCCGAGTGCTAAACATGATGAGTATGATTTGAGGGGGAGTTTGTGTTTAAAACTGATTATTTTTGTCAAATCTTCAAGTGGTTCATCAAATTGAAAGATCATTTTGATTAGGTTTTTAGAGAAGAGTCTGAATTAGTGAAAGTTTATATGTTTGAAATGAGTAAATTGTAAAATTTATTGTGAGGTAGAGTTTATGCAGGTTAAAGTTTGAGAAGTGATGATTCTGAAAAGCCAAAATTGTGAAAGTCAAACAACGATCCTGAAGCAGATGATGCTGAAGAACTAAAGGAATACCAGCACATTGCAAGGGGGAGTCTGTTGATGCTGATAGAAGGAGTAAAGCCCAGAGACTGATCAAGACTGAAGATATGAAGACACAGCATTGTTGTGACTCGATAGTCGACTCGTCAACATCTGAGGGGGAGTCTGTTGGTACACTACATCTGTCGACTTCGTCTTGTATCGAGTCTTAGACTAGTTAGAATAGATCAGGGCACGTAGAACGAGAGAATGAGAGAGAGTTAGCAAGATTTCGCTTGAAGGAATGTGTATGTAAAGGATTTCGCTTGAAGCAGCTCAAGCGAAATCAACATGTTAAGATTTCGCTTGAGTCATGCTGAAGCGAAATCTCAATCTCTATATATAGGAGGTCAAGGTCAAGCGAAATCAGTAGTAACATTTGAGTGATTCCATACCGAAGTGCTGCCGGTGTGAGAACTGATTATATTTGTGTTCAAATATCAATATAATCAGTGTTAAAGTGAAGATTCAGCTGTTTTATAGTCAAATACTTGTTTTCCGCACCTGTATGTGATAGAATTCCTCTGAACCGACTCGTTTAGGTCGACAACACGATCCTACAAAAGAAAGAGGTGATGGCAGCAGAGGATGCGCGCCCAGTCAAGTAGCAAAAATTTCAGCAACCGAACCAGAAAAGTGGGTCTTGAACCGAAAGTACCCAGAGCAGACGGTGACGATAGGCCACGCGATCTCACCAAGTATCAGAACGCACCTCAAGCAACTACTGTTCAGGAACATGGACATATTCGCCTGGACCCCGGCCGACATGACCGGTGTCCCGCGCGACGTCACTGAACATTGTTTGAACACTTATCCTTCTGTCGAACCAAAAGTACAAAGAAGGCGCAGCCTAGGAGCGGATAAGACTAAAGCCATGAATGAACAAGTTTGTGAACTGCTAAAGGCAGGTATACTGAGGGAGGTGCGCTATCAAAGTTGGGTTGCAAACCCTGTTATGGTTGAGAAGTCTACCGGAGGATGGCGAATGTGTGTTGATTACACGGATCTCAATAAGGCGTGCCCCAAAGATTGTTATTCATTGCCTGAGATCGAAAAGAAAATAGACTCTCTCGCGCCATACAGGTGGAAATGTTTTTTAGATTGTTACAAAGGGTATCATCAGGTCCAGATGGCGCTGGAAGATGAAGACAAGACAGCTTTCTGCACTGACATCGGAATCTTCTTTTACACAAAGATGCCATTCGGACTCAAGAATGCTGGCGCAACCTACCAGCGACTGATGGATACAATATTTGCTGATGATATCGGAAAACATATCGAAGTGTACATTGACGATCTTGTGATTAAGAGTCCCGAGGAGGACCAGATGCTAAAAGACATAGAGAAGACGTTTAATTCTCTAAGGAGCGTGAACATGAAGTTGAACCCAGCAAAATGTTCTTTTGGTATGGAAGAAGGCAAGTTTTTAGGCTTCGTGGTTACAAGCGGTGGTTTTAAAGTTAACCCCGAGAAAGTTCAAGCCATCGAGCGGATACCCTCACCGCGCACGATCAAGGAAATGCAAAGATTGGCCGGCCGCCTAGCCGCGCTTAATCGGCTCTTATCAAACCACGCTGCAAAATCTTACCCTTTTATGACCTTGCGCAACTGCGTGAAAAAATAGGAATTCAAATGGACGCCAGAAGCAGAAGCTGCCTTCTAACAAATGAAAGAGTACTTGATCAAGCTCTCTACCCTAACCGCGCCATTCGAGAAAGAGCCACTCATTCTATACTTGTCTTCTTCGGACAAGGTAGTTGGGTTGGTTTTGTTGGTGGAAAGAGATGGAGTTCAGACTCCAATTCACTATGTTAGCAGGGTGCTTACAGATCCAGAAACACGAGACTCGACCATGGAAAAGTTAGTGCTCGCGCTACTACACCCCTCCAGGTGGCTGCGCAGGTATTTTACTGGGCATGTAATCAAGGTAATCACTAACTCCCATATCGGTACAATTTTGCAAAAGCCAGAGACGTCAGGGTGCTTAGCAAAGTGGGCAATCGAACTGGGGGGCCACAACATTTTGTACAGGCCGCGCCCAGCCATTAAAGGTCAAGTATTAGCGGATTTCATTACAGAAGTCCCAGAGGATAAGATCAAAGAGTGTGAAGCTGTCGATACTCCCATCAAAGACACATCCGATGGATTATGGTTGCTATATACTGATGGGGCCTCAAACGAAGACGGCACAGGAGCCGGGTTACGCCTTGTTAGCCCTGAGAAGCATGAGTTCACCTATGCCATCAAGTTGGATTTCAAAAACACCAACAACGAGGCATAATATGAAGCGTTCTTGGCAGGCTTGCGCCTGGCCATCAAGATGGGAGCTCAAAACTTACAAGCACACGTCGACTCTCTCCTGATCACGAGTCAAATTAACGGGTTGTATGATGCGAAGGGTGAGGTTATGGCCTTGTATTTAGAGCAAGCGAAAGAGTTGCTTCAACAGTTCAAATCGTCTAAGGTTGTTCATATCAATCGATCAGAGAATGGTGTGTGTTAGGTGTGATATATTTTTATCTATATTTTAGCCCATTTTTAACACGTTAATCAAGTTTTAAATTTATAAAACACGATATTCTACTAACACTTAAGCACACACATGGGCAAGTGCACCCATCGTGAGCGTAGTATAGTGTTAGTAAGATACCGAGGTCGTCCAAGGACACAAGAGCTTTTAGTACCGGTTTATCCTCAACGTCTAATCAAATTAAAAGTTTGGAAAAAGGTTTTAAACTTGAAAATAAAACTAACTAAAAATGATGAAAAATAAAAATAAAATAAAAACATATAGACAAGATGAATCACTTGGATCCGACTCGCCTTTAGTGTAACCTTTGATGAATTTCGCACTTTTGCACTTTTTAAGAGATTATCTTAGTTATAGTAGTAAGCCCCTCTTTTGAAGGTGACGTTACCCTCAACCCAGTAGTTTGAGTCAGCAAGGATACAAACCTAAAGGGTTGGAATATTGGAAGATAATTAATTAAGTTATTAATGCGTAATGTGGTAGGCCCCTCTTTTGAAGGTGACGTTACCCTCGGCTAAGTGGTTTGAGTCAGCAGGGATACAATCCCAAGTAGCCGGGTTAATGTAATAATAGTAGTTTACATATGAGGGGATCAAGCTATTCGCACCCCCGCCATCCAATACCAGTGGGTATTGAAGGAGGTCCTAGTAAGCTTGACCCAGGTCCTTGCAGGATCTATACACTGAACAAAGTAAGAACCTTACCAAACCATTCCCTTAACCCCCGACCAGGTAGCCAACATATCTCTATATAGACCGTACAGATATGAATGGTGTAAATCTTTTATTTTATATAGACAGTAAAATAATGATAGAGAGGGTGAAACCCGAGCTTTAGAGTGTCTAAATATGATGTTTTATGTATATTTGATGCGTTTACTTGCTTAGAATGAAGTAACTATGAGATTTTGGTGATTTGCAGGTAAAACACGTAAATCGGTGCATTTACGATGGTTAAAGATGAAGTTGTGAGGATTGGATGGGATATTGCAGCTCGAGGATGAATATTGAAGTTTGTTCGGGTGATATGAAGGCCCATGAGTGAAAGGAGTATGAAAGAACAAGGTTCAGGGACCATTCGGTACTTAATTGGAAGTTGCTTTGTGTCTAAATGTGCAAGAAACAAGATTCTACAAAGTATAGGGGCCGTTTGGTAATTATTTGGAAGTTAATTATAGTTGAAATATTGAAGAAATAAGAGATATTGAAGTTTGAGGGGTCTCCGGGTCATTAAATGAAAGATATGTGACAGTTATATGTGGAGAGAAGTGAAAGTATAAAGTAGAGGGGTCAATGTTGACATTTACTGAAAGTCATATATGGATGTCTATGGTAAGACATGGAATCACGTTATCACCCATGGTTCATAAACCATGGGTCATGGTTTAGGATGGTAGAGATATGTTTCTAGACCATCACCCACATTCTACACCTTCACCCAAGGTTCAGGTATGCAAGAATGAAAAAACAAGCAGGGACTTTACACCTTGACCCACACTTCAGACCTTCACCCATGGTGGAGGAATATTGCCAGCTCTGTGTGAACTGTGACCCACGGTTCTGAACTGTGGGTGAAGCTGGGCAATAAGGGGGCGCAAATTTGGTGCTTTTGATGGGCTTTTATGAGATAAAAACCCTAGTTTCTCATTGTCTAACATACACAATCGATCTAAGGCATCAAGAGACTAAAAGTTGAAGACTTTTTCACCTCAATTCCATCAGGATTCTCAATTCCATCACCGAATCAACCATGATTTCTTCATCAATTCAAGCTTTTGAAGATTCTTCGTGCGAGATGAGCGGCTAAACTTTTTGTGGTTTCCTCCGGATGGAGGGTTTGTGTAATTAGGTACTTTTATGTGTTTTTAATCATTGTAACTTGGTGATCTAAGCATCCGATGGTTTTCACCATGGATTTAATTGACTGATTGTAACTGGTTGCATTTATTTAAACCTTGATTTCTAAGCATTCAGTTCCCGAGAGTTCTAGTAATTGGGATATATTTGACACGGGATTAGGGTTTGTAATTGTAATTGATAATCATTCGATAACCTCCCGTTATGTATTGACCGGAGTACTTAGTCGTTGGTTATCACAATTGGTTAATTAGGTTAAACATTTATGTCTATGTGAATGTTTTGATTAAACACATAACTGAACTTGTTTGCAAACCTAAAATATGGAGGAACCATCTTTTCTCCCATTGAATTAAATCACAATTTTTACTCGTTAATTTAGTTTTTTTTACATAATCAAACAACCCGATTTCTCAATTCAGTAACAGTTAATCAATACTTAGCATAAAAACGCTTTCCACAGTCCTCCCTTGGTTCGATACCCTGCTTATTCTATACTAATAGTTTAAATAGGTTTTTGCATGTCCATTACGACAGACATCAAAATGGCGCCGTTGCCGGGGATCAAACCCGGGTCACCCGCGTGACAGGCGGGAATACTTACCACTATACTAATAGTCATGGTTGTCCCTTTAAGTTTCATGAGAGTATTTCTGACAAGTTTTAGAAAATCTTGGAGAAGAGATGCCTAATTAGGGGTAACATGCTTTAGGAATTACACATGCTACGTGTCGGCAACCCATATTTCTTCTATTCGGTGAGATGTTGAGCCTACTAGATTGTTAGTTGAAATTGTAATAATTGTTCATTTGATGAGAGTAGGCCATATGTTGCTTTGTGTTAGAACTTGTGTGGTTTGATACGTGCCGAGACTCTGCTTTAGCGTTTACACATAAATGATAAAGGCATTAGGATCCGTTCATTGTTTTATATGCTGATTGTTTATCCACCCACCTTAGTTAACCATGTTGAGCCTTATACCTTTCGTTTGTTACACCTCGTTTGACCTGTTTGATTACCAACCATGAATGACAAGTACGTGTTAGATGTTTATTGAAAAAAAAGAAAAAAAAAGAAAAAAAAAGAGAAAAAAAGAAAGAAAAACAAAAACAAAATCATTGTTATGTTCGTGTTAAATAAATGGGTTGAAAATCACCCAAAGTATTAGTACTATTGTGAATAAGTTGTCATGGTTTGGTATGTTCATTTGTGCTCGCCATATAAACATAAAAACCCAAAAACATATTCCTTACCTTTACCCTTAACCCAAAACCCAAAAGTCCTTTTGATATGTGCTACGTTATTTGATACAGTGGAGGTGTGATTGCTATACAAGCTTATGATTGCAAGGTAGCATATTTGGTTTTGAGTGATATATATACTAGCACATTACACACTAGTCTTGATTGAGCCGAGAGGAGTGATCATTGTGAGGGGCGTGTGGCATGTGTTTAGTATCATAAGCATGTTAGTTTTAGTTAGGTAAGTCTTAAGCTGTTTTAAATGCGTATCATTTATCTGTCAGATTGTCAATCTCGACTGTGTCAGTCTATGGGACGGGTATGACTTGAGACCTTAAATTGTTAATTCGGTAAGGGACTTGGCGGTGATTTGTTAATAAGGTGAGTAATGTTTGTTAGTTGCTTGAGGACAATCAAAGTTAAGTGTGGGGATGCGATAGAGAGTGTGAAACCTGGATGTTAAAGTATTTAAATTATGTGTTTTAGTGCATTTTAGGTGGTTATATATTTCGAATGTGATAGCTACGAGTTCTTGTGGTTTTACAGGTTAACCGTCTAAATCGGTGAAGTTAGAGGACCTGGCGATTAAGCGGAACTACCAACGATAATAGTCGAGACACACTATATTATTCGGAAGCCGTTACGAGTAAAAAATGTAGCTTGAATGTGCAAAGAACGCAAAATAATGGAGACAAGGGGGCTGCGACTCTTTGGAAAATGGAAATTGTGTTTGGAAGAATTATCATCACAATATATCATTCTTGTCATTCACGTGGAGCATCGGGGGAATATGTGTGAACAATGGGAATTAATTCATCCACAACATCAATAGCAGACATCACCGTAGGTTACGGTGGTGGGACCTACACTTACGGTTAGAAGAAATGAAAGAAACAGAACCTACAAATCGTAGGTTACGTTTTGTAACGTAGGTTGCGGTTGATTATAGGTCAGCACATGGTTGTTTTGTGAGGATTTAATAGAAAAGAAAAATAATCTAATTCTAACATGAAGAGGCAACACATCAAGTCATCATTCTCAATATATATACGCAAACAAGGAGGTGATCAAAAGTCAAAGAAACATCATCATTAATCATCACAATATAATAGATTGGCAGCTCTCATTCACGTTACTTTTGGGCCGACAACATCACATGTCTATTGAATCCAAATTGACGGCACATGTGGGCTGGACTTTTGGGACTTTTTTTGAGATCCATCATCGATAGTGGGCCGATTTAAGGGGTGCATTATGGACTTGGCGGCTGACTAGAGGGTGCACGTGAATAAAGGTGAAGAACATAATTATCATCAGCTATTCACGTGAACTTGGCAGGGGATTCCATTCAAGAAGTCAACATCACATTCTTATCTTGGGCCAGCACATGGAGGAGGTTATTATTATTTTGATAAAAGAAAAAACATAATTCATTGGATGAAGTGGGCCGCAATTATCATATTATGAATTGAAGTGGGCCGACATCTTATAGGCAAAGGGGCTTGTTTCTAAAATATCATGAACATCATACATCATAAGGATCTTTCATCTTCGACGACAGAGAGGGGGTTTCAACCGTGGTTGAGCCTGCGAAGATCATCCCACCCTAATGAGCGGCTAGTTTCTTAGCGGTTTCCTCCGGATGGAGGGTTTGTGTAATTAGGTACTTTTATGTGTTTTTAATCATTGTAACTTGGTGATCTAAGCATTCGATGCTTTTCACCATAGATTTAATTGACTGATTGTAACTAGTTGCATTTATTTAAACCTTAATTTCTAAGCATTCAGTTCCCGAGAGTTCTAGTAATTGGGATATATTTGACATGGGGTTAGGGTTTGTAATTGTAATTGATAATCATTCGATAACCTCCCGTTATGTATTGACCGGAGTACTTAGTCGTTGGTTATCACAATTGGTTAATTAGGTTAAACATTTATGTCTATGTGAATGTTTTGATTAAACACATAACTGAACTTGTTTGCAAACCTGAAATTCGGAGGAACCTTTCTTTTTCCTATTGTTTAAAACCTCAAGTTCTTAATTCATAATTTAGTTAATCCACAAATCAAACAATCATCAGTTTATTTTTTTATAGTTGTTAATAAATACTTGACGTTACACACTTTCCACAATCCTCCTCTGGTTCGATATCCGACTTATCCTATCTACATAGTTTAGTTGGTTTTTGCATGTCCTTAACGACAGACATCAAAATGGCGCCGTTGCCGGGGAGGCGTGAGCAAAGTGCTTAGTGTTAAGTTCTAGTTTTAGTTAAATATACAAAAATCCAAAAATAGTGTCTTTTTAGTTTGTTCTGTTTTGTTCGGATTTAGGCGAGGTTTTCTTGTTTTTGTTTGTGCAGGTGATCTAGTAAGTGTATGCATCATACTCGAAATTCCGGGAAGTCATCACCATTAGTGTTCGACCCAGAGATCGAGAGAACAGTAAAGCATACAAAACGAGTATCACATAGTGAGAACAAGATTCTACAATCACCTATATCAACATCTAAAGCAATGGAGAACTTAGCAACACCGGAAAAACAACCCGCAACTTCACAACCGCAACAATTCTCACCAACACCTACCCAACCTTCACCGAACACTACCATACCAGTTTCACCACCACCACCACAGTCTACACAACCTACTTCTACATCTCCAGTACCATCATTCTCAACCTTTTTCCCAAACTTTGACAACACTCAACCAACTTCCACCCAAACAACATCTCTTTAATACCCAACTACAACCCAAACTGTCAATTTGCAACATTCGTCTCCTTACGTTAGAATCATCCCCGATGATACTGCATCACCGAGTCAGACTCAAGGACCTAACGCAACATCAATTCCGCCAGCCACCCGACCGATTATTTCACAGCAAAGTCAGCCAATGCCAAACCTGTACAGATCGACTGTTTATGATCAAGGAAATAATTCAGGGGATTTCGACGATGGCTATGAGGAATATGATAACTATGCGAGTCAAAACGAGAGGCAAACAGTTGGGGCAAGTGGATTCGAAAGAATTAATCAAGGGAATTTGGGTTATCAAAGGTTTGTGCAGCAACCACAAGTTCCATATCAACAACTGCAGGCGCAACCGATACCGATGCAGCAGCAATATAATCAACCTGACCCAATTAATCAGCAGCCGATTCCGAGAAGGCAGGTGGTGGATATTCCATTACCACCACCGGTACCGCAGATGCAGGGTCAGGCAAGACCGCTGCCACGAAACCTACACCGACCGGTGATTTTACCAGAAGGAATTCAACGACGAAATAATCAAGGCCCAGTTCGAGGTATAGAGAGCCACTTCAGACCTGCTATAGTTAACAACCCATCACCGGTTGTGATCCCGCAACTACAAGGAGGGCGGTCATTCGAAGTACGAACACAATCAATATCCAGTCTGCCTAAGTTTCATGGTCACACACATGAAGAACCATATCTACACATTGCTGCATATGATGCACGTTGCAGCACAATCAGCAGCCAAGGTTTCTCAGTTGATGATGTGAAATTGGTACTTTTCCAATTCACACTTGAAGACAAAGCACAGCAATGGTTTCATTCGCTACCGTCTGCTTCAATCTTCACATGGGGTGAAATGCAGCAACAGTTTTTAGATGAGTTCTATACTCATTTGCGTACCAACAATGCAAGGAAGGATATTCGAGGGTTTCGACAACAACCCAGTGAGTTATTTCACGAAGCGTTCAATCGTTTCAAAATGATGCTCAAGAACTGTCCACATCATGAGATATATTTGTGGGAGCTTATTAATACATTCCACAAAGGCCTAACAGTTGAAGATGCCAGGGATGTAAATTCAATATCCAATGGTACTTTTGGAATGAATTACGAAGAAGATGATTGGGAATATTTAGAAAGAACCGCAAGGGCATCAAAACGCAAGGCTCAATCTTCTAGAAGTGCACGACAGTCAACAGTGAGAGCAGTAGAGAATCCACCGGAGACTGGGGGAGCCTACCCGTTGTGTGGTCATTGTGGGGATATAGGGCACATTGCTGATCAATGACCTAACATTATCGGTAATCTGGATGAGGTGAATATGATGCAGGGAAGTGGGAACAGGTATTCGGGTTTCCAAGGAAACAACCAATATTACCAGCCCCGGAACCAAAATAATTATCAAGGGGGTAATAATTCGGGTGTCCAACGAAATTACCAGCATAGTAATGGTCAGGTGAATAATGATATGATGGAGATGTTGAAATCAATTCAGCTTGAATTACAAAATCAAAGGCTTGAGCTGCAAAATCGTGCTCAAAAGGATGAGATGCGAGATAAAGCCGTTCAGTCATTAACCACACAAATGGCCCAACTTGCAACCGATGTGAAGGAGTTGAAACAGCAAAACGGGAAGCTTCCCAGTGACACTCAAACGAACTCCAAGCATGGGAAGAATATACCAGTCAGCGGGGTAAGTTTCGTTCCTAAAAACAATTTGAATGATAAATTTTTAACTTCTTCTATTTCCCATGTGATTGCAGGTTTAAGTGGCGCAAATGAGGATGGAGATGGGTGTGACTCAGGAGAGCCGGTCATCCCGATTCGAGTGGGAAAGTTCAAAATCCACAAGGTATTGTTGGATTATGGAGCTGGGATGAGTGTTCTTCCCGATAGCCTTTATGACCAGTACGACTTTGGTCCGTTACACGCAATTGATCAAATGGCCATGTTTGCGGATGCGAGTTTAAAGCAACCTCGAGGGGTTGTAAAGGATGTGGTAATTCAGCTCGGCGAGTTCTACTACTCGGTCGATTTTATGGTGGTTGATTATGCACCCCGCACCCGCACCGACCTACGCACAACCGAAGGTAATTTTGGGTCGCCCGTTTCTGTATACAGCAAATGCACAAATCGACTGCAGGAATGGGATGGTAATTTTAAGTTACAAGAATCGTAAGTTGTATTTCAATGTATTTTTAAAATCTATTGCTTATGATCTTCTGAATGATGTGAGTCCCACAGGTGCTACTAATGAGATTGGTTCGAGTGGAGGTAACTTTTGCAGGTCTGAGTTAACGAATGATGGAAGGCAGGTGAACAAGACAGCTGTGAGAGGAAGAGCAATTGCAGGAAAACCACCCGATGGTGGGAGTGAGTGGGGCAACAAGGCTGAGGTTGAACTCAACTGGCGTGGAGCTGCGAACCTTCCACAAGATTGGACGATGATGTATGGAGAGAAATGGGGAGGCAAGCGTTCAGATGAACCTCCCTGAGCACATTAGGTACGGTCTGGCTGAAGACCTAAAACTTAGCGGGAGGCAGCCCGAGGATGTAGAGTATTGTATTTCGTTTTGGTTTCGTTTGGTGTGTTGTGTTTTGACAGGTTTCTATGCGTTTATCTTCGCGGAGGCAATGATTCAAGTATGGGGATATTTTGCAACATCCCCGATGAGACATCATAAAATCTTATATTGATAGCGTATTTTCCGGTCTTAATCGCAGTAGTTACACCGCTACAGACACTCACTTGTTTCTGATCTGGTGCATGTGTTTCTCTATCCTGTTTCGGTTTGTTTTTGTTTTTGGTGGTGTTAAAACTTTATTGTGTTATGGGAGTGTGTTTAGTTATTTGCTTTAAGAGTTAGCCGCTCATTTAGGATAGTTGGTTTGTTTTCCCGGGCTTATATTTTAAAAGCACCATACATTGGGGACAATGTATCCCAAGTGTGGGGATGGGGGAACCCGGGAAGGGATTTGTGGATAAAGCTTTGAAGCGATTGAAAGTGGTTGAAATCGATGAAATGAAAAAAAAATTGAAAATTTTGAAAAAAATTTCATCGCCTTTAACAAGTTAATTGGATACGAAAACCTAAAGTTTCAATCACTAATAGGCTTCTTACCGGTAGTAGACTAGATTAGTCCCTTGTCATGATTATCCCTTTAAGTTTCATGAGAGTAGGTTTGACAAGTGTTTTATAGGAAATGAATTGAAAAGAGATGTCTATCTAGGGGTAACATGTTTTAATTGCATATGCTACATGTCGTTAACCTTTTTACCTTTTCTTGGTGAGATCTTGAGCCTGTAGACGGATAGGATACATTATATGATGAATTCATTTGTTGAGTGCAGGCTACGTGTCATTCTGTGTTAGAACTTGTATGATTCGATGCACGCTGAGACTATGGATTTGACATGTGCATATAGATGATAAAGGCATTAGGATTTTCCTGTTACACCCTTTTGTGTTTGTGTTTCTTACGTGTTATTCACAAAATCTCCCTTAGTAGCCCTGTTGAGCTTAACTACCTTTCGTTTGTTCGCCCATTGTCTATTATGAAAAAACCGACCGTGATGATATTGTTATGAAAAAAAAAGAAGAAAATTGGAAAAAGAAAAAAAATAGAAAAATATGTGAAAAAAAAATAGAAAAGAAGAAAAGAACAAAAATAGAAGTGCATGAATATCGTCTATGTTCTTGGGTAGAAACCAACCCAAAAGTATAAGTTGTGTTTGAATAAAGTATCACGGTTTGGTTAGTGTTTGTGATTCAAAAAAAAAAAAAAAAAACAAAAACAATTTCCTACCTTTACCAGTTTACCCTAAGCCCAAAACCCGAAAGTCCTTTTGATATGTGCCAGGTTAGATGATACAGTGGAGGTTTGATTGTCATACAAGCATATGATTACAGGATTTCATGTTTGCTTATTGAGTGTTTATATACTAGCACATTACACGCTAGTCTAGATATTAACCCGAGAGGAGAGTACATTGTGAGGGATGTGTAGCATGTGTTTAATTGTAAACATGTTAGTTTTAGATAGACAAGTCTTAAGTTTTTGAAATTGCATCATTTACTTGTCAGACTGTCAATCTCGATTGTGTCAGTCTATGAGATGGGTATGACTTGGGACTGAACAGGTTGAACCGGTTAGGGAGTTTAGAGGTGTTGTTGCTATGGTGACTAGTTCTAGTTAGTTTGCTTAGGGATAAGCAAAGGCAAGTGTGGGAATGTGATGCAGAGGGTGAAACCCGAGCTTTAGAGTGTCTAAATATGATGTTTTATGTATATTTGATGCGTTTACTTGCTTAGAATGAAGTAACTATGAGATTTTGGTGATTTGCAGGTAAAACACGTAAATCGGTGCATTTACGATGGTTAAAGATGAAGTTGTGAGCATTGGATGGGATATTGCAATTCGAGGATGAATATTGAAGTTTGTTCGGGTGATACGAAGGCCCATGAGTGAAAGGAGTATGAAAGAACAAGGTTCAGGGACCATTCGGTACTTAATTGGAAGTTGCTTTGTGTCTAAATGTGCAAGAAACAAGATTCTACAAAGTATAGGGGCCGTTTGGTAATTATTTGGAAGTTAATTATAGTTGAAATATTGAAGAAATAAGAGATATTGAAGTTTGAGGGGTCTCCGGGTCATTAAATGAAAGATATGTGACAGTTATATGTGAAGAGAAGTGAAAGTATAAAGTAGAGGGGTCAATGTTGACATTTACTGAAAGTCATATATGGATGTCTATGGTAAGACATGGAATCACGTTATCACCCATGGTTTAGGATGGTAGAGATATGTTTCTAGACCATCACCCACATTCTACACCTTCACCCAAGGTTCAGGTATGCAAGAATGAAAAAACAAGCAGGGACTTTACACCTTGACCCACACTTCAGACCTTCACCCATGGTGGAGGAATATTGCCAGCTCTGTGTGAACTGTGACCCACGGTTCTGAACTGTGGGTGAAGCTGGGCAATAAGGGGGCGCGAATTTGGTGCTTTTGATGGGCTTTTATGAGATAAAAACCCTAGTTTCTCATGGTCTAACATACACAATCGATCCAAGGCATCAAGAGACTAAAAGTTGAAGACTTTTTCACCTCAATTCCATCACCGAATCAACCATGATTTCTTCATCAATTCAAGCTTTTGAAGATTCTTCGTGCGAGATGAGCGGCTAAACTTTTTGTGGTTTCCTCCGGATGGAGGGTTTGTGTAATTAGGTACTTTTATGTGTTTTTAATCATTGTAACTTGGTGATCTAAGCATCCGATGCTTTTCACCATGGATTTAATTGACTGATTGTAACTGGTTGCATTTATTTAAACCTTGATTTCTAAGCATTCAGTTCCCGAGAGTTCTAGTAATTGGGATATATTTGACACGGGATTAGGGTTTGTAATTGTAATTGATAATCATTCGATAACCTCCCGTTATGTATTGACCGGAGTACTTAGTCGTTGGTTATCACAATTGGTTAATTAGGTTAAACATTTATGTCTATGTGAATGTTTTGATTAAACACATAAATGAATTTGTTTGCAAACCTAAAATCTGGAGGAACCATCTTTTCTCCCATTGAATTAAATCACAATTTTTACTCGTTAATTTAGTTTTTTTTACATAATCAAACAACCCGATTTCTCAATTCAGTAACAGTTAATCAATACTTAGCATAAAAACGCTTTCCACAGTCCTCCCTTGGTTCGATACCCTGCTTATTCTATACTAATAGTTTAAATAGGTTTTTGCATGTCCATTACGACAGACATCAAATAACGCCAAGACACCACGGACAAATTATAAGGAAGTTTCACCTTCAACATAAGAAACTAGTTATTAATGTCATTAATACAAAAAAAAAATAAAAAGTGCGAAAAGATAAAAAACAAAAGTATTACACTAAATGCTTGTCTTCACCAAGTGATGTAAGAGACTTAGGCAAACATGGCCTTTGATTGTCAAGAACTCTTACTATCAATCTTGGATCCCGAGACTACTACACACACTCTATGATGGATGATGGTGGTGGATGTGGGTTGTGATGGTGGTGGAGAGTGGGTGAAGTGTGAGAGAGGTGGTTTGTCAAGGGATGCCTTTGAAGTGAACCAAACACCTCTATTTATAGGCTGCACAGAACCCGGACACGGCCCCGTGTCCATTGAGCACGGCCCCGTGTCCACCCACTTTCTCTTTCTTCATTAATTCCAGTTTGTCTGCAATAGTTGACCACGCCCCCGTGTCCGCTGGGCACGGCCCCGTGTGCAGAAGCGTATCTGTACTATCAAGATTTGCTCAGATTTTGCGAATCTTAGCGTTGACCACGGCCCCGTGTCCGCTGGGTACGCCCCCGTGTTGGGAAATAGAAGCTTCTACAACTTTGTCTTTTCTGCAGACACTTGGGCACGCCCCCGTGCTCACTGAGCACGGGGCGTGTTCAGTCTTCTGATCTCTTGTTTTTGCTTGGGAAGATGCTGTCGAGGGGTCGGGAATGCCACGTTTATTCCTTTTCTTGTATTCATTTAAGATTTAGCTGTATTTTTGCTTCTTTTGTTCATTTGAGCTCATTTAATCCTGAAAATACAAAAGGAAGACAAAAGCACACTTTTTCCAACATTAGTACTAAAAAAGGGTTAGTTTTATGCCTCATTTGATGTAATTTATAAGTTGCATTTTACACACATCGGAGAACAAGCCAGCCGACATGCTAAGCAAGCTTGCTTCAACGGCTTTCCAACATCTCGCTAAAGATGTAAGAATCGAAGTCTTAAAAAACCCTTTTGTTTTATTGCGCCAAGTCAATGTAATCGAGATAGGAGCACCATCATGGATGACCCTATCATTCAATACCTTCAAGAAGGAATCCTCCCTGAAAGTAAGGCAGAGGCCAGAAAGATACAAAACAAAGCGCTGTTCTATGAGATGAATGGAGGAATCCTGTACAGAAGATCCTTCTTAGGGCCACTACTGCGTTGCGTGGACCCTCAAGATGCAAGTTATCTGATCAGGGAGATTCACGAAGGCATCTGTGGCATTCATGCGGGCCCCCGCATGGTCGTAGCGAAGATAATGAACGCTGGTTATTATTGGCCAGGGATGCACGTTGACGCTCTAAAGGAGTTGCGCAAATGTGACTCCTGTCAAAGGCACGCCCCGAAAACCCTGCGCCCGAAGAATGATCTCATCCCTGTGTCCACTGCCTGGCCTTTCCAACACTGGGGGATTGATATGGTGGGACCTTTCCCTGAAGCCCCTGGAGCAGTGAAGCTCATAATTGTTGCCGTTGATTATTTCACTAAGTGGGTGGAGGCCAAAGCCCTCGCTTCAACCTCTGCATTGATGGTGCGCAAATTCATATGGGAACATATCATTTGCAGGTTTGGCCTCCCACTCAAGATCGTAACCGATAATGGCACCAATTTGCTTCTGAAGACCTTCAAGAATGAATGAAAGAGCTAAATATCGAGCACACTTTCTCTTCCCTTGCGCACCCTCAGGGCAACGGTCAAGTAGAAAGTGTCAACAAAAGTATCGTCGAATGGATAAAGGCCCGCCAGGGCACCAAGAGAAGAGGCTGGGTAGATGAGCTCCCGAGCATCCTGTGGGCTCATCAGCTTTCAATTTCAATTCGTTCATTCTCTCGATCTCTCTCTCAATATTCGGCATAGTATACACTATACTCGGGTATAATACCCCCCTAAATAACGAATTTCTGCCTCGTTGTAAGTATTATAACCCCGGTTACGTATTAGATATGCTGCCCGATTGATCTAAGGTTCCGTAACGGCTGTCGTGGTTCTGCCCGACGTAGTCGTTGGAATTCTGTCTCGGGGAGGGTATTACTAATGTAAATATTGGGATATTATACTAACACATGTGCATTGTGTAATTAATAGATAATTACCAGGAAATCCTAGAGGAAAACCATAAGATAGCAATGTGAGTAATCTCCTTTTTGTAAACCTTTTTACCAACTGTTTTTACAAAACCTTAAATAATTTACAATGTGATTAGCAGTGATTGTAGATAAACTAACTAAATCTGCTCATTTCTTACCAATAAAGGAGACTTTCAGTATGGAACAATTAGCTAAGTTATATGTAAATGAAATAGTTTCATTACATGGAATTCCTTTATCAATTGTTTCTGATAGGGATAGCCGTTTTACTTCTCATTTTTGGACAAGTTTCCAAAAAGCAATGGGAACCAAATTGAATCTAAGCACAGCTTATCATCCTCAAACGGACAGACAAAGCGAAAGGACAATTCAGACAATGGAAGATATGCTTAGAGCTTGTGTAATTGATTTCGGAGGAAATTGGGACGATCACTTACCATTAATAGAATTTTCCTACAACAACAGCTATCATACCAGTATCAATGCTGCACCATTTGAAGCACTTTATGGACGAAAGTTCCGAACCCCAGTCTGTTGGGCAGAAATTGGAGAAAAGCAACAATCTGGACCTGAGATAGTACAAGAAACAACCGACAAGATCATTCAAGTCAAGGAACGATTGAAAGCAGCACGTGATCGACAAAAGAGTTATGCTGATAACAGGCGAAAGCCATTGGAATTTCAGGTAGGAGATAAAGTCTTACTAAAAGTTTCTCCTTGGAAAGGAGTGGTAAGATTCATCAAAAGAGGAAAACTAAGCCGCAGGTATGTTGGACCTTTTGAAATTATTAGAAGAATAGGACCTGTAACCTATCAGCTACAACTGCCAGAGGAAATGGCCGGAATACATGATGTATTTCATATAAGTAATCTCAAGAAATGCTTAGCTGATGAATCACTAGTAGTGCCTCTTAATGACATAGAAGTAAATGAAGAGCTTAAGTTTGTAGAAAAGCCACTACAAATTGAAGACAGGAAAATCAAGAATCTCAAACACAAGAGATTAGTTCTGGTCAAAGTGAAATGGGATTCCAAGAGAGGACCAGATGTCACACCCCAGATTTCCACGTGTTACCGGTGGGCCCGGTAGGGGAGTATCGTGACGTGGTTGGTAACATATTAGTCAAACAACACAATATTTAAATGCACAGCGGAAGCAAAGTATAGATTCATTTCAACCAAACAATATTGTAATATTAAGTATCACAATTAGTTGAATATAAATCCACAGGTAGATCAAAATAAAAGGAAACAATGTTCAACAGTCTATGACATCCAAGCTTGCGAGACTTATTGTGGATGCTAGGAGAAAAGCCAGCCTATTACGCGTAGTACCTGCACTTAACCTTTTTGAGAAAATACGTCAGTTTACACTGGTAAATACAATCAACCGACTCATTTTGAAAATAGTTTAAGAAAATGAATTTAAGGCACAAGGCACAAATAATATTTTATAACTTGGGATAATTATTTGAATATAATACTTGTAAAGGATTTACATGTTTCTTATGCGTTCAGTAGCCCGGTTCGTGCCGGGTTAAAGATCAATAGACACACCACATTATTATATGAGACACCGACGGGCGTACGCCTACGCCCCGTGCTTAGGTCATGGCCATTTCCTAAAATGATGCCAGGGATATCCGGGACATGGTCATTAACCCCCCAAAGGCTTTAAGCAAACAAAACAATTTAAACGAGACATCTCAATACTTTAACCATCATACAATTAAAGATTCAATGCCCGACCAAGCGGTATTTTATATACCGTACCCCAAGCCCGTAAAGGGAAAATAAGTTAAAAGTATTTACCTGAGCAAGTATAAATCACAATCAGCGGGTGCAAGTATCTTTTACCGGGTCTCCTATTCTGGAACGAAGGTTTATAATAACCTATTAGAATCCTAACGGGTCTTTGATTAAGTCTAAACTTAGACCGGTTAGTTTTAAAGGAATATACGGTTCGAACGCATGATTAAGCGAAGACCGGAATAGAATGTGATTTAGACCCGACAAGTTTGAAGACTTGTTTAATATGGGTAAACTAAACACATTCTGGAATTTGAGATTAAAATGATAAGGTTTGACTCGTTTCGGCTAATTTATGCAAACTAGTTACATAAACCGAACCGAATGCGCATGAAGCGTAACGGGTAACCATAAGAGTCCTAAACAGGTTCTCTAAGTTAACATGCCTTAAATATGTTGTGATATCAGTAGGATACCTTCCATTATGCCCAAAACGATTTTAACCTATAATTAAGCCCCGTAGGGGTATTTTGGTCATTTTAAAGATTATAAAAGGGATTAATTTGGTCTCTTACTGATTAATTCAGACCCGAATCACAGAAGCTTAATTAATCCCTTTTATAATCTTTAAAATGACCAAAATACCCCTACGGGGCTTAATTATAGGTTAAACTCGTTTTGGGCATAATAGAAGGTATCCTACTGATATCACAACATATTTAAGGCATGTTAACTTAGAGAACCTGTTTAGGACTCTTATGGTTACCCGTTACGCTTCATGCGCATTCGGTTCGGTTTATGTAACTAGTTTGCATAAATTAGCCGAAACGGGTCAAACCTTATCATTTTAATCTCAAATTCCAGAATGTGTTTAGTTTACCCATATTAAACAAGTCTTCAAACTTGTCGGGTCTAAATCACATTCTATTCCGGTCTTCGCTTAATCATGCGTTCGGACCGTATATTCCTTTAAAACTAACCGGTCTAAGTTTAGACTTAATCAAAGACCCGTTAGGATTCTAATAGGTTATTATAAACCTTCGTTCCAGAATAGGAGACCCGGTAAAAGATACTTGCACCCGCTGATTGTGATTTATACTTGCTCAGGTAAATACTTTTAACTTATTTTCCCTTTACGGGCTTGGGGTACGGTATATAAAATACCGCTTGGTCGGGCATTGAATCTTTAATTGTATGATGGTTAAAGTATTGAGATGTCTCGTTTAAATTGTTTTGTTTGCTTAAAGCCTTTGGGGGGTTAATGACCATGTCCCGGATATCCCTGGCATCATTTTACGAAATGGCCACGACCTAAGCACGGGGCGTAGGCGTACGCCCGTCGGTGTCTCATATAATAATGTGGTGTGTCTATTGATCTTTAACCCGGCACGAACCGGGCTACTGAACGCATAAGAAACATGTAAATCCTTTACAAGTATTATATTCAAATAATTATCCCAAGTTATAAAATATTATTTGTGCCTTGTGCCTTAAATTCATTTTCTTAAACTCTTTTCAAAATGAGTCGGTTGATTGTATTTACCAGTGTAAACTGACGTATTTTCTCAAAAAGGTTAAGTGCAGGTACTACGCGTAATAGGCTGGCTTTTCTCCTAGCATCCACAATAAGTCTCGCAAGCTTGGATGTCATAGACTGTTGAACATTGTTTTCTTTTATTTTGATCTACCTGTGGATTTATATTCAACTAATTGTGATACTTAATATTACAATATTGTTTGGTTGAAATGAATCTATACTTTGCTTCCGCTGTGCATTTAAATATTGTGTTGTTTGACTAATATGTTACCAACCACGTCACGATACTCCCCTACCGGGCCCACCGGTAACACGTGGAAATCTGGGGTGTGACAGGTTGGTATCAGAGCCAACGCTGAGTGAATTAAACACAAGCCTTTTGTGTTTAATCTCAGTTACACAATTGCACATTCCTAAATCTTCGAGTCTAGACAAAGAACTTAGGAATAATCCAAAGTGTTTTTATTTTAATTTTAACTTTGTCCTTTATTTTTCCTTGTTGTTACCTTTGTTTATATTGACAGGTTTAACAATGCCGCCAAGATTCAGGCGAGGAGGACGAGGAAAAGGGCCAATCAGCGCCCCTAACGACCACGAGGCCGGGCCTTCGCACCGGCGAACTCCTTCTTCTACAAGGAGTGCCGATCCTCGAGAACCTTGGAGGACTTTTGAGGAGCCTGCCAGACAATCTACGTCGCATAGCTCAACGCCTCCATATCATCACTCCTTTGGGCCTCAGTCCGAGAATGAGCCCAACAACCCGCAACCTTCATATATACCTCTACAGCGATCCTTATCGCACCATTCCTTCGGCGACCCTACTCCTGTCTTTCAGGGCCGGTTTAACCCGGCATACTACCTACCAGAACAAGTGGGCTTTAACCCACTAGGACCGGAGGATCACTTTTCCGGTGATCAAGCGATGGACATGGACGAGGACACAGATCCCGTCGAGCCTGCAACCGGAACCCCGAACCATCCTTTTGAGATCTCTGATGGTTCATCTTTTCACGGATCACCCTACTAAGGTCCGGATAGTCACCAGGCACGGTTCAACCGGTGTGAGTGGTACTATACACCATCTCACCATTCATCGCCTCACCAGCAGCAGCAACAGCAGCATGATCCCTCTGGGGATCCATTTTTCGTGGCAGTCACACCACCGCCTCCACCGCTGCCAGTTCATCTAGCACCTCCAGAACCACCAAGACGTAGGAGGACTGGCGCACAGATGTCAGCACGAGGAGGGGATTTTCATTTCAGCACCCCTCAACACTCTAGTGGCAGCCACTACCCGCCACTATATGAAGACCCACAAATGGGTGGACCTTCAGTTCCAGTATCAGAGGTGAATACTGCACCTATTGCGCCACCACCATCAGGTTTTGGTAACCCTATCCCTGCATATACTGGTCCAGCAGCTTACAATCCATACGGACCGCCGGCATACACTAACTATAACTATGTCGAGGCCGATCCATATCAAGTGGCAGCAGACTACAATGCCCTTCACCAAGAAGGACCCTATGGAGCACCCTGGGGAGTGGGATACCCAACTCGGGGGTATCAAGTACCTGCTCAGCCACCACTACCGCACCAGCCACCATGGTTTTCCCCACCGGAGCAGGAGGATCTCCGTCAAAGGCTGGAAAGGGTTGAGCAAGACTTCCAAAGGGAACGTAGGAAGAATCAGGGATTCATGAGTGGCTTAGCAAGTTTGCTGAAAGGAAAGAAGAAACGGGATCGTTAAATCCCAATATGTATTATTGTATTTCCTGGTTTAAATCAAGTCCCTGCGTGGACATTTACTTATGCATGTATGTAGTCCCTGCGTGGACATCTATCTTTGTACCTAGTCCCTACGAGGACTTGTCTCTACTAGTCCCTGCGTGGATATTTATTTTTGTAAACAGTCCCTGCGAGGACTTGTATTATCTGTATGGCTCCTGCGTGGGCAAGTGTTTCAGTGAAAAGTCCCGTTTAGGGCAAAGTGTACTACTTTTAAAATTTTAATGGAATGTTAACTTTGAAAATTTTATTTCTGTCATTTATGCATTTATATATTATACGTGAAATAAATAAATCAAGAATCATTCCTTTTTAAATAAGAATCTTAAAGGTATAGCCTAGCCTACATGTCATTATAAGACTTGGCCAAGATGGTAAGACCTGTTAAAAAGATTCAAATCCCAGTTAACATCTGAAAACATGTTAACACTCCTGGCAGATGTGATTCGTTAAAATCACGCATGTCATTATTATTTAAGGATTCTTCAAAAGATTCCTAACCCAACTAAATGATCTCTGAATCATGGGTTTAAATCATCAATTAAGATGATCATATTTTGACCATACATTGGTAATATAATGCCTATAGGCCCTTCTTATTTTTATATGAGACAAAAGACAGTAATAGTCTGCGACCCTGTCTGTAAAAGATAATGAACTATGTTCAAACCTGCATGCCTTGATTCTCTGAAATCATGGCTTATGATTTAAAAATGTCATTATGACTAGGCTTTTGTGCTACTAATAAAACTGTTATTGTTTTATAATTAGGATAAATCATAATAGAAATCCTAAATAAATGTGAGTAATAAATTAACCATATATGGTCTACGTTTACCACGGTTAATAAATTGCCATAAAAGACAATTCTATAATAAACTCACCAATAAATTATTGTCAATATGTAACAGTTCAAGCTACATGGCCGACTCAGGCGAGATCAATAGTCACCCGCAGGGAGAGCATCAAAATGCCCGAGTAAATGTAGCGGGTGCAGAATTACAGGCAATGATAGATAATGCCGTTAATCGAGCTTTGGATAGACAGCTCCATGAATCCAATGGTACCCATACAAGGACCCAATCTGCTCCACACTCTAGAACACCCTCCAGGACCCACACTGCCCACAACAGTAATTCTCACCACTCATCAAACCAGAGGAGTGCTCCATCCCAAAGAGTCGTACTGAATCAAGAACCCCGTAATAAGGGTTGCTCCTATAAGTACTTCGTTTCGTGCAAACCCAGGGATTTTACTGGGGAAAAAGGAGCAGTAGATTGTATGACTTGGTTGGACGAGATGGATACGGTAGTGGATATCAGTGGTTGCGATAATAGGGATATTGTGAAATTCGTGTCTCAGTCTTTTAAGGGAGAAGCATTAGCTTGGTGGAGATCTTTGATCCAAGCTACGGGGAAAATCCCGTTATACAATATGACCTGGGAACAATTCATGTCAATGATCAAGGAAAACTACTGCCCTCAGCATGAGGTTGAGAAAATTGAAGCTGACTTCTTGTCGCTGGTCATGAGAAACCTAGACTGTCAGGCCTACCTTACCAGTTTCAACACCTTGTCAAGGTTGGTTCCATATTTGGTAACCCCGGAACCTAAACGAATAGCCCGTTTCATTGGGGGTTTGGCCCCGGAGATCAAGGCAAGTGTGAAGGCCTCCAGACCAGCTACTTTTCGGTCTGCAGCGGACATATCATTGTCTCTTACCTTGGATGCGGTCAGGCAGAAATCGCAGAGGAACACCGATACCGAAAAGAGGAAGCGTGAGGATGACAACTCACGACGTTCAGACAAGAAGCATAAGGGAAACAATGACCACAAGAAGGGGTCAGGATCTAGGAAGGATGGTCAGCAGTCGGGTGAAAAACCCAGATGTAAAATCTGCAAGAGACAGCACTTCGGGAAGTGAAGGTATGAATCGAACTCGCATTCACAATCGAAAACTTTTGCATGTGGGTTATGCAAGTCCAAGGAACACAAGACCTTGGATTGCAAAAAGATGAAGGATGCGACCTGCTATGGTTGCAACGAAAAGGGGCACATAAAGACAAATTGCCCAAAGTTTGCAAAGAAAGCTGAAGAAGGAAAGAAGACCAATGCTAGGGTCTTCAGGATGGATGCTAAGGAAGCCGTCCAGGACGACAATGTGATAACAGGTACCTTCCTCGTAAATGATGTTTATGCGAGAGTGTTATTTGATTCAGGCGCTGATAAGTCGTTCGTAGATAATAAGTTTTGTGAATTGTTGAAATTACCTGTTAAGACCTTAAGTGTGAAGTATGAGGTGGAACTAGCAGATGGCACTTTAGAAACCACCTCAACGTTATTAGATGGATGTTCCATATCCATTAAGAACCACTCTTTTCCTTTGTCCCTACTTCCTTTGAAACTAGCCGGTTTCGACATTGTTTTGGGTATGGACTGGTTATCTCATAACCAGGCCCAGATTGTTTGCAATAAGAAGCAAGTGGTGATCAAGACCCAGTCTGGTGAATCACTTACTATCCAGGGAGATACCCAGTATGGGCTGCCTGAGCAAATGTCTATGCTCAAGGACTCTAAGTGTTTGAAGAAGGGTTGTGTCATCTACATGGCACAAGTGATTATTGATGAACCGAAGCCCAAGATTGGGGATATCCCCGTCATTTCTGAATACCCTGAAGTTTTTCCTGAAGAACTACCTGGTTTGCCACCAGATAGGCAAGTAGAATTCAGAATTGACATTATTCCTGGATCAGCACCAGTAGCAAGGGCGCCTTATAGGTTGGCAACAACAGAGATGAAGGAATTGAGAACACAGTTAGATGATTTGCTAGCCAAAGGTTTCATCAAACATAGTTCGTCTCCTTGGGGAGCACCAGTTTTATTTGTCAAGAAGAAGGATGGATCGATGCGTCTGTGCATCGACTACCGTGAGCTTAATAAGGTCACTATCAAGAATATGTATCCTTTGCCCAGAATCGACGATCTGTTTGATCAACTTCAAGGGGAAAGTTTCTTCTCTAAGATTGACTTAAGGTCAGGCTATCACCAACTGAAGGTTAGAGATGAAGACGTACACAAGACTGCATTTAGGACTCGTTATGGTCATTACGAGTTCCTAGTGATGCCTTTTGGGCTCACAAATGCACCTGCCGCATTTATGGATCTCATGAATCGCGTTTGCAAACCTTACATGGATAAATTTGTCATCGTCTTCATCGATGACATCCTCATCTACTCGAAGAACGAAGCTGACCATGAGAAGCACCTTCATTGCATTCTGGAACTACTTCATAAAGAAAAGCTCTATGCCAAGTTCTCGAAGTGTGAATTCTGGCTTCGAGAAGTCCAATTTCTCGGACATGTTGTTAGTGAGCGTGGTATCCAAGTAGATCCCGCTAAAGTTGAAGCTGTCATGAATTGGCAAGAGCCAAAGACGCCTACAGAAATTCGTAGCTTCCTAGGTTTGGCAGGATACTATAGGCGATTCATTGAAAACTTCTCAAGGATTGCTGCACCCCTGACTTCGCTAACGCGTAAGAAGATTAAGTTTAACTGTGGTCCTAAGCAGCAGGAATCCTTCGATATTCTGAAACAAAAGTTGAGCAATGCTCCAGTACTGACATTGCCTGATGGGATCGAGGAGTTTGTAGTTTATTGTGATGCATCACACACCGGAATGGGATGTGTGCTTATGCAGAAAGGCAAGGTTATTGCCTATGCTTCAAGACAGTTAAAGGTGCATGAAAAGAATTACACCACCCATGACTTGGAGTTGGGTGCCGTAGTATTCACACTAAAACTTTGGAGCCACTACTTATATGGAATCAAATGTGTGTTCTATTCTGATCACAAGAGCCTTCAACATCTGTTCAATCAAAAGGACTTGAACATGAGGCAACGCCGTTGGATGGAAACTCTGAATGATTACGATTGTGAAATAAGATACCATCCCGGCAAGGCGAATGTAGTCGCCGATGCCTTGAGTCGAAAGGAAAAAGTGAAACCGATAAGAATCAATGCCAAGAGCATTGAGGTAAGGAATAGCTTGAATGAAAGGTTGTTAGCTGCACAGAAGGAAGCTGTGTTGGAAGCTAACTATCCTAATGAAAAGCTAGGAGTAACTGAGGAGCAGTTATCTCTTGGCAAAGACGGAATTCTGAGATTGAATGAACGAATATGGGTTCCAATCTATGGAGGACTTCGAGATGTTATCCTCCAGGAAGCCCATAGTTCTAAATATTCTGTTCATCCTGGAGCTGATAAGATGTACCAGGATCTAAGGGCAAATTATTGATGGATAGGCTTGAAGAAGTCTGTAGCCACCTATGTAGCTAAATGCTTGACGTGTGCGCAAGTCAAAGCAGAACATCAAAAGCCGTCAGGTTTGCTACAACAGCCTGAACTTCCTACGTGGAAGTGGGAAATGGTAACTATGGATTTTATCACCAAGTTACCTAAGACAAGGAAAGGAAATGACACCATCTGGGTGATCGTAGACAGACTGACTAAGTCAGCACATTTCCTACCCATTAAGGAGACTTATAGCTCCGATATGTTAGCCCAACTGTACGTGGATAAGATTGTAGCTTTACATGGCATACCTGTGTCTATTATCTCTGACAGAGATACTAGATACACGTCACATTTTTGGAAAAGTTTCCAGCAATCTTTGGGCACGCGTTTGAATTTTAGTACGGCTTACCATCCTCAGACGGACGGTCAGAGTGAGCGTACTATTCAAACTTTGGAGGACATGCTTCGAGCATGCGTGATTGATTTAGGTAGTAGTTGGGATAACCACCTGCCGTTAATCGAGTTCTCTTACAACAATAGCTACCATACCAGCATTAAGGCTGCGCCTTTCGAGGCCTTATATGGTAGAAAGTGTAGAACGCCCGTTTGTTGGGCGGAAGTTGGAGATGTCCAATTAACAGGACCAGAGATAGTCTTTGAAATGACGGACAAGATTGTCCAGATTCGTGACCGTCTCAAAGCTGCCCGTGATAGGCAGAAGAGTTACGCAGATCCAAAGCGTAAACCTATGAAATTTGAAGTAGGTGATAAAGTCTTACTTAAAGTATCACCCTGGAAGGGAGTGATGCGATTCGGTAAGAAAGGTAAGTTAAGCCCAAGGTATATAGGACCATTCGAGATCATCGAATGTGTTGGGTCAGTGGCTTACAAATTAAACTTACCTGAAGAGCTCAGTGGTATTCATAATGTATTCCACATCTGCAATCTGAAGAAGTGTTTCGCGGATGAATCACTGGTTATACCACATACGGATGTGCATTTAAATATTGTGTTGTTTGACTAATATGTTACCAACCACGTCACGATACTCCCCTACCGGGCCCACCGGTAACACGTGGAAATCTGGGGTGTGACACCAGAATACACATGGGAGCTTGAATCAGAGATGCAAAGGAAATATCCACACTTATTCTAGTAGACCTCGAGGACGAGTTATAAAACAAGGTGGGGAGGATATAACAACCCTCCAAAATATTTCCGACACCCCTAATATATTTAGAATGTCCCTATATGTCTTAAAATGCATCCCATATACGAAAACCAAGCCCAAAATACCTTATATAATTAAAAGTAAAATAAAAACAAGAATTCAGTATCGCTCGCGGGCCGCGAAGATCCCCTAAGGATCTTACGCGGGGCGCGACAGCCAGTCACCAGGGCGCATTCCGGTGCTGCCACGTGGCATAACGCGTGTGGAAGCTATGGGTCGAATCAGCAAAGCTAGGGCCTACCCTAGCTAGCCTCGCGGGCCGCGAAGCCCTTGGCTAAGACCTTCGCGGGGCGCGACAAAACCGTCGACCAGCCCTATAAAAAGGGCCATCAGCTTTCAATTTCAATTCGTTCATTCTCTCGATCTCTCTCTCAATATTCTACATAGTATACGCTATACTCGGGCATAATACCCCCTAAATAACGAATTTCTGCTTCATTGTAAGTATTATAACCCCGGTTACGTATTAGATAAGCTGCCCGATTGATCTAAGGTTCCGTAACGGCTGTCGTGGTTCTGCCCGACGTAGTCGTTGGAATTCTGTCTCGGGGAGGGTATTACTAATGTAAATATTGGGTTATTATACTAACACGTGTGCATTGTGTAATTAATAGATAATCACCAGGAAATCCTAAAGGAAAACCCTAAGACAGCAATGTGAGTAATCTCCTTTTTGTAAACCTTTTTACCAACTGTTTTTACAAAACCTTAAATAATTTAAAATGTGATTAGCAGTGATTGAGTCTTTGTAATTCTTCAATTACTGCTGGTATGCTGGGGTTTTGTATACAAATTGTGGAAGACGTTACCATTGGACAATGAGATAGCCAATGAGTAATATGACCCACCAGTCAGGATTGACAATACTGAATGAGTAATTGTGTAGATATAAACATTGTGATGGCTCTCAACACTGTTAAAAGATAAATGATTCTTGATTAAACTGGGATTCACTCACCAGTATTTCCCACTGACAAATGTTTTTAAAACGCGTTTCAGGTAACAAAATATGAAAGCCAATTAGAAGCCAGCTAGAGAGCACTGAAAGCTTGGAAAAAAATGTGGCTATAAAAGTTACCTAAAAGACGATGTTTTAAATTCAATAAAATAGGGTTTATCCCTATAATCATGTTGTAATAGAAACTTGGGTTTTACCCATGCGTTTATTAATATAAAAATGTGGTATTTTACTCTGATAAAATAATTTCCTAACTACGGTCCTGATGTAAATTCCGCTGCCAAACTGATAAACACCGATACCACTAAAACTGACCGCGGCCGCTCGTTCCCAGGGTAAATAGGGGACGAGGGTTGCGACACATTTCAATCTTATGAATGGATGAACATCTTGTTTTAATCATATAGTTGTTTATTATAATTGAATGCAATGATATTGAGCAAGTCACACATCATACGCTTCCGCAAAAGTCAGGGTGTGACAGTTTGGTATCAGAGCTTCGATTGTAGTGTACTAGGATTCCTTCTCGAGTCTAGACTACAATCATTAGGACTTTCTCACGAAAAATTTTTTTACAAAAGGTTTTTCATTGCATTTACAAAAAGCGCCAAGATCCATGAATCCAAGATTTTTCAAAGGAAAGAACAAACGAGATTTATATGTGACATGTAGCATTTATTTGCTTGTATATACTAACTAACGTTATTATATACTAATATATATGCATATATGTGTACGGAATGATTATTGACGGGAACGAGATACCTTCGACTTCGAATCCTATTATTGTTCTTGACTTGCGCAATGAGATTATCGACCTCGCGTACACTGCGGAGCTTATGGCTGATTACCAAACGAGGCCCTGAGCTTGATTCTGTAGAAAATGGTTGTTCTTCCCCTTGAATGCGAAGGTGCCTGACTACGGCAGTGACGGCGAAGCGGAGGAGGCAACCTTGGACAGCGACCTTATCAGTGAGACGAGACCCCTGTGGCTTTTACGAAGCGTGATTGGCGACTCTCTTGTCCAGACAAGGAAGATGAGGTACTCATCTTGAAGGTGCCCCTTCAACTACTAATGCTGGGAACTCTCTTTGTTCCTATTCCGTCTAAGCATTGTGCCACTTCGCGCATAACGACAACGGACGTTGGCGCATGGACCATCATAAAGATCCTTCCATGTCGAAGGTGTGAAGACAATAGTTTTCCCCTCTCTGACTATTCAGCTGCTTCGAACGAGAGAAAATTAGGGTGACCATGCAAGACAATTTATTATTACGGGGTCCACGTAACAACAACTTGTAGTGCATGAAAATCCTGGTGAACTCTGCGGGTCAAGCTAATGATCATTACACAATCGAAAATCCTAAGCCGTTCAAATCTCCATCTAGTAGAACACCAATCGAGATAGTTACTATAACACTCTACAAGTGGGAAGCCTGTCTTTCCCTACTTCGTGCCTAACATCCCTACCTGTAGTACGAATCATTGGGAACCGGTATCCAAGCAAGTGAAGATGGTAAACACTCAGGAAAGATTTTCCTCAACACTTTAGGATTCTTGTGTTTAAATTTGCACAGAGCCTACGACACCCCAACCTTATCCATTATAGTTGCGATGATAGACCCCAACATTTGACATCCGTTTTACCCCAAGGAGGGAGCATAGCGCGAACTGTAGTGTAACCCATTTACTGCACTCTGTTCGTCATTCATGAAGACCGTACCAACTATACTGGGACTCTTGGAGCCCAAGCAAAATCAATGTAAAAGTCACACAGTCCAGTGTGACAAAGGGGTCCTTCCTACGTCAGACAGTCAAGGTCCATGAAGCATATAACACATGTTATAAGGACAAAAGCAACCGCTCGATTCTCCTCTTCTTAGCAGATTTCCACTCCATAGGGGCAAATGAATGAAACAGGCAGGAAGCTTTTTCCCGTCCTTCACCTCATAAGCACCCCTTCACCCACTACCCATATTACAACACCGACGCACCCATCAGTACTTCCACCCTCTCTATCTCGTTGTGCACCCCATCGTTTGGGTAGTGCATTCACACCCTGGAAACCACTTTATGGTTGCTTCAAGGCACAATTCGGTCCCGAGGAAGAAGTCATGTACCCTCACGACCTTATCTCTGCGTTTTCACTATCACTTTCTCCTATACGTGGTAGTAATGCACAACCCCCCATCTCCTGTGAAGCATACCCGTTTATGTAAAACTAAAGACTATGGAAGAGTCGGAGACTTGAGGAATAAACAAGGAACAAGGTGAAGGGAAGACCTCACAGTATTTTTATAGCACTGGATGACTTGCATCAATCGGAATAAGGTGACTCCGAGGAGGTTTGCTACGCAAGACTAATTGCAACAAGTTGATATGGTGTATGTAAAAGTCGATGTACCCTTAGCAAGATTTTGATGTGACACATTTTACCTCACTACAATGATGAGATGATTACGGTGGATGCTTCCTATGTCGTGTCACATGTTAATGGCCTTGCAAACCATTAGCGATCTCGATTTCCTTACATTTACAGAAGTACTTATTTTCAGTACAAATTACATACCATGTTTTCTACAGCGAATGCTTAAATGTTTACACAAAACTACATGAATTCACACCAACATTATGTTGACGATTTTCCCAAACTCACATGTATTTCAGGAAACAAGCTGGATCTTGGGCTCTGGTGTTGTTTTCAAGACATAAATTTCAAGCTTAGATGTCATCCACTTTTGTTTTGTATCATAACTTAAGGGTTTTGGTTGAAACTTAAATGACTTGTGTTAGTAACATTTCAATCTTATGAATGGATGAACATCTTGTTTTAATCATATAGTTGTTTATTATAATTGAATGCAATGATATTGAGCAAGGCACTCATCATACGCTTCCGCAAAAGTCAGGGTGTGACAGATCAATCGTCTCGAGTTACAGTAGAATCGAAAGTAGGATACTACGGGAGTACAAGCATCAACAGATAGGAAGTATGATGAGACTTGCTAAAAATAAGAAAGTATCACAACGCTGGGCGTTACAACTGCCATTTTGGTCCCTGAGGTTTGGTCGCTTTTGCCACTTTAGTCCAAAACTCAAACCTTTTGAATCTGGGTCCCAGTGGTTTCAGTTTTATTGCCATTTTGGTCCAAAAGTGAAATCAGGCCATATTTGTCTAATAAAATCCGGTCCCCAAACTTTCTCTCTCTAAAAAACTCAATTCCAAACCCTAATTCCTCTCACTCCTACAGTCAACCATGGCCACGACGGCGCGTGAAGAGCATGTATACATGGCAAAACTTTCCGAACAAGTCGAACGCTACGAAGAGATGGTAGAATTCATGGAAAAAGTCTCCAACTCACTCTCCGACACCGAAGAACTCACCGTGGAGGAACGCAACCTGCTCTCCGTCGCCTATAAGAACATCATCGGCGCTCGCCGTGCGTCGCGGCGGATAATATCATCGATCGAGCAGAAGGAAGAGTCTCGTGGTAACCAAGAGCATGTAACGGTGATCAAGGAGTACGGATCTAAGATTGAGAAGGAGTTATCGGACTTTTGCTACGGGATTTTGAAGCTCCTGGACTTGAAACTTGTTCCGTCTGCTGGATCTGGTGATTCGAAGGTGTTTTATTTGAAGATGAAGGGAGATTATCATCGGTATTTGGCTGAGTTTAAAACTGGTGCTGATCGGAAAGAGGCTGCTGAGAGTACGCTTAATGCGTATAAGGCTGCTCAGGTTAGGGTTTTGTTATCATATTTGCATAATTATAATTTATGTGTGTTGAAAGTTAAATTTATATGAATGTATGTGTTGATATGTTTTAATATGCTATTTTTTTTTGCATTTATTGATGTGTTTTAATGGAGTGTAACTGTGTTATGAATAAGCATGGAAAAGTGATCGCAAGGTTTGGGAGGGTTTGGAGAAGATGATTTTTGGGGAAGATGATAATCTCTATGCTTTTTTGAGGTCAAAGTGTTATTTAATTTTATTATTTTAATTAATAATGTGCTATAATAAAATTATATCGACCATTTTGCCCTTGAGGAAAAGGACAAAATAACAAGATTTTATTAGACAAATATGACATGATTTCACTTTTGGATCAAAATGACAATAAAACTGAAACCATAGGGACCCAGATTCAAAAGGTTTAAGTTTTGAACCTTTACTCAAAAAATAGTAATCCAAATATTAAACTTTAGATATTACTACCTCCGTCCCACTAAAAGTGTCCTACTTTGAATTTTCAAAGTCTTTTGTTTATAAACTTTGACCTTAACTAATTTTGTTTATGTTAGATAATACTTGATGAAAGTTATATGATTTGAGTGTGTTTTACAAGTGTTTTTATCGGGTTAATTTTCATCACGTTTTATATAACACAAAAAATATATAATTAAAGTCAAAGTTTATAAATAAAGACTTTGAAAATTCAAAATAAGACACATTTAGTGGGACGAAGGGAGTAACATTTTTTCATCTCTAAAATCTAAACATAAACTTTAAAAAATTATAAAAGGGTTAACATGTTAGCCCAGGAAAAATCAGTAATCCAAATATCAAACTTTAGATATTAACATTTTTTCATCTCTAAAATCTAAACAGAAACTTAAAAAAAATATAAATGGGTTAACATGTTAGCCCACTTAATAAACATGTCATCTATAGGTTGACATGTCTAATAAAAACAGATTGTGTTATCTGACCCAAAACTTGTTCTTTTTAATATCATGTCAGAAATTATCACCTCAATCCCTATATTAATAAACGTCCTTAAAAATATATACCAAGTTAACTTGTTGTCTCTCATGAATCTTTTGTACTTTCTTCATTTTTGGTTAATTCCTTCTCATAATTAAATAAAAAATGGATAAAATTGTTTCATGATCGGTGTTAGTATAATTGGAACTAATGTCGGTATTTATTTTTATGGTTCACGAATGATATAAAATACAACTTTATTGTAAGTCCCGAAAATACGGATCAAACAACGATATCAAACAATCACCAAGGATGGGCGGAATCCAAACTTGATGATCTTCAAGAAATCAAGAACAAGAATATGAAGATTTGAATATTCAAATGCTTAAACTTGCATACAATATCAATTGTCTAATACAAGTTTCTAAAACAAATGAACCAACCCACCTTGCTCCTAATTTCTAACTTCTATTTATAGTAAGGGGTTTCCCCCAAAACCCTAGGCCCATAATTCCCCCAAAGCCCACTCTAATACCCCACTTCTAGAACTTGATCCATTAAGCAATCAATCTACTAATCCATAAACCTATAGGGCCTAACAATTATTTGAATAAACCGTAAGATACGTCGTCTTCTTCGTTAAACCCTAAATATTTGACGCCGCGGCCGCCACACTGATTATCTAATGAACGACTATTAAGAAGACCGATGATGAAGAACGATGACGATGATGGTGTAGGAGACAATGATGGTGGTAACAGATAGTTGCAGGTCGGTCGGAGGTAGAAGTTGCAGGTGACGATGATGATGAACGGCGGAGGTGGCTGACAGTGGCCGGAGATGGTTGTGACGATGGGGTAGAGGGGTCGGAGATGGTTGTGACGGCGAAAGGGGGAGATGGTTGCAGGTGACCGGAGATGAAATGATCGCCTGAGACGAAAAGATGGTGACCGGAGGAACGGCGGTGGTTGGCGATGAAGATCAACAGAGAATGAGGATGATGAAGTGAACAAAACGGAGATGCAGGTTGTACGATGAAAATGGTGATGAAGGAGTTCAACAGTTACTTGCAGGTGAACGATGACCGGAGATTAGTTGCAGGTTGTGACGGTGAACGGTTATCGAAAGACGGTGATTATGAGGATGGATGGATGTTGATTACAGAATATGTTGATATGATTACGGATGAAGACGAATGATTACGGATGACGAATGATTACGGATGAAACAATGTTGTTGAATGTCCGAAATGACGATTCCGGATGATTTCGGAATAGATGATATGATTCCGGACAGTCACGGATATGATGTGAATGTATCTCTGACGATTGCGGACGATTGCGGATGAAATTAATGTTGATTACGGACAATGATTGCGGATGAAGATAATGTTGATTACGGATGAAGACAATGACGTATGCTGCTGTTGATGATGTCCGATGATGTCAGATTATGTTGACTTTTGATGATGATGAAATAAAATATGATGATGGAACAGTGATGTATCTTATAAAATATTGAAGATTTGAAAAATATTAACACCTTTTAACTGAATCACCAAAGCAAAATATGATGAATTTTTGAAGGACGCGAAGAACACGATGAATATCACGAAGAACACGATGAAGATCTTCAATCAAAATCCAGAATTTCTTGATGTTTGATATCTAAATGGCTCTGATACCAATTGTAAGTCCCGAAAATACGGATCAAACAACGATATCAAACAATCACCAAGGATGGGCGGAATCCAAACTTGATGATCTTCAAGAAATCAAGAACAAGAATATGAAGATTTGAATATTCAAATGCTTAAACTTGCATACAATATCAATTGTCTAATACAAGTTTCTAAAACAAATGAACCAACCCACCTTGCTCCTAATTTCTAACTTCTATTTATAGTAAGGGGTTTCCCCCAAAACCCTAGGCCCATAATTCCCCCAAAGCCCACTCTAATACCCCACTTCTAGAACTTGATCCATTAAGCAATCAATCTACTAATCCATAAACCTATAGGGCCTAACAATTATTTGAATAAACCGTAAGATACGTCGTCTTCTTCGTTAAACCCTAAATATTTGACGCCGCGGCCGCCACACTGATTATCTAATGAACGACTATTAAGAAGACCGATGATGAAGAACGATGACGATGATGGTGGAGGAGACAATGATGGTGGTAACAGATAGTTGCAGGTCGGTCGGAGGTAGAAGTTGCAGGTGACGATGATGATGAACGGCGGAGGTGGCTGACAGTGGCCGGAGATGGTTGTGACGATGGGGTAGAGGGGTCGGAGATGGTTGTGACGGCGAAAGGGGGAGATGGTTGCAGGTGACCGGAGATGAAATGATCGCCTGAGACGAAAAGATGGTGACCGGAGGAACGGCGGTGGTTGGCGATGAAGATCAACAGAGAATGAGGATGATGAAGTGAACAAAACGGAGATGCAGGTTGTACGATGAAAATGGTGATGAAGGAGTTCAACAGTTACTTGCAGGTGAACGATGACCGGAGATTAGTTGCAGGTTGTGACGGTGAACGGTTATCGAAAGACGGTGATTATGAGGATGGATGGATGTTGATTACAGAATATGTTGATATGATTACGGATGAAGACGAATGATTACGGATGACGAATGATTACGGATGAAACAATGTTGTTGAATGTCCGAAATGACGATTCCGGATGATTTCGGAATAGATGATATGATTCCGGACAGTCACGGATATGATGTGAATGTATCTCTGACGATTGCGGACGATTGCGGATGAAATTAATGTTGATTACGGACAATGATTGCGGATGAAGATAATGTTGATTACGGATGAAGACAATGACGTATGCTGCTGTTGATGATGTCCGATGATGTCAGATTATGTTGACTTTTGATGATGATGAAATATTATATGATGATGGAACAGTGATGTATCTTATAAAATATTGAAGATTTGAAAAATATTAACACATTTTAACTGAATCACCAAAGCAAAATATGATGAATTTTTGAAGGACGCGAAGAACACGATGAATATCACGAAGAACACGATGAAGATCTTCAATCAAAATCCAGAATTTCTTGATGTTTGATATCTAAATGGCTCTGATACCAATTGTAAGTCCCGAAAATACGGATCAAACAACGATATCAAACAATCACCAAGGATGAGCGGAATCCAAACTTGATGATCTTCAAGAAATCAAGAACAAGAATATGAAGATTTGAATATTCAAATGCTTAAACTTGCATACAATATCAATTGTCTAATACAAGTTTCTAAAACAAATGAACCAACCCACCTTGCTCCTAATTTCTAACTTCTATTTATAGTAAGGGGTTTCCCCCAAAACCCTAGGCCCATAATTCCCCCAAAGCCCACTCTAATACCCCACTTCTAGAACTTGATCCATTAAGCAATCAATCTACTAATCCATAAACCTATAGGGCCTAACAATTATTTTTAGGTTACATCAGACAATTTTTCTATAAAAAATGTTGTAAACAAACATTTTCTTCATATTGTACTAATTGTGTTCATGAAAAAAAAAAGGTAGACGGCTTATCAAACATCGTATTATATTACTCAAACAATTAAAATAGTAAACGACGTCACTTTATATAATATAAAAAAAACTAAATCGTGAGACAACTTTGACGATATATATTATGTTACTAAAAAGGTAAATAGCGTAACTTTATATAAAAAAAAAAACTCAACAAATTGTGTACCGCCAAGTTGAGAAAACCATAAAACCGAATACAACTCTGGTATTGATATTCTTCGGATGTTATTGGATCTCTTGGTCACATGAATATTTACTAGATCCTTAATAAATATAAACACGTCGCAATGATGTACTCAAAATTTCATAAAACGTTATATTACAGTCCTCAAATATCGAAAAAGGGTAAACGACTTATGAAGCATCATAATATATTACTCAAACAACTAAAAGGGTAAACGACGTCACTTTATATATGTAAAAAACAAACAAACCGTGAAGCAGCTTTGATGATATATACGTTTGTGTGTCGTTTACTTATACATTATTGCATACAATTCGGTTTTGAGTAAAATCTATATCAAAATGTAGATAAAAATAAGCACGCCACAACTACGTACTCAAAATTTTATAAAGAATTTTTATAAAACTTTGTATCTTATTAAGAAAAAGCAAAAACTACTTGAAAGGATTAAATCAAAAAACCTTTTTTTAAAGGCTTAAAATCATACCAAGTTTATGCTTTCTTCTTGTGCAATGGACGAACCCCTTTTTTTTGCAAGTATACTCAGGAAACAAACTTTGTCATAACGGCAATTTAAGTCCCTCGCGTCTTGTTTTTTTGGATATTAGCCACAAAAGTTGAGAATTTCATCATTATACGTTAATATAACCTTTTATTGACTTTTTAATACAACTAGTAATATGACTCGCGGGCGATGCGCCGCGGGCCCGTTGCAAACTTCGTATGGATTAGCCCAAACATTAGGTGATGCATTAACCATGTGAAAATGTGCGTTTCAGCGTATTTGGTTTCACTCAATGTAACATTAACATATATAAGCAGTGCGGTTGGATCGAAGTTGTGGCGGGACCGCATGTTGCGTTGCGTTTGCAAATTTCATCACGCTCGTTGCGATAGTAACATTAACGTGTTTGAGCACATATAAGAAAACATATTAAAAACACATGCCTCACACATTACGACTTTATGAAATTTAAAAAAGTATTTTAAAAGAAAGACCATAATTACCTCTCGCACGCTGCGACGATGCCTTACAATGACATTAACGTGTTAAGGGGCACATTTGCAAACTTTAAAACCAGCGTCAAAACGTTGTTGCTAACCCGGTTATGTACGGCTGTGAAATTGATGTGGCTAGACAATTAAAGAGAAGCGTTGTATGTTGAGTAGATTCTGTTATGGAAACTTAAACGTATGATAAAAAATTGGAAGTAAAAAAAAAATTGAGTTGCTTATTATGAAACATGAATTCGTTTTTTTTACCCGTACGTTACGACCTATTAATTTAATAAATTTATTTAAAGTATAAAGTATAAGAAAAATTAAAGGAAAAAAAAAAGAAAAAATGTGTACTTGAATCGAACCTGGTGACTACCAAAATAGAGTAACCACCTAACCAATTGGTCTAAGAAATTGTTTTGTACAGATGACAGCATGCAGAAAATATAACTGAGTGGTGGTCGATGGCTTTTGCCACCGACTTTGATCTTTAAGATAGTAGATAATATATTCATATAGAGTCCACCTCATCAAACAATTAGGATGGATGTTACATATAGATTTCAATATCATACTTTAAACACACAATTAGATCATTAGTTTGTGTTATAAGCACTTGGAACCAAGTACAAGTCGTGTTTTCGCTTTAAAGTGGCTCCAAAAGACTCACTCCTATCAAGATTCTCTGGATTCACTCCGTTCGGAAGCTCCCAATTGAAGTGGTAGAGTAGCCTCATAAGAATAAGCTCTACATTCGCCAACCCCATAGTTAACCCTGGACAAATTCTTCTTCCGGCACCAAATGGAATATATTCAAAATGTGTCCCTTTAAAATCAATTAAACTCTCGCTAAACCTTTCTGGTATGAAACTCTCAGGATTATTCCAATAGTCTGGATCGCGTCCTATTTTCCAGAAATTAATAATTACTTTTGTATTAACAGGGATATCGTACCCACCGATCTCACACTTTTCACGACACTCTCTAGGGAGCAACAACGGAAGAGGAGGGTGCAACCTCATGGTTTCCTTGATCACTAGTCTTAAATAATCAAGATGTTTAATATCCGACTCATAAACCTTTTTCTTACCCTTGAGAACCCGCCTAAGCTCTTCTTGTAGCTTATGCATTACCTTTGGATTTAGCATTAGTTCAAACATTACCCACTCGATTATCACCGAAGCTGTATCTGTACCGGCTGCAAACATATCCTATATCAATAGCATGAAAAGAGGATTAGTTTAATGCATTAACATTTCAGTTTGTTTAATCTGAGGAGACACAAGATACCTTCTATATTTAACGAGTCAATGTCTATGGCAAACATATATTTTAACGAGTTAACGTATGGTTGTTTAAAAAGTTCGCGGCTCAAGACTCCACTCGTTTAACTCAATTTAACTAAAGCCCAGATTTTACTATATGTTAATTATAACCCAAGTTTTACATTAGCCAACCTTGTGCATTAAACTTAGGATCATATAAATTCTGTAGTTTATAAATTATGTATTATGTGTATGTTCAAAATATTATATATATACCAATATGTGTAAATAGACAAGTTACTTTGAGTTTTTTACGAGTCGAACTCGGGCTCAACATTTTTGCTCGCTAAAATAAACGCGAGCGAACCTGAGCCCAAACCCAACTAGTCAGCAGAGTACTAACCAAGATGATTGCTTTGATGTTATCATAAGTCAACGGAAACTGAAGCCCTCCATCATCTTTAAGCCTCAACAAAACATCAAGCAGATCCTCATTTTGCTCAGCCCGACCGCCACCAGCACGACACTCCTGGTGGTCGGAGATTATACCGTCTAACATCTTATCAATCTTGCCACGAATCTTCATCAACTTTCCCCTCATTCCAGTCACAAAATGCAACATTTTAAACGAAGGAAACAAATCAGACACATCAAAACCACCAGATAATGACACAATCTGTTCAATCAACTCAACAAGCATCCCATGATCCTTGCATCTACTTCCAACAGCCACCCGAGTTGCAATAACATTAATCGTGGCATAAATCTTCTTAGTAAGATTAACTGTCACCTTACCTTCATTAACCATGCATTCCACCAGGCTCCATGACTCCTGATCACGAATGGACTCGAACGACCTGACTTTATTGGCACCAAGCAGCTCCAAGATGCAGATTTTACGCATTTGTCGCCAGTATTCGCCGTAAGGGGAGAACGCGATATCCGTGTAGTTGTATGCGACTATTTCAGCACTCAGAAGCTTGGGTCGGTTTGCGAAAGATAAGTCGTTGGCTTTCATGACTTGTTTAGCTAGCTCGGGTGAGGAGATTACGACGGAAGTGAATTCGCCGAGGCGTAGGTGAATGATTGGGCCAAGGTTTTGGGATAAGTTTTTGAGAGCAATATGTGGGAGTGATCCTAAGAGGTGGTGTAAGTGGCCTATTAGAGGGAGCTTCCATGGTTGTGGAGGGAGGTTGTAGTTGTTGTTTGTATGAGGTGAGGTGGAGGTTTTGAGCTTGGTGAATAGGTAGAAGAATGTAAGGAAGAAGATGATGAGTGAAAGAGGGATATGGAGCTCCATTGTTACTTCAAGTGCTTGATTGGTTGGGAACATAGAGCTTTTTATTTATAGAGTTGTCAAAGTTAGCAAGTGGGAATGTTGATATTTTATCGCTATTGTAGAGTACCGTACAACATCAATATCGATACTGTATTTTTTATGGTTCCCGGTTTTGAAAATTATTCATTTATACAACTTCGTATATGACTGTAAGTGAATATCGTCGTGACAATCTAAACCAATCGATACCGTTCGAACAACAACAATGCCGCTCTATTGGTGTTCGTTTTTATCATTTTCAGCCGATGTAAAATATGTGTTCATTTCTATACCTAGTGCATGTATTGTACCGCAGTTGTAACGAATCGTCTCAATACCGATCAAATGCCCACGAAATCCTAAAAAAATAAAAAAACATAGACGGGGATTTAGTTTTTTTTTTAAATTAACGGACATAAGTTATTCTTGTACCGTTACTGTAACGAACCGTATTGATACTGATCCAATGCCTATGGAATGCTAAAAAAATATACATAGACGCGGATTTTAATTTTATTTTTTTAAAGTTAATGAACGCAAGTTATAACTAAAATATCAAATTTAATAATAAATAAAATACTATTAATAAAAATAAAAAAAACAAACACTTAAACTATGAATTATATTTATTACTAAAACTCAAATTAAATAATATAAAATATTACTAAAAATTTAAATATTCAAAAATTAAAAATACTATTCATCCAAACTTTTACGATACCAAACCAGTGTTGTTCCGACAAGATCGACAGGACACCAATGTTTCTAAGAGCATTCACATCCAAAGAACTAAATTGTGAGTGTGGGGTTTTTAAAATATAAAGAGTATAAAAAATGGTTGTGAGTGGAGGAGAGAGAAAATGTTACTGTTCATCTGTATATTTGGGGGGACATTGTTCACCCACTATAATTTTTTAATATATATTGAAAGTGGGTGTGAGTGAATGAGAGAGAAAAATGTAATGATAAAGGTATAAAAATATTATTTAATTGAAAAGGTGAAAGAAAAAATATTTGTTTTTAGTGGAAATATATTGATATAGGAGTTGTTTTTTAGTGCAATGTATGTATAATTTTAGAGGGCTGGATGTGAATGCTCTAAGATATTATCTTTAATGTTATATGAGAAAAATTAAAATAATAAAACAAGAAAACGATAAAATAATAAATTAAAGTAAATAATAATAAAATAATATAAACTTATAATATTAAAAAAATCTTGAATAACTATTCATCATCACTTTCTATTAATATATATAATAATATAATATAATATAATATAATATAATATAATATATAATAGGGTTGTTTTTTTTTGAAAGTTGAATAAATATTTATTTATTAGCCACAAGAAATTACACCCATGTGAGATTGAAATATCAACAAATATTTATTAGCCACAGGAAATTACACCAATTCTCTCATGTGAGATTAGGAATGACAATGGGTCGGGTTTGGGCCGGGTATTAGTAATTCCAAGCCCGTACCCTGTTGTAATTCTTTGGCCCGTACCCGGCCCGTTACCCGTCGGGTATTTGTCAGGTATTTACCCATCGGGTATCGGGTATACCCGCGGGTAACGGGTATACCCATTAATTTGTTAAAAATATCATTGAAACTCTCATGTGCATTTTTTACTCTAATGTTTATATAATTTATACTACTTTAAGGGTGTAAGGGGCACTCACCTAAGAGGTGAGTCCCCTCTCTTACGCCCAACCAACCAACTAGTGCCACGTCAACTCCCCTCTTAAACTCCCCTAACACCCCATTTTGATGGCGGCACTCCCCTCTTAACACCCCTTGTTTTTTTATTCAAAAAAAAAAAAAAAAAAAAAAGAAGAAAATGGTTTGATTGGTCTAAATTGCGGCTGGCCCCACCACCATCACTCCCCCTCTTCGGTGACTCCCCACCGCCTTGGCTCCCCGTTTTGGGCTCCCCGCTGCACCGGCAGCACCTCACCGATCGGTGAGATCGGTCCCCGCATGGGGTCACCGATTGTGCCCCGGCCACCCTAATAACTACAACAAAGGAAAATATGACCAATAACATACAAACATATCATATTTAAATGCATATTTGAAACATATATCTTCATAATTAACTAATTAATGTACTGCTACTTTGAAACACATAATGTCAGTTTATAAATTTTGCATTTAATTGAACATCAAACATGAAAAATAGTAGCATTAATTAGAACCCAAGTAATCTCCCTAAGACCATGCGTAATGGTTAATGCCTCATATAGGGCATTTTTCGCCACATCAACAACATAATGCCCCTTAAAAAATTGTGTAATGGTTAATGCCCTCATTCCATCATTACTTTCCAATTTTGTTTTCCTCATTGGGCATTATACTAAAAATGCCCCTTCATCTTCATGCCTCTATAAAGCCCACATGGGTGGTGTTGGGGGCATTATCAAGCCACTTCATGCCCCTATAATGCCCATTACTTATGGTCTAACAACTTGAAATGTATTTAGAAAATTCTAAAACTAACACACATTTTTAATCTACATAGAAACAACATAACTAAACATAAAATCTTGTGTTTGTATGTTAAGGTTTTGAAGACAAACAACAAAGCAAAATAATATGATAAGTGCATGTACTAAAGTTTTTATAAATGAAAAATTAATATTATGCTCTTCGGATATTATTCGGGTAAACGGGTCGGGTATCGGGCGGGTATCGCTAAATCCAATACCCATACCCGTACCCGAATATTTTTATATTTTTAATCCCATACCCGGCCCATATCCGTCGGGCTTCGGGTATACCCGGCCCATATGTTTCAGGTTTCGGGTATACCCGTCAGGCTTGGGCTTTATTGCCATCCCTATGTGAGATTGATAGTCGTTGCTTGATTTTTCAGCCACAAGAAACGAATAGTCGGATCTCCTCTTTCATCTTCGCCACCCCCACTTGCTTAGCATTGAAAACTGCGTCATTTCGGGTTCCCCAAATGACCCAAATCGTTGCATGAACGACTACTGAAACAACCTTTCTCCACCTCTTCGAACCCATGTTTCTTTTATGATTGTCTACCAAATCCATCAGTTCCAAAACAAAGATGGGTCTTAACCTGCACCAGAGCTGTCCGCGAGAACTCTCAAAAAAATTTAGACCTCGGGCGACAAAAAAAATTTGGGCCCAAAATTGTGGTTGGGGAAATGAATTAAAAAACAAACTTTTGGTGGTGGAGTCAAGACTTGAACTTGAGACCTTTCAATATCTTGAGATGGTTTTTCCACTGCACCACCAACACTTTTTTGCATGATGAGTAGATGCATTTATTAAATATATAATTAGTATATATATAAACCCTCGTAGAAACCTTTAGGGCCCTTTAAAAATTTGGGCCTCGAGCGACGGCACGGGTTGGCCGGCCCAAGAGCCGGCCATGACCTGCACCAACTAGAAACGTACTCCCAGATCTGTTCCGCAATCCGGCACGAGCCAAACAATGTAAGGCAGACTCATCCTCATCATCGCACAACTTACACCGAAGGCTTGTCAGCGGAACGTTTCTTCTCGCAAGGGCCAAGGCTGTTGGAATCTTATTTTGTAGGACTCTCCAAACCAAAAAAAAAAAATTGATAGGAGACCAAGAATTCCAATTGAAATGCACCCTAAGATTGGTAAAAATAAGGGACTCTGTCTTGTCTCTGATACTCTTGACTGTGAATTTTCCTGATCTATCTAGACTCCAACACCATTTATCGGCCCCGTCTTCAAAACCAGAGGCCTGAATTGCAGCTGTAAGACAGCTCAGTTCAGAGCATTCAGCAGCGCTTAACGGAGCTCTGACCCACATAAAATGCAGCTCCTTTCTCTCGTCCGCCTCAACCACTCGATCCCGAACCCAAACATTTTTATTTCTTTCAAGTGCAAACAAATTAGGGAATTTACCCTCAAAGCCTCCTCGAACAACCACTGCTCTTTCCAGAAGTGAACCTGTTTATCTTGACCCAGTAATACTCTGAAAAAGGCTGCCAAGTTGATGTCGATGACCCCGTAATCATGCTCCAAACTATGTATATGCATCCAAGGACCTGGTAATGACACCTTACCGCGGGATAAAATTCCACGTCCTCGAGTTATTGTGTATATCCCAAATTACTTTTATCCACATGCTTCCCTTATCATTCTTGAAACGCTGCCACCATTTTGATAACATAGCCATATTTTCCATTTGAACCGATCCGAAGCCCATCCCTACTAAATTTTTTGGAGTCGAAATACCATTCCATGAAACCCATTTCATCTTTTCTTTTCCCGGATTCTCCCCCCAAATAAAATCCCTACGCATCTTCTCTAACTTTTTAATTACCCTATCGGCCCCTTGTAAAGAGAGAAGTAATACGTCGGGAGTGCGCTTAACATTGGCCGGATTAGAGTAATACAACCTCCAAACGATAGGGTGTTTGCCTTCCACATCGAGAGCCACTTTTTGAAAATCTCCACGACCGGGTCCCAATTCTTGATCAAATTCATATTCGCCCATGCCTGAAATCCAAGATAATTAAATGGGAATGAGCCACGTCTACAACCCAAGACATTCGCCATTATTTGCACCTGTGTATCCTCCACCCCAACCCCGTATAGGCTACTCCTTTTGAGATTCACCCGAAGCCTCGATACTAGATAGAAACATCTAAGTAACCATTTCAAGTTCATCACATTAGTAAACGACCATTCCCCTAAAAAATTACGTCATCCGCATACAAGAAATGCGATAACGGTGGACCATTAGGAGTAATAGCCAAACCTTGAAATGCCCCAATTGAGCAAGCTTTCTTCATTACACCGGTCAAAGCCTCCATTGCGAGGACAAAGAGAAAAGGTGAAAGAGGATCACCTTGTCTCAATCCCCTAGAACATGTGAACTCTTAAGTTGGTGACCCATTGACTAAAACCGAAGCCTAGCCGAGCCCACTATCGCCATAATCCACTTCCGCCATTTGAGTAGAAAATGCATTTGAGCTAGTATTGAATCAATAAAATCCCAACTAAGTGAGTCATACGCCTTTTCGATGTCTACCTTAAAAATCATCCCCTATTTTTGGTCCTTTTAAGCCATGGAATAACCCCATTTAGGATGATAACCCCATCCAAAATACTTCTATTGGCCAAAAACGCAGTTTGTTCCTCGGATACTAAACTTTGGATGACCGGTTTAAGCCTATTAACAATGACTTTAGATACGACTTTGTTAATGCATCCTATCAAGCTAATAGGCCGAAAATCGAGTAACCCCGGGGATCATTCCATTTCGGAATAAGAGCTAAAAAAGAAGACATACATCCTCTATTCAACTCTTCGGTCGAGTGAAAATGCTCAAATAACTTGAAGAAATCCCCTTCAAGTATATCCCAAAACCTTTTGATAAATTTTAAATTTATCCCGTCCTGACCCGGAGCTTGATCGCCATCACAATCCCATAATGCACATTTTATTTCTGAGAGTGTAAACAAGCTTACCAACAAATCGGCAACTGATTCCGGAACACTGGCAAGGTACGGACACTCCAAACGAGGCCCGGAAGGTATCGGTTCTTCAAATTTTCCTCCGAAAAAAGAGAATAAAATCCTTAACCAATATTGTCGTCATGGTCCAAACGCCGTCAATTAAAAGGTCGTGAATCCGGTTATTGCACGTATTGGCCTTCACCACTCCGTGAAAAAAATTTGTATTTTCATCCCCATCCTTTGCCCACCGAACCTGTGACTTTTCCTTCATATCCATCATTTTCATCTTATCGACCTCTATTATAAAATTCCTACAATCTGCCCTATCTTCCAGTTCCGCCATGTTTAACTCCCTGGTTTCAGCCGCCATCTCGAGATTTCGAAATCCTCACTGTAATTATTGAAGTTAAAGTGCATCCATTGCAACCGATACAAACATATAGGACGAAAAGTGTAATTTACCCTTAACTCTATTATAAACATACCGGGGTTCTAACAATTTATTCCATTTAATAAAAATAGTCGTAGAACCTATAAGGTCATAAACATGCAAACAAAGTCTGGAATTTCAATATGAAGAGCCAGGTTTATTAAATCATAAGAAATTTTCATCAAAACATCAAAGTAGGTCTATCCACAACCTTATTAACAATAATGATATCAGATGCTAAATGTGACCCGTTCTCGTATTAATGGGTTGAAATGTCATTTCCACCTCTACCCGTGATTTGCAGATATGTATGTCTTTTGTCGAAAGCTAACAGCTTCTCATCTCTCTCTATTTACTGCCATATGGAGATGATAATGTGTTACTTGTTGGAGCACTCAATGGTCATCAATTACGATGGAACCATACACCATCATGAGCCTTGACCTTGTATTTCTTCTTCAATTGTGAAATACTCCTACACTTGATTAACAGCGGATGCAACAGAATTAATGATACTTCGGTGTTTAATTATGTACTACACTTCACCATTATTTCACGTTCTTGAATATCTACACAAAGTCATAAGTGGAAGAAGCCAGTTAGAGGTCTGATTGTTTCAATCTCGAATCTGATTCTGCTGTAGCAATCATGGAATTAAATACCATTAGTTTTTTAAAAAACAAAGTACATTGAAATTGCTTGTCACTTCATCAGAGAAAACTTGTTGATGAGATAAATGTGATTGAATTTTCAGGTCTAGTGACCAGGTTACAAAATCTCTTTGAGGTCCTCGAGATAAAAATGTATATATGTAGCAAGCTTTGAGCATTTGATATATGTAACGCCCAAGGACCCGAAATACGCATTTCCAAGCATATTGAATGTTGAATTTGAAGAAAGTCCTACTAAGGACTGAAAAGAGACCAAAATTTAAGATCAAAGAACCACATATCAAGTATTGCTACTATAAACCACCATAAACAGTTTCGAAAACCTTCTGTCTAGTGAATCTCGAGTTCAAAACCCAATAATTTGACTTCAGAATACACAATGATGATCTAAATCCTGAAATTTTGCTATATTGCACTCACTTTCCAGTTTATAAAACACACATCTACCCTAGCCTAGGTGAAAGCCTAAAGAACAAGAAAAACACGAAGAAAACTTTTCTCTAGCTATTGTATTTCTTTCATTAGCTTTCAACATTATTTTAAAAGACATTATTTAATTTATCTTGATACAATTTAGAAGGTATAACAGAAAAAACCCGTGAAAAGCACAAGTGTTGATTCAAAGAAGTAATTATACACGTACGCGTAGCCACTTGTTAAACCGATGCTATGAAATGCTCTATTTCTGCTTCCAAGCTGCAAAAGGTGATTTTATTTTTCAAATACCTGGATGGCTTCGTAGAAGTCAGATGGCGGATGCGGTCTCATTGTCCGCATGATTTGACTTTCAAAGCTCACGTACACCTGCTAGTGCTGGGTAATACGAAAGAAATATTATATCATGTGAATTGGCTTCCTAAAAATGAGCTAGAACTAAAAGTTAAAAAAAACTCGAAATGAAAATTACAAATAACAATATTCTTACGTTAAGATATCTGAAAGTGTTACGTGTTGTCAAGAGCAACGAGCATGCAATGCATAGGGTGGTGAGCAGGGAGATTCGAAACTGAAGTGGAGATGAAATTGAATCGTCGTTTACATTCACCATGAGCAAGTCCGACGGTGGTGAGGAGGTCCGACTCTCACAAACTGAATCCTAAAAGACAAAAAAAATTGTAGTGATGAACAATGCTGAAAAAAAACCACATTCTAACCAAATCAATTCCAAGTGACCAATAATTTACCCGTATATAAACAGCCAAAAAAGATGGTAAACTGTGCTCAAAACAACCTATTTGACTCAAATAATCCACATAAGCAAATTGAATAAACAATCTCTTTTGTGGACTGTTGAAACGGATTCGCGTTCTTTAACAACATTAATGACTCTTTTTTTCATTAATTTCTTCATATTCCTCCATTGTTTCGTTATTAGAACCTTTGCCTGATCTTCAGTATCTAAATAATTTGACTTTTCCCAAATCACCTGTTATCAATTTCTCCTAACAAAAATCTAAATTGTCTAAGTTTTGGTTGCAATCAGATCTTTTCTTTTTGACCTCATTATCACATATGTTTTGACCATTAACTAGTTGAGCTTTTAAAATATATTCAGAAAAATGTTAGGTAATCTGCATAATAAAGATATCAACAATAGCTAAGATATTGACTCACATGAAGGCAACACACTTTCTATAATCAAAGACAAACGGGCAACGTAAACTGCATTTCATGTGATATTTAATTAAGGTCAATTTTATAATGTAATCATCATCTAGACATGTGATTCTGATGGTATAAAGTTTGTAAAAGCATTGATTCAACAGGGGAAAAAATAACAAAAGCATAATCAGTAGTTGAAAAAAATATCATGAAACTTGTTATATCCTAGAGCTCCAACACAATCCATGGCTCTAGCTAACCCTAATTCCCAAAAATAAAAATCAATTAAACCTCCTTTTAATTAAAATTACATATGAAATAACATTATTCAATCAAAATTACAAACCAAACAACAACATTTCAGTCCAAATTCCATAATTACAAATCAACACCCTCACAAATCCAATTTCTCAAATAACAAACTCAAAAAACTAAATTCAACACCATATGTTAAAATACCACACCAATTAAACGATTGTCATCCAATTCGCAAGAATCGAATAATTCATCAATCATATAAAAGAAGTATATCAAATTTAAACAGATATGAAAAACAAGGGTGAAATATTAACAATCGTACCAGCGTGTTAGGGAAGTTCACACCAATTCGTAATGTTGAAGATAAGATTAGCAAAATAAGAAGTCTGACTTACCTTAGTCACCAGTAAACTGATTGTAGTCCGAAACCACCGCCGCTGCCTCAGATTGGTTGGTTAATCGGGGCTGTTTATGATCCTACACCACCACCTTTAAGGGTTTTGATGTGTGAAGAATCGGAAGATAACAGAAGATGAGAGCGACAGAGATAGATCGGCTATAGACGAAATCGATCTGTAGGTGGGTTTTGAGGATCGAAGGGACCTGAAAAGGCAAATGATTTAATTGCAGGGTATGTAATTGAATTCAATGGACATTCAATAGCATTCACAATTATTATAATAAGAATTGATTACGGTGAAGCAAATTGAAAAAAGGATGGTTGATTCTGCATTCAAAATGGTTAATTATTACATTCAATAGCTTAAATTATAATGGCTAAAACGGAAGTTGAAGAGATTAAACTGGTACTGATGGGAAACAGGGTAATCATAGAATTCCAATTATACCCCTAAAGTGTCTTAAATTTTTAGATAATATGCAAGATTAGCCCCTCTAAAATAGCTTGGCTCTTTTGTACATACTATTTCATAACTTGTACCTATGGCAAAATTACCAAAAGGGTAAAAAACCCATTTTGCTTAATAAAGGTATATAGATAAATAAGCAATACATATGTGCTTATGGTTGTTGTACACTTTGTTTTGAGAGTTTTTCAAGAAAATGGATTTTTCTTTTCTAACTCTAAAGTTTAAATCTTTGGCAATTTAACCCCTTTGGTTAATTTGATATTTTACTTCTAATTCAAAAGCTTTCATATTTTGCAATTTAACCCCTTTGATTTTTTTACTTTTAACCAAAAACTTTTCATCTTTTGCAATTTAACCGCAACACCTTTTTCCTTCCAACTTTGGTCTTATATATTTTTCACCTTTAGCATATTTTTCGTTTTACATTTCGACCTACATTTTCTGAGTTAACACGTCGCAACGTGCGTGTGGGGTTGAACGTTTTTTCATCTATTTTTTTCCCGTTTGACAAGCCCGTCATAGCGTGTGTATATTTTCCTGTTTGATAAGTTTGTTTCAACGCACGGGTCAGAGATCAACTTAGTTATTCATTTCTATATTTTACACACAGGCTCGTGGTCATGTAAGAAACATTTGTCTTTCATCTAATATAATATATAACTAACGAATCCCCACCGCATTGCGGTGGGTGGCAATTCTAGTTGTGTATTATTTATCAATTATTAGTTGTCAAATCGCTTCTTGTATTCTCATGAGTTATATATGTGATTGTGGATGTAAATTAGTGTTGCACAAAGTCGGTCTGGTCTAGACCATGGTGAATCGCATGTGTGTAACCAAAACCGTTGGATGATAAACCGACCGAATATTGTATGTTTTTGGTCTCGGTTCCATCCAGAATCTACCCGTTTTGATTTTCGATGCCCTTGGATCTAGTAGAAGTGTTGTACAGGACAACTTTAAAAAGTTTGTTAGAGAAAGGTTTGTTTAAGACCATGAGTGAGGTCCTAAGCATGGGATACCTCATCAACACTAAAGTAATTTGTTTGTCGTGTTATTGACATAAGTTTGAATATTAAATAGTTGATAATTATTAGTAGAAAAATATTTAGCTTCACTGAGACATTCTACTAACATATATTATATTGTTTTAAATTAATAGCTCTCATTTCTAAAGTTTAATGATTTTTTTTTATATCTATGGAATATTTATGCGTTAGATAACCTACAAATGAACTAAAATAGTCAACGGGTGAGTAGGTTTTGTTTTCTTGTTTATTGAGGAATCAATAGAGTTTTCTATTATATGAGAGCGGAATATGGCATACGATGGCTTTAAATAAATATCTATACAGAAACTGAATCGGGGACACATGTTATTCATTGGAGCCCTCTAGTTTATTAAGGAATCAATAGAGTTTTCTATTATATGAGAGCGGAATATGGCATACGATGGCTTTAAATAAATATCTATACAGAAACTGAATCGGGGACACATGTTATTCATTGGAGCCCTCTAGTTTTTTTGTTTATTCCGCCTCTCTCTCCAACTTATTATGGATACTAGTAGGGTGCCCGCGCGATGCGGCGGGGGCGACACTTTGCATTGCGCCACTCGTTTCTGGTAGTTTTCTTATTCGTATAATATTTATGATAACATTATTCTGGTGGATATAAGATGCTATACTGGTTCGTTTTAATTAATGTGATTGGTAAAAATGCCAATGACAAAGATGCTATATCAAAAGTGTAGCAAACTTTTGTAGTAGTAGGTTTGAACAAAACAAAGTCGTTCATAATCTCTAATTATAATTGGCAAAGATGCCAATGAGTCAATGACAAAGATGTCATACCAAAAGTGTAAAAAACTTTTGTAGTAGTAGGTTTGATCAAAACAATGTCGATCATAATTTTGAATTTATGAAATTCAGTATTTATAGTTATTTGTTGACTAAAACTTTTGATTAAAAAAAATCATTTGATTTCGATAATGATTAATCGATTTTTGTTTGTGTATGTTTACAAAAAAACAGATGTTTTCTAAAAATGCTTAAGGAGAGATTTACGTAAATATTTTGAAGTAATTTAACAGTTAGAATAAAATATACCTTTCTTCCTTATCCGGCTAAGTAAATCTTTAAGTTGATTTTTCCAAGTGACCAACCCAACCAATTCTTCCCTACGGCCTCTTGCCTAAACGGTACTCTTATGGCTTTAGGGCTCCAGGTTTTGCAAAATTTTAAAGATGAACATAATGGATAAAAGGAAACTGACATTTTATTCATAACTGTTCTTCCCTTAAGGAAGAACTTCTTGATATTTAACTCCTATATTAATAAACGTCCTTAAAAATATATGCCAGGTTAACTTGTTGTCTCTCATGAATCCTTTGTACTTTCTTCATTTTTGGTTAATGGTTAATTCCTTCTCATAATTAAATAAAAAATGGATAAAATTGTTTGATGATCGGTACTAGTATAACTGGAACTAATATCGGTATTTATTTTTATGGTTCACGATTGATATAAAATACAACTTTATTTTTAGGTTACATCAGACAACTTTTCTATAAAAAAATTGTTGTAAACAAACATTTTCTTCATATTATACTAATTGTGTTCATGAAAAAATGCTAGACGACTTATCAAACATCGTATTATATTACTCAAACAATTAAAATAGTAAATGGCGTCACTTTATATAATATAAAAAAACTAAATCGTGAAGCAACTTTGATGATATATATTATGTTACTAAAAAGGTAAATAGCGTAACTTTATATATAAAAAAAACTCAACAAATTTTGTACCGCCAAGTCGAAAAAACCATAGAACCGAATACAACACTGGTATCGATATTCTTCGGACATTATTGGATCTCTTGGTCACATAAATATTTACTAGATCCTTAATAAATATAAATACGTCGCAATGATATACTCAAAATTTCATAAAACGTTATATTACAGTCCTCAAATATCGAAAAAGGTAAACGACTTATGAAGCAACATAATATATTACTCAAACAACTAAAAGGGTAAACCGTAAACGACGTCACTTTATATATGTAAAAAACAAACAAACCGTGAAGCAGCTTTGATGATATGTACATTTGTGCGTCGTTTACTTGTACATTATTGTATACAATTCGGTTTTGAGTAAAATCTATATCAAAATGTAGATAAAAATAAGAACACCACAACTGCATACTCAAAATTTTATAAATAATTTTTATAAAACTTTGTATCTTATTAAGAAAAGCCAAAATCTACTTGAAAGGATTAAACCAAAAAAACCTTTTTTTAACGGCTTAAAATCTTACCAAGTTTATGCTTTCTTCTTGTGTAACGTACGAACCCCTTTTGCAAGTATATTCAGGAAACAAACTTTGTCGTAACGGCAATTTAAGTCCCTCGCATGTTGTTTGTTTGGATATTAGCCACAATGGTTGAGAATTTCATCATTATACGTTAACATAACCTTTTATTGACTTTTTAATACAATATTCATATAGAGTCCACCTCATTATATATTACATTAAAAAACACTATAACATATTAACGTACGATAGATTTCAATATCATACTTTAAACACACAATTAGATCATTAGTTTGTGTTATAAGCACTTGGAACCAATTACAAGTCGTGTTTTCGCTTCAAAGTGGCTCCCAAAGACTCACTCCTATCAAGATTCTCTGGATTTACTCCGTTCGGAAGCTCCCAGTTGAAGTGGTAGAGTAGCCTCGTAAGAAGAAGCTCTACATTCGCCAACCCCATAGTTAACCCTGGACAAATTCTTCTTCCGGCACCAAATGGAATATATTCAAAATGTGTCCCTTTAAAATCAATTAAACTCTCGCTAAATCTTTCTGGTATGAAACTCTCAGGATTATTCCAGTAGTCTGGATCGCGTCCTATTTTCCAGAAATTAATAATTACTTTTGTATTAACAGGAATATCGTACCCACCGATCTCACACTTTTCACAACACTCTCTAGGGACCAACAATGGAAGAGGAGGGTGCAACCTCATGGTTTCCTTGATCACTAGTCTTAAATAATCAAGATCTTTAATATCCGACTCATAAACCTTTTCCTTACCCTTGAGAACCCGCCTAAGCTCTCCATGTAGCTTATGCATTACCCTTGGATTTAGCATTAGTTCAAACATTACCCACTCGATTACCACCGAAGCTGTGTCTGTGCCGGCTACAAACATATCCTATATCAATAGCATGAAAAAGAGGATTAGTTTAATACATTAACGAGTCAAATGTCTATTAAAAGGAAAATAGAAGTAAATGGCATAGAGTAATGATACACCTATCGCAAACATATATTTTAACGAGTTAATGTATGGTTGTTTAAAAAGTTCGCGGCTCAAGTCTCCACTCGTTTAACTCAATTTAACTAAAGCCCAGATTTTATTATATGTTAATTATAACCCAGGTTTTAAATTAGCCATCCTTGTGCATTAAACTTAGGATCATATAAATTATGTATTATGTGTATGTTAAAACTATTATATATATATATATATATATAGAACAAAGATCCGTTAGGAACCACCCCTTATTGCGAGAACCGCGAGAACCAATGTGAACACAACCAAAAATACCTAAAAATAGCTAAAAAAACACACAATTTTTTTTTAATATTTTTTATAAAAAAATCGCTACTTTTTGTAGCAAAAAAAAAATTTAAAATTTTTTTTTGGCTACTAAAAGTAGCGATTTTAACTTAAAAAATATAAAAAAAAAATTAGATTTTTTTTTTATTTTTTTAGATTTTTTTAGGTTTTTTGGGGGTTTAGTTTTTAGCTTTTTAGCTGGGTGGGTGGGTGGGGGGGGGGTTTAGGTTTTTGGGGTGGGGTGGGGGGTTAGGTTTTTTTTGGGGGGGGGGGGGGGGGTTGGGGGTTAGGTTTTTTTAGGTTGTGTTCACATTGGTTCTCGCGGTTCTCGCGATAAAGGTGATTCTCGCATGAACCTTACCCTATATATATATATATATATATATATATATATATATATATATATAGGATGAGGATCATGTGAGAAGTAGTAGGCTAATTGAGAAACTTGAGAAGCATTCTGGACCACACATTTTCCTTAAGCAAAAAATGCAAAAAAAAAAGGTGAAAAAATGCAAAATTTTTTTTTTTTTTTTGGAAAAATCGCAGCTTTTTCTTTAAGGATTAATTTTTTTTTTATTTTTTTTTTTTTTTTTTGGATTTATACACATGTGTATATTGTTAATCTTTTAACTATACATATATGTATATTGTCAATTATACATATATGTATATACATGTTTAAAATTGAAAAATAAGTGTTATTTAGGGTTTAGCATTAGTATTTAGGGTTTAGCATTAGGGTTTAGGGTTTAGCTTTATGGTTTAGGGTTTAGCTTTAGGGTTTAGCATTAGGGTTTAGCAATATTATTTAGGGTTTAGCATTAGGGTTTAGCTTTTGGGTTTAGCATTAGGGTTTAGCTTTAACTTTTGGGTTTAGCTTTATCTTTAGGGTTTGCATTAGGGTTTAGCATTAAGGGTTTAGCTTTATGGTTTAGTTTTAGCTTTTGGGTTTAGCATTAGGGTTTAGCTTTAGGGTTTAGAATTAGGGTTTAGCTTTAGGGTTTAGCATTAGGGTTTAGTATTAGGGTTTAGCATTAGGGTTTAGAGTTTAGGGTTTAGCATTAGGGTTTAGAGTTTAGGGTTTAGCATTAAGGTTTAGCTTTAGTGTTTATGGTTTAAGGTTTAGGATTTATAAGACATATTTTTTCAATTTTAAACATATATATACATATATGTATAATTGACAATATACATATATGTATAGTTAAAATATTAACAATATACACATGTGTATAAATCCAAAATTTTTTTTTTTAAATTTTTTTTTAATCCTTAAAGAAAAAGATGTGATTTTTCCCAAAAAAAATAAAAAAATAAAAAAATTTTGCATTTTTTTCACCTTTTTTTTGCATTTTTTTCTTAGGGAAAATGTGTGGTCCAGATTGCTTCTCAAGTTTCTCAAATAGGGTGGACTTCTCTTAAGATCCCTACCCTATATATATATATATATATATATACACACACACACCAATATGTGTAAATAGACAAGTTAGTTTGAGTTTTTTACGAGTCGAACTCGGGCTCAACATTTTTGCTCGCTAAAATAAACGCGAGCTAAGCTAAGGTAGCTTGTTTAACTTCGAACCTGAGCCCAAACCCAACTAGTCAGCAGAGTACTAACCAAGATGACTGCTTTGATGTTATCATAAGTCAACGGAAACTGAAGCCCTTCATCATCTTTAAGCCTCAACAAAACATCAAGCAGATCCTCATTTTGCTCAGCCAGACCGCCACCGGCACGACACTCCTGGTGGTCGGAGATTATACCGTTCAACATCTTATCAATCTTCCCATGAATCTTCATCAACTTTCCCCTCATTCCAGTCACAAAATGCAAAATTTTAAACGAAGGAAACAAATCAGACACATCAAAACCACCAGATAATGACACAGCCTGTTCAATCAACTCAACAAGCATCCCATGATCCTTGCATCTACTTCCAACAGACACCCGAGTTGCAATAACATTAATCGTGGCATAAATCTTCTTAGTAAGATTAACTGTCACCTTACCTTCATTAACCATGCATTCTACGAGTCTCCAGGACTCCTGATCACGAATGGACTCGAACGACCTGACTTTATTGGCACCAAGCAGCTCCAAGATGCAGATTTTACGCATTTGTCGCCAGTATTCGCCTTAAGGGGAGAACGCGATATCCGTGTAGTTGTATGCGACTATTTCAGCACTCAGAAGCTTGGGTCGGTTTGCGAAAGATAAGTCGTTGGCTTTCATGACTTGTTTAGCTAGATCGGGTGAGGAGATTACGAACGGAAGTGAATTCGCCGAGGCGTAGGTGAATGATTGGGCCAAGGTTTTGGGATAAGTTTTTGAGAGCAATATGTGGGAGTGATCCTAAGAGGTGGTGTAAGTGGCCTATTAGAGGGAGCTTCCATGGTTGTGGAGGGAGGTTGTAGTTGTTGTTTGTATGAGGTGAGGTGGAGGTTTTGAGCTTGGTGAATAAGTAGAAGAAGGTAAGGAAGAAGATGATGAGTGAAAGAGGAATATCGAGCTCCATTCTTACTTCAAGTGCTTGATTGACAAAGTTAGCAAGTGGGAAGGTTGGTTCTTAAACGATTTTTTATTGATAATTTTGTGATTTTATTAAATGAGATTAATTATATTAAATGCAGGACCATTGTAGTATAGGTGTCATGTATGAGGTTAGGTGTGCCAATTTCAATAGGGTTGATTTTTTTTTTTTTTTGAAAGATCAACAAATATTTATTAGCCACAAGAAACTACACCAATTCTCCCATGTGAGATTGACAGCCCTTGCTTGATTTTTCAGACACACAAATAACGCCCCACTTTCATCTTCGCCAACCCCACTTGCTTAGAGTATCCTCTTTCATCTTCGCCAACCCCACTTGCTTAGAGTATCCGTAGTGGGGCGTGATGGAGGATTTTTTGTGGTGGATGGCGCCCAATAACGCCCACCACACCATAACAGGCGATGCTATGGGGTCTCAAATTGTTGGGGGCGGTATGTTGATCACGGCGTGAAGGGGGAGAGTTTCAAAATTTTGACCAATCAGAAATAGTTAAGTGTTTTTTTTTTATTAATTAATAAAAATGAAAATAAATAATTAGGTAATGATGGGTACGGACTTTATGGCTACGCACTCTAGTCCCATTAAGCCCCTGTATGATGTGGCGCGCCACTTGTCGCATAACGCCCCCAAAGAGGCTTTATGACTACACATGGCCTTAGCATTAAAAATTGCGTCATTTCGGGTTCGCCAAATGACCCAAATTGCTGAATGAATGACTACCGAAACAGCCTTTCTCTATTACGGATAAACATAAATAACAACCTTGTTATATAATTTGATTTATATATATCTTATATTCTTTATTCAAAGCTAGCTAGTCAAAGTAGTTATAGATTTCCATGTTGTACTCCTCGAATTCCTCATGTACAGTGTATTTATATCTTTGTAAATTGTGAATGGAAATGTAATCTTTTCACCAAACATTCTCTGTTAGACCATGGGGTATGGTGGGGCTTGGGTTGGGCATTGGTTGACACGTGGACTTTCAAAACTCAAGGCTTCAACCCACTTTTGAAGGGGGTATGGTGGGCGTGGCTTGGCTGGCGTGGCCAAGCCACATCACGTTTTTTTTAATTATATATATATATATATATATATTAACCAAAAACTACTAAACATACAACATAATTATTAAAATAAACATACAAAATAATTATCAAAATAAAAACCTATCATTCTTCGTCGTCTTCGTCGGTTTCGAACCCAGGAATCGTTGAAACATGTTCCACCAAATCAGCTCGAAGGTTTTGATGTATATCCCTTGACTTTATTAAAAATTCATTTGCCGCTTTATCTTCGTCTGCTACGTTACCTGGTTGGGGGTCATCATCATCATAGTAGGTTACGACCGCTCTACCTTCATCCTCCAAAATCATGTTGTGAAGAATGATACATGTGTACATCACGTTTCCAATTTGATCCTTGTCCCATAGTCGACAAGGCATTGCCAATATTCGCCACCTTTTTCTTCAAAACAACGAATGCTCGCTCGACGTCTTTACGTGCAGCCATCTGGACCCTGTTAAACTTTAATCTCTTTGGATCTGAGGTACCGTGTCTTGTGAACGATTTTACGAAAACCCCCCACTCTGGGTAAATCCCATCAACTAGGTAGTACCCGTAAACGTACTCAACCCCATTTATAAAGAAAGTTCCTTTGGGTCCTATACCATTTACCCGATCATTGAAAAGAGGCGAGTGGTTTATGATGGTAATATCATTATGTGAACCTGGCATACCGAAGAACGCATGCCATATCTAAAGATCTTGGGACGCAACCGCTTCAAGCATGATGGCTGGCACCCCGTGAAATCCACTAGTGTGAGCGCCTTGCCATTGGGTAGGACAAAGTTCCCAAGGCCATTTCATACAATCTAAACTACCTAGCATCCCGGGTAGCCCATGATAATCTGCGTGATGTTCCAATATTTGTTGCATGTCACTGAAGGATGGCTTTCTCAAATATCTTTTCCTATAAAGTTCTAGAATACACGAACAAAAGTTGTGAAGAGTTTCTCTAGCTACACGTGCAGACATTTTTAAATAGTCATCCATAATGTCCGAACTATTGTCGTACGCTAACTCCCTAAGTGCGGCCGTGACCTTTTGCCACGTACTAAATCCTAATTGCCCGGTTACATCGGGTTTTTGTTGGAAATAAACATATTTCTCCTCAAGATCCCTAGATATCCTTAAAAACAAGTTTCTACTCATACGAAAACGACGCCTAAACATTTTTTCATCATACTTAGGTTCCGCTGAGAAGTAATCGCTTACCAACAAATCGTTAGCGGTGTGCCGTTCACGAGCGATGTACCTTCTCCTCCGTTTAGGTTGTTGAGTCTCTTCCTCATCGTCTTCGTCTTCCACGATAGCTTTCACCACCGCCGCGATCGTTTGTAGAAATATTTCCGCACCATCGTCAGATGATGATGACGATTCACTATAACTTGAAGAACTCATGGCAATATTGTGTGAGAAAGATGTTAAATGTGGTAAGTATTTATAAAGGATTTTTTTTTTAAATAGACCCCAACGGCTAGCCAACGGCTAGTTTGAAAGGGCCATTCACAACCCGCCATGTCAGCTTGCTCCCCCGCCCCACGCCTGGCTTGAAAGCCAAGCCCCAAGGGCCACGCCCCAACCCAAGCCCCATACCCCATGGCCTTACCACATGGTATCAGAGCCTCCTACACTCCACTGAGTTCCTCTCGATCCTACTATCAAAAATCCCAATTTCACTTTTCATGGCTTCTTCCAATCCCATCATCCAACTCACTACAACCCAACACTTCCCTATCAAATTAACACCATCAAACTTCACCACATGGAGAAAACAAGTCCTCTCCACTCTCATAGGACTTGATCTGGATCGCCATATCACAGGCCATTCAAACCAACCCACAAAACTAATTGCCGGCGATGTTCCAAAAACGAATCCAGATTACACACTCTGGTTCCGACAAGATCAAATCATCATTAGCGCTCTGCTTGGAAGTCTCTCTGACACCATTCAACCTATCGTTGCCTCCGCAGAGACCGCCCGTCAAGCATGGGATAAACTGAACGCCAGCTACGCTAGCACTTCCCGGTCTCGGATTATCTCCCTGAAGTCTAAACTAGCCAAAAATCCAAAAGGCACTCGGTCCATCACTGAGTTTCTACATGACATGAAATCCGTAGCCGATCCACTCGCCCTTGCTCAGGAGCCGGTTCAAGAAGAAGATCTAGTTGTCCACATCCTAAATCAACTAGGAGATGAATACAGCCAGTTCGTTGCAGCAGTTAAAACCCACGACACCACTATCTCCTACCCCGATCTATTCGAAAAACTTGTTGATTTTGAATCCTCTTTAAAGGAATCTGATCCCACCCCAACCATAACATCAGTAAACTACACACACCATGTCACCCCTAACCGACCCTCAAACCGTAACACTCAAGAAAATCGCTCACGACGCTATACTAACACCGACCCTTCGAGACCAAACCGCACCTCCTAGCCTTCATCCCACCCAACGACGGGCAGCCGCCCACCTCGCCACTCCATGTTCTGCCAATATTGCTCCATTCCTGGTCATGACACCAAGGACTGCCGGAAACTTGCTCGGTTTTTACGTGATAATAACATCTTGCCGCCTACACAACCGTCCATGGCCCCGACTGTCAACACCACTTCAACTCAGCCTACCTCTCCATCCCCTCAATGGATGATGTTTGACACTGGCGCCTCGGATCACGTGACTCCAAATCGTGGATCTCTTCACACCCTCTCGGAGTATGGCGGACCGGATGAGATTGTTCTCGGTGATGGTAAAACTCTTTCTATTTCTCACACTGACCACACAACTATCCCTACTTCCTCTCGCTCTCTTTTGTTAAATAATGTTCTATGTGTTCCTAATATTCGCAATACACTTGTTTCGGTTGCTAAATTGTGCAAATCTAACAATGTTTCTGTGGAATTTTTTCCGTTTCATTTTTTGATTAAGGATCTTCGCACGGGGGCGCATCTCATGCGAGGAATGAACCACAATGATGTCTACTATGCCTCGGTTCGCTCCTTACCAGAAATCAACTCTACAACTACCAACTCTCTAAGTGCATGGCATCACAAGTTTGGTCATCCATCCACCAAAGTTCTCAATAAACTCCTCAAGATTGTAGGATTTAATTTCAAGTATGTTTCATCTTGTTCATTTCACTGTGATTCATGTTCAACTAATAAGAGCCATAAACTTCCATTTGGCCAAAACTCTTTTAATGCACACAAACCATTAGAGTTAATTTATTCAGATGTTTGGGGGCCCGTTCAACGTTCCATTGATGGTTTTGTTTATTATGTTATTTTTGTTGATTATTACTCGAAATATGTTTGGCTATATCCGATGAAACGCAAGTCGGACGTTGCCACATTGTTCCCTCAATTTAAAAACCTAGTTGAAAAGTTTTTCCAAAAACCGCTAATCTCTATTTTTACCGATAACGGGGGCGAATATATCGGTCTTAAAAAGTATTTTCATCAACATGGCATATCTCACTTTACCACCCCTCCCCATACTCCGAAGCAAAACGGTATCGCTGAACGACGCCATAGACACATTGTCGAAACCGGACTTGCTTTACTACACTTTGCTAATCTCCCGATGTCGTTTTGGTCCCATGCTTTTCAAACCGGCGTCTATCTTATAAATAGACTACCCACTCCAATTCTCGAATTTCGATCTCCTTACCAACGCCTATACAATTCCCCGCCTCACTACGCCAAGTTAAAAGCATTTGGTTGTTTATGTTTTCCATGGCTAAAACCATATAATACTTCTAAATTGCAACCACGCTCCGCACGATGTATTTTTCTTGGCTATTCCCCGTCAAAGTCCGCCTATAAATGTCTAGATATTAGTTCCTCACGACTATATCATTCAAGGCATGTTGAGTTTGTTGAACACTCTTTTCCTTACAAAATCAACTCCTCTTTTAACCACACTATTTTACCCACTGTTGACAAATTTCTAGACAACAACAAGCTGCCTTTAATTCCTCCATCCACCACTTTTACTACAACCACTCCACCAATTAACCCTTCCACACCCCAAGCTCCCATGCACACACAACTAGATCCCATGCAAAACCCTTCCTCACCCACCTCAACTGACGTCACATCCACTCCAAACCCAAATACATCCTACCCCACCATTCCAAATACATCACAACAACTCCACAACTCATCACCAATCCAACCTAACCATAATACATCAAACACCCCTGCTAACTCCACTACTCAATCCATTAATTTTTCACCCGAAAACTCCAACAACGTCACATCGTCATCACCAACCTCCCAACCTTCTGATTCTATACCACCATCACCAACCTCAATTTCGGCTACAAACCCACCTCCTGCTCCTACAACTCGAACCAAAAATATTACACCCCGACCACATAAAACAACAAACCGTGGCAGAAACGTCGGGGAGTGTTGTAACAGAATTATTGTTTCAAACCATGGATACAAAGAGTTTCGTTTTATTAGATATTAAACATTGTCTTAAAGTTAAACAAGCAAGTCAAACATAGTCTATCATCGTTATTTAATCACTAAGGCCTCGTCCAGTCCTAAGTGAGCTTGCATCCTATTCGCAATCAACATTAAGCAATATCACCTGAAACATATGTAAAAACAAAGTCAGCAAAGAAATGCTGGCGAGCACATAGTTTTTGTGTGAGTGTCAGATTCGTGGCTCGTTTATTTGTGCAAATAACTTGTACAACCTCGATGCCGTGAATCTTAACCCAAAACATTTGTTTAAGTAACCAAGTCGTAAATCGTTCTCGTAATAAAACTCGTATGGTTTATATAGTTTCGTAAACATCGTTGTGTGACATTGTTTAACTCGTTCGCCCAAGTGAACTAAATAACGCCACGGTATGTAATATGTTAAAAGCACTTATATATAAGAAGTACCAGCGGCGTATCTACCATGCTTTTATCACATTACACCCGTCCCGTTATCTAAACACTAACCAAAAACCAATCGTTCGTTCAAATCGTTCAATCGTTTCAAAATCGTTCAATCGTTTAATATCGTTCTCGTTCAAATCGTTCTCGTTTTAATTGTGAAAACTACTTTTGGTCGTCTCGCTAATAACATTCAAACCTTTGTGACTCGTCCATCGTTCAACTCGTTCTTGCATTAACAAACCTCCAAAGGGTAAGTTAACAATCATCAGATTCAGTCGTTATCTGCCTAACCCACACATAACCATGGGTCCGGTCTGATAACGGGATTTGTCAGATCCTATGGTACCATAACCTAATACTGGTCGGCTTGATCAATGCTAATGAATGTCATTAGTTATGTAACTACCACCAACAAGTTCGTTCACATTATCGAAATCGTTATTAGTTTAGTATAAACCATCTTAATCGTTTTGAAACCATCGTTGAAATATCGAAATCGTTTTGATACATATGAATCACCCCAAAACAATCGAAAACAGTAAAAAGAGGGGATCTATGTACTCACCTTCGGGTGCGTTTTTAAATGTTAACACAATCCCTCAAATTGTTTATCCGCCCTAAATTAAATAAGAATGATTTTAATAATCAAAAACCCACACTTTGACATGCAAAATACTACCTATGTCATTTCTGTTTTAATATACATGAAACTGGACTGTTTTCGGACATTTAAATAAAATGGTTAACTTATTCCAAAAATTCCCAAATTTTTACAGAACGTCTCACATGAATCAAATATTATTGTTTAAAAATATTGGGGTCCAGTTCATTATCAGTATTTTATAGAAAATCATTTACCGAACTGTGATCAGATTTGTTATTTTCTGACCGCAGCCTACGGAATAATTCGTTTAAAATTCATCGTAAGTCAGATTTACGAAATTCCAGTTGGAGGGTCACAAATACATCAGTGGTCATCTATGGTATAAATTTCAGGGGCTGGTTCTACTCAGGTTTCAAGTTATGACTGAAAACGTATCGCTCATTTACTGCAGTAAAACTCAGCATTAGCTGCTGTTACAAAACGACGCTTTAAAAATAGTAAACGAAGTCCAAAAATTATGATTCCAGTGCCATTAGAACCGTATTTCATAATACATAAACCTAGACTTCAAAAAATACATTTTTCGCTTTATTAGGGTCCGGTTACAGCCAACTGAAGTTGGCTGTAATCACCAAACAGCCATCCTGTTTCAGCTTTTATCATTCTAAAGTGTGTTCGATTGATTCCGTTAACATGTTTAGTGAGCAACAACGACCTTTAACATCAATATTAGCAAGTAAATCATCCAGAAATCAACAACATGTTCACTACAACATCTCACTACAACACTTCATCATGTAAATCTTCATGTAACTTTTTTGTTCATCTTCTTGTTTAAACCCTTTTAGTGTTCTTGTAGATTTAACATATTACATCTTTTTAACTACACAAAATAGACATGAACAAGGGTAAATCAAGACTTACTACTAGCTTATAGCTAGGGATGATTCTTAGTGAAGAAGATGATGAAGAAAAGCAAGAACAAAGCTCCTTGAATGCTCTTCAAGATGCAACCTCCATGGATCACCTTCAAGTTTTGAATGAAACTTGAATCTTGGAAGAAGATGATGGTTATGTGGTGGTGATGGTTTCGGTTTTGGGGGAGCCGAAAGTGAGAGAGAGAGTGAGGTGAGAGAAGTGAAAGATTGAGGAATGATTGTAAGAGATGTTGGCCATGCTTTATAAAGATTGTTTACATATTATGTTCAAGTTTGCAAGCAAAAAATCAAATAAAATAATGAGTAAAAATCTAATCAAATATTGGAAGTATGGAGGATGATTTGTGGGTCCATGAGGGACTAAAATCGGTTTGGGGGGGTATATTTGCAAAAATTTCAACCAAATTGGTAATGGTAGTTAGAATGTAAGTAACTAACTTATACTAGTTAGTTTGATCATTTTTAGTGGGTGTTATGGTATGTGGGGATCATGACTAGCCAAAAATAATTAAATAATGTGTTTGACAAATATTTGGTGTCCCGGGTAATGTCCGGTTGTTCGGTCGGATACTGTTCCGTTAAATTGTTTAATTAGTCCGAAAAGTGTCTTTTAAATATATTTTTGTAACACAAACTAATCCCGGCACTTAGGAAAGTATACAGGACCATTCTGCCATGTTTTTGCACTCTACTAATATGACACAATGCTGAATTTTATAAAAGAATGCAGAATTCTGTATTTATAGTGTGTTTTTGGCACTTCTCGGCACTGTAACTATCACCTAGTGACGCAGTTTTGTCGTAAATAGCTCTTTAGTTCAAATAAACATGTTTTTGCCATACCGAATCCTTCGAAACTTATTTCTAAGTTATGTAAAGGATATTTAAGGTATGTTAAGCTTATGTCACAGTTTCGGAGTGTATGTCGCGTTAAACTGATTGCGTTTACGCACCAGTTTGCGTATAACCTTCCAGAAGTGATTTAAAGCTTGAAATCAGAATCGAATCAAATTGAAAAATTAATAAACACAATTACACATATAATAACACCAAAGCATATTGTTTTATTGATAACTGACATTTTTTTACATTATACGATGATTACAGAACGCAGTTGTCACAGTCTCCCCTACTTTAGGAAATTTCGTCCCAAAATTTTATTTAGAGGATACTTGTGAAAACAAATGCGGGTATTTCGTCTTCATCTCGTCCTCACGTTCCCAAGTAAACTCGGGGCCACGTTTGGATTCCCAGCGAACTTTGACCAATCGAATCCGTTTGTTCTTCAACTGTTTGAATGTACGTTCCACTATCTCCACAGGTTTCTCGTCAAAGTGCATCGTTTCATCGATTTGAATCTCGTCGAGAGGAATGTGAAGATCAGCATCAGCTAAACACTTTCGCAAATTGGACACGTGAAAAGTCGGATGAACATTTCCAAGCTCTGGAGGTAGCTCTAGTCGATAGGCAACCTTTCCAATTCTTTCAACAATCTTAAATGGTCCAACATATCGTGGTGCAAGTTTTCCTTTCTTTCCAAATCTCACCACTCCCTTCCAAGGCGACACCTTGAGTAGGACACGGTCTCCGATTTAAAATTCCATGGGCTTGCGTCCCAAATCTGCATAACTCTTTTGACGGCTTCTAGCGGTCACAAGATTATCGCGGATTTTCTTGATTTTGTCTGTTGTTTCCAGAATGAGCTCGGGTCCAGTAAGCTGAGCTTCACCGATCTCATTCCAACAGACGGGTGAACGACATTTTCGACCGTAGAGAGCTTCGAATGGTGCCATCTTAATGCTAGCATGATAACTATTATTGTATGTGAACTCGATCAATGGCAAATGAGAATCCTAATTACCACCAAAGTCTATCACGCATGCTCTAAGCATATCCTCCAAAGTTTGAATCGTCCTCTCAGATTGACCATCTGTTTGGGGATGATAAGCAGTGCTTAGATTCAGTTGGATTCCCAACGCAGATTGCATGGTCTTCCAAAAATGAGATGAAAAACGAGCATCACGATCGGAAATGATATCTAAAGGAACACCATGTCGTGATACAATCTCGTCTACATAGATCTTGGCAAGCTTTTCAGCAGAGAAATCCTCACGGATTGGTAAGAAGTGAGCAGATTTTATCAAACGATCAACTACAGCCCAAATAGCATCGTGACCTTTAGATGTACGCGGTAACTTAGTAATGAGATCCATTGCAATGTTCTCCCACTTCCAAACTGGTATCTCTGGTTGTACAAGCAAACCAGAAGGTCGTTGATGTTCAGCCTTAACTTTGAGACAAGTTAGGCATTTTGATACATACAAGGCAACATCCTTCTTCATACCAGGCCACCAATACTGAGTACGAAGATCCTTGTACATTTTATCAGCACCAGGATGGATAGAATATCGAGACTTGTGAGATTCGTCCATTACCAAGGTGCGAAGATCGTCCTGATTCGGAATCCACAAACGATCCTTAAGATAGAGTAAACCATCGTCTTTCCTTTCGAGCATAAGCTCAAGTTGAAGCAGTAGCTCATACTTCAGTAAGTCTTTGATCACACAAGCTCGTTGATTTTGAAGAACACGAGATTGAATATCAGATAGAGTTCGAACAGAATGAAGCTTGACTCGTTCCTTTCGACTAAGCGCATCGGCCACGACATTCGCCTTACCAGGATGGTCACGGATCTCGCAATCATAATCGTTCAAGAGTTCAACCCAACGGCATTGCCTCATGTTCAGCTCCTTCTGATTGAGAATATGCTGGAGACTTTTGTGGTCTGTGAAAACCACACACTTCGTTCCATAGAGGTAGTGTCTCCAGATTTTAAGCGTAAAAACCACAGCTCCTAACTCAAGATCATGAGTCGTATAGTTCTTCTCGTGAATTTTCAACTGTCTAGACGCATAAGCTATGACTTTACCACGCTGCATAAGAACGCAACCAAGTCCTAGATTCGACGCATCACAATAGACAACAAAATCCTCGTTTCCCTCAGGTAGAGATAAAACAGGAGCATCACAGAGCTTCCGTTTCAGCGTCTGGAACGCTTCTTCTTGCTTAGGTCCCCACTCAAAAGGCTTATTTTTCCGAGTCAAAGCAGTGAGTGGAATCGCGATCTTTGAGAAATTAGAAATGAATCGACGATAATAACCAGCAAGACCAAGAAATGATCGAATCTCTGTAGGTGTCGTCGGTGTACTCCAATCCTTAATAGCTGCTATTTTGCAAGGATCCACATGGATACCCTGCTCATTGACAATATGACCCAAGAACTGAACTTCTTTAAGCCAGAATTCACACTTGGAGAATTTAGCAAAAAGTTGTTCCTTCTTCAGAAGTTCCAAAGTCAAACGAAGGTGTTGTTCGTGATCGGCTCGAGACTTTGAATAAATGAGAATATCGTCGATGAACACAATGATGAACTTATCTAAATAAGGTTTACAGACTGTGACAACCCTCATAATTACATGTATCCGTACGATTAGTTAATATTAATTTGTGCTTAATAATTGTGCAGAAAAATTAACTAAATGGTCCTGAATGTTTTCTTAGGTGTTGAGAATTAAAAGGGTTACAAATAATTACATAAAAGACACTATACGGTATAACTTAGCATTTTAACGAAACGGTATTTAACCGAACAACCGGACATTACCCGGAACTTCAAAATATTACTTGAAACATTGCATTTATCCAGCAATGGATGGTAGTATAAAAAAACTTTACTAGAAACATATTACTAAAAACATTACATATATGGATGATTACATATTAGTCAAATATGGATGGTTGCATTATTTACAAATATGGATGGTTGTACAAAAATTAAAATATGGCAAGCATCCACTATAAATAGACTTGAAATCTTCATCTCAAAATGCACCACCACATTCATCCAATTCCAATCTCATTCAAGTGCAAGAAGGTGTACAAGGAGCTTGAAGCTTGAAGGTCTTGAAGAACCTTCATCCTTTGCTTTCATCATCCATTTTTCACCATCTTTTCTAGTGTTCTTCCTTAGCTTTAAGCTAGTTGTAAGACTTCCATAAACTCTTGTCTACTTTTATTTTATATTTTTTTATGGTTAAGAGATTATATTGTGAAGAAATCATATGAACACTACAAGAACACAAACATAAAACATGAACATATAAGCTATAAACAACATGCTGAGTAACATTTACAGCCAACTTCGGTCGGCTATAAACGGACCGTTATAAATCGAAAAATTGATTTTCTGAAGTCTAAATTATGTATTTTCGAAAAACGGATCAAATGGCACTGGAATGATATTTTTTTTAGATCGTTTGCTATTTTTAAAGGGTCGTTTTTCACAGCAGCAAAAGCTACGTTTTTACTGCAGAAAATGTGTGTTGTGTTTTTCGTCATAACTTGAAAATCTGTGTAGAATTAGCTCATGAAATTTGTACTGTAGATGACCACTGATGTTGTTGCAATGCTCCAACTGGAATTTCATCAATCGGACTTACGATGAATTTTAAATGAATTATTCCGTGGACTGCAGTCAGAAAGTGACGAATCTGATTGCAGTCTAGTAAATGATTTTTTTATAAAATATTGGTAATGAATTGGATCCTGATATTTTTACACAGTAATATTTGGGTTGTTTAAAACATTCTGTAAAAGTTTGGGAATTTTTGGAATAAGTTAACTATTTTATTAAATTACTCGAAAACAGTCCAGTTTTGGATGTTAAATGCTGAAATTTTTATACAAATTATTTTAAATGCTAAACTTTACAAAAATAATACTTTTACTGATATTTTATATAATTTTGATATTTATATAATTAAATCAGTTTTATTACTTATAAATATAGTTTAATTTAAGATATTTAAATTATATAACTATATAATTTTTATCTAAAATTATTTTTATGACAAAATATGCATTATTCTGAGTTTATATAAATTTAGAATCTGAATTTTTATTATATTTAATTATTTAGATAATTAAACTTATATAAACTTATTTATTGATATTTTAATCATTTTAATTCACTTTATTTATTTAAAATGATTCCAAGGCCATAATAATTAGTTTAAACCAGTAATATTCAAGTTCAATAATTAAAAATGTTATTTTTAATTATTTCGATTTAATATAATTATTTTGATAATTAATTAATCCTTTTAAACAAAATATTTATCATTTATCAAATAATATATATTTTAAACCATCTAAATTAATTTATAATTTTTATAAATTAATTATATCACTTGTACAAAATTTTGCCAATAATCATTATATTTAATTATACTAGTTAAATATATTTGATTTATTATTACAATGTTTATATTAAATCAATTACATATTTTTACAAAAATATTATTTATGTTAAATAAATATTTTTCATGAATAATCCCTTTATATCATATTCATTTTCCGAGTCCTCTTGTTAGGTTATCCAAACCACATAATTACCATTTAAACAAAACACTACCAAATCCTATAGATTTAGGATTTCCAATTATCCAATTTAAACATTATTGTTGATACATATTCCATATTGTTGCATGTTCAAATCAATTAGAGTGATGTGGAATCTTATTTCCAAGAACTCTCACACTTGCTTACTTGTTTGGGCTTACCGAAATCAAGGTGAGTTCATAGTCCCTTTTTACATTATTTTTGGGATGATACATATGTTACAATGTGATACAAACTTTTTGCTATTTTGTGGTTTCCCCCGATTGTTTTTGCATTTGCTTAATACTTGTTGTTGTTGCTTTAAGAAGTTTACGTTCATCAACTTGCATAAGCCCATCGGTTGTATTATAGCGCTATAGGAATTGACGCCCCATCTCACTTCTCATACATTTTGTTGCTTAGAAGTGTAAGCGAGACCCGTCTCACTTCTCATTTTTGTTGTTGTTGTTGGTACTCATGTGAAACTTAGAAGTGAGGTGATATTTCCGAGTATCGTCATAGGTTTGAATGTACCACTAAGTAACTACATGTATTACTCTTTTGCTATAAAGACATATCGACAACCACTTTTGTTGAAACTGATCCATATCACATTTACATTTTTGCAAAACAAAACCTATGAATTCACTCAACCTTTGTTGATCCTTTTACTCCTAACATATGTTTCAGGTGACGATGTATGATGCTATGATTTGCAAGAATATTTCATATAGGATTGATTCAAGACTTATGCCTTAGATTAAATCCGAATTTATCGTTTGTAAAACAAGTTATGTTGTATTTGTTTATGTACTCTTATATTTTCAGATGTGAATGCAATCTATTGAATTGAACTTAAACTATATTTCAACTTAATCTAATCTCCATGTGCTCAATTGCATTCTATCAAGTTTCGTGACACCTTTGGCTTTTCCGCCTCCGGCCGGGGTGTTACAGATTGGTATCAGAGTCATGGTTATAGGGATTTAGGTTATTAGAAATTACTTTTGACCTAGACTATAACTTACCTAGGACACTTTCCGTTAGTAACTCTTCCGTTATCTTTGCCTTTGTCTTCATCCCTATCCTTATCTTTTGCAAACTGAAGCCTCGTCACCACGTATTTTATCTTTAGACTCTTTACACTATATAAATGCTCTTTATCTATCCTTAGGTGATTATTTTCAAAACCTCTTTTGATTTCCAAACACTCGTTAAAGTTTTGGGCTCTAATAACGAACTCGTGCAATCTGGAAGAGTGAACGCCTGTATTCTGAGTTTTCTGTCTAGGCAAGCACTTCGTATAAATCCCAACTCGAGGGACCAGTTGTGCTTACCTGGGAATTCTTGGGATGAGTGTTCACTTATAGGCTAAAGCATGACTTCACTAAGTTATAAGAACCCAATTACTTTGACTTATCCTCGATATTGTTTATTCGTAAAATAAATGATGTCAATCCCATACGTGTTCATCCTCGTTGATTCTGTAATTTTTTCTACCAAAAACATTTCATTTTTAATTCCTATGATCTTATGTTTTCCCCTACCACTTGTAGATGCCTCCTCGACGTGAAACACAAGAAACTGCCCCAGACGCAGAACTGGCAGCTATTATTGTTCAACAGTTAGCTGCAGTACTTCCAAATCTGGTGACCCAACTTTCCCAAACTACTAACGGGCAAAGTAGCAGAAACCATCACGAATCTCCGTGCAACTTCAAGCAGTTCAACTCTTGCCATCCCACCAAGTTTGCAGGAAATGAAGGTGCTACTGGGCTCCTTCAATGGACTGAAAGCATGGAAAACACGTTCCGCCATAGTCAGTGTACTAACGAACGCAAAGTCGAATTTGCTACTAGCGTCTTCCAAAAGAGGGCGTTGACATGGTGGAATGGAATCATGAAAAACCGTACAGCCGAAGTTGCAATGGCCCTAACCTGGGAAGAATTAAAAACTCTCATGCTAAAAGAATTCTGCCCACGTAACGAAATGAAAGCGCTTGAAGATGAGCTCCACGATCTTAAACAAGATAGTGGAGAGAACCGTGCTTACATAAATCGGTTCGAAGAATTGTGCATCCTTTGTTCCCCAAACCTAACTACTGATCGTCTGATCGAGAAATTCGTCAGCGGACTGCCTAGCTGCATTAAACATATAGTGACTGGAAGCAGACCAGCCACTCTTCGAGACGCATACGAACTCTCTGCTACCTTGACAGATGCCCAAGTCAAGGAAGGGAACCTATCTCGGAAGGGCGACAAGAAAACATCATCCAAGGCTGCATCCGACTCTATTAAAGCTACAAATGATGGAGCCCAATCTTCAGAGAAAACCAGGAATGCCAATAAACGCAAAGAAGTCAGAAACTTTGCTGTTACAACTCCTGCTACCACCAACCAGGCTCCTCCTGCCAAGAAGCCATATGTTGGTGACGCACCTTTGTGCAATCTTTGTAACTATCATCACCTGGCCCGTTTTCCTTGCAAACAGTGCACAAAATGCGGGCGCTATGGTTATCTTGCAGCCACCTGCCGTATACCTCCAGCCGTTGCTCCTCATGCTGTTCAAGCAGTTGCACCACCTCGTTATCCCATTGGAACTTGCTTCAATTGCGGTGATCCGAATCACTTCAAACAAGAATGCCCCAAACTCGCGAATGCCCAACCCGCTCGAGGTCGTGCATTCAATCTCAACGTTAACGAGGCTCGTGCCCCGAACGATATAGCCTGAGGCTGTGGGCTTACTTAACCGGATCCAAAGGGTCATGCATAATAATGTTATGACTCCGAGATCTACGGATGTTGTTTTAGCTTTGTTATTCAAAAAGGGATTCGGCGTAGTCTGTTGCCCGTTTACCATCTCTTTCAATGTACTAAAGACCTTGTATTATCTCGTGTGTTTCAAATTATCAATTTGGTTAATAAGCTTCCATTTTGTTTAACCCAAGTACGAATAAAAGTTTCATTTCACCTAAGTTTGAACCATTGTTTGCCATACCATATTCAAAATTTGTTAAACAAAGTCCTCCAACCTTACTTGGATAAATTTGTCATTTCTTCGTTTATAATATTCTTATCCACTCCTAAGCCAACCAAAAGATTCACCTCCGCCTTATCTTTGGGACTCCTAAAACGAGAACAACCTTATGCCTAGTTCTCAAAATGTGAATTTTTGCTTAAGGAACTTTATGCTTAGTAAATACATCTTTACTTTATATATTGACCTATCATGCCTGGTATACGCTTATGAATACATTTTGCTTCGTATATTGATTTAACATACCAAATACATAAATTACAAACACTTATACGCTTAGTATAGTCTCACAATAAACTTATATTGCTTATGACAATCCATGCTTAGTTTATAATGCACACTATTAGTTTGATTTATGTGAAACATACAATTTTATTGTGCTTGAATGAAATACCTACGACTAATTTTGTTATATGCAAAACAAACGATGTTATCATTACAAATCTGAAATACGTTTTGATTCAATTGATGTCGTGTTATATTGATGCTTATTTGATTTAAACGATACCTCAATCTTATTTGTCTTCCTCACTTAGCTAGAAGTGCTATGTGGACCATGTGACGAAACGCGTAATTTTGGGTGCACACTTAATTACGAGGTTCAACGCATGAGAATCATAGTAAGCCTTGTTAAGTAATGTGGCAAATAAAAACATTATGTGGTTATGTGATTATCCATTATTTGCTTATTTGTACCCACATTTGTTTGCATAATATTGACATTACAAATCCAGCATAACATAGTGCCATGCAAAACAATTTCTATACAATGATCCGCGTAGATTCCTCAAAATTATCAACACCAAACAATGCTCTAGAAACTAACACCTTGCTTATCCTTCTGATCATTACAAATACATTCTACGGTCTCTTTCGAATAAATTTCGGGACGAAATTTTCATAACAGGGGGAGAATGTGACAACCCTCATAATTACATGTATCCGTACGATTAGTTAATATTAATTTGTGCTTAATAATTGTGCAGAAAAATTAACTAAATGGTCCTGAATGTTTTCTTAGGTGTTGAGAATTAAAAGGGTTACAAATAATTACATAAAAGACACTATACGGTATAACTTAGCATTTTAACGAAACGGTATTTAACCGAACAACCGGACATTACCCGGAACTTCAAAATATTACTTGAAACATTGCATTTATCCAGCAATGGATGGTAGTATAAATTTTTTTTACTAGAAACATATTACTAAAAACATTACATATATGGATGATTACATATTAGTCAAATATGGATGGTTGCATTATTTTCAAATATGGATGGTTGTACAAAAATTAAAATATGGCAAGCATCTACTATAAATAGACTTGAAATCTTCATCTCAAAATGCACCACCACATTCATCCAATTCCAATCTCATTCAAGTGCAAGAAGGTGTACAAGGAGCTTGAAGCTTGAAGGTCTTGAAGAACCTTCATCCTTTGCTTTCATCATCCATTTTTCACCATCTTTTCTAGTGTTCTTCCCTAGCTTTAAGCTAGTTGTAAGACTTCCGTAAACTCTTGTCTACTTTTATTTTATATTTTTTTATGGTTAAGAGATTATATTGTGAAGAAATCATATGAACACTACAAGAACACAAACATAAAACATGAACATATAAGCTATAAACAACATGCTGAGTAACATTTACAGCCAACTTCGGTCAGCTGTAAACGGACAGTTATAAATCGAAAAATTGATTTTCTGAAGTCTAAATTATGTATTTTCGAAAAACGGATCAAATGGCACTGGAATGATATTTTTTTGAGATCGTTTGCTATTTTTAAAGGGTCGTTTTTCACAGCAGCAAAAGCTGCGTTTTTACTGCAGAAAATGTGTGTTGTGTTTTTCTTCATAACTTGAAATCTGTGTAGAATTAGCTCATGAAATTTGTACTGTAGATGACCACTGATGTCGTTGTAATGCTCCAACTGGAATTTCATCAATCGGACTTACGATGAATTTTAAATGAATTATTCCGTGGACTGCAGTCAGAAAGTGACGAATCTGATTGCAGTCTGGTAAATGATTTTTTTATAAAATATTGGTAATGAATTGGATCCCGATATTTTTACACAGTAATATTTGGGTTGTTTAAAACATTCTGTAAAAGTTTGGGAATTTTTGGAATAAGTTAACTATTTTATTAAATTACTCGAAAACAGTCCAGTTTTGGATGTTAAATACTGAAATTTTTATACAAATTATTTTAAATGCTAAACTTTACAAAAATAATACTTTTACTGATATTTTATATAATTTTGATATTTATATAATTAAATCAGTTTTATTACTTATAAATATAGTTTAATTTAAGAGATTTAAATTATATAACTATATAATTTTTATCTAAAATTATTTTTATGACAAAATATGCATTATTCTGAGTTTATATAAATTTAGAATCTGAATTTTTATTATATTTAATTATTTAGATAATTAAACTTATAAACTTATTTATTGTTATTTTAATCATTTTAATTCACTTTATTTATTTAAAATGATTCCAAGGCCATAATAATTATTTTAAACCAGTAATATTCAAGTTCAATAATTAAAAATGTTATTTTTAATTATTTAGATTTAATATAATTATTTTGATAATTAATTAATCCTTTTAAACAAAATATTTATCATTTATCAAATAATATATATTTAAACCATCTAAATTAATTTATAATTTTTATAAATTAATTATATCACTTGTACAAAATTTTGCCAATAATCATTATATTTAATTATGTTATTTAATTATACTAGTTAAATATATTTGATTTATTATTACAATGTTTATATTAAATCAATTACATATTTTTACAAAAATATTATTTATGTTAAATAAATATTTTTCATGAATAATCCCTTTATATCATATTCATTTTCCGAGTCCTCTTGTTAGGTTATCCAAACCACATAATTACCATTTAAACAAAACACTACCAAATCCTATAGATTTAGGATTTCCAATTATCCAATTTAAACATTATTTTTGATACATATTCCATATTGTTGCATGTTCAAATCAATTAGAGTGACGTGGAATCTTATTTCCAAGAACTCTCACACTTGCTTACTTGTTTGGGCTTACCGAAATCAAGGTGAGTTCATAGTCTCTTTTTACATTATTTTTGGGATGATACATATGTTACAATGTGATACAAACTTTTTGCTATTTTGTGGTTTCCCCCGATTGTTTTTGCATTTGCTTAATACTTGTTGTTGTTGCTTTAAGAAGTTTACGTTCATCAACTTGCATAAGCCCATCGGTTGTATTATAGCGCTATAGGAATTGACGCCCCATCTCACTTCTCATACATTTTGTTGCTTAGAAGTGTAAGCGAGACCCGTCTCACTTCTCATTTTTGTTGTTGTTGTTGGTACTCATGTGAAACTTAGAAGTGAGGTGATATTTCCGAGTATCGTCATAGGTTTGAATGTACCACTAAGTAACTACATGTATTACTCTTTTGCTATAAAGACATATCGACAACCACTTTTGTTGAAACTGATCCATATCACATTTACATTTTTGCAAAACAAAACCTATGAATTCACTCAACCTTTGTTGATCCTTTTACTCCTAACATATGTTTCAGGTGACGATGTATGATGCTATGATTTGCAAGAATATTTCATATAGGATTGATTCAAGACTTATGCCTTAGATTAAATCCGAATTTATCGTTTGTAAAACAATTTATGTTGTATTTGTTTATGTACTCTTATATTTTCAGAGGTGAATGCAATCTATTGAATTGAACTTAAACTATATTTCAACTTAATGTAATCTCCATGTGCTCAATTGCATTCTATCAAGTTTCGTGACACCTTTGGCTTTTCCGCCTCCGGCCGGGGTGTTACACAGACCCTATTCATTAAGTCCATGAAGATAGCTGGGGCATTTGTCAAACCAAAAGGCATGACAGTGAACTCGTAGTGCCCATATCTTGTACGGAAAGCGGTTTTGGGGATATCTTCTTCGAACACGTGAAGTTGATGATACCCAGATCGCAGGTCGATCTTGGAAAAGCATGAAACACCTTGCAGCTGGTCGAAGAGATCATCAATTCTAGGTAGGGGATATCGATTGTTGATGGTAAGCTTATTAAGCTCGCGATAATCGATACACATTCGAAAAGATCCATCTTTCTTTTTCACAAAGAGAACAGGAGCGCCCCATGGTGAAAAGCTCGGACGGATGAATCCTTTATCAGATAACTCTTGAAGTTGTTTCGATAACTCTTGCATCTCTGACGGTGCAAGACGATAAGGTGCTTTCGCAATCGGGTTGGCATTGGGTACAAGGTCAATATGAAACTCGACTTGACGAACTGGAGGCAAACCAGGCAGTTCATCGGGAAACACCTCCGGATAATCCCGAACAATCGGAATATCCTGAATACTCTTGCTCTTGCCCTTCTCCTCGGTGACATGTGCTAGGAAAGCAACATATCCTTTTCGCAAACATCTTTGGGCCTTCATACACGACATAAGCTTCAATCCACCAGATGGTTTCTCGCCACGAACTTCCAGAACATCGCCAGACAGAAGAGGAATACGAACAATCTTATCGAAACAAACCACCTCAGCATGATGTTTGGTTAACCAATCCATCCCCACGATAATATCGAAACTCCCAAGTTGCATCGGCGTGAGGTCAATGGGAAAAAGATGGTTATCAAGGTTTAGCTGACAATCACGAATAACTGAATCGAGCACGAGAGTTTTACCAGTAGCAACTTCGACTGATAAGGGTTTCCTCAGTTTAGTTCTAGGTATCGCAAGCAAAGGTTCAAAAGACAATGAAACAAAACTTCTATCGGCACCAGAATCGAAAAGAATAGATGCAGGTCGATTGTTAGCAAGAAACGTACCATTGACGACGAGGTTGTCAGCTCGAGCCTCGTTTGCATTTAGATTGAATACTCGCCCACGAGCGGGATTCGCATTCGCATTCACATTGACATTGACATTGACATTCACGTTCGGATTTGCATTCGCATTTGCCAACCTCGGACAGTTGTTGTTGAAGTGACCATACTCTCCACAATTGAAGCATGAACCCGATGGGAATCTAGCAGCATTCCCCTGAACTAGAGCTTGATTTTGAACATTCTGATTCTGACCAAAACGACAGACGTTGGCCAGATGCCCAAGCTTACCACACGTTGTGCGTTGCCTACAAGCTTGTTGTGCAACATGATGACCGTTGCAGCGAGCACAATGAGGTGCGGTACCAGCATACGCTTTCTTTGCAGGAGGTTGAGCTGGTGGGTTCTGAGGGTTCTGAGCAGTTTGTGCAGTTACTGCAAAATTCTGAGCACCCTTTCGTTTTCTCGACTTCTTCGACGACTCACCTTTCTTACCCTTACCCTTTTCCTTGACAGATTCGGTCGACTTCTTCTTATCACCCTTGCAGGTAAGTTTACCCTTCCTGACTTGCGACTCAGTCAGGGTAGCAGATAACTCGATCGCTTGACGAACAGTAGTAGGATTGACGCCAGTCACAATATCCTGTATGGAATCGGGTAAACCATCGATATACCTTTCTATCGCTTTATCCAACGGGGTAACCATAGTAGGACACAAAAGACTGAGTTCCTCAAATCGATCCGTATACGCACGGTGTTCTCCCCCATCTTGTTTTAGATCGTCAAACTCTCGTTCCAAAGCTCGAATTTCGTGACGGGGACAGAACTCTCTCATCATGAGAGCTTGAAGCTCTTCCCATGTTTGTGCCAATGCCACTTCGGCACCCCTATCGCGCATCACTCCGTTCCACCATGTAAGAGCACGCTTCTCAAACACACTTGATGCAAATTCAACCTTACGCCCATTCGGACATTGCACATGTCTGAATGTGTTCTCGATACTTTCGAACCATTGAAGGAGTGCAGTCGCTCCTTGTGACCCAGAAAACTTTAGCGGCTTTGCAGAATTGAAACTTTTGAAATTGCATTGTGCATTGTTATTATTGTTGTTGTATAGCTCATGGATTTGGGTCACAACGCCTGGAAGCACAGCAGCCATTTGCTGAGTGACAAGGGCTGCGATTTCTTCAGCAGTAAAAGATTGTGCATCACGTCGAGGAGGCATTGTCTATCAAGGAAATATGAGAAACGAGTGAGGTTGATAATTTGGAAAAACAAAGGAGGTATTGAAAATATCGACAAAATATAAGGAAGGCGATCATTTGTTCGTTACCTCGAACAAACAAACGACACGCAGAGACTAATCAAGGTAATGAATCAAAATAATGTATCGCGAAGACATGCTCGCCTATAAGTGAACACTCACCCCAAGAGTTCCCAGGTAAGAGTGACTGGTCCGATTATGTGGATTTGTACGAACACTCTAGCCTTAGACAGAAAACTCAGGGTACAGGCATTCACTCTTCCAGTTTGCACGTGTTCACATTACTTAGACCCAAACCTTGATGAGATTTTGAAAACTCAAAAGGCACTAAGCCAAAATGAGTCAAACTAGAAGGGTTCAAAACCTTATAACAGAGGGTTCAAAACCTAGTAATCAATCATCCTAGAATGGATGATTAATTTTCGAAGCAGATTCGGATTTTGTTTTAAAAAAACAAAAATCTAAACGCAAATCAACTCGCGTTGGGGTCCTAGAAAGTTATAGTCTAGGTCAAAGTATTACTAATAAATTAATTCCCTATAACCATTGGCTCTGATACCAACTCTTCTGTCACACCCCGACCACGTAAAACAACAAACCGTGGCGGAAACGTCGGGGAGTGTTGTAACAGAATTATTGTTTCAAACCATGGATACAAAGAGTTTCGTTTTATTAGATATTAAACATTGCCTTAAAGTTAAACAAGCAAGTCAAACATAGTCTATCATCGTTATTTAATCACTAAGGCCTCGTCCAGTCCTAAGTGAGCTTGCATCCTATTCGCAATCAACATTAAGCAATATCACCTGAAACATATGTAAAAACAAAGTCAGCAAAGAAATGCTGGCGAGCACATAGTTTTTGTGTGAGTGTCAGATTCGTGGCTCGTTTATTTGTGCAAATAACTTGTACAACCTCGATGCCGTGAATCTTAACCCAAAACATTTGTTTAAGTAACCAAGTCGTAAATCGTTCTCGTAATAAAACTCGTATGGTTTATATAGTTTCGTAAACATCGTTGTGTGACATTGTTTAACTCGTTCGCCCAAGTGAACTAAATAACGCCACGGTATGTAATATGTTAAAAGCACTTATATATAAGAAGTACCAACGGCGTATCTACCATGCTTTTATCACATTACACCCGTCCCGTTATCTAAACACTAACCAAAAACCAATCGTTCGTTCAAATCGTTCAATCGTTTCAAAATCGTTCAATCGTTTAATATCGTTCTCGTTCAAATCGTTCTCGTTTTAATTGTGAAAACTACTTTTGGTCGTCTCGCTAATAACATTCAAACCTTTGTGACTCGTCCATCGTTCAACTCGTTCTTGCATTAACAAACCTCCAAAGGGTAAGATAACAATCATCAGATTCAGTCGTTATCTGCCTAACCCACACATAACCATGGGTCCGGTCTGATAACGGGATTTGTCGGATCCTATGGTACCATAACCTAATACTGGTCGGCTTGATCAATGCTAATGAATGTCATTCGTTATGTAACTACCACCAACAAGTTCGTTCACATTATCGAAATCATTATTAGTTTAGTATAAACCATCTTAATCGTTTTGAAACCATCGTTGAAATATCGAAATCGTTTTGATACATATGAATCACCCCAAAACAATCGAAAACAGTAAAAAGAGGGGATCTATGTACTCACCTTCGGGTGCGTTTTTAAATGTTAACACAATCCCTCAAATTGTTTATCCGCCCTAAATTAAATAAGAATGATTTTAATAATAAAAAACCCACAATTTGACATGCAAAATACTACCTATGTCATTTCTGTTTTAATATACATGAAACTGGACTGTTTTCGGACATTTAAATAAAATGGTTAACTTATTCCAAAAATTCCCAAATTTTTACAGAACGTCTCACATTAATCAAATATTATTGTGTAAAAATATCGGGGTCCAGTTCATTATCAGTATTTTATAGAAAATCATTTACCGAACTGTGATCAGATTTGTTATTTTCTGACCGCAGCCTACGGAATAATTCGTTTAAAATTCATCGTAAGTCCGATTTACGAAATTCCAGTTGGAGGGTCACAAATACATAAGTGGTCATCTATGGTACAAAATTTCAGGGGCTGGTTCTACTCAGGTTTCAAGTTATGACTGAAAACGTATCGCTCATTTACTGCAGTAAAACTCAGCATTAGCTGCTGTTACAAAACGACGCTTTAAAAATAGTAAACGAAGTCCAAAAATTATGATTCCAGTGCCATTAGAACCGTATTTCATAATACATAAACCTAGACTTCAGAAAATACATTTTTGGCTTTATTAGGGTCCGGTTACAGCCAACTGAAGTTGGCTGTAATCACCAAACAGCCATCCTGTTTCAGCTTTTATTATTCTAAAGTGTGTTCGATTGATTCCGTTAACATGTTTAGTGAGCAACAACGACCTTTAACATCAGTATTAGCAAGTAAATCATCCAGAAATCAACAACATGTTCACTACAACATCTCACTACAACACTTCATCATGTAAATCTTCATGTAACTTTTTTGTTCATCTTCTTGTTTAAACCCTTTTTAGTGTTCTTGTAGATTTAACATATTACATCTTTTTAACTACACAAAATAGACATGAACAAGGGTAAATCAAGACTTACTACTAGCTTATAGCTAGGGATGATTCTTAGTGAAGAAGATGATGAAGAAATGATGATGAAAAGCAAGAACAAAGCTCCTTGAATGCTCTTCAAGATGCAACCTCCATGGATCACCTTCAAGCTTTGAATGAAACTTGAATCTTGGAAGAAGATGATGGTTATGTGGTAGTGATGGTTTCGGTTTTGGGGGAGCCGAAAGTGAGAGAGAGAGTGAGGTGAGAGAAGTGAAAGATTGAGGAATGATTGTAAGAGATGTTGGCCATGCTTTATAAAGATTGTTTACATATTATGTTCAAGTTTGCAAGCAAAAATCAAATAAAATAATGAGTAAAAATCTAATCAAATATTGGAAGTATGGAGGATGATTTGTGGGTCCATGAGGGACTAAAATCGGTTGGGGGGGGGGGGGTATATTTGCAAAAATTTCAACCAAATTGGTAATGGTAGTTAGAATGTAAGTAACTAACTTATACTAGTTAGTTTGATCATTTTTAGTGGGTGTTATGGTATGCGGGGATCATGACTAGCCAAAAATAATTAAATAATGTGTTTGACAAATATTTGGTGTCCCGGGTAATGTCCGGTTGTTCGGTCGGATACTGTTCCGTTAAATTGTTTAATTAGTCCGAAAAGTGTCTTTTAAATATATTTTTGTAACACAAACTAATCCCGGCACTTAGGAAAGTATACAGGACCATTCTGCCATGTTTTTGCACTCTACTAATATAACACAATGCTGAATTTTATAAAAGAATGCAGAATTCTGTATTTATAGTGTGTTTTTGGCACTTCTCGGCACTGTAACTATCACCTAGTGACGCAGTTTTGTCGTAAATAGCTCTTTAGTTCAAATAAACATGTTTTTGCCATACCAAATCCTTCGAAACTTATTTCTAAGTTATGTAAAGGATATTTAAGGTATGTTAAGCTTATGTCACAGTTTCGGAATGTATATCGCGTTAAACTGATTGCGTTTACGCACCAGTTTGCGTATAACCTTCCAGAAGTGATTTAAAGCTTGAAATCGGAATCGAATCAAATTGAAAAATTAATAAACACAATTACACATATAATAACACCAAAGCATATTGTTTTATTGATAACTGACATTGTTTTACATTATACGATGATTACAGAACGCAGTTGTCACAAAAAAACCCAACCCCAGATATTTCAACTCCAACTTTGTTAACTCCACAACCCTTCATCCTATTCCCTGTACCATCGAACCCACCACCCACACCCAAGCTCTCAAAGATGACAATTGGCGACGCGCCATGGATTCCGAGTTCAACGCTCTCATTCAAAATAACACTTGGGAGCTTGTTCCCCGCACCTCCCAAACACCCATCGGTTGCAAATGGGTCTTCCGTATTAAGCGTAATCCGGATGGGTCCATTGCAAAATACAAGGCGCGCCTTGTTGCAAAAGGATTTCACCAACAATATGGGAAGGATTACTTTGACACTTTCAGCCCCGTCACCAAGCCGGTCACGATTCGTCTAATCCTATCCATTGCCCTATCCAAACATTGGCCATTGCGACAACTAGACGTCAACAACGCCTTCCTTCATGGAACCCTCCAAGAAGAAGTGTTCATGGTACAACCTCCAGGTTTCTCCCATCCACAGTTTCCAAATCACATTTGTCGCCTTCGGAAATCCCTATACGGGTTAAAACAAGCTCCTCGAGCTTGGTACACGGAATTAACCGGTTTTCTCTTAACTGCCGGTTTCCGAAAATCTCAAGCCGACGCGTCACTTTTCATTTACCAACACAACGCCATCATCGCCTACTTCATGGTTTATGTTGACGACATTGTCCTTACCGGTAATACACCCTCTTTTTTGGATCAGTTTGTCAAGTCTCTTAGTCATCGATTCTCAATAAAGGACTTGGGACCCCTTCATCATTTTCTTGGGATAGAAGTCATTCCCACTTCAAATGGCTTACTACTATCCCAGCATCGTCACATCCATGACCTTCTTACCCATTTTAAAATGGATGGCGCAAAGGAGGTCCTCACTCCTCTCGGTTCATCCGACCCGCTCAACCCACATGACTCGTCGCCTTCCGTCGACCCAACCCCGTACCATCAATTAGTCGGGTCGCTCCAATATCTTGCTTTCACAAGACCTGACATCTCGTTCGCCGTCAATAAACTCTCTCAGTTTATGCACTCTCCCAAACAATCTCATTGGCAATCCCTCAAACATGTTCTTCGGTATCTAAAAGGAACCATTCACTTTGGTTTATTTCTTCATCGTGGCTCACCTCTCAATCTCACCGCGTTCTCCGACTCCGATTGGGGAGGAGTTCATGATGGCAGTCGCTCCACCACTGCCTACATTCTTTATCTAGGCTCTAATATAATATCATGGCGGTCCGCACGATAAAAATCAGTGTCACGCTCATCTACTGAGGCCGAGTATAAAGCTCTTGCAAATGCCGCTGCCGAGATATCGTGGGTACAAAACTTGCTATTGGAACTCAATATCCCGCTCAACAAACCACCTACACTATTTTGTGACAACACGGGTGCCACCTATCTATGTGCTAATCCTGTCTATCACTCTCGTATGAAACATGTGGCCTTAGACTACCACTTTGTTCGTGAGAAGGTTTCCAACGGCTCCTTACAAGTGCTTCATATTAATTCCAAGGATAAACTGGCGGATGCTCTTACTAAACCTCTCGGCCGAGTTCCATTTCTTCATATTCGGTCCAAGATTGGCGTCTCCAATGGAGCCTCCATCTTGCGGGGGTGTATTACGGATAAACATAAATAACAACCTTGTTATACAATTTGATTTATATATATCTTATATTCTTTATTCAAAGCTAGCTAGTCAAAGTAGTTATAGATTTCCATGTTGTACTCGAATTCCTCATGTACAGTGTATTTATATCTTTGTAAATTGTGAATGGAAATGTAATCTTTTCACCAAACATTCTCTGTTACCACATTCTCCACCTCTTCGAACCCATGTTTCTTTTATGAATGTTTACCAAATCCATCAATTCCAAAACAAAGATGGGTCTTAACCTGCACCAACTAGAAACATACTCCCAGATCTATTCTGCAGTCCGGAATGAGCCAAACAAATGTAAGGCAGACTCATCCTCATCACCGCACAACTTACACCGAAGGCTTGTCAGCGAAACGTTTCTTCTCGCAAGGGCCAGGGCTATTGGAATCTTATTTTATATGACTCTCCAAACCAAAAAATTTTTTTTTTGATAGGTGACCAAGAATTCCAATCGAAATGCAGCCCAAGATTGGTAAAATAAGGGACTCTATCTTGTCTCTGATACTCTTGACTGTGAATTTGTCTGATCTATCTAGACCCCAGCACCATTTATCGGCCCCGTCTCCAAAACCAAAGGCCTGAATTACAGCTGTAAGACAGCTCAGTTCCGAGCATTCAGCAGCGCTTGACGGAGCTCTGACCCACATAAAACGCAGCTCATTTCTCTCGTCCGCCTCAACCACTCGATCCCGAACCCAAGCATTTTTATTTCTTTCAAGTGCAAACAAATGAGGGAATTTACCACTCAGAGCCTCCTCGAACAACCACTGCTCTTTCCAGAAGTGAACCTGTTATCTTGACCCGGTATTACTCTGAAAAAGGCTGCCAAGTTGATGTCGATGACCCCGTAATCATGCGCCAAACTGTGTTTATGCTTCCAAGGACCTGGTAATGACACCTTACCCGGGATAAAATTCCATGTCCTCGAGTTATTGTGTATATCCCAAATTACTTTTCTCCATAAGCTTCCCCTATCATTCTTGAAACGCCACCACCTTTTTGATGACAAAGCCATGTTTGCCATTTGAAACGATCCGAAGCCCATCCCTCCTAATTTTTTTGGAGTCGAAATACCCTTCCATGAAACCCATTTCATCTTTTCTTTTTCCGGATTCACCCCCCAAAGAAAATCCCTACGCATCTTCTCTAACTTTTTAATTACCCCCATCGGCGCCTTGTAAAGGGAGAAGTAATACGTCGGGAGTGCGTTTAACACGGGCCAGATTAGAGTAATACGACCTCCAAACGATAGGGTGTTTGCCTTTCACATCGAGAACCTCCTTTTGAAAATCTCCACGACCGGGTCCCAATTCTTGATCAAATTCACATTCGCCCATACTTGAAGTTCAAGATAATTAAATGGGAATGAGCCACGTCTACAACCCAAGACATTCGCCATTATTTGCACTTGTGTATCCTCCACCCCAACCCCGTATAGGCTACTCCTTTTGAGATTCACCCGAAGCCCCGATACTAGATAGAAACATCTAAGTAACCGTTTCAAGTTCATCACATTAGTAAATGACCATTCCCCTAAAAAATTACGTCATCGGCATACAAGAAATGCGATAACGGTGGACCATTAGAAGTAACAGCCAAACCTTGAAATACCCCAATCGAGCAAGCTTTCTTCATTACACCGGTCAAAGCCTCCATTGCGAGGACAAAGAGAAAAGGTGAAAGAGGATCACCTTGTCTCAATACCCTAGAACATGTGAACTCTTGAGTTGGTGACCCATTGACTAGAACCGAAACCTTAGCCGAGCCCACTATCGCCATAATCCACTTCCGCCATTTGAGTGGAAAATGCATTTGAGCTAGTATCGAATCAATAAAATCCCAAGTAAGTGAGTCATACGCCTTTTCGATATCTACCTTAAAAATCATCCCCTTTTTTGGTCCTTTTAAGCCACGGAATAACCTCATTTAGGATGATAACCCCATCCAAAATACTTCTATTGGCCAAAAACACAGTTTGTTCCTCGGATACTAAACTTTGGATGACCGGTTTAAGCCTATTAACAATAACTTTAGATACGACTTTGTTAATACATCCTATCAAGCTAATAGGCCGAAAGTCGAGTAACCCCTCGGGATCGTTCTGTTTCGGAATAAGAGCTAAAAAAGAAGACATACATCCTCTATTCAACTCTTTGGTCGAGTGAAAATGCTCAAATAACTTGAAGAAATCCCCTTCAAGTCTATCCCAAAACCTTTTGATAAATTTCAAATTTATCCCATCCTGACCCAAAGCTCGATCTCCATAACAATCCCATACCGCACATTTTATTTATGAGAATGTAAACAGGCTTAGCAACAAATCGACAACCGATTCCGGAACACTGGCAAGGTACGGACACTCCAAACGAGGCCTGGAAGGTATCGGTTCTTCAAATTTTCCTCCGAAAAAAGAGAAAATAAAATCCTTAACCAATACCGGCGTCGTGGTCTAAACGCCGTCAATTAAAAGGTCGTGAATCCGGTTATTGACCGTGTTCAAATCCCTGGTTTCGGCCGCCATCTTGAGATCCTCCAGTCTTTTTAGCTTACTGGAATAAGAATTATTCATGTCTTGTTTCTGTGTCATCACCCATTCCTTTAAACGTCTCTTGACCCATTTTAATTTGACATCTAGGGCCAAATCAGCCGGCCCAACTAAAGTGAAAGATGCCATCAGCTGATCCACGTACTCCACAGCCCCGGGAATTTCAAACCAAGAGTTAAACATTCTTGACGGGATTTTACCATAATCTGTATGAACTGTGGATAACAGGATAGGGCAATGATCAGAAACCAAATTTGACAGAGCTACAACCAATGTCGTTGGCTATTTACCCATAAATTCATGACACACGAGAAACATGTCAAGTTTACTCATATTCGCCCCGTTATCCAATCTATATGTAAACTGTGTTCCCCCCATTTGATACTCAAGTAGATCAGCCTCCTCGATGAAATTATTGAAAAATTGAGCATTTAGGGAGATGGATTCATAATTTTTTCTTTCTTCCATGGTACAGGCATCGTTAAAGTCTTCGAAAAATATCCACATCCCAGGTAACGAGTTTCTAAGTTACACAAATTCAGCTCACAAACTTTTCCTCTCCACTGGGTCATTTTGTGCATACGTGTTCACCAAATTGACTTCCTCACCCGACCCTCTTATTTTCCCCGACATAACCGGATAATTTCTATTTTTAATTACACCACTCTTCTCGAACACAGTAGGATCCCAAATATAAAATGCCCCGACCTTCTGATGGCCTCAACGACTTCTTAATTTCTACCCCTAAAACTACTTACCAGAAAATTAATTGAACCGTGTTCCTTTGTTTCTTGAATCGCAAGAAAGTAAACACCATGAGACGTCTTTATGCCCCTTACCCACCCGACTTTCCTGGAGTCTCGGACTCCCCTTAAATTCACCGGTAGGTAAGTCATCGAATGACCGGTTGTTGACCCTCACCATTGACAAGATCTTCCATCTGGGCATGTGCTGAACCTAATCGAAAACCCACTTTTGAACCCAATTTGATCGTTTCCTCCACTTCCAAGACTTTTGTACCATCCGCTGTGCAGCCATGCTACTGAGGGGAAGAATTCTAATCAGAGATGTTGACCACATGATCAGCCGTCTGGTTATCTACAATCGACTTCTCCCTGTTCGAGGCTTCTACTCTTTCATCGTTTTGACCAGTAGCCGCACCCAAATTCCCAGAGTTGTTTTGACCACAGGAGGTGGAAGAGGCTGAATTGTTTAAGTCAAAATTCCCCTAGTCACGACTTTGATAACCAAACCTCTGGGCCTAATTAAGTGCATCCCCAGGCCCATCTGACAATGGACTATTATAAACCCTGGCCCTTTTCCTGGATCGTTCTTCCAAACCCCGGCCCACATTGCTGGAGCAACCCATTTTAAAAGGATTCTCACTTTTTCCCCATCCCCCAAACCGGCCCCACATTGCTAGAGCAACCCATTTTAAATTGGTAACATTCAGTTTCGTGATTCTCACTGAATGTTGTTTGAGTTAATCGATACAATTTTAAATTTGACTAAACTGTCAAAATCATTGGAGACAATTGGCATGGCTAAAAATAGAATACTTTTCATTTGATTTCTTCAACTATTGATAAGAATTCAGAAGTCAAGTTTCATTTAAAGTCTTAAAAAGGAGGTATGCTTGAGGCCCCCAACGCCCAAGAAACCACATCGGGGGCAAAAAGGCACACCTCATGTAGTTTCAGGTAAAAAAAAATGTACCATAGGTTCATTACACAACCTTATCAAAAGAAGCTAGTTGAATGATGCCTTCTCTAGTAGATATGATTGCAATTGTCTGTGTACACAAATAAGACACATATAGTGAATAAGATAACTAAGATAAAGCAGAAATCTTTAGTCTCGTACAATTATAACACGTGACGCAACCCATTAATTATTTATTATGTATGGATTGTTGTGATAGTTTATGTTCCGAATAGAGATGTAATATTGAACAAAGGGCCGAAGAGTATAAAACGAGAGCAACCGCAACTTCTAGTTGTAAACAAAGCTTATTTGGTTGTGCATAACGCGCGCCTGTCAAGTGCGTATACCAAGTATAGTTTTGTTTTCTACTATTAAGATGTCATAAGTAGCTATGTCACATATATGATTTTAAAGTTGATCTCCCTGGAGAAAGCTTCTCTATCTTCTTGGATAGAGGTATGATTTAACTCTTAACAACCTTGGTGTTGGTATGGATTTTACTAGGCATGTTGTTTGTTATTGTCTTGTCAGATATCAATGCATTACCAACTGTTTGATATGTTCTAGCATTATGGCTACTTTTTTGGATGTGATGCATGACAAAAGAAATCATGAGTGATGAGTAAACAAAAAACATCATCATCATCATCATACAGTAAATCTCACCAATAGCAAAGCAAAGGTAGGGTCTGAGAAGGGTAAGATGTAGACAGTCTTACATGTACCCCGCAGGGGGGGGGGGATAGTGCACGGTCCTCCCAACCGCCGGAGTGATCCCACTCTGGGAGCCGCTACCCGACCAAGCTAGCTCCGCGGTGAATTCCCCTTGCCGAGTTCTTATCCTGGGCGACATATGCCACTCCCAAGACTCGAACCCGGTACCTCTGGGAAGAGGTGGGTGTCGGTGGCCAACTAGGCTACCCCAGTTGGTTAAGAAGGGTAAGATGTAGACAGCCTTACCTCTAAACCCCGTAAGAATAGAGAGCCTGCTTCCGGTGAGACCCCCGGCTCGATAGTAGTTTTGCATCAAGCCTTGGACATAAGGCGCATAACACTCAGCAATCGGGACAAAGACCGATTAGTGCATGTACCTAAGGTTGTTCATAAAGCTTGCGGCTCATAGCTCGGCTCGTAGCTCGCTCGAAAGAAGCTCGAGAAAAACTAGCTAAAAAAACTCAATTTGAGATGACGTGAACCAAGTTGGCTCATTTTGTAACCGAGCCTAGCTCGAGCTATTCTCGGCTCGGCTCGTTGGCTCGTTCTTAGGCTCGTTTAACTCCGACGTAAAGCTCAAGCCAAGTTTAGCCGCCTGAATTAATTTCGAGCTTGAGCTCGACCCCACCCTGGCATGATTAACCGTTCTTAGCTTTTAACGTTATTTTCACAAAATTAGTAAAATAACGTTAAAATTAGTGCACTTTCACTTTTGCACACCGACGAGTAAACAAAAAACAATATCAATAATTAAAATACACAGCTGAAAAAATGGTAAATCAATGAGTAAACAAAATGTTTTAACATTAAAGGTGACAAATTTGATCCAGAAAAACCTAAGTAAAATGTCCACAACATGACAACTTCAAAGATAATTCAAACAAAAACCATAATATTGCCTTAACAAAAATCCAAACTCGAAAATAAAACTTCTTCTGAGCCAAGCCTAAACCCGAGCTCTAATATAGCACCGATTATCGAGATTTAGTAGAAAAACCCAAGCACCTTACCGCCAACATTCTTCCTCCTAGCTTCTTCATGATCCATAATTCCAGCGGATGTTGTCAAAACAATGTACCCAAACTGCAAGTTTCATTGATTGTTCACATATATTAATATTGAAGCACAGGCAACTTTAACTAATTTACTACTAAAGAACCAATAAAATTGTTAAAACAGAAACACGGATACCGTTTGCTAAGCAGTTAATGCGGTAAAAAATCGGATATCAGTCAAGAACCGATATTTGAGATATCGGTAATCACGGTAATATCATGTAGAATTTATATATATAACACTAACAATTCATTATACTCTAAGGGCATGTTTGGCTAAGCTTATTATAGTTAAAAAGGACTTTTGGAAAAGTACTTTTGGGAAAAGGACTTTTTGAAAATGAGTTTTTAATAAAAGTGTTTAGATTAGCTTATTGATGTAAAATGACTAAAGGCATTCTTTTAGATATCCTGGGGTAAAGAATGAGTATATTGGTAATTTGTAGTTTGAAAAGTTAAAAGCTGGCCAAGAAGTCACAATATTTTGACTTCTTGAAACCTCCTTTTTCTTCTTTGCAAAAAGCCATTTCTAAAAGGACTTTTGGCTTAGTCAAACACAAAAAACAACTTATTGGCTTTTTGATAAGCCAATAAGTTGTTTTGAAAAGCTTAGCCAAACATGCCCTAATACCATTAACAAATTAACCAATTGCAACTTGCAAAACACTAACAATAGTAGCAAGTAGGAACTGATTAAGACTTAAAACACTAACATTTAACACTAATAGAATCATTTGAAAAACAAACGCTCAAATCCTAGAATCGTTGATTCGAATCAAAATCTAACAGTAAACATCAAATAGTAAGGTGATCAGAACGTTGATGTGAAGATCAGTGATCTGACTAGAAGTGTGTACGAATGATTATGCGAGTAAGAGAAAATTAGGGTTTACTTTGAAGCAAAAACGCCGTCAATGAGAGGAAGGGATACAGACAGAGGCTTCAATTGGGGTTAGTGTTTCGGGTTTTAAAAGAAATTGTGAAATTACTGATTGGCCCCTTCTTTATCATTAAGTGTTTAAAAAGTCACCCTTACTTTAATGGGCCAATCGAAAATAAAATTTTGTTTAATGGGCCAATATTTTGCAATTCAAAAAGGTTGCAATTATCTTGTTATTTGTTCATCTATCGCTATTATGTAATTTCCTATCTAGTAATTATCCCAAATTTAAACATTTTAGTAATAAAATTCATTTTTTTTAAAATTTGTTCTAAAAAGTTATGTATTTTAATATTTGTTTCACTTTCACACAAATAACATGTTAGTACTTCGACGTATTTAGGCGAGATGGTGTGGAACCACGTCCCTAAGTACATCATTTGTTAACGCTTCAAACACCCACCCCGACCTAGTTAGGGGGGGGGGGGGGGTGCTAAACAAGGGTTCGCCATGCCTTTCACTGAGAGTTAACCATTGTAAAGGTGGGGGTCACCAAAAAGCAACCAATCACATTTCTTTTTATTTTTTTAGATTTTCTTTTTAATTCAAAGTTAAACTACCCCGGCCTAGTTAAAGAGCGAGTTAGTTAAAGATCATTTCTTGCGTGGTGCTGACGTGGCGAGACGTTATGTTAAACAACATCATCCAGCCTTATCATTGTTATTTTCCCGCTCCTTTTGTGATTCATGTGGTGGTTAAAACCTCAAATATAATCATCTCTTAGTGCTATGTTTGTTTCTTGGTCTTCTGCCATGTTGGTTGATAAGTCATGAGAGACGTGCTAAAGTGGATTGTCAAATGATTTTCAAAACCCTTATTTTATATCATATAGCTTAAACTCGTTACTTCGAACGTGGAGATCTGTATTTAATTAAAACTAGTATGATTAAATTTGTGCAAACAATAACCTGCATTTTTACCTTCGATTCTTGTAGTTGTCGTCTTGTCGTAAGTATTATGGATCCAAAGATCCTACCAGAGAGTTAAATGTTTTTAAGTTAACCTTTTAGGGGCCCAAAGCGGATTTTAAAATCAAGACTCGTTTCAATTTTCATAATAAAGTAGTTTTGGGCTTAACATCCTAACACGAGAAAATGTGATGACACATGTTTTCTATACGATTTCTAAAAGGAAGACGATATGAGAGCTAGAAGAGTTTAGGAAAAGAAACCACTTCCAAGCATATGATTATTTGCTTTCTTTGTCAAAACTACTGAAAGTTAAAATCCTATGTGATCTTTGTCACAAGGATAATCTCAAATGTCTCAATCACACACATGGGTCATTAGACCATACATAATATGGTGTTCGATCTCAACCATATGTTCATATCACCGAGAACTTATTCATATAAAAGAAGGAAAGAATCTGCTGACATGTAGTTTATGATTTAAGGGATGCCCCACCTTTCGAAAGGTCCTCGACTGCCTTAGAGATTTGGGTCTCTGACATCCCTTCCAAACGTATGCCCCTCTCGACACCCATGTCTGTACACAGAGTAATAACTATGAGAAACATAATATGATTAAAAATTACATAAACCATAACCTATGTTCAAACACGATAATACCATCAACTAACTTGTAATGATGATAATCTTAATCAGCGAATATATAATTTTCAAGCAATGTCTCAGAAAGAAAAATGTTGCATTTTCAGAGTAACTATTATGCTTCAACATTGGTTTAAAAAAGTGCGCCTTAGGCGCGCCTAGGCGCAAGGCGACCTAAGGCGCAAACCAAATCGCTTTGTGTGACATAAGGCACAGGGTGTACAAAAGGCGCAGGTGAGGCACACTTTTTAGACAAAAATTTGACCTGAGGCGCAGGTGAGGCACGCGCCTTTTGTATATGGGGTGTTTTTGTGCAGCTGAGTGTTATACAATAGCCTTTTTATGCTGTACATTTCTGTTTTTTTCATTTTAAAACCTATTTAAAGCTTAATTTTAGGTAAATCAAAGTAGGGGATGCTAAAAACCTATGGGATATATAAAATAATTTATATAATCACTTTGCGCCTTGCGTATGAAAAGCTCACCGCTTTTGCGCTTTGCGCCTCGCTTTTAGACCTCGTCGCTTTTGTGCGCTTCCCGCTTTTTTAAACCAAGGCTTCAACTTTGTATGCTAGTCGAAATAATAATACCAATACAGCCTTGTTCTTACAAAACATTTACATTGGCAACCACTATACTTGAATTTAATTTTTGAGGAAAACCATTGTACTTGACAAATTTTGGGCAAAATATTCATGCTGCAAGTAAAAGGTTGTTTATTAAATTTCTCCAAGTTAGAGAAGTAATTTACTACATAATATGTATAAAGCTAAGCCTATGATAATAGTGTTTGAAAGTCGTGTTATTTGAGAACAAAGCCCCTAATTAACAAAGAAAATAGTTTGCTTTGGCTTTTGTCCCTCTTTTCTCTTTTCTGGCAACTTCTGAGATCGGCTAGAGAGGTTTTTAGAGTAAAATATACCGCGTGTCAAGAGCATAATATGGCTTACATTGGGCAGATAAACTTAAAACTGTGCAAAAACGTTCATGGATTTGAACAACAATTCATATGTGATCTATTCAGTTAATGCGGTAAAATATCGGATATCGGTCAAGGACCGATATTTGAGATATAGGTTATCTCGGTGAGATATCGGTAATTTTAATATCATGTAGAATTAGTATATACAGCAATTTAACTCTAATAATTCAGTGATATATCGGCGATATATCAGTCAAATATCGGTCAATATCGCCGATAATATTGGTACCGATGTTCTGACCGATATTTGACACCAATATTTTACTAGGGGACCGATATAACCGATAGATCACCGATATTAACTGCATAGTATGTGATGATCATGTTCTATAATTTGCACCATTGCTATAGAAATACACCATCTGATCTAAGTTTTTTGGAATTACGCATGGTGTAAGAGCTTAAAACTATTGACTCTCATCTTATTCTTTTTTAGAATGATCTCTTAATCATAACTATATTTTGCACAGGCAGTTCATTCCAAGTGTCAGCTATCTAAACTTTATGAGCCAAACCACGAAATGTTTAAAGATTGTATCTACTCAAGTTTTGCTTAAACGCTATGTTGTCAAAGACGAACTAGGCGCGCACCTAGGTGCCGAAACGCAGCGCAGGGAAGCACCTCGCCTGGACAAGCGCAGTTTCAGACGATCATGCTCAGCTTCCGGACTAAAATCGTCTGTGTTTGTTTGAACATGTCTAAAACACCTAAAAAATGGTATATTTATACTATTCCAATAATCAACTACCATTACCTAACTAGTATAATTGTAGGGTCAACAAATGTCAGATGAAAATGATCTTAATTTCTGATTTCTAATTAAAAATAACTTTTCTTTGTCTTCTGTTTCCTATGGCTTCATCTTAGAAACTCTTGCTAGTAAATAAAAACATAAAATAAATTACTGATTGATGTAATTAGGGATTAGCACGGTACCCGTTCGGTGAAAAGTCCGTTTTTTGGTATCCGGTACTTATCGGTATTTTACCGGTAAATACCGGTACCGGTACCGAAAAATGAGAGAAAATAGGAACCGATACCGAATATACCTTGTACCAAATGCTCATCGTCCCTAGATGTAATGACGAAGGGGAATGACGCACGTACCGTATCTAGCCCACAGCTGAGGGTCGGTGCCGCTGCACTCACGGATGAGAATGGGCAACCTAGGGTTTGCTTTCTTCAATTCCTTGTAATTGTTCTGAACAAAAGCCCTAATGAATTTGGGGTTAGAGATGGGGTTAGGGCACGTAATCTGAGATGAAATTGTAAAGGATACCTGGTGGAAGCACTGGCAGGTGAAGTTTGACAAAACAGAACTCGGAGCTCTTTCAGATTCTTTGATAATTGTGCCATCCATGCCATTCTGATATGATAGGGTTAGGAATAAGAAGCTGTAGAGATAGAAGGAAAACCGATTTTCTGGATGATCCCAGATCTATAACCAAAACATCAACAATGTTCAAACTTACAAAAGACACCCAACAAAATATTGTAAAGGGCATAAGGGACTGGGGGTGGCATAGGGCTGTAAACAAGCCGAGCTAGACCCAGCTCGAGCTCGGCTCGAACTCGATTCAAGTTGGCTCGAGCTCGAATTTCAAATCGAACTGAGACAAAAAAAAAATGAAGGATGTAAACCTTATCGAGCCAGCTCACGAGTTCACGAGCCGAGCCAGACCAAGCTCGAGCTCGGCTCGTTTACAAACCGAGCCGAGCCGAGCTGGCTCGTTAACAACCGAGCCAATTTCGAGCCGAACTTTCTTTAAGCTTTTTTCGAGCGAGTTTCGAGCGAGCTGCGAGCCACGAGTTTTTTGAACACCCCTAGGGTGGCAGCGTGATGGCTTCCCTTCACGCGTGGAAAACAACCAAACACCGTGGCCATTACCTTTTTTTACGCGTGAAGTTTTAAACGCGTTAAGTTTTCCATGCGTTGAACTTTCGAATTGTACCATTGCATTTTGACCGTTTGGGGTATTTTTGAACGTTGGGGATTTATTTTTTGAAGGTTTTTTTATATAAAATCAACCAAACATTCCACCCACTCAATCCAAAAAATCTAAAAATTCTCCAATTCAATTCAAAAAACTCTCCAACTTGAACGCGAGCACGCGTATATGGGACACTTGAAAACGGTAGAAAGACAAAATGATTTAAAAATCTTGTGTGAGCCGCACGCCCATCTCGACAAACCGTTTAAATCAGTCGTAATTCAACAAAAGCGCGAGATTTGTGAAAGGTGGGGTTGGGAGATGCCACCCTTTTAATTTAAGGTTTTTTTTTTCCAATGTTTAGTTGTTTTTTATTTTTCTATGCAATTTTTGTTTTATTTAAATGAAATTTATAATTTTAGTGTTTTATTGTTAATTTCTAAAAAAAAGAAATTAAAAAAGTTGTGAGTGATGGAATTCCATCACTAGTGATGACCACCGCCACTAAAAAAAGCTTGTGAGTGATAGAATAATGGTTGATGACATGGCGGAACTTGTTTGGATGTTGTGAGTGATGAGTGAGTGATGAGTGATGACCACCCCCACTCCCCTAGTGGTCTTTGGAACATGCAAACCACACAAAAATAAGAAAAACACTAAATGTGGAAATGAGACTCGTTCATCATATCAATGCCCCTCCTTAACCACTTTTTGTCCTCAAGAAGTGGGCTCCGGAAAATCCGGAAAACGTAGCTTCAGCTCGTCTGTAAGACCCGTCTCAATTTAACACGAATTTAATTCTAAATACGCATTTTATATGAAAATACAACCCTTCAAAAACTTTGTCAAGTTACTTTCTTACATGACTAAAGTATTCAAAATATAGTATTAAGTGTTTACAACTTTCATTTTTAAACTAAATAAAAGAAAGACATCGCGAAAGCGTCATTTAGTATGTGTTCGGTTCACTTCATTGCTTGATCGATAGTATTAAGTGTTTACAACTTTCATTTTTAAACTAAACAAAAGAAAGACATCGCGGAAGCTTCATTTAGTATGTCTTCGGTTCACTTCATTGCTTGATCAGCATCCGGTTGGTAGCTACATTCATCTAATGTCAAAACTAACTTAAAACTTAGTTTTGATAAAATAGAAACAAGAATAAACAAGTTCCAATAGCAAATAAACGAAATCAAAAATAAAAATTCAGGTCTAAGTCTCTCGCGCCACGCGAGAGATTTCTTTAATCCGCTCGCGGGCCGCGACAGGCCCCGCGTGTCGCGCCAGCATTCACTCATCCCCTCGCGTGCCGCGGGGGAGTCTGTTTTCCAGCGGGTCCACTCTTTGGACATGCATATTTGCCCAACTCCATTTTTACAAAAATAACAAACTTCAAATTGCCATAACTTTTTATCTACAAGTCCGTTTTTAGTGATTCTTTTTCCTACGTGTCCGTAATTTAAATACGGACCCGTTTATTATCACTATTTGCATAAAAATCTTGTTTATAGGTTGATCGCCTAAAAATCCCCTTTTTATTTATTCGACCCGTTTGGTATTATATCAAACCATACAAAACTCACTCTTATGGGTCACTAAACTGTGTTACCCTTTTCCCCGGGCTTGTATACATTGGTGTTTCATTGTCATTCTCAAAATTTACGCACGCGATATGTCGCGCTTGTTAATAACAATTTCAATCATGAATATTATCACTGTATCAACAAATTTTGATCCAAAACCTTTGACCCAAAAACCTTTGACCCAATATCATGGGTTATTTTAAGAAAAACTACGCTTTTGGCGTGTCCGTTCAACGGCCTACGCTTTCACGATTCGCATTCAAACGAGTGACTATCAAATCACTTCAAACACTACCAATTTATCCATTGTTTGACCCGTTTGGTTATCTAATGAAAACCTCCATTTCACGACACACCAAACTATTTCTAACCATTATTTGACCCGTTTGTTTATCTAGTGGACTTCGTCACTTCAACTATATATCAAGCTCACATAATATGCTAATTCAAGGTTGACTAACAAAAATACATAATCAACATAATGTAACGAAACCGTAGTTACGTACTTGCATAATTTATCAACATTGGTTTCTAACCATAATTACCCATTCCCGGGCTTGTCAACCGTAGCGTATCACTTCCATTCAACGGTTTACGCTTTTATATCTCAAATTTAACGAGTGACTTTTAAGTCACTTCGAACACTACCATTTCGACCATTATTTGACCTGTTTGGTTGTCTAATGGAATTCACCATTTTACCAACATACCAACCTATCTCAACCAATATTTTAACCCGTTTCTTTATCTAGTGAGTTACATCACTTTATTTACATTCCAAACATGACTAATTAAACAATATTATCAACAAACAAATCTATTTACTATTTTGACCCATTTGGTTGTCGAGTGAGTTACATCACTTCAATGACATTCCAAACATGCTTTAACCGTTTATTTTGACCCGTTCGGTTTGTCGAGTGAACTTCGTCACTTCGTTGACTTACCAAACTCGCATTTTACACTACAATCTCATTAATATTTCTAATACCATTGTTTATGCATAATGTAACGAAACCGAAAGTTGCGTACCTTTAGTGTTTTTCCTTCAAGCGCGTATCAACTCCGGCGCGTCCGCTTGAAGATTCAATTCATTTGCCTATAGAGTTCAATCAACGACTTGTTTAGAACTCTTATTATTTCCTATAACGCATAATTCACCATAACATTCGAATATGCGTTTTTACTCAAAATTTCAACATCTAATTTCCTTTTAGGCATTTCAACAAACACCTAGAGGGCATAATTTTACAAAAATCAATAATCAAGTTCCATGACTAGTTATTTAGCCAATTTTGAGCATTTTTCACAATTTCAATTATCTAGTTTACACATCAACACTTAGACTTATTTCATGGAGCTCAAATAACACTAGATTGATAACCATAATTCTAGTGTTCATCATCTTTCTACAAAACTCATTTAACACATAAATGGATGATTATGAATCTCATATCTATTGACACTAATGCATCAAATTATTGACTAGGGTTTACTCCTAGACATGATATCATTCCTAATCTCATCTAAACATCAAACATTTAGGCTCAAATTGCCATTTCCCATGTTCATCTATAACTCAAGATGAAACCAAATAACAAAATTAAGCATACCTTAGGATCCTTTCGTGAAGGTGATCACTAATTCGAGTTTGGATTTCTATTTGGAACTGATTTCCCCTTGCAATTTGATGAAATTGCAAGAACTAGGGTTCAAGTGGAGAAGCTTGTTCGTCCCCTGTGTTTTCTTCGACTAGAACACACACCCAGTGTGTGTTTTGGACTTTTAAATTTTATTTTCTAAAAACCATTTTCAATTTTGTCACTATTGGTCCCTCTACTTATTCTCAAGTTTTATTTTGGTTATTCTAACCATGTTTTCCTTGATATTTCAAGGCACATAATTAACTAGGTTAAATTTTTCCTAATTATTTTATCCTTAATTGTAACCAACATATTTATTATGGTCATTTATATAATTTCTAATATTTTCGGTGTGTTACATCGTCCAAAAATTCCCACATTGCATCTTGAGTCGACTGCCCCTTCCATTGCACCAACACCTTCATAGTTGCCCGGTTACCACGTTTAACAAGCTTACGATCCAAGATGGCATGCGGCTGAAGAGTGAACCGAGCTTCTGTTAGGAGAGGAATGACTTTAGACGTTGATCCACCCGTTTCCTTTAGCAACGAAACATGGAAGACGGGATGAATCTGGGCCTCGCCCGACAAGTCCAACCTATACGCGACATTTCCCACCTTCTCCACAATAAAAAAAGGACCGAAATACTTAGGGGTGAGCTTCGAATGCTTGTGAACCCTTAACTAATTTTTCATGTACGCTTGCAGTTTGAGATAAAACCAGGTGCCCGTTTCAAAAACTCTTTCAGTTCGGTGTTTATCAACATGTTCCTTCATACGATTCTGAGCCTTGACTAACGATTGTCTCAAGACCTTCAAAGCTTCTTCCCGATCTTGCATCATCTCATCCACCTCTTTATCCATCGCGTCTAACGGGGGGAAATATCCGTAAAGGGCTTTGAAGATCCAAGGATTAGGGTCGGGGCCTGTAATCACAGTTTGGGTCTTATACTTGATCGCAGATCTGAACCTGCAAAAGAACAAACCATTAGGCTCGCCGCAGAGATGGGAGGGTCCCTTTGCGAACACCCTCCGGCGTGAGGATAAGTATTTGATAGAGAGAGAAAGTAGGACGAATGTTCAGAAAATCATCCTTGGTTTGTACTTGATGGGGTACTAGTCAACTGTGATGACGTCATCCGTCTGGACGCACCTATTGGTGGTCCGTCCAGCGATGGTTGGGGAACGGGGTTTTCTCAGGATGTTCGTTCTTTACGGTTCGGTCCGATCAACATGAAGAATGTCCGGCCCCGAATATGCATCTTCAGGCTTCAAACAGGGTCTTCCCCAATGACGAGTGAACGTCGTGTTATACCACCACTCCGCTAAAGACACCCATTTCACCCACGTTTGAGGTCTCTCCATCACCATACACCTCAAATAGCCCTCTAGACACCTGTTAATAACCTTCGTTTAGCCATCCGTCTAGGGTGGTAAGCCGTAAACAACTTAGAAGTCACACCTGAAGCTCTAGAAACTCGGTCCAGAAAGAGCTCAAGAATATGGGATCACGATATGAGATGATTGAGTTAGGACACCCATGAAGCTTATAGATGTTATCAAGGAATACTTGAGCTACTTCCTTAGCCGAAAATGGGTGGCCCAAAACCATGAAGTGTCTGTACTTTGTGAGACGATCAATATCGGGTGGCCCAAAACCATGAAGTGTCCTTAGCCGAAAATGGGTGGCCCAAAAACGGAGGTTAGTGTTTCATGATCGGTATTAGTATAATTGGAACTAATATTGGTATTTATTTTTATGGTTCACGATTGATATAAAATGCAACTTTATTTTTAGGTTACATCAGACAACTTTTCTATAAAAAAATTGTTGTAAACAAACATTTTCTTCATATTGTACTAATTATGTTCATGAAAAAAAGGTAGACGGCTTATCAAACATCGTATTATATTACTCAAACAATTAAAATAGTAAACGCCGTCACTTTATATAATATAAAAAAACTAAATCATTAGGCAACTTTTTATGTTACTAAAAAGGTAAATATTGTAACTTTATATAAAAAAACTCAACAAATTTTGTACCGCCAAACCGAATACAACTCTGGTATTGATATTCTTCGGATGTTATTGGATCTCTTGGTCACATAAATATTTACTAGATCCTTAATAAATATAAACACGTCGCAATGATATACTCAAAATTTCATAAACGTTATATTACAGTCCTCAAATATCGAAAAAGGGTAAACGACTTATGAAGCATCATAATATATTACTCAAACAACTAAAAGGGTAAACGACGTCACTTTATATATGTAAAAAACAAACAAACAAACCGTGAAGCATCTTTGATGATATGTACGTTTGTGCGTCGTTTACTTGTACATTATTGTATACAATTCGGTTTTGAGTAAAATCTATATCAAAATGTAGATAAAAATAAGCACGCCACAACTACATACTCAAAATTTTATAAAGAATTTTTTTATAAAACTTTGTATCTTATTAAGAAAAAGCAAAAGCTACTTTAAGGGATTAAACCAAAAAACCTTTTTTTAACGGCTTAAAATCATACCAAGTTTATGCTTTCTTCTTGTGTAACGTACGAACCCCTTTTGCAAGTATACTCAGGAAACAAACTTTGTCGTAACGGCAATTTAAGTCCCTCGCGTGTTGTTTGTTTGGATATTAGCCACAATGGTTGAGAATTTCATCATTAACATTAACATAACATTTTATTGACTTTTTAATACAATATTCATATAGAGTCCACCTCATTATACATTACATTAAAAAAACACTATAACATATTAACGTACGATAGATTTCAATATCATACTTTAAACACACAATTAGATCATTAGTTTGTGTTATAAGCACTTGTAACCAAGTACAAGTCGTGTTTTCGCTTCAAAGTGGCTCCCAAAGACTCACTCCTATCAAGATTCTCTGGATTTACTCCGTTCGGAAGCTCCCAGTTGAAGTGGTAGAGTAGCCTCGTAAGAAGAAGCTCTACATTCGCCAACCCCATAGTTAACCCTGGACAAATTCTTCTTCCGGCACCAAATGGAATATATTCAAAATGTGTCCCTTTAAAATCAATTAAACTCTCGCTAAATCTTTCTGGTATGAAACTCTCAGGATTATTCCAGTAGTCTGGATCACGTCCTATTTTCCAGAAATTAATAATTACTTTTGTATTAACAGGAATATCGTACCCACCGATCACACACTTTTCACGACACTCTCTAGGGACCAACAACGGAAGAGGAGGGTGCAACCTCATGGTTTCCTTGATCACTAGTCTTAAATAATCAAGATCTTTAATACCCGACTCATAAACCTTTTCCTTACCCTTGAGAACCCGCCTAAGCTCTCCTTGTAGCTTATGCATTACCCTTGGATTTAGCATTAGTTCAAACATTACCCACTCGATTACCACCGAAGCTGTGTCTGTACCGGCTGCAAACATATCCTATATCAATAGCATGAAAAAGAGGATTAGTTTAATACATTAACGAGTCAAATGTCTATTAAAAGGAAAATAGAAGTAAATGACATAGAGTAATGATACACCTATCGCAAACATATATTTTAACGAGTTAATGTATGGTTGTTTAAAAAGTTCGCGGCTCAAGACTCCACTCGTTTAACTCAATTTAACTAAAGCCCAGATTTTATTATATGTTAATTATAACCCAGGTTTTACATTAGCCAACCTTGTGCATTAAACTTAGGATCATATAAATTATGTATTATGTGTATGTTAAAACTATTATATATATATACACACACATCAATATGTGTAAATAGACAAGTTAGTTTGAGTTTTTTACGAGTTGAACTCTGGCTCAACATTTTTGCTCGCTAAAATAAACGCGAGTGAAGCTAAGGTAGCTTGTTTAAGACCGTGGGGTATGGTGGGGCTTGAGTTGGGCATTGGTTGACACGTGGAATGGGAAAAAAACCCACGCCCATGGGGTATGGTGGGGCTTGGGTTGGGGGCTTGGGTTGGGGGCATGAGTTGACACATGGCCATTGAGAGCCCGCCATGTCACCTTGCTAGCCCGCCCCACGCCCGGCTTCAAACCCACGCCAAAGGGGCCACGCCCAAACCCAAGCCCCCGGGGTGGTGGCTTGGGCGTTTTCCCCCAACCCAAGCCCCATACCCCATGGCCTAACTTCGAGCCTGAGCCCAAACCCAACTAGTCAGCAGAGTACTAACCAAGATGACTGCTTTGATGTTATCATAAGTCAACGGAAACTTCAACCCTTCATCATCTTTAAGCCTCAACAAAACATCAAGCAGATCCTCATTTTGCTCAGCCAGACCGCCACCGGCACGACACTCCTGGTGGTCGGAGATTATACCGTTCAACATCTTATCAATCTTCCCATGAATCTTCATCAACTTTCCCCTCATTCCAGTCACAAAATGCAAAATTTTAAACGAAGGAAACAAATCAGACACATCAAAACCGCTAGATAATGACACAGCCTGTTCAATCAACTCAATAAGCATCCCATGATCCTTGCATCTACTTCCAACGGAAACCCGAGTTGCAATAACATTAATTGTGGCGTAAATCTTCTTACTAAGATTAACTGTCACCTTACCTTCATTAACCATGCATTCTACGAGTCTCCATGACTCCTGATCACGAATGGACTCCATCGACCTGACTTTCTTGGCACTAAGCAGCTCCAAGATGCAGATTTTACGCATTTGTCGCCAGTATTCGCCATAAGGGGAGAACACGATATCCGTGTAGTTGTATCCGACTATTTCAGCACCCAGAAGCTTGGGTCGGTTTGCGAAAGATAAGTCGTTGGCTTTCATGACTTGTTTAGCTAGATCGGGGGAGGAGATTACGACGGAAGTGAATTCGCCGAGGCGTAGGTGAATGATTGGGCCAAGGTTTTGGGCTAAATTTGTGAGAGCGATATGTGGGAGTGATCCTAAGAGGTGGTGTAAGTGGCCTATTAGAGGGAGCTTCCATGGTTGTGGAGGGAGGTTGTTGTTGTTGTTTGTATGAGGTGAGGTGGAGGTTTTGAGTTTGGTGAATAGGTAGAAGAAGGCAAGGAAGAAGATGATGAGTGAAAGAGGAATATGGAGCTCCATTGTTACTTCAAGTGATTGATTGGTTGGGATCATAAGAGGTATTTATTTTGTTTAGTTAGGCTAGAGGGTATGGTGATGGTCCTCCAAGGGAGGATGATCCGCCACGTAGGCGCCACGTCATAGTCCTCCCAAGGATGGTCCATCCCACAAAACTAGAGGGTATGGGAGAATGGTCCTAGTCATAGTCCTCCCCACCACTTTTATGTTTTTTTATTTTTTTTAATCTTCTACTTTTTTTAACATTTAATAAATAAACTAACAAAATATTTTCATTAATATTAAAAAACATTACATAAACTTAAAAAAAACATAAACTAAAAAAAAATAAACTTAAAAAAAACATAAACTTAAAGCATCCTCTTCCGAAGATGATGAATACCACATAGACGTAGATGATGAAGAGATGGAAGAAATTGAAGAAATGGAAGAAGGTGAAGCCATGATATTTTTTTAGAGAGAGATGGGGTGGTAGCGGGTAAAAAATGGTATAAAATAGATGAGTTTTTATAAAAAGGGAAGAGGGTTTATAAAATGTGAGAGAGATATGAGATTGAAGTGGGTGAAAAGTTGTGAAAAAAGGTGTAAAAGATGTGAGTATTTATAAAAGTGGGAGTGAATTGTGTATTTTTTAAAAAAATAACCGTTGGATTTTTTAAAATAAATGCGAATTTAATTTTTTTTTATTAATGGCTACTTTTGACTTGGGGGCCCACATGTTTGGTCCGTCGCAAACGGCAAGAAGTGGACGCTGAGGACGGGACGGAGGGGGGCAGCGTGGTGTGCCGACGTCGCCGAACCAAGACGGGGTGGGGGACGATCCCCATACCCCTTAGCCTTATTGTTTATAGAGTTGAGAAAGTTAGCATGTGGGAAGGTTGATTTGTAAACTATTTTTTATTTGATTATTTCCTTATTTTAGTAAATGAGATTAGTTAAACTAAATGTAGGATCCACTCTAGTAGGTGTCATGTATGATGTTAGGTTCAAGTGCTTGATTGGGATGATAGAGGTTTTTATTTTGTTTAGTTATTGTTTATAGAGTTGAAAAAGTTAGCATGTTGGAAGGTTAATTTGTAAACTAGTTTTTATTCGATTATTTCCTTATTTTAGTAAATGAGATTAGTTAAATTAAAAGTAGGATCCACTCTAGTAGGTGTCATCTATGATGTTAGGTGTCAATTTTGATGGGACCATCGCCATGAATATCTGAGTGTCCCTCTTTCTCCTCTTTTCTCCATCGCTAATAGCGTTCACAACGATAATCGAAGTAAAAAATTCAAACCCGTCATATCATTCTAAACTCACTTTTTCTTCAATCACAAAATCATTCTAAACTTACATATCACACCCCACTTTTGTAACATCCTTCAAAATGGACTCCCAAAATCCGACCCGTTTTAAAATCCGGATCCTAACTTTGAACCTCGAGAATCTTTCGCGAATTAAAATACCGTTGAAAAATTTTTCTTGTAATTTAATTATCAATATAAGTATTTATCTTGTTAATTAATTAATCATTTGCATTTCAAAACTTTTAATATAAACTAGTTAGTTTGTAGTAATTTAAGTTATAACTAAGTTAACCAAGTTAGTAGAGTTGAGGGGGCATATTGTAACTTCTTGAATCTTTAAATTAAATAGAAACAGAAAAAAAAAAAAAAAAAAAAAAAACGGTGGACCACGGGATGTCACACCCCAACGGATGGCGAAAACATCGGAGTGGGACGAAATAGATTGCTCATTACTTATAACACTAAATTGTGACAAGTATTTAATATTAAATTTCATTTCATTGCTAAAAGAATCAATTACACTATTTGAAATCGAATACAACAAGTTGAAACAAAATGAATTACATTACAACAAGTATTTAAAGTTTAAAATGCGTTTCTAGACATCCTACTAAGTTCCTCATAATCCTGCAACATGTGAACAGACTCATCCTCATCGTCGCACAACTTACACAGAAGTAACCTCATTTAGGATGATAACCCCATCCAAAATACTTCTATTGGCCAAAAACGCAGTTTGTTCCTCGGATATAAACTTTGGATGACCGGTTTAAGCCTATTAACAATGACTTTAGATATGACTTTGTTAATGCATCCTATCAAGCTAATAGGCCGAAAGTCGAGTAACCCCCCGGGATCATTCCATTTCGGAATAAGAGCTAAAAAAGAAGACATACATCCTCTATTCAACTCTTTGGTCGATTGAAAATGCTCAAATAACTTGAAGAAATCCCCTTTAAGTCTATCCCAAAACCTTTTGATAAATTTTAAATTTATCCAGTCCGGACCCGGAGCTCGATCGCCATCACAATCCCATACCGCACATTTTATTTCTGAGAGTGTAAACGGGCTTACCAACAAATCGGCAACTGATTTCGAAACACTGGCAAGGTACGGACACTCCAAACGAGGCCTGGAAGGTATCTGTTCTTCAATTTTTCTGGAAGGTACGGACACTCCAAACGAGGTTTTTATTTTGTTTAGTTATTGTTTATAGAGTTGACAAAGTTAGCATGTGGGAACTGGGAAGGTTGATTTGTAAACTATTTTTATTTGATTATTTCATTATTTTAGTAAATGAGATTAGTTAAATTAAAAGTAGAGTCCACTCTAGTAGGTGTCATTTATGATGTTAGGTGCTAATTTTTATTTTGTTTAGTTATTGTTTATAGAGTTGACAAAGTTAGCATGTGGGAAGGTTGATTTGTAAACTATTTTTATTTGATTATTTCGTTATTTTAGTAAATGACTAGTTACATTAAAAATAGGATCCACTCTAGCAGGTGCCATCTATGATGTTAGGTGCTAATTATATAAAACTAGACCTGACTAGCAATTAATGTATTGATTAACGAAAAATTACTCGGTTAATGTCCGACTAGGGATTAATAGCCGACTAATCACCGCTGAGTCGCGATTTTTACAACACTGGTTTTAGTCTGTTATTTATTGTGTTTTTTGGTTGTTGTCCGTTGTGTTTTAGTATGTTGTCTATCGGGTCTTTTATCTGTTGTCATCAATTGTGTTTTTAGTCTATTTTTCATTGTGTTTTTAGTTTGATACTCTTGGTGCTTTACATTATGTCCATCGTGTTTTAGTCTGTTGTCCATTGTATCTTTTATCTGTTGTCATCGATTGTGTTTTTTGTTTAGTTTCCATTGTGTTTTTAGTTTAATACTCATTGTGTTTTACGTTATGTCCATTGTGTAATACGCAACTGGATTTTCTCGATTTTATGGAATATGTATATTTTTTGTAAAAACAATGACATATAAAAAAGTTACGAACACTTAAAAAATGAGGGGAAATAACATGTGGCATGCATGTGTATATTCTATTTATTCACTTGGATAAAATTAACCTTCCTACACAATTGTCACTCTATGGTGTCTTCTTACCTTTTTGCTTTTTAAACTCCTTTGTACTAAGTTAACCCGGGACATATGACCTTGTAAGATTAAAGGTGGAAATAGTAGAAGTATCTTCGTTGTCGGTTGGTCTATCGATTGTTGAAGATATTGTATATCTGATCTTGTAAGATCCATGTTGAAAACATAGATATATTATCTTGTAAGATTAATGCACGCATTGTTTTATATAGTAAGTTTTATTTAATGATGTTTCAAACGCAGATATAGTAAGTAGTTTTTAAAAAGGAAAAAGTCGTAAAAAACCAAATACAGAACGCATTTTTTTTTCTTTCATTAGCAAAACAAACTTTTAACAGATACTAATTAGTTTGAGACTAGAAAAAGCACATTGTCATGTATAGAATATAACACCTAGCATATAACAATTCAAGTGCTCATATGCATTTGTGTGTGACATTAATATTTATAAGATAAGACAATTTAAACATTTAAGCACATGAGGTACCTTGTTGGCTTCAACCCAAATAAAAGTACAAAAATAAAGATGGAATGAACGAATACTGTAATCTAGAACAAATAGAATGGACCCAAACAAATTAAATTTATTAAACCTTGACTTGCATGCATAAAACCTACGACCTCCTGATGACCCTTTATATAGAATAAACAAAACATCCTATCCTATTCATACTAGAACTAATTTACTTGCATGACACTTATAGATAATTATAAAAAACTAAATTAAACCTACAGATAACATTCAGAAACTAAATAAACTTTAAAACTAAACTTAATCCTACTTGTCACTTTAACCCTCCATCTTTATTTACTTTTAGGATTATAACCTTCAATCTCCCCCTTAATCCTAAAATCCGACTCGTTCTTCTTCAAAACCATGATAAATTGTTGACGTCTTCCGCTAGATTTGCTTCCTCTTTCTTTTCATCCCACTTGGTGCATTCGTATCCAAAGTGCCCAAATTCACCACATTCAAAACATCTGAAAGTGCTCTTGTCTCTAGTTCCACGACCCCTTCCACGACCTCTTCCAAAACCACCTCCTCGGCCTTGTTTTCCTTCTCCTCTTCCAGAACCGCTTCCACGGTCTTGATTTCCTTCCCCATTGCTTGTACCTGCTAGAAGCAATTTGTTTTGATCCGTTTCTTCATGTTCATTAAAACCCTTAAGCCTTTCTTCAAACGCCTTCATCCTCCCTATTGCATCCTCAAATAGCATGTTGTCAATATCAGAATATTGTTCGACAGAGGCTATGAACGGTAAAAACTTCCTCGGTGCTGAACCGAACAACTTCATTACTATGACCTTATCCTTCAAAACAGAACCAAGAGATCTAAACTTAGCTCTTATTCCATTCAACTTTCCTGCAAAAACATCTATTGTCTCATTCTCCTTCATCTTCATAGCTTCCAATTCAGCCCTCAAAGTATGCAAACGAGCCTTTTGGACCATATCTGCTCCAACATGTAGGATTTTGATTGAATCCCACACCTCTTTCGCGGTTTCATACTGAGCCACCTGCATCAAAATATCTTCAGGCAATGTTTGAAAAATCATCGCCTTTGTAGTAGCCACCTTCTTTGCATCGGCTTCCGTACCTACTTTTGTAATTTCCCAAAGACCATACGCCCTCAAAATCTGCTCCATCAGAATCGACCACGTGGTGTAGTTCGAATCAGTCAACTTCGGGCATCGAAGCGACACATTCGTCTGCTCTCTTGCCGGACCCAATTCTTGGTTTGGTTCTGCCATTATTTTTTCAACCTTCTTTTTTTCTACCTTCTTTACCTTCTATCTTCAACCTTCTTTTGCCTTCTACCTTCTTTATCTTCTACCTTCTTTTACCTTCTACCTTCAACCTTCTTTACCTACTTTCAAGAAACGAACCTGGCAACCTTCCTTCCAAAGATCGTTCTTGATTTACCTTCTTTCCTACTACCTTCTTGACTACCTACTTTAACCAGTCACCTTCTTGATTCGGCAAAAACCTTCTTTGAATCACCTTCTTCCTTCACAAAACTTCATACCATGGTTCGAGAGCCTAAGCTCTGATACCAATTGTTGGCTTCAACCCAAATAAAAGTACAAAAATAAAGATGGAATGAACGAATACTGTAATCTAGAACAAATAGAATGGACCCAAACAAATTAAATTTATTAAACCTTGACTTGCATGCATTAAACCTACGACCTCCTGATGACCCTTTATATAGAATAAACAAAACATCCTATCCTATTCATACTAGAACTAATTTACTTGCATGACACTTATAGATAATTATAAAAAACTAAATTAAACCTACGGATAACATTCAGAAACTAAATAAACTTTAAAACTAAACTTAATCCTACTTGTCACTTTAACCCTCCATCTTTCTTTACTTTTAGGATTATAACCTTCATACCTAAGGTACCTAATCAGCTATAGACTAAGTCTAAGAGTCTAAGACCACCTGTAGTGGTAAGGATTCTGGCGTTTTTCTCCTCCAATAACGCCTAACAACGCCGAGCCCCCACCCATCGAGGCGTTTTCCGACGTGTTTTTGCAAAAATAAGCCACCGGCGTGATTTGAAACACGCTAAAGAGAGAGATGGAATTTTGGGGTTTGAGTTTGCCGGATTTTTTGGGTTTGCCGAAATTTTAGCCGGAGATGTTGTAGGTGACTCACGAAGAAGAAGGATGGAGGCGGGTGGTTGTTTTAAAAGTTTCCTCAGTTGTCACATTTGGCCCCTGTGATTTTAAACTTCAATATCTTCAATATCAGTCCCTAAAGTTTTGTTTATTAAATGGAGTTAAATGCCCGGATAGTCCTTGTGGTTTGCCCTTTTTTCATCTTTAGTTCCTAACTTTCTAAAATTACAGCTATAGTCCCCAACTTTTCAATTTTCGTTCTCGGATAGTCCCTGGACCTAACATTAGTTAGTTTTCTCAGTTAAGAGTGTGTGAAATGACATAATACCCTTTTCTTAAAACATTAAAAGAAATATATTATTTATTTATTTAATCACTAGGTTATTTACCCGTGTGATACACGGGTTGAACAATTTAAGTTGTATAAGACATAAAAATATAATAAAAATTATGAAAAATAAATTGCATTACATAGCTTTTGCTCAACAATAATTGTACATAAAAGTTGTCACACCATAGTAGCTAATTCCAAACAAAATGGGATTGTGTTACCCTTAAATCGACTGTAAATGTTGAAACATTCTATTATATTAGAACTTGTAAGCACTAAATTCATCAAATAAAAAATACAAAGTTACAATCTTTTTTTTTTAATTCATGTTTAGTATTGTTGGTAAAAGCTATATGGTTCTACAATAATTGCATTACAAACCAAACATAAGATGATGACATATCAAAAAATGAGAAAAAATGTATCCATCAAAGTCATGCGTGAAATAAACATGTGTACCTCAATTGCATGGACAACATTACTATATCCATCGACTCTTGCCACATAAAGTGCAGTTTGACAAACATCATTCATCACCATCGCATTAGAGGAAAACTGAAATAAAAAAAAACAAAAAAATTAGTGTAAGCAATTATGATCAAGCAACTTGACCCATTAAATAAGGATACTTTCCAATATCAACCAAGAGACATATTTCAAATATCTAAAATTAAGAAAACAGTGTAGCAAAAAAAGCATAAGACACACAACACTAATACAAGAATAAGTGGGTTAACTTCTTTGATTATGGCTGCCTTTATGTGCAAACAACCAAAAAATATTCAGACAGCAACAGAATGGTTAAATGGTGCTTTATCATGGTATGGTAGATTTCTCTCGAGATCGGGCAGCTTTCGAGTACCCGACCTAACTCCACCACCGCTGCCATACGATCTACCACTGCCACCACCAAAAGAGCTGAAGATATTATCAAATCTACCCACATTATCGCCAAACATATTGCTCGAAAAGCCCGTTGTTCTAACACTTGGACAGTCTCCGCCGACCCGAAAACTCAGCGATCATGTCATCCATGTTGAATGTGATTCTGTGAATAGGCTAAAATTCGGATAAAATACAAAATAAAACTATAGAGCAATGTGTCTAATTACGATAGAATATAATATGTAACTAAAACAGATTTTTATGTTATTTGAAATCAATATATGTAGTAGTACATGTTGAAAATTAAATTAATTAACAATAACTTTATTAATTACCGAGTTATCAGCCAAACCAGTTTGTTCCAACTTGAGCAAACTGATTAAAGAAAGGTAGAAGGAGACTGTCCCGTTGTCGGACGAATTTAAAGAACACGTAAATTAAAAACCAACCTGGCGATTACGGAATAATAATCTTCGAACTGCACGGATGATTCCTGTCCTTAAAGGATTTTACGCACTCGTATTGCTGTGAGCTGCAGCGTAAACTCCAAGGATTTAATGCAGAACTGATATGGTATTCCAACAGCAATGGAAACCAGAAAACGCAGAAGCTGGAATGAAAACAGGAACACACAATAGAGAGAAAAGCTGCAAAAATAGGTGTATTTAATAGGTAGCAGGAAGCTTTTATTTATAGGTTTGGTTATACCAGAGAATGAGAAAAACAGGGAGTGAGATAACAATCCATAACCAATTCGAATTACTTATCCCATACGAATTCGGTTCACTAGAGATAATGGGATAACCCCCACTGATTTCGAACTCATCTCTATCTCCCTATCTCATTCGATCCACATATCTAACCCACCTGACCAGACCTTAGCTAAAAATAAAAGCTCATCAGCTCCTAGCGACGATGCGTACGTGCGATGTGCAAAGTGCGCCTCAAACGCGACCATTCGCGAGCTTGCGGCTCGGCTCGGCGCGCGTGTGGGCTTCACCCACTTCTCAACCCATTTAACACTATGGAGGCCCATAAGGGGTAATCCCTTATAAACCACTCAAACTTCACTCACTCCACCGATGTGGGATGGAGGAAACATACCAACTTGTATGTTCCTCTTTAATATTTCCAACAATCCCCTACCAAGTTGGAGTGTTTCCTTTCACTTAGACTAATGATGTCACTAGGTGTCACGAAGATTAAACCCAGTTTATGTTGATAAACAAGAATAGACAGATTAGATGGTGTCCTATGGAATTAAACCATTAACCTGATAGCTCCCTTCGGTTTACCCCCACACATCACCAGCTGACTTTGCGTTCTCACTGAGCGCGAATATGGCCGTGCACTATAAATCCTTTTCATGACCCTTTAGAAGATAAACCACTAATCTTCACTCGAGGCGGCACCACCTCTAGATCATATAGGCAAAGTTTTACATCACCCACGTTGCTTGGATGCCTCCAAAACTTTGTTAAGAGCATAAGCTCACCCTTGTAGATTTTGAATCATTGGTGTGATCAATCCAGCTTGCATCAGAATAACCTTCAAGTATTCTGGAAGAAGACGTGTATGTCAGTTCTAAGTTACTGGTCCTTTTCAGGTATCCAAGTACTCTGCCCACTGCCTTCCAGTGTTCTGTCCCTGGATTAACAGTATACTGACTCAGTTTGCTTACAGCAAAAGCAATGTCAGGACGAGTGCAATGCGTTGCATACATCATACTTCCAATAGCACTCGCATACTCCAGTTGAGCCACTGCTCTTCCAGAGTTCACATTAAGTTTCACACTTGGATCAAATGGAGTATTAAACTCTTTAATATTTAAGTGTTGAAACTTAGTCAGAATTTTCTCTATGTAATGAGATTGACTAAGAGAAATCTGACTTCCAGTTCTCTTCACCTTGATCCCAAGAATGGTATCAACTTCTCCTAGATCTTTCATCTTAAAGTTCGAGGACAAATATTTCTAAGTTTCAGAAATACCTTCAAGGTGAGTGCTAATGATCAACATATCATCAACATAAAGACAAATCACGACTGTATAACCGGGTTCGCATTTAGTATAAATACATCTGTCAGCACTGTTGTGTCGAAACCCGAAAGCAGTCACAGTGGTGTCAAATCTCTCATGCCACTGTTTAGGAGCTTGCTTCAAACCATACAGAGATTTAATAAGTCTACACACTTTGTTCTCTTGTCCAGGCATCACAAACCCTTCTGGTTGCTCCAAATAAATCTCCTCATTTAGATACCCATTTAGAAATGCTGTCTTTACATCCATTTGATGAATGTACAACCCTTTCAAAGCAGACATCGCTATTAGAGTTCTAATAGAACTTATTCTAGCCACAGGTGCATAAGTATCAAAATAGTCGATCCCTTCTCTCTGCCTATACCCTTTAGCAACTAATCTCGCTTTATAGGCAGAGATGGATCCATCTAGATGATACTTCTTTTTGAAAATCCATTTGGATCCAATAGGTTTCTTTCCCTTGGGTAGATCAGCTAACTCCCAAGTTCCATTTCCCATAATGGAATCCATTTCATCATTGACTGCCTCCTTCCACAAAGGGGCATCTCTTGATGCATTGCTTCGCTGAAAGTTTTAGGATCATCATCCAAATTTACAACGAAAATGACCTCTCTCGTCACTTTCTTTTGAGTTCCTTCAACCAGGTAAGAAAAGAAATCATCTCCATAACTTTTATCTTTTCTAACTCTAGTACTTTTTCTTGGTTCTTCAACTATTGGTGAGGGTTGAACCCTTTTTTCAGAAGTACTAGAAGTAGTGGTGCCATTTGAGTTTTCAGCATCTCTAGAAAACTTGGTCTCAAAGAATTCCACATCTCTGGATTCTACAACTATACCTGATTCGTCATCCAACAATCGGTAATATTTACTATGCGAAGCATATCCAATGAATACACTCTTGAAAGCTCGTTCTCCCAGTTTGAGTGTCTTTGGATCAGGTACGCGATAGTAGGCAAGACACCCCCAAACCCTCAAATGCTCTAGGTTTGGTTTTCTTCCTTTCCACAACTCATATGGACTCGTAGGTATCACACGACTAGTGATCCTATTGTGAACATAACATGCGGTTAACACAGCTTCCCCCCACATATTACGAGGTAGACCCGATTGATTTAACATACAGTTAGCCATCTCTACCAAGGTTCGGTTCTTTCTCTCAGCCAAACCATTTTGTTGGGGAGTATAAGGTGCAGTTCTCTCATGTATGATGCCTTCTTCTTCGCAGAATGCATCAAACTTTCGGTTAAAGTATTCTCCGCCTCTGTCCGAGCGAAGAATTTTAATGCGTTTCTCCTTTTGTTTTTCAACCTCAGCCTTATATATTTTAAATGCCTCAAAAGCTTCGTCTTTTGAATGCAACAAATAAACATATAAGTATCGGCTCGAGTCATCGCAGAAAGTGATAAAATATCTCTTACCCCCACGAGTAAGAACTCCATTCAGTTCACAAATATCTGAATGAATTAGTTCTAGTAGTGATGTATTGCGTTTATGGACACTTGGAAAAGGTTTCTTTGTGAATTTTGATTTAACACACGTTTCGCATTTTTCAAAGTCTTTATCTTTTAATTTTAATAAACCTTTAGTTTGCATTTTTTCAATGTTTTTAATATTTGTATGAGCTAAACGTTTATGCCATAAAGAAAGTGAACAAGCGATATAATCAGAAGACATAATTTCATTCAAATCAAAACCAATTGCATTACATTCACCAATACTAGTACTATCACTACCACCACTATCACTATCACTTTCATTCCCAAACCCATCAATCACAGAAACGCCCCCTTCATCCGAATCTTCTTCTTCATCAATCCCATCTTCAGCCAAGTCAAGACGATACATTCCACCCGTGTTCTTTGCTTGACCCACATAGATGTCATTTAGAGAAAACTTCACACGAAGATTCTTGATAACCAGCTTGTAACCATTCCGATCGAACTTATCAGCAGAAACCAGACCCTTGGTGATACCAGGAACATGCAACACGTCCTGAAGGGTAACCACTTGACCATCTCTAAAGTTTAGTCGCACCGTGCCTTTACCATGTACTTCTACACGATGTCCATCAGCACACACCACCACTGTTCCTTGAGGAACAGAAGCATAAGTAATAAACGAGCCACGATTCCCACAAACATGAACAGTGGCTCCAGAATCCAATAACCATCCTCTACATACTACAATGCGTGTATATTGAGAAAGCATATTAACTTCACCAAGACCCACACTGGCCACTAGATTAGTGACTTTCTCAACATCAACAGCACTTGTAGAACCAACCGTAGATCCAGATTTCCTCTGAGAGCACTCTCGTGCATAATGACCTATTTCTCCACAAACATGGCATTTACCAGACCTCTTTGGTTGATGGTTGTTAGTGTGTTCTGACTTCTTGAATTATTTTTTCTTTGGTGCTGTAAACTTCTTATTCTTTGATGATGCCCCTTTTCCCTTTTGACCAGATCCTCCAACTACATGATTCACACTTGATCCGACTTTACCTCTTTTGTCCCTGTTGCGCGTTTCCTCCTCAATTCGAAGGTGCTTCAACAGTTCGTCCAAAGAGTAGTCCTCGGACTTGTGCATCATTCTCTTTGAGAAATCTTTCCAATTAGGAGGCAATTTTGCAATAATGACCCCTACTTGAAATATTTCTGGCAGCGGAATAGAAAGTGCAGTCAATTTGTTAACAAGAACTTGGAGTTCATGCACTTGCTCCAGGATTGACTTGTCATCGACCATTTGGAAGTCTAATTACTTGGCAATAAGGTATTTTTTAGTACCTTATTCATGAGCCTTATACTTATCTTCCAAAGCTTTCCACAATTCTCTAGCACTTTTTACCGGCGCGTACAAGTCGTAGAGACGATCCGAAAGAGAATTTTTTATGTGGCCCAGGCAAAGATCTTCAGCTTCCTTACGGACAAGTCTTTGCTTTGCCAAATCTGGATCTGGGAGCTCTCTTGCCTCACGAGGAGGGTCATCGGGGATTGCAGGCAAATCAGGATCAAGGATATAGTAGAGTTTCAGCACAACTAGCATGAACTTAACCTTGTCCGCCCAGCGGGTATAGTTCTGACCATCGAATCTGTCCAACTTGACAAACTCTTGATTCATGAATCTCAGATTGGCTGTTGGTAGTTCAGAGTCCATTTGTTCTGTTGATTAAACACAAGAATAAAATCCTTTAAGATTGTTGAAAATTAAATTAATCAACAATAACTTTACTAATTACCGAGTTATCAGCCAAACCAGTTTGTTCCAACTTGAGCAAACTGATTAAAGAAAGGTAGAAGGAGACTGTCCCGTTGTCGGACGAATTTAAAGAACACGTAAATTAAAAACCAACCTGGCGATTACGGAATAATAATCTTCGAACTGCACGGATGATTCATGTCCTTAAAGGATTTTACGCGCTCGTATTGCTGTGAGCTGCAGCGTAAACTCCCAGGATTTAATGCAGAACTGATCTGGAATTCCAACAACAATGGAAACCAGAAAACGCAGAAGCTGGAACGAAAACAGGAACACACAATAGAGAGAGAAAGCTGCGAAAATAGGTGTATTTAATAGGTAGCAAGAAGCTTTTATTTATAGGTTTGGTTATACCAGAGAATGAGAAAAACAGGGAGTGAGATAACAATCCATAACCAATTCGAATTACTTATCCCATACGAATTCGGTTGCTGGATGTATATCCCATACGAATTCAGTTTACTAGAGATAATGGGATAACCCCCACTGATTTCGAACTCATCTCTATCTCCCTATCTCATTCGATCCACAGATCTAACCCACCTGACCAGACCTTAGCTAAAAATAAAAGCTCCTCAGCTCCTAGCGAAGTGCGTGCGAAGTGCAAAGTGCGCCTCAAACGCGCCCATTCGCGCCTCAAACGCAACCATTCGCGAGCTCGCGGCTCGGCTCGGCGCGCGTGTGGGCTTCACCCACTTCTCAACCCATTTAACACTATGGAGGCCCATAAGGGGCAATCCCTTATAAACCACTCAAACTTCACTCACTCCACTGATGTGGGATGGAGGAAACATACCAACTTGTATGTTCCTCTTTAATATTTCCAACAGTACATACAATAAAATTAAAATTACTTGATATAGTTATAAGTTCAGGGTTGTGATGCATAGCAAGTGAAGATATATTTATGTAAAGCTATAATTAACTAATAATATCCGTACCTTTAATTTGGACTTGAATTTGTTTAAACAAAGAACTCGCATTATAACGTGTCCTCAACCAAACCGATCGCACAAAATAATATATGTACCTTTGTTGCTTGCCAAAGCATATTTCTTAAACGTGTCCTCAACCATACCGAATGCACACACAACACTCACCGAACCGTATTCGGGTGTAACCAAATTAAAAATGCCTAAGATAAAAGCCCTACTCAAACATATTAAAAAAACAGAAGCTGCTGCCTATATTGTTCCCATGTAGGAGTGTTGAAAGGCTAAATGAAGTCGGATATTAAGATGTGCAGGTTGCGACATAGGATATGTAAAGGCCATCCAACCACTCCATATCTTTTGAGCTAGTCTAGTTGATTGGAAACGAAAGATATTGTGACTCAATTTTGCAAGAATAGTCAAACTGATACTATGACTCAATTGTGAAATAGTGGTTAAACAACATTACATAACATTTAAACTTTATAAGGTGCATCGTGTGTAAACAATAATATTGTGTAAACTTTGTTAGACAAAGTCCATATAGCAGTTTAGCCTATAAAACAATAATATGTGTAGATCAATATCTATAGGCTAAAAAAAGATTAGCAAAACAATAATATTAACAACAGCAAAAACATACCTTGTGAATTTAATTCACATAAATGCCAGATGTAAGCCATAGGAACATAAAAGGAATTAAATAGTCAATCTCAATCGAGCAACCTTGAATCGTTTGGAGCTATCAAAACCTGGAATGCTAGAATTATGAAACAGAAATTAGAAATTGGAAAAAAAGAAAAAACCCGAAGAGATAAAAACAAAGTATTGATTTTAGTTCAAGTGGAATCAAAGGAGTTTTAAACAAACCTAAGAAAAAAATTGAAACATGATAAACCCTAAGGACTCAACAATTTAAACAAAAAATAAACACAAAATAATCATTGGGAGAATGAACGAACCTGCGATCAATTGTGGGATCGGATATTAGAAAGGTACTCATTGGAAGATTGTGTTGCCTTCAATATTTTGGGGTATTCATGTGGACGACATTTAGGGTTTCAGTCTGATGAAACATAAAAGAGAGGAAGTAGCGAATCATGATAAACCCTAAGGATTCAACAATTAACCAAAAAGAAACACAAAATAATGATTGGGAGACCGAACAAACCTGCGATCAATTGTGGGATCGGATATTAGAAAGGTATTCATTGGAAGATTGTGTTGTCTTCAATATTTTGGGGTATTCATGTGGATGGAATTTAGGGTTTCAGTATGATGAAACATAACAGAGGGAGAAAGTAGCGAACATAAGAAGCAAAAGTATGTATTTGATATGGGTCGGGTCCCCAAAAATTGATCCAATCATTTGAGCTGGAAACCCACAAAAACAATGCCCTAAGAATTGGACACGTGTCCCACAATTAGTTTTATCTACTTATATATAAGAGGAGAAGTAATGCTGACCTAAGAAAAGCTTAGGTGTCATCCTCTCAGCTATGCCAACTAGGATTTTCATACTTAATTATTACATCATAAATCATAAATCACTTTAAAACTTTGCCCTCTTCATTTGAATTTCAAATTAGAAAATGAGCTCCATTATTACATCCTCCAAACTCTGACATTTCAAATTCACATACGACTTTCACTCTCTATATCCTCTCTCTCTCTCTCTCTGCAAATCAGGGCTTTTTTCTTCACAAATCCTTTGCAACCAAATGATGGATCGCGATGCTACTGTCGAGATCAACGCTCCTCACTCCATGGGAACAAAAATCATCAGAGTATTGTGACGATTCACTTGCAACAAACAACTACAGTTTGGTCTTGAAAGTAACGCCAACATATTCACCTGCAATGAGTTGAAATCAATGCATTTCTACTTCACAATCTGATATGATTCTGCTTATACACCTCCAGAGCTCAATTTCGGTAAAGTTTTTCTACATTTTTGATTTCGTATGCTTCAGTGTTCTATGATTAAGCTCGTACGGATGTTGATTATTCTTGAATAATGAAATGAAGTATTGTGTTGTTGATTCTTTATGTGTTTTTAGGTTACTTATAATCGAATGGGTTAGTTAGGGCTTGTAGTTTCTGTGGTTTTAGGTTTGGATCTTGAAATTATGGCTGATTAATGCTTTTTTAGGATTTTTTTTATTTTAGGAGTTAGGTGTTGAAACTGAAATGTTGCTTTTAGTAGATTTTGATCTTATTTTAAGTGTCAGCAGTATATATAAACACTTTTGTTTCCTGTTTATTTCTTGAAAGTTATATTCATTGAATTATATAATGAGAGATGTGACATTGATGCAAATGACTTCATTTATTACATATATGCAAATGACTTCAAGTTGGTATATAAAAGCTGAAGCAAATTGAATGCTGGTATAAAATGATTTTAAATTCGGAATGTTGGTATATAAAAGCTAAAGCAAATTGAAGGGGCTCTCTATGTTTGGGAAAGTTGGGTTGGTGATATGTTCTCATGTATATTCATGTGTAGGTACATGGAAGAGACTAGCCATACTTCTTTAAACAACGGCTGAGCTTCATGTAACGTAGGACCTATGAGAACTTACTTCGTGTAGTTTACACTTCTCATTTCAGTTTATTATTATTGCTGTAAATATCTTAGATTTGAAAAGGATCTTGTATGTTGTTTAGATGAAATAGTTTAGTAAGTAATTCATCTCTCACAAAAGAATTCACCTGATTCATGTCTGCAGGATAATGATCGATGAGTTTCTTAATTGATATCTGTAAAGTTTCTCTCCGAAACTCGATATCGATATCCGTTCAAACAGATGCTTTAAGACTTCTCTTTAGTTGTTCACTGACTTGGATGGTATGATCTTTAATCAAACTTGAACTGATAAGTTTCTTTATTTTTAATGAATCAATCATGGTTTTCTAACGAGTAACCATTGCAGTTTCAGATAACTTAAAAGGGATGGGACATTAAAATTTGTTACTGAAGATCATAAAGGGAAAAATTGGTCTGGTGTAAGACAAATGTCGGATTCTGAAATGCTAAAGACCAATTCAACTGCCCTTTTAGTAGTATGTTTCGCTGGGTATGCTCAAGATGCTTGAAAGTTATCATAATTGCACATGACTCTCGATGAATAGTACTACATGTAAAACTTTTAAACCATCTTTTTATCATGATGATTTTGATTGCAAATGGTTTTTAACTATCTATAAATATTTGTTTCAGGTGCAGTGGATGGATAATGAAGGAAATTGGCTTTCATGGTTTTAATCCTTCTCTTTTTGCATTTAATTTATTATCTTTCAGTGAGCTATCGATCTTTTTGTCTCTGTATACTTTTTGTTGTTGCTTTTTGTAAGGAAAATACAAATAGGATGCATGGTGAAGGTATACAACAATGGAGATGTTTGTAAGGGTAATTTTTCCAAAGAATGTGCATGGTGAAGGTATACACCCTTTTAGCTTAATCTTTTGATTTTACCTATGTGGTCCAGTTGAGATATAAAAGATAATCCAAATTTACATGTTGATAAGTAGCTTATTTTGGTGAGTTTGTTGCTACCTTTTGTGAGCAGACCCACGGCCGGAAGCAATGGTATGAGGAGACATCTCATGACTTTGAATTCTCAAATGGTAATTTTACTTTTACATTGCAAAGTAGTTTTGGTGTTGTACATATCACTTCACATTTTAATTATAAAAATAACATCATTGCCTATTTAACTCTGAACATTGTGTTAAATATATAGATTCTTTGCAATTTTGGCTTACTCACGAGACGTCTTTTATGCGAGCACACACCAGTTTTGGACTCGAATCTCTATATTTGTGTCAAGGACTTTACCAAACGTTGATGGTTCATAACAACCTGTAATGCAAGCTTCGATCATGCAGAGCTGTTTCTACCGTAGTTTTTTAGGTATGTTAACAAGTCTAAACACACAAGTTCGTGAAACGGATTAATAAAAGTGAGACCTCTTTTTGCTGATGTTTTTAGTTTTTTTACTTTCAGTTTTTTTCTTCATCGCGAAACATAGATGGTTCTATTGTTGTTGACAAAAAACTGTGTGGAGCTGGAGCTGTTGATACAGAAGTCGTGACAGGTACTCATCTGGTCACATTTTGTATGGATAAAGTGCATATTCTTAATCCATAAATCCCTAACTCTTTTTTTTCTATAAATCATAGAATCATTTTAGATAGTATCAATTTTGTAATCATACTTGATACTTGACATACTGATTGTTTATATGAACATAAAGAATTGCCCAAAAAGTGTATATATCAGGGTATTTTGATATAACATACATATAAAATTTTCAAAAACAAATTTTACAGTGTAATCATATTTATAAAAAAGCACACGCTATTTATCGCTATTTGCTATGTAGCATATAAGTATGAGTCTATGGTCCTCATCCCCATCCCTATAATCAAACACTGGATGAAAAGATATAAACGGTTGCATGTTAATATTAATAATCAAACACTGTCTTTAAGATGCAGTAATATTACCCTTTAAAATACGATCGTTACCTTTTTGTATATTTTGTTTTTGCAAATTATTTTTTATTTCTAAGATTTTTTTTATTTTGTAAAATGAGTGTATATCTGAATTAGAGCAGTTAAGCAAGCAAAGATTTGGATGAAACGTCGAGCGAAAATGTTAATGGATTTGTATAATTAGGGCATGAAAAAGTAATATCTATAGAGAAAATGGTACCAAACAACAACCTTAAAAAATTTTAGATGAAACATTTTCTAATTATCGAGAATGGAACAGTCTCTTTATCTTCAAACTCATAAAAAGAATTAAAAATAAAATGTGATAAGAAAAATTAATACGATCATCCATATAAAGTGTTAAAAAAGTAACAATTACATATAAAAAAGAAAACTAATCAGACACTTAAACTCTAATAGCAAGAATCAAGAAACTTTAACTTCAACTCCATGGAGCACTGAACTTCTCGATGTTTGTCATTGATCTTTCTCATGAACTCCAGGTCTCTATCTCCACACTCTATATTACTCGCAATACACAGGTCACGAACGGAAATAGTCGGCATCGCCCTCAGGTCTCTCGAAACCTGGTCTCTTGTCAGCAGACCAAGTTGTAGTCCGTTAAAACACCTCTTCAACTCTTGAAGAGTAGACCTATCAGCCAAAACTTGCTCTTTGATTTGTTTAATAAATCGTTGCTTGAAATCGTCAGAATATGACTCCATTATAATGTATTTATAAGAACTAAAGCAAACAATAACAGTTGATCTTCTGCTTTCAGTGAATGAATATGGGTGTGATGAAATAACATTTGAATTGGCAATGGTATTATATAGAATCTGTGACAGCCCAAAGGTCAGATTTAAATGCAACCATTAAATAAAAATTTATATTTAAAAACCATGTATATTTAATAATTTAATGGGAAAACGTGTATAAATTTATATTTAAAAACCATGTACATTTAATGATTTAATGGGAAAACAAGTAAAATTAAATATCTAAAAAACCAAAGAACAAAATTTAAACCTTCAAAAATGGTTATCATAATTAGTACATGTCTGTTCATTTACCCTATCAAACATTTTACACACTATAAAGGATCATGATTAGTTTACTTGAAAACATCAACACTTCATTTTTAAAAAACCCTTCACCCTAAAACAAACTGTCCAAAAAACACTAACACTCTTTCTAAATGGTAAGCAAAAGCTTCTACCACTGGTCTAAAACAACCGATCTTAAAATTGAATTTTCAAGATGGTCACTCGAAGAACAGAGAAAAGATGAAGAACTCAACAAAAAAAGTTGCTATGGTGAGTGATAAATATTATAAGCAAACCTGGAGTAGCATTGCACTGCTGGATGAAGTTGTCTATTCTCCTCCATCAGAGTTTAAAGAAAAAGCATAAGAGTTTATCACACATCTGCTGAAACAGAATCAGAAGACCTGTGATATGCTTGCTGATCTGCAAATTAAAACAAATAATGAAATTGCATGGAAGAAGGCGAGAGAACGAGATATCCTATTAAGTGTTAATTGTAATGTATAATTTTTAATTTTTAATATTTTTCAAAATCAGAATTTTGTAATACTATTTAATATCGAATGAAGAAAATTCAAAGCTTCAAAATCAGAATTTTGCAATTTCACTTTTACCAGTTTCAATAATAACAAAACAATTTCTAAATATAAAAGAATCCAAACAGATATCACTGAAAACCACAAGAATCCAAACAGATATCACTTATGTATGTATGTGTGCAAGTATGTGGTCATGTATGTGTTTTAGAAAAAAGATGACATCATTTTTTAAAGAATTGATTGTAATTCTTTAAAAAATTATTATGAAAAATAATTTAATTATAATATATACAATAATAATTATTAAATAATAATTAGATTGATGAGTTATACATTACCTGTCATATTTTTTTTCTAAAACAATTACTCATCTGTACATTACGAGTTTACAGTCATGCCCTTTGGATTAACAAATGCTCCTGCAGCATTTATGGACATGATGAATAGGATCTGTAAACCGTATTTGGAGAAATTCGTAATTGTCTTCATCGACGATATACTTATTTATTCCAAAAGTCAGGATGAGCATTGTGAACACTTGCATGCACTCTTAGCTTTGTTAAGAAAAGAAAAGCCTTATGCCAAATTCTCGAAGTGTGAATTTTGGCTACAGGAGGTGCAATTTTTAGGACACATGGTGAATCACGAAGGTATTCACGTAGATCCCTCCAAAATAGAAGCAATCACCAAATGGAAGGTCCCGCAATCAGCTATGGAAATTAGAAGTTTTCTAGGGTTAGCCGGATACTATAGACGATTTATTAAGGATTTTTCTAAAATAGTTGTACCATTAACTAAGCTAACCTGTAAAGCAGTGAAGTTTGAATGGGGATCCAGACAAGAAGAGGCTTTTAAGATTTTAAAGCAAAGGTTAACAAACGCCCCAATTCTTGCCTTACCAGAAGGGACAAAAGATTTTGAAGTTTATTGTGATGCTTCTAAGCTAGGATTAGGATGTGTGCTAATGCAACGCAAGAAGGTAATTGCGTATGCTTCAAGACAATTGAAAAAGCACGAAGAAAACTATATGACTCATGACTTAGAATTAGGATCGATAATTTTTGCCCTTAAGATTTGGAGACACTATCTGTATGCAGTGTTGTAAAAGTCGCTAGGCGGTCCCTAGTCGGCCGACTGGGGAGTTGGGAGTAATCGGAGTACTCGGAGAGTACTCGGGGAGTACGCGGACATGGTAAATATAAAGAAAATTAATTGTTATATATTATTTATGTGTTAAAATAAGCATAATTCATGTCAACTGAGTATAATTTAAAATGAAACATGTTTAAAGTTCAAATATTCTGAATACAAGTCCGACTAGTCTGAGTACAAGGCCGAGTAGTCCGAGTACAAGGCCGAGTAGGCCGATTTTGACCGAGTTTGACCGATTAAAAGTCAACAAACCACGTTGACCGCCTAGACCGACTAGGCCGACTACGTCCGACTAGGCGCCGACTAGGCCGACTAGGCACCGAGTACTCCCGAGTAATCCCGAGGCCGACTAATTGAGACCGCCTAGGAGGAAGTTGCCTCGGAGGGGGTCCGAGGACCGAGTACTCGCCGAGTACTCGGCCGAGTAATCCGACTTTTACAACACTGTCCGTATGGCAGTAAGTTTACAGTCTATACAGATCATAAGAGTTTAAAATATATATTTGGGCAGAAAGAATTAAATATGAGGCAAAGAAGATGGATGGAAATTCTAAGTGACTACGACTGTGATATTCAATATCACGAAGGAAAGGCAAATGTAGTAGCAGATGCCTTAAGTCGTAAGTATCATGAAAAGCAAAAGCGAGTTCGTGCTCTTAGATTAAATCTACAGTTAGTTTTAATGGAACAACTGAAGAATGTCTAGAAAACAGCAATCAAGGATGATGCTGAAGGAATGAAAGGACGAATAAAGGAATTAGAGCAAGGAAGTGATGGAATTTGGAGATTCCACAAGAAAAGGATTTGGGTACCTAAGCAAGGAGAGTTAAGAAATAAGATCTTAGAGGATGCCCATAAATCTAGATATACCATGCATCCTGGTAATAATAAGATGTACCAAGATTTAAGGAATAACTTCTGGTGGATAGGAATGAAAAAGGATATAGCTAGATATGTATCTAAGTGTTTAACTTGCTCACAAGTTAAAGCAGAACACCAGAAACCTTCAGGGTTACTCCAACAATTAGAAATGCCTGTTTGGAAATGGGAACTAATAACCATGGACTTTGTTACCAAGTTACCCAAAACCAGAAAAGGTAATGACGCGATTTGGGTAATTGTGGATCGATTAACCAAATCAACTCATTTCCTGCCCATGAAGGAAACTTTTAGTATGGAAAGATTAGCCAAGTTATACGTAGATGAAGTAGTATCCTTACATGGAGTCCCACTCTCTATTGTATCGGATAGAGATAGTCGTTTCACTTCCTATTTCTGGACCAGTTTCCAAGAAGCAATGGGGACACGACTAAATTTAAGTACTGCATACCATCCCCAAACGGATGGACAAAGTGAAAGCACGATTCAAACCCTGGAAGACATGCTCAGGGCATGTGTGATAGATTTTGGAGGAAACTGGGACAACCATTTACCTTTAATTGAATTCTCCTATAACAATAGTTATCATTCAAGCATCGAAGCTGCCCCGTTAGAAGCACTGTATGGACGAAAGTGTAGAACTCCAGTTTGCTGGGCAGAAATAGGAGAAAGTCAATTATCAGGTCCTGAAATCGTACAAGAAACCACTGACAAGATCACTCAAATCAAGGAAAGACTAAAGACGGCTCGAGATCGCCAGAAGAGTTATGCTGATAATCGACGCAAGCCACTAGAATTTCAAGTTGGAGACAAGGTACTCTTGAAAGTTTCTCCTTGGAAAGGAGTAGTACGATTCGGAAAGAAAGGAAAGCTAAGTCCAAGGTACGTAGGACCATTTTCAGCAATCTAACGCATAGGACCAGTTGCCTATCGCTTACAACTACCAGAAGAGCTGGCTGGGGTACATGACGTATTTCATGTATCCAACCTCAAGAAATGTCTATCGGACGAATCGCTAGTAGTCCCTCTTCAAGACATACAGGTGAATGAAAAATTGAAGTTCGTGGAGAAACCGCTTCAAATAGAAGACAGAAAGATTAAGTTTCTCAAACACAAATGTCACGACCCCCGACCCCACCCTGGACGGAATCGGGAGCCGCGAGCAGCCAAGTGGTACTGGTGGTTATTTAGAAAAACATTGCAGCGAAATTTTCATCAGACCGTGAGTTAGGAAAATTATCAGAGTTTAGAAAACACCGGATTTTATTTATTAAATAGATGGGATAAAACCATGTTTTGAAAGGTAGCTTTAATATAGGATAAATCCGAATACATAAAACAACTTTTCCTAATTTAATTTAATTAATAAAATAAGCCACTTCTGTAAGCCTTTTGATGCCGTATCCAACTCTTATTCCGATCTACTGTAATTACCTGAAACGCGTTTTAAAAAGGTTTTGTCAGCAGGAAATACTGGTGAGTTCATTCATTTTTGTACAAAAACATATTTGTTATAATTCACAGCATTAAGAGTTTTTACATTTGCTTCTTTAAGATTGGCAAAGACTTAATCACTGCAAAGTATAACTAGCAAACAATGTTATAAGTTACAGTATTAAGAGCGATTACAATGTTTATATATATCAACCATCTACCCACGATATTTGTCACTCGACCACCTATTGGCTATCTCGTTGTCCAATGGTGTCTGTGACTATGGTCATATCACCCCTTGGCTAACCCGTTGTCCAATGGTGACGGTTATCAAGTATTGTATACAAAACCCCACATACCAGCTGTAATTGAAGACTACAAAGACTTAATCCCTGTAATTATAACTTTGAAAACAAACATGATTTTGAAAGCAAATTGTGACACCCTGACTCGGAGGCGGAAACGTCAAGGGCATCACGAAACTTGATAGAATGCAATTGAGCACATGGTGATTAAATTAAAGTTGAAATATAATTAAGTTGATTGATAGGATTGCATTCACATCCAAACTAATACAAAACCAGTACAACACATTGATCACAAAAGTCTTTATTTTTATTTTAAGCTAAGGCACTTGTCTTGCAATCCTAAGTGATCATTGCAAAAACTAACTTCAAACATCAACACCTGAAACATATGTTAAAATAAACGGGTCAACAAACGGTTGAGTGAGTTCATAGGTTTTGGTTAGTTTAGTAATAAACAAATAATGTGATAATAAAAGTTCAACAATGTGGTACTTGATGTAACTTAGCAAAAGAACGATACAAGTATACTGTGTGTAACATTCAAACCTTGTAGACGTAAACACGGCATTGATCACCCAAACTTCCAAAATTTGCAACAAATGTGAACAACAACAACAACAATGAGTGTGAAGTAGGGTGGGGCGTCACCCCTATAGCGCTATAATGTACCGCTGGGCTTGTACGAAGTTAATGAATGTATGCGTTAAGCAACAAGTATCATGCAAGTAAACAATCAAAATAACCACAAAAATGCAATTGAGTTTGTATCACATTATTACATATGTTTCACCCCGAAAATATTGTAAAACAAAAAGTGGGAACTATGAACTCACCTGGTCTGCGTGTAAATTCCTAAACAAGTATATGTGTAGAGTTTTAGCGGGAACACATGATCTTTCCACGTCACTCTATTTGTAATTGAACATGCATAAACAATATTGGAAAATGGTGTCAACAAATGGGTAAAACTGTAATTTTGTATAATCGGGTGACAAGGTTTTGTGTTGTACGGTTTGACAATTTGTTTGGGGGACACTTAGTAATTTGCTTAATTTGTGAAGTATGTATATAAAATACTAAGTTATACGAATAATGGGTAAAAACATTATTTGTATATTTAAAACAATTAAATATATATATTTAACTCAAAGTTTGTATATATATTTATATATGTAATTAATTTATAAAAATTTCAAGTGAACAATTTATATAAAATGAGAGTCACAACAATATAGTTCAAAAGTTAAATTAATTTATAAAAATTATAAATTAATTTCAGTGTTCTAAAAATATATATTTTCAGAATTACATGATAATTAAATAATCAGTTTAAATAAGAAAAATTTAAAAATAACACTTTAAACTATTAACATGCAATATTACTGATTTACAGTAATTATTAGGGTTCTGGAATAATTTTATATAAAAATAAATGAAATAAAAAGGTTAAGATAATAATGATAGTTTATATGGTTTTTAGTTATTAAAAATAATATGTAAATAACAAATTAGTTTCATAAATTTTATAAACTCAGAAAATTATGTACTTTGTTATAAAAATATTTTTGAACAGAACTTGTATAATTATATAATTAAAACTGTTAAGTTTAATTAAATAATTTAACTGATTTAATTATGTAAAATAAATTGTAAATCACCAAACAGTAATCTAATTTATATAAACTCAGAATAATGTATGTAATATCATAAAACTAATTTCGGGCATAAATTATATATTTATTAAATTTTAAACATATAAAGTTAAACTACACTTTTAAAGTGTAAATAATGTTTATTTCACATAAATATCAAAATTATATAAAATATTAATAACAGTATTTTTCCTGTAAAGTACATCATGTACAATAATTATCATAAAAAATTCAGGAATTAATTCATAAAAATAAATTCATTATAAATTTTTAAATGTTAAAATTGTTTTTAATTAAATAAAATGGTTTTATAAATATTTTGAGTAGTATTATATTTTTAATAAATACCTCAGTATTTAAAGTAAATATGATAAAATTTTCGGATTTTAACTAATTATATCCGATTTATTATAAATTTTCAAAGAATAAACTGTTTATATAAAAGAAAATAAATAATCATAAAATACTGTTCATCATCTTCTTCTTAAAACAGTCAACGAAAGTCAAACTCGATAATTATGTGATCAAAACTAAATTAAACTCAAATTAAATTCACAGAAACATTGTATGAGCAAAAACATACCGAAAAATCGAAGAAAACGGATCCGGTATCGACTGGAAGTGGCGGTCCGACTAACTCCGGCAAGCGATTCCGGCGATAAGTTGCAGAACCGAACAGAAGTATAACCGGAGGTTTTTGTGAATTTAAGAGGATGTGTCATGGTTTGTAAACGTATCAGGAACTTATATAACACTCAAACCGACCCTTAATCGACACCAATTAGTGGTATGGTTCGGATTTGAAATTTAAAAAAAATGTCAAATGTGGATCGGTTGTTGTACGTAATGTTGATTAATATAGTTGGTAATGAAGTTTGGAACAGGTGGTAACTGATTTCGGATCACCTAAACAAGTTTACATGTGGATTAGATCGATTGTTTGGTGATGTTTTGTTGAAACCGAAACTTGCAGATCTGATTAAATAATCAGATCTGTTATTAATATGTATATAAATATAATGCGAGTCGGTTATTCAACGGATGTGGCATGCCCGGCCGAGTGGTTGTGATGTTGTTTGTTATCGTTGAGGTCGCGGGTTCGAGTCTTGATTGAGGCCGGTTCTTTAGGTTTCAAAGAAACCATTTTTTTTTTATATAAAAGAATATTTACACTTAGGTCCCTGTGGTTTAGAACTGACATAACAAGTCCCTAAAACACTAACTTCTATTAACTGAGTTTGTTTTAACAATACAAAACCTTATATAATATCTAACCCGGTTACAATAATCAGTTAAGTAAGTTTATAAAATTACAAAACTAGTCCTTGAAATATTTAACTTAAATAGTTAACTAGGTTAGTTATTTATTTAGAAATCCTTTATAAAAAGGTAACCCGGTTAGGACTAGTTGGTTAAATAAGTTCTGAAAATGGCAATATTAGTCCCTGAAGTTCAAGTTTAAGAAAATGACTAAATGGACCTTGTACTTTTATTTTAAAAATATAACTTTTATTTTATTTAAAATATAAGTTTCAATAATGACATAAAGGACCCTAAACTTTATAGTTTTCAAAAATTACACTTTTAACCCGAACTTATAAGGTTTCTAAAAATGACAATTTAGTCCCTAGACTTTTGTACTTTCAAATAATGATGGTTTTAGTCCTCGAAATTAAAATGTGATAATTTCAGGCAAGTTTTAAAGAATGTCAAATAGGTCCTTATAGTTTATGTAGTCTTGTTTAATGGTATAAAGCTCAACAAATTTGAAATTGTTTCACGTTTTTGTATTGATATAAGCATGTACAAGCACTAAGCAAATATGTTCAAACAAATTTTGTTCAAAATAAGGCAATTGTTATAACATGAATCAAACAAGTACACGTTTGAAAACCAGGGTTGTTACAGTCTCCCCTACTTTAGAAAATTTCGTCCCGAAATTTATTCGAAAGAGACCGTAGAATGTAATTGTAATGATTAGAAATATAAACAAGTCATTGTTGGATGTTGAAAATTTTGAGGAACTTACAAGAATCATTGTATAAAAATTGTTTTGCATGGCACTATGTCATGCTGGATTTGAAATGTTGATATTATGCAAACAATCGTGTGTACTAATGAGCAAATAATTGATAATCACATAATGTTTTTATATGCCACCTTACTTAACAAGGCTTACTATGATTCTCATGCATCGAACCCCGTAATTAAGTGTGCACCCAAAATTACGTGTTTCGTTGCATGGTCCGCATAGCACTTCTAGTCAAGTGAGGAAACACATAAGATCGAAGTATCGTTCAAATCAAATAAGCATCAATATAACACAACATTAATTGAATCAAAACATAGATATCATTGTTTGGTTGACAGTCTATTATGCTGTAAATAAATTATATATGAAATAAGTCATGCAATGGATCAATTTCAAGTTCAAAATTATCAGGTAGTGGAGGTAGTGGATCCAGTTGCATACGAGCAGCTAGCATGCTTTCCAACCATTGGTTCCGTTCTGTCAGCCATTGTACTTGTCGTGACAAATCTTGGACCTGATTGCTTAACCTGGCCATTTCAACTACCATTTGATCTGGATGTAGACCTATTTGAGGCACCGTACTTGGGCCTGCTATATCAGTTGATGGCAGTTGTTCTACTTCATTCAATAGTGACAGGAAGGATTGTGGCAGTACTGGTGACTGCAAAAGTGATTCCGATCCTAATTGATCTTGGATCATCATGCTTTCATCAAACAATTCATCTTGTGTCGTTGGATCCTCCTCGAAGACTATCGGTGAAAAGCCTTGTGAGACGTTTGGTGTAAATGCTTGGGGTGGGTTAGTTGGAATATGTTCGTATATGTATGGCAGCTGTGGTTGCTTATCGAAACGATAAAACGACTGTTGAGGAAACTGCGACCATAATTGTTGTAAATTTTGGGTGTGGGTACTTTCTAAGATAACTGGAGCTCCCTCTGACTGGGATGGTTGAATTGGTGCATAAATAGAAGCAGTGGTTCGCCTAATGATGTCAAAATTTACAACCCCAGGTGCCCTCGGTGAAGATAATCCTTGGATAATCTGATCACTTAGGACACCTAATGATTGTGCTATTTTGGTCATGTATGATCCTCCCATGAGACTTTTCAGGGGATTGGATTTTTGATTATCAAAATATGCAGCAAGTTCATAGGCAATATTACAAGGAACTTGCTCAAAAATACTATACAGATAGAAAAGTTCGGTTGTCTTAACCCTTTGTTGATTATACTTGCGCCCCGTGATAGTGTTGACTAAAACACGGTGCATATATCGATAACGAGGGTCTGTGAGGTTCATGTCATTATTGTTGCCACCCCATTCTTTTGTTGAATGGCGTTGCCAAAATTCTGCCAATTCTGCGGAGTAAAAAGAGGTTAATGCCCTAGTGAAAATGGGCTGGTTAACTTCTTCATCTGTATATATACCCAGATGAACCGCAAATTGTGATAATGACATAGTATATGTTTGTCCACAAAGTTGAAAACTTATTGACTCATCGGTAAGACTGTTATTGTATTCGAAAATAAATGTGGACCAGAACTCATATACCAACTCATCATAAGATGGTTCTAGAATGTCGAAGAAACGGCGCCAGGGGGTATTAGGTGGTAGCAATCTTGCTAGTACGCCATTGGGATCAACCATTCCTATTTGGTACCAATCAATGCCATTAATATTAAGAACTTTAAGATTCCTGATTTTTCGGTACCTCTCTCGAGCGGAAAAATCGGCAAACCGAAGGAATGGATGAATTCCTGCTGCATTAGAAGATTCAGCATGTGCTACCGGGAAATTTGCCATTTGAATATTGGTTTTACGTGGTGAGTTTCTTCGACGAGTGTGTGAGTGATATGGAGTTTAAGAAGGTGTTGTGGCGATGTGAGAAGGTAGAACGGTTTGGTTTTTATAGCTCATGCAAATCCCGTAAAGTCTGGATATGATTTATGATTAGCCGTAATTGTGCTACCAAAAGTCTAGGTTCACACTGATCGACAAAATGGAACGCGTGCTCAATTCAATTACCGAGAAATCAGGAGCCGGAAAGAAAATCGGCGACGATAAGTTTGAAAAAGAAGGCGATGGTTGCTGTCAAGTTTTGGCGGCAAGAATTTTAAAAAAAATTTAAACGTAATAAAACTATAGAAAAGATAGGTTGTCTATATATATATATATATATATATATTTTTATATACATATACAAACGACTATAAGTGAAAATATATATACACATATATTCCTTTTTATAAAGGAAAACTTATAGTGATGAAAGATGGTTATTCGGACAGTTAGTCACCCGGTCGGATGGTCACCCGGTCGGATGTACATTCGGCCTAAATGGGATTCATTCGATCAGACAGTCATTTGGATAGTAGTGTGTTTCAGAAATGTTTCAAACTTTTGAAATAGTTTACCGTAGCTAGTTTGAAATTTTGAATTTGAACATGTATGTTTTCGAAAATAATTTGAACTTGATAAAGAGGGAATCATATCGTAATAGTACAACGTAGGTTGATTAGAACTTGGATTGTTTTGAAACGGAGAAAAGAAAAGAAAATCTTTTGAATTAGGGTAACATGACTTGAGCCGATAGGCATACCATACTTTCATCAGTATTTTCCATGTGTCTCATCATGGAGATGATTTCACAATCGGGTAAAGTAGTTTCATAAAATCAATGAGGATCAAGAAAAACTTGTAACGAGATGGATATCATTCATTCCACGAATAAACGACATCAATGACAAGTCAAAGTAGTTGGGTTCTTATAACTTAGTGAAGTCATGCTTTAGCCTATAAGTGAACACTCATCCCAAGAATTCCCAGGTAAGCACAACTGGTCCTTCGAGTTAGGATATATACGAAGTGCTTGCCTAGACAGAAAACTCAGAATACAGGCATTCACCCTTCCAGATTGCACGAGTTCGTTATTAGAGCCCAAGACTTTGATGAGAATTGGAAAATCAGAAGAGATTTTGAAAATAATCACCTAAGGATAGGTGATGTGCATTTGTAAAATTCATGATGACGAGACATTGGTTACAAAAGATAAGAATAGAGATGAAGACAAAGCAAAGAATACGGAAGAGTTACTAATGGAAAGGTGTCCTAGGTAGTTATAGTCTAGGTCAAAAGTAATTTCTAATAACCTAAATCCCTATAACCATGGCTCTGATACCAACCTGTGACACCCTGACTCGGAGGCGGAAACGTCAAGGGCATCACGAAACTTGATAGAATGCAATTGAGCACATGGTGATTAAATTAAAGTTGAAATATAATTAAGTTGATTGATAGGATTGCATTCACATCCAAACTAATACAAAACCAGTACAACACATTGATCACAAAAGTCTTTATTTTTATTTTAAGCTAAGGCACTTGTCTTGCAATCCTAAGTGATCCTTGCAAAAACTAACTTCAAACATCAACACCTGAAACATATGTTAAAATAAACGGGTCAACAAACGGTTGAGTGAGTTCATAGGTTTTGGTTAGTTTAGTAATAAACAAATAATGTGATAATAAAAGTTCAACAATGTGGTACTTGATGTAACTTAGCAAAAGAACGATACAAGTATACTGTGTGTAACATTCAAACCTTGTAGACGTAAACACGGCATTGATCACCCAAACTTCCAAAATTTGCAACAAATGTGAACAACAACAACAACAACAACAATGAGTGTGAAGTAGGGTGGGGCGTCACCCCTATAGCGCTATAATGTACCGCTGGGCTTGTACGAAGTTAATGAATGTATGCGTTAAGCAACAAGTATCATGCAAGTAAACAATCAAAATAACCACAAAAATGCAATTGAGTTTGTATCACATTATTACATATGTTTCACCCCGAAAATATTGTAAAACAAAAAGTGGGAACTATGAACTCACCTGGTCTGCGTGTAAATTCCTAAACAAGTATATGTGTAGAGTTTTAGCGGGAACACATGATCTTTCCACGTCACTCTATTTGTAATTGAACATGCATAAACAATATTGGAAAATGGTGTCAACAAATGGGTAAAACTGTAATTTTGTATAATCGGGTGACAAGGTTTTGTGTTGTACGGTTTGACAATTTGTTTGGGGGACACTTAGTAATTTGCTTAATTTGTGAAGTATGTATATAAAATACTAAGTTATACGAATAATGGGTAAAAACATTATTTGTATATTTAAAACAATTAAATATATATATTTAACTCAAAGTTTGTATATATATTTATATATGTAATTAATTTATAAAAATTTCAAGTGAACAATTTATATAAAATGAGAGTCACAACAATATAGTTCAAAAGTTAAATTAATTTATAAAAATTATAAATTAATTTCAGTGTTCTAAAAATATATATTTTCAGAATTACATGATAATTAAATAATCAGTTTAAATAAGAAAAATTTAAAAATAACACTTTAAACTATTAACATGCAATATTACTGATTTACAGTAATTATTAGGGTTCTGGAATAATTTTATATAAAAATAAATGAAATAAAAAGGTTAAGATAATAATGATAGTTTATATGGTTTTTAGTTATTAAAAATAATATGTAAATAACAAATTAGTTTCATAAATTTTATAAACTCAGAAAATTATGTACTTTGTTATAAAAATATTTTTGAACAGAACTTGTATAATTATATAATTAAAACTGTTAAGTTTAATTAAATAATTTAACTGATTTAATTATGTAAAATAAATTGTAAATCACCAAACAGTAATCTAATTTATATAAACTCAGAATAATGTATGTAATATCATAAAACTAATTTCGGGCATAAATTATATATTTATTAAATTTTAAACATATAAAGTTAAACTACACTTTTAAAGTGTAAATAATGTTTATTTCACATAAATATCAAAATTATATAAAATATTAATAACAGTATTTTTCCTGTAAAGTACATCATGTACAATAATTATCATAAAAAATTCAGGAATTAATTCATAAAAATAAATTCATTATAAATTTTTAAATGTTAAAATTGTTTTTAATTAAATAAAATGGTTTTATAAATATTTTGAGTAGTATTATATTTTTAATAAATACCTCAGTATTTAAAGTAAATATGATAAAATTTTCGGATTTTAACTAATTATATCCGATTTATTATAAATTTTCAAAGAATAAACTGTTTATATAAAAGAAAATAAATAATCATAAAATACTGTTCATCATCTTCTTCTTAAAACAGTCAACGAAAGTCAAACTCGATAATTATGTGATCAAAACTAAATTAAACTCAAATTAAATTCACAGAAACATTGTATGAGCAAAAACATACCGAAAAATCGAAGAAAACGGATCCGGTATCGACTGGAAGTGGCGGTCCGACTAACTCCGGCAAGCGATTCCGGCGATAAGTTGCAGAACCGAACAGAAGTATAACCGGAGGTTTTTGTGAATTTAAGAGGATGTGTCATGGTTTGTAAACGTATCAGGAACTTATATAACACTCAAACCGACCCTTAATCGACACCAATTAGTGGTATGGTTCGGATTTGAAATTTAAAAAAAATGTCAAATGTGGATCGGTTGTTGTACGTAATGTTGATTAATATAGTTGGTAATGAAGTTTGGAACAGGTGGTAACTGATTTCGGATCACCTAAACAAGTTTACATGTGGATTAGATCGATTGTTTGGTGATGTTTTGTTGAAACCGAAACTTGCAGATCTGATTAAATAATCAGATCTGTTATTAATATGTATATAAATATAATGCGAGTCGGTTATTCAACGGATGTGGCATGCCCGGCCGAGTGGTTGTGATGTTGTTTGTTATCGTTGAGGTCGCGGGTTCGAGTCTTGATTGAGGCCGGTTCTTTAGGTTTCAAAGAAACCATTTTTTTTTTATATAAAAGAATATTTACACTTAGGTCCCTGTGGTTTAGAACTGACATAACAAGTCCCTAAAACACTAACTTCTATTAACTGAGTTTGTTTTAACAATACAAAACCTTATATAATATCTAACCCGGTTACAATAATCAGTTAAGTAAGTTTATAAAATTACAAAACTAGTCCTTGAAATATTTAACTTAAATAGTTAACTAGGTTAGTTATTTATTTAGAAATCCTTTATAAAAAGGTAACCCGGTTAGGACTAGTTGGTTAAATAAGTTCTGAAAATGGCAATATTAGTCCCTGAAGTTCAAGTTTAAGAAAATGACTAAATGGACCTTGTACTTTTATTTTAAAAATATAACTTTTATTTTATTTAAAATATAAGTTTCAATAATGACATAAAGGACCCTAAACTTTATAGTTTTCAAAAATTACACTTTTAACCCGAACTTATAAGGTTTCTAAAAATGACAATTTAGTCCCTAGACTTTTGTACTTTCAAATAATGATGGTTTTAGTCCTCGAAATTAAAATGTGATAATTTCAGGCAAGTTTTAAAGAATGTCAAATAGGTCCTTATAGTTTATGTAGTCTTGTTTAATGGTATAAAGCTCAACAAATTTGAAATTGTTTCACGTTTTTGTATTGATATAAGCATGTACAAGCACTAAGCAAATATGTTCAAACAAATTTTGTTCAAAATAAGGCAATTGTTATAACATGAATCAAACAAGTACACGTTTGAAAACCAGGGTTGTTACAGTCTCCCCTACTTTAGAAAATTTCGTCCCGAAATTTATTCGAAAGAGACCGTAGAATGTAATTGTAATGATTAGAAATATAAACAAGTCATTGTTGGATGTTGAAAATTTTGAGGAACTTACAAGAATCATTGTATAAAAATTGTTTTGCATGGCACTATGTCATGCTGGATTTGAAATGTTGATATTATGCAAACAATCGTGTGTACTAATGAGCAAATAATTGATAATCACATAATGTTTTTATATGCCACCTTACTTAACAAGGCTTACTATGATTCTCATGCATCGAACCCCGTAATTAAGTGTGCACCCAAAATTACGTGTTTCGTTGCATGGTCCGCATAGCACTTCTAGTCAAGTGAGGAAACACATAAGATCGAAGTATCGTTCAAATCAAATAAGCATCAATATAACACAACATTAATTGAATCAAAACATAGATATCATTGTTTGGTTGACAGTCTATTATGCTGTAAATAAATTATATATGAAATAAGTCATGCAATGGATCAATTTCAAGTTCAAAATTATCAGGTAGTGGAGGTAGTGGATCCAGTTGCATACGAGCAGCTAGCATGCTTTCCAACCATTGGTTCCGTTCTGTCAGCCATTGTACTTGTCGTGACAAATCTTGGACCTGATTGCTTAACCTGGCCATTTCAACTACCATTTGATCTGGATGTAGACCTATTTGAGGCACCGTACTTGGGCCTGCTATATCAGTTGATGGCAGTTGTTCTACTTCATTCAATAGTGACAGGAAGGATTGTGGCAGTACTGGTGACTGCAAAAGTGATTCCGATCCTAATTGATCTTGGATCATCATGCTTTCATCAAACAATTCATCTTGTGTCGTTGGATCCTCCTCGAAGACTATCGGTGAAAAGCCTTGTGAGACGTTTGGTGTAAATGCTTGGGGTGGGTTAGTTGGAATATGTTCGTATATGTATGGCAGCTGTGGTTGCTTATCGAAACGATAAAACGACTGTTGAGGAAACTGCGACCATAATTGTTGTAAATTTTGGGTGTGGGTACTTTCTAAGATAACTGGAGCTCCCTCTGACTGGGATGGTTGAATTGGTGCATAAATAGAAGCAGTGGTTCGCCTAATGATGTCAAAATTTACAACCCCAGGTGCCCTCGGTGAAGATAATCCTTGGATAATCTGATCACTTAGGACACCTAATGATTGTGCTATTTTGGTCATGTACGATCCTCCCATGAGACTTTTCAGGGGATTGGATTTTTGATTATCAAAATATGCAGCAAGTTCATAGGCAATATTACAAGGAACTTGCTCAAAAATACTATACAGATAGAAAAGTTCGGTTGTCTTAACCCTTTGTTGATTATACTTGCGCCCCGTGATAGTGTTGACTAAAACACGGTGCATATATCGATAACGAGGGTCTGTGAGGTTCATGTCATTATTGTTGCCACCCCATTCTTTTGTTGAATGGCGTTGCCAAAATTCTGCCAATTCTGCGGAGTAAAAAGAGGTTAATGCCCTAGTGAAAATGGGCTGGTTAACTTCTTCATCTGTATATATACCCAGATGAACCGCAAATTGTGATAATGACATAGTATATGTTTGTCCACAAAGTTGAAAACTTATTGACTCATCGGTAAGACTGTTATTGTATTCGAAAATAAATGTGGACCAGAACTCATATACCAACTCATCATAAGATGGTTCTAGAATGTCGAAGAAACGGCGCCAGGGGGTATTAGGTGGTAGCAATCTTGCTAGTACGCCATTGGGATCAACCATTCCTATTTGGTTCCAATCAATGCCATTAATATTAAGAACTTTAAGATTCCTGATTTTTCGGTACCTCTCTCGAGCGGAAAAATCGGCAAACCGAAGGAATGGATGAATTCCTGCTGCATTAGAAGATTCAGCATGTGCTACCGGGAAATTTGCCATTTGAATATTGGTTTTACGTGGTGAGTTTCTTCGACGAGTGTGTGAGTGATATGGAGTTTAAGAAGGTGTTGTGGCGATGTGAGAAGGTAGAACGGTTTGGTTTTTATAGCTCATGCAAATCCCGTAAAGTCTGGATATGATTTATGATTAGCCGTAATTGTGCTACCAAAAGTCTAGGTTCACACTGATCGACAAAATGGAACGCGTGCTCAATTCAATTACCGAGAAATCAGGAGCCGGAAAGAAAATCGGCGACGATAAGTTTGAAAAAGAAGGCGATGGTTGCTGTCAAGTTTTGGCGGCAAGAATTTTAAAAAAAATTTAAACGTAATAAAACTATAGAAAAGATAGGTTGTCTATATATATATATATATATATATATATATTTATATACATATACAAACGACTATAAGTGAAAATATATATACACATATATTCCTTTTTATAAAGGAAAACTTATAGTGATGAAAGATGGTTATTCGGACAGTTAGTCACCCGGTCGGATGGTCACCCGGTCGGATGTACATTCGGCCTAAATGGGATTCATTCGATCAGACAGTCATTTGGATAGTAGTGTGTTTCAGAAATGTTTCAAACTTTTGAAATAGTTTACCGTAGCTAGTTTGAAATTTTGAATTTGAACATGTATGTTTTCGAAAATAATTTGAACTTGATAAAGAGGGAATCATATCGTAATAGTACAACGTAGGTTGATTAGAACTTGGATTGTTTTGAAACGGAGAAAAGAAAAGAAAATCTTTTGAATTAGGGTAACATGACTTGAGCCGATAGGCATACCATACTTTCATCAGTATTTTCCATGTGTCTCATCATGGAGATGATTTCACAATCGGGTAAAGTAGTTTCATAAAATCAATGAGGATCAAGAAAAACTTGTAACGAGATGGATATCATTCATTCCACGAATAAACGACATCAATGACAAGTCAAAGTAGTTGGGTTCTTATAACTTAGTGAAGTCATGCTTTAGCCTATAAGTGAACACTCATCCCAAGAATTCCCAGGTAAGCACAACTGGTCCTTCGAGTTAGGATATATACGAAGTGCTTGCCTAGACAGAAAACTCAGAATACAGGCATTCACCCTTCCAGATTGCACGAGTTCGTTATTAGAGCCCAAGACTTTGATGAGAATTGGAAAATCAGAAGAGATTTTGAAAATAATCACCTAAGGATAGGTGATGTGCATTTGTAAAATTCATGATGACGAGACATTGGTTACAAAAGATAAGAATAGAGATGAAGACAAAGCAAAGAATACGGAAGAGTTACTAATGGAAAGGTGTCCTAGGTAGTTATAGTCTAGGTCAAAAGTAATTTCTAATAACCTAAATCCCTATAACCATGGCTCTGATACCAACCTGTGACACCCTGACTCGGAGGCGGAAACGTCAAGGGCATCACGAAACTTGATAGAATGCAATTGAGCACATGGTGATTAAATTAAAGTTGAAATATAATTAAGTTGATTGATAGGATTGCATTCACATCCAAACTAATACAAAACCAGTACAACACATTGATCACAAAAGTCTTTATTTTTATTTTAAGCTAAGGCACTTGTCTTGCAATCCTAAGTGATCCTTGCAAAAACTAACTTCAAACATCAACACCTGAAACATATGTTAAAATAAACGGGTCAACAAACGGTTGAGTGAGTTCATAGGTTTTGGTTAGTTTAGTAATAAACAAATAATGTGATAATAAAAGTTCAACAATGTGGTACTTGATGTAACTTAGCAAAAGAACGATACAAGTATACTGTGTGTAACATTCAAACCTTGTAGACGTAAACACGGCATTGATCACCCAAACTTCCAAAATTTGCAACAAATGTGAACAACAACAACAACAACAACAATGAGTGTGAAGTAGGGTGGGGCGTCACCCCTATAGCGCTATAATGTACCGCTGGGCTTGTACGAAGTTAATGAATGTATGCGTTAAGCAACAAGTATCATGCAAGTAAACAATCAAAATAACCACAAAAATGCAATTGAGTTTGTATCACATTATTACATATGTTTCACCCCGAAAATATTGTAAAACAAAAAGTGGGAACTATGAACTCACCTGGTCTGCGTGTAAATTCCTAAACAAGTATATGTGTAGAGTTTTAGCGGGAACACATGATCTTTCCACGTCACTCTATTTGTAATTGAACATGCATAAACAATATTGGAAAATGGTGTCAACAAATGGGTAAAACTGTAATTTTGTATAATCGGGTGACAAGGTTTTGTGTTGTACGGTTTGACAATTTGTTTGGGGGACACTTAGTAATTTGCTTAATTTGTGAAGTATGTATATAAAATACTAAGTTATACGAATAATGGGTAAAAACATTATTTGTATATTTAAAACAATTAAATATATATATTTAACTCAAAGTTTGTATATATATTTATATATGTAATTAATTTATAAAAATTTCAAGTGAACAATTTATATAAAATGAGAGTCACAACAATATAGTTCAAAAGTTAAATTAATTTATAAAAATTATAAATTAATTTCAGTGTTCTAAAAATATATATTTTCAGAATTACATGATAATTAAATAATCAGTTTAAATAAGAAAAATTTAAAAATAACACTTTAAACTATTAACATGCAATATTACTGATTTACAGTAATTATTAGGGTTCTGGAATAATTTTATATAAAAATAAATGAAATAAAAAGGTTAAGATAATAATGATAGTTTATATGGTTTTTAGTTATTAAAAATAATATGTAAATAACAAATTAGTTTCATAAATTTTATAAACTCAGAAAATTATGTACTTTGTTATAAAAATATTTTTGAACAGAACTTGTATAATTATATAATTAAAACTGTTAAGTTTAATTAAATAATTTAACTGATTTAATTATGTAAAATAAATTGTAAATCACCAAACAGTAATCTAATTTATATAAACTCAGAATAATGTATGTAATATCATAAAACTAATTTCGGGCATAAATTATATATTTATTAAATTTTAAACATATAAAGTTAAACTACACTTTTAAAGTGTAAATAATGTTTATTTCACATAAATATCAAAATTATATAAAATATTAATAACAGTATTTTTCCTGTAAAGTACATCATGTACAATAATTATCATAAAAAATTCAGGAATTAATTCATAAAAATAAATTCATTATAAATTTTTAAATGTTAAAATTGTTTTTAATTAAATAAAATGGTTTTATAAATATTTTGAGTAGTATTATATTTTTAATAAATACCTCAGTATTTAAAGTAAATATGATAAAATTTTCGGATTTTAACTAATTATATCCGATTTATTATAAATTTTCAAAGAATAAACTGTTTATATAAAAGAAAATAAATAATCATAAAATACTGTTCATCATCTTCTTCTTAAAACAGTCAACGAAAGTCAAACTCGATAATTATGTGATCAAAACTAAATTAAACTCAAATTAAATTCACAGAAACATTGTATGAGCAAAAACATACCGAAAAATCGAAGAAAACGGATCCGGTATCGACTGGAAGTGGCGGTCCGACTAACTCCGGCAAGCGATTCCGGCGATAAGTTGCAGAACCGAACAGAAGTATAACCGGAGGTTTTTGTGAATTTAAGAGGATGTGTCATGGTTTGTAAACGTATCAGGAACTTATATAACACTCAAACCGACCCTTAATCGACACCAATTAGTGGTATGGTTCGGATTTGAAATTTAAAAAAAATGTCAAATGTGGATCGGTTGTTGTACGTAATGTTGATTAATATAGTTGGTAATGAAGTTTGGAACAGGTGGTAACTGATTTCGGATCACCTAAACAAGTTTACATGTGGATTAGATCGATTGTTTGGTGATGTTTTGTTGAAACCGAAACTTGCAGATCTGATTAAATAATCAGATCTGTTATTAATATGTATATAAATATAATGCGAGTCGGTTATTCAACGGATGTGGCATGCCCGGCCGAGTGGTTGTGATGTTGTTTGTTATCGTTGAGGTCGCGGGTTCGAGTCTTGATTGAGGCCGGTTCTTTAGGTTTCAAAGAAACCATTTTTTTTTTTATATAAAAGAATATTTACACTTAGGTCCCTGTGGTTTAGAACTGACATAACAAGTCCCTAAAACACTAACTTCTATTAACTGAGTTTGTTTTAACAATACAAAACCTTATATAATATCTAACCCGGTTACAATAATCAGTTAAGTAAGTTTATAAAATTACAAAACTAGTCCTTGAAATATTTAACTTAAATAGTTAACTAGGTTAGTTATTTATTTAGAAATCCTTTATAAAAAGGTAACCCGGTTAGGACTAGTTGGTTAAATAAGTTCTGAAAATGGCAATATTAGTCCCTGAAGTTCAAGTTTAAGAAAATGACTAAATGGACCTTGTACTTTTATTTTAAAAATATAACTTTTATTTTATTTAAAATATAAGTTTCAATAATGACATAAAGGACCCTAAACTTTATAGTTTTCAAAAATTACACTTTTAACCCGAACTTATAAGGTTTCTAAAAATGACAATTTAGTCCCTAGACTTTTGTACTTTCAAATAATGATGGTTTTAGTCCTCGAAATTAAAATGTGATAATTTCAGGCAAGTTTTAAAGAATGTCAAATAGGTCCTTATAGTTTATGTAGTCTTGTTTAATGGTATAAAGCTCAACAAATTTGAAATTGTTTCATGTTTTTGTATTGATATAAGCATGTACAAGCACTAAGCAAATATGTTCAAACAAATTTTGTTCAAAATAAGGCAATTGTTATAACATGAATCAAACAAGTACACGTTTGAAAACCAGGGTTGTTACACAAATTTTGATAAAAAGAGAATGACTCACATTGCAGATTTATACGAGCAGAGTTTAGCCTACTGATTTGCCTTGTAACCTAATTTAAATAACAATGCACATGAACTAGGTCAGTAACTAATTCAGCATTTACGATAACTCACGAGACTAAAACCTTCACAATGAATGACAAAGTGCAATACTTAAACATCCATCGTATTCACAACGAATGACAAAGTATAACCCTAATTTGAGCAGCACTTAAACATTCATCGGATAGTTTCAATCGATCGGACATTGAATCGTAGTAGCGATCGAGTTATTACCCTGTTATCGCGACGGAATTCAAGATTGTGTGTTTTTGTAGTATACAGACTATAACTCAGCGTACGAATTGAATTTTTACGTCGAACCAACGCAGGAAATCAAGTCCCACACCCCTCTATTTATATCTGGAAAACAGCTCCCCTCGCGTGGCGCGAGGGGCACCACCCTACCATAGGGTAGCCCCGTGTCCAGGTAGCTTCGCTGAGATGGTCGTTCGTAAAAATTCGATTTCGACAACAAACTGTTTAGATAATACTGACTAGGAAATACCCCCCCTGAGTTTTAGGGGCCCTGATCCTGATTCCGATTGTTCTGAAAATTTTAGGGTTTGTGCAGGATTACTTGGGGGTCTCAATTAGGGTTTCCTATTGGGCAAATAAAATATTAGATAGGACTTTTGAGAATTGTTACAGAATAAAACGGTGAGAAAAGAGAATGGACCCACTTTATAACTTTAGGGTTCAACTAGAAAGCCTCCTGGTATAAATTTTTGGGTATAACTTATGAGATATTTTAATATATATATATAATCGCACTCGTTTTAAGTATAGTACCCCTAATTTAACCTTGTCCCTATGTCACGAGACAGAACCCCAACGAACTTAGTCAGGCAGAGCCTTGACATGCGTTATGGGCTCAGATCAATCGGAAAGGGTAGCGGTGATCGAGAGTTAAAACACTTTAAATGAGACAGGGCTTTATTATTATTATGGGGTGACTTACTAATAAGTATCTATATGTAAAGAAGATAGGGGCGAGATTATAGAGAGAGAAACAGAAGGACTGAGCAACTTCTCAAATGTTGAAATGATCCTATTTATAATGTCTCCACACTTTGTGGAGCTCAACACGTACACACATGTATTTATTTTGCATGCACAGATGTCTACCATTCCTAATTATAGAGTTTTAAAATTTATCATACTATGCACATACACATAGCTACATACATACACGTATCACACTGTGTACTTTTAGTTTTGTTTTGATGTTTATTATTATTATTATTATTTTATTATTATATATTTTGTTTTGATTCTTATCTACTATCTCGACATATGCACCCATAATTCAAAGAAATCAAATGTTAAATTTATTTATTATTTTATTTTGATTACTTCTGACTATGACTATCTCGACATATACAACTTTCCACCATAATTTCAAAGTTAGATTTATTTATTTTATTATTTTAATTTATATATTATAATTAATTCAATTGGTTTACTTCTTTGGCACGTATAACTTCTAAAATATGACGTTTTATAAAATAATGAATATATCATTTAGAACGAGAATATTTTTGTCTACATTTTGAACCAAGTTTCATTAAAAACAGAGTAGGTTCAAATATCATGTATTTTTATAATTTAATAATTAAACGGTTCCTAGGCCCGTCTAGGTACTTCATATTTTTAACGGTCAACTTACCCGTAATCTACCTGTCTAATAATATAAGTTTTTATATACTTTTATTTTATTTAAAAAGGTCACCCATATACAGGCCAATTCATTAGTATAATATTTCAACCAACTATATATAAAATAGTTTTTTAAAAATATTTGGGTCGAATAATTATTTTAAAAAATAAAACTAGTTACTAGTTACTAGTGGTTAATAAATTTAAACAAACCTATAATTCTTATATGATAAAAATAGGAATGTTACATCCTCCCCACCTTGTTTAAATCTCGTCCTCGAGATTTGGGCTACGATATTCCTTTTTCCGAGTTATGTCATATTTTAAATAATAGGATTAAGGTAAATGATACAGAATCAAAACATCAAATTTTGTGAATACGAGTTTTACAATAAATTGGACTCAATGGTTCAACTAAATTAGTTTCAGAAATCGATGTCAAAAGAATGAGATAAAATGATATAATTACAAAGTGACTAGGTTCAAGCCAAAAGAGATATATGATCAATGGATGTGAATATTTACAAGTTGTAAATGACTTTAGAAACAATAGAAGTCATTGTCAATGGAAACTTACTTTGATTGTCAACTGAGGACGACTCGGAATCAACAAGCTCGAATGAAATAGAAATACGAAAATAATTTGTCAACTATCGAGTTATGATATAAGAAAAATCAATGGGTTGACATTTATTGAATTACAAGGATACACCGATATACAACAGAGTTTAGTGTATCATTGTCTTAACACATAGTTGTATTAAGACCATTTTCAAGGATGAGTCAAGCGAAATGTATATATATATAGATTAGCTCAAGATACAAGTGTATACCGACGCCACAAGGTGTCGTAGTGATCGAAATTATAATAGCGGTGACTGGACGAGTTCACCGTGTTTTAAATCAAATGAGGTAAGTTTGAATGTTTGTTTCAAACAAATCTAGTAGGATTTCCGATTGAAATTGAAACAATTGAATAATGTTTTTCGATTGAAGATGATAAAGCAATAAATATCACGAAAGGCTCAATTGATGCTGCAAGAACCATTAAGAGATACACTGAAATATGACATGAATTTGTGTATCATTATCTTAGCACACGATTGTGTTAAGATTGCTTTTATAGGATAAACCAACAAATCAGATTCAATATAAATAAATAAATAATTAAATCCGTATATGATGTGTGCAAGCGAGATTAGCGCAAGCTTCAATTTTGTGAAAACGTACCACAAGGTGATCGTGATCAAAGGAACGATTTAATGAAGTCGAAGACCAAACAAGCCTGTTATGGTTCAAAGTAATTAAAGGGCTTGTTAGGATAAATTCGAATATGATGACCTTAATCTATCATACGAGACCTTGAATTGAATACGTATTGCGAGCAAGTTCAAACAATGGAACTTGGTTTAAACACAACGAGTTCATGTATCAATAAGAAAGTTCTGACATGGTTACAACTAAAACCACGTATACCATTCAAAAGAAAATCGAGTTTTTTAAGAAATTCATCGATTCAATATCAAAGAGTCATCGTTTTGCAAAAAACGCGGTTTACAATGCAAAGACCAAGTATAGCGGAACGATATTTGAGTTTTAATAAAACAACAAATTGGAATGAAGCCCTCCCATGGTCTTCATAATTCAAACTAACCACATGCGCAACAAACAGTGTATATGTGGATTTACCAAGAAATGAAACAACCAATTAAATATTCGCGATTATGAAAGAAATCCTCATGATGACCATTAGGAGAGTAGAAATGCAAAAGTCTATTTACTATGTGCAGAGGTCTGAATTTAACAAAAGGAATTTAAGAATTTTATCTGGAAATTTTGTGTGATAACCGTTGTTAAGTGATATTACCAGGGAATGTCGAATAAAATGAAATAGGGGGATTGTAAAGGTATGTGACTTTCTTTTGCAGCGTCAATAATTATGATTCTGATTAGACTATGCACTGATTGTTGTGAAATCTTGTTCTATCGTACCTCAGCAAGATTCATGTCGTTTGTAGGATCACATGGCCAAGTACTGCTTTTTGATTAGTAATTCTTCCACTGACGGGATTAGCATTGGTGTCGTCGTGCCCAATCATATTTTCCAAAGGTCTTGCCTCGAAAGTCGTGTGTGATATACTTTGACGTCTGTGGTCGTATAATTTAAGTTTTATGTGTTTTCTTGTGCATTAGCACAACTTTACATGCATCTTACTTGTGTTAATAGTCTATGGTAACGCATTGGAAATTCTTATACTTTTGATGGCGTCCCAACTTAAAGGGTTTCCATTTTTTATCTTGTCGCACGAGTTACGAGATAGATGATCAAACGAAATAATGTTTGATATCGGAATTATAGATATATGTAAGAGATTCCTGATAAAGAAATCTAGAATTATTATTGACACTTATGTTCGTGATTTATTTTAAATTGTCAATCGTTATGGCTTTTGTAATTCCTTATAGATATACATATCTATATAATCATACATACCATTCATATGGTCAATGTATTTAACAGGTTCATATTTCCAAAAACAAGTCAGATATCAGATCATGATACTATTTAGGGAAATCTTGTCACTTGTTTGACATATTATACCCCTTCTTACCCGGTTCTCGCCGGAGAGGTAACCTCATCTTACCCGGTTCTCGCTGGAGAGGTAATTATTATATTTCCCATAAATAGTATCTTTTCAAGAATTTAAAAAGTGCCTCTTTTATGAAGGCTTTCATTCAGAATCAAGGAAATTTGTATTCACATAACATATCTTATTCTAGACCAAGTAGTATCAATAAGCAAGAATTTACAGTTATTAAGTGTTATTGCTTATTTATCGTACTTGCAATGTTCTGGTCATCATTCTTACGACATACCAATATCTATCACATTATACTTATAGATATTGGTATGTCGTAAGAATGATGACCAGAACATTGCAAGTACGATAAATAAGCAATAACACTTAATAACTGTAAAATCTTGCTTATTGATACTACTTGGTCTAGAATAAGATATGTTATGTGAATACAAATTTCCTTGATTCTGAATGAAAGCCTTCATAAAAGAGGCACTTTTTAAATTCTTGAAAAGATATTATTTATGGGAAATATAATAATTACCTCTCCAGCGAGAACCGGGTAAGATGAGGTTACCTCTCCGGCGAGAACCGGGTAAGAAGGGGTATAATATGTCAAACAAGTGACAAGATTTCCCTAAATAGTATCATGATCTGATATCTGACTTGTTTTTGGAAATATAAATCTGTTAAATACATTGACCATATGAATGGTATGTATGATTATATAGATATGTATATCTATAAGGAATTCCAAAAGCCATAACGATTGACAATTTAAAATAAATCACGAACATAAGTGTCAATAATAATTCTAGATTTCTTTATCAAAAATCTCTTACATATATCTATAATTCCGATATCAAACATTATTTCGTTTGATCATCTATCTTGTAACTCGTGCGACAAGATAAAAAATGGAAACCCTTTAAGTTGGGACGCCATCAAAAGTATAAGAATTTCCAATGCGTTACCATAGAGTATTAACGCAAGTAAGATGCATGTAAAGTTGTGCTAATGCACAAGAAAACACATAAAACTTAAATTATACGACCACAGACGTCAAAGTATATCACACACGACTTTCGAGGCAAGACCTTTGGAAAATATGATTGGGCACGACGACACCAATGCTAATCCCGTCAGTGGAAGAATTACTAATCAAAAAGCAGCACTTGGCCATGTGATCCTACAAACGACATGAATCTTGCTGAGGTACGATAGAACAAGATTTCACAACAATCGGTGCATAGTCTAATCAGAATCATAATTATTGACGCTGCAAAAGAAAGTCACATACCTTTACAATCCCCCTATTTCATTTTATTCGACATTCCCTGGTAATGTCACTTAACAACGGTTATCACACAAAATTTCCAGATAAAATTCTTAAATTCCTTTTGTTAAATTCAGACCTCTGCACATAGTAAATAGACTTTTGCATTTCTACTCTCCTAATGGTCATCATGAGGATTTCTTTCATAATCGCGAATATTTAATTGGTTGTTTCATTTCTTGGTAAATCCACACATACACTGTTTGTTGCGCATGTGGTTAGTTTGAATTATGAAGATCATGGGAGGGCTTCATTCCAATTTGTTGTTTTATTAAAACTCAAATATCGTTCCGCTATACTTGATCTTTGCATTGTAAACCGTGTTTTTTGCAAAACGATGACTCTTTGATATTGAATCGATGAATTTCTTGAAAAACTCGATTTTCTTTTGAATGGTAAACATGGTTTTAGTTGTAACCATGTCAGAACTTTCTTATTGATACATGAACTCGTTGTGTTTAAACCAAGTTCCATTGTTTGAACTTGCTCGCAATACGTATTCAATTCAAGGTCCCGTATGATAGATTAAGGTCATCATATTCGAAATTATCCTAACAAGCCCTTCAATTACTATGAACCATAACAGGCTTGTTTGGTCTTCGACTTCATTAAATCGTTCCTTTGATCACGATCACCTTGTGGTACGTTTTCACAAAATTGAAGCTTGCGCTAATCTCGTTTGCACACATCATATACGGATTTAATTATTTATTTATTTATATTGAATCTGCTTTGTTGGTTTATCCTATAAAAGCAATCTTAACACAATCATGTGCTAAGATAATGATACACAAATTCATGTCATATTTCAGTGTATCTCTTAATGGTTCTTGCAGCATCAATCGAGCCTTTCGTGATATTTATTGCTTTATCATCTTCAATCGAAAAACATTATTCAATTGTTTCAATTTCAATCGGAAATCCTACTAGATTTGTTTGAAACAAACATTCGAACTTACCTCATTTGATTTAAAACACGGTGAACTCGTCCAGTCACCGCTATTATTATTTCGATCACTACGACACCTTGTGGCATCGGTATAGACTTGTAGCTTGAGCTAATCTATATATATACCTTTCGCTTGACTCATCCTTGAAAATGGTCTTAATACAACTATGTGTTAAGACAATGATACACTAAACTCTGTTGTATATCGGTGTATCCTTGTAATTCAATAAATGTCAACCCATTGATTTTTCTTATATCATAACTCGATAGTTGACAAATTATTTTCGTATTTCTATTTCATTCGAGCTTGTTGATTCCGAGTCGTCCTCAGTTGACAATCAAAGTAAGTTTCCTTTGACAATGACTTCTATTGTTTCTAAAGTCATTTACAACTTGTAAATATTCACATCCATTGATCATATATCTCTTTTGGCTTGAACCTAGTCACTTTGTAATTATATCATTTTATCTCATTCTTTTGACATCGATTTCTGAAACTAATTCAGTTGAACCATTGAGTCCAATTTATTGTAAAACTCGTATTCACAAAATTTGATGTTTTGATTCTGTATCATTTACCTTAATCATATTATTTAAAATATGACATAACGCGGAAAAAGAAATATCGTAGCCCAAATCTCGAGGACGAGATTTAAAACAAGGTGGGGAGGATGTAACATTCCTATTTTTATCATATAAGAATTATAGGTTTGGTTAAATTTATTAACCACTAGTAACTAGTAACTAGTTTTATTTTTTAAAATAATTATTCGACCCAAATATTTTTAAAAAACTATTTTATATATAGTTGGTTGAAATATTATACTAGTGAATTGGCATGTATATGGGTGACCTTTTTAAATAAAATAAAAGTATATAAAAACTTATATTATTAGACAGGTAGATTACGGGTAAGTTGACCGTTAAAAATATGAAGTACCTAGATGGGCCTAGGAACCGTTTAATTATTAAATTATAAAAATACATGATATTTGAACCTACTCTGTTTTTAATGAAACTTGGTTCAAAATGTAGACAAAAATATTCTCGTTCTAAATGATATATTCATTATTTTATAAAACGTCATATTTTAGAAGTTATACGTGCCAAAGAAGTAAACCAATTGAATTAATTATAATATATAAATTAAAATATTAAAATAAATAAATATAACTTTGAAATTATGGTGGCAAGTTGTACATGTCGAGATAGTCATAGTCAGAAGTAATCAAAATAAAATAATAAATAAATTTAACATTTGATTTCTTTGAATTATGGGTGCATATGTCGAGATAGTAGATAAGAATCAAAACAAAATATATAATAATAAAATAATAATAAACATCAAAACAAAACTAAAAGTACACAGTGTGATACGTGTATGTATGTAGCTATGTGTATGTGCATAGTATGATAAATTTTAAAACTCTATAATTAGGAATGGTAGACATCTGCATGCAAAATAAATACATGTGTGTACATGTTGAGCTCCACAAAGTGTGGAGACATTATAAATAGGGTCATTTCAACATTTGAGAAGTTACTCAATCCTTCTGTTTCTCTCTCTATAATCTCGCCCCTATCTTCTTTACATATAGATACTTATTAGTAAGTCACCCCATAATAATAATAAAGCCCTGTCTCATTTTAAGTGTTTTAACTCCCGATCACCGCTACCCTTTCCGATTGATCTGAGCCCATAACACATGTTAAGGCTCTGCCTAACTAAGTTCGTTGGGGTTCTGTCTCGTGACATAGGGACAAGGTTAAATTAGGGGTACTATACTTAAAACGAGTGCAATTATATATATATATGTATATATATATATATATTTTAAAATATCTCAGAAGTTTTACCCAAAAATTTATACTAGGAGGCTTTCTAGTTGAACCCTAATGTTACAAAGTGGGTCCATTCTCTTTTCTCACCGTTTTATTCTGTAACAATTCTCAAAAGTCCTATCTATTATTTTATTTGCCCAATAGGAACCCCTAATTGAGACCCCCAAGTAATCCTGCACAAACCCTAAAATTTCCAGAACAATTGGAATCAGGATCAGGGCCCCTAAAACTCAGGGGGGTATTTCCTAGTCAGTATTATCTAAACAGTTTGTTGTCGAAATCGAATTTTAACGAACGACCAACTCAGCGAAGCTACCAGGACACGGGGCTACCCTATGGTAGGGTGGTGCCCCTCGCGCCACGCGAGGGTGCTGTTTTTCAGATATAAATAGAGGGGTGTGGGACTTGATTTCCTGCGTTGGTTCGACGTAAAAACTCAATTCTTACGCTGAGTTATAGTCTGTATACAACAAAAACACACAATCTCGAATTCCGCCGCGAACCTTCTATCATGACCCCCGACCCCACCCTGGACGGAATCGGGAGCCGCGAGCAGCCAAGTGGTACCGGTGGTTATTTAGAAAAACATTGCAGCGGAAATTTCATCAGGACCGTGAGTTAAGAAAATTATCAGAGTTTAGAAAACACCGGATTTTATTTATTAAATAGATGGGATAAAACCATGTTTTGAAAGGTAGCTTTAATATAGGATAAATCCGAATACATAAAACAACTTTTCTTAATTTAATTTAATTAATAAAATAAGCCACTTCTGTAAGCCTTTTGATGCTGTATCCAACTCTTATTCCGATCTACTGTAATTACCTGAAACGCGTTTTAAAAAGGTTTTGTCAGCAGGAAATACTGGTGAGTTCATTCATTTTTGTACAAAAACATATTTGTTATAATTCACAGCATTAAGAGTTTTTACATTTGCTTCTTTAAGATTGGCAAAGACTTAATCACTGCAAAGTATAACTAGCAAACAGTGTTATAAGTTACAGTATTAAGAGTGATTACAATGTTTATATATATCAACCATCTACCCACGGTATTTGTCACTCGACCACCTATTGGCTATCTCGTTGTCCAATGGTGTCTGTGACTATGGTCATATCACCCCTTGGCTAACCCGTTATCCAATGGTGACGGTTATCAAGTATTGTATACAAAACCCCACATACCGGCTGTAATTGAAGACTACAAAGACTTAATCCCTGTAATTATAACTTTGAAAACAAACATGATTTTGAAAGAAAATTTTGATAAAAAAAAGAATGACTCACATTGCAGATTTATACGAGCAGAGTTTAGCCTACTGATTTGCCTTGTAACCTAATTTAAATAACAATGCACACGAACTAGGTCAGTAACTAATTCAGCATTTACGATAACTCACGAGACTAAAACCTTCACAATGAATGACAAAGTGCAATGCTTAAACATCCATCGTATTCACAACAAATGACAAAGTATAACCCTAATTTGAGCAGTACTTAAACATTCATCGGATAGTTTCAATCGATCGGACATTGAATCGTAGTAGCGATCGAGATATTACCCTGTTATCGCGGCGGAATTCGAGATTGTGTGTTTTTGTAGTATACAGACTATAACTCAGCGTACGAATTGAGTTTTTACGTCAAACCAACGCAGGAAATCAAGTCCCACACCCCTCTATTTATATCTGAAAAACAGCTCCCTCGCGTAGCGTGAGGGGCTGTCGCGTGGCGCGAGGGGCACCACCATAGGGTAGCCCCATGTCCTGGTAGCTTCGCTGAGTTGGTCGTTCGTAAAAAAATCGATTTCGACAACAAACTGTTTAGATAATACTGACTAGGAAATACCCCCCCTGAGTTTTAGGGGCCCTGATCCTGATTCCGATTGTTCTGAAAATTTTAGGGTTTGTGCAGGATTACTTGGGGGTCTCAATTAGGGTTTTCTATTGGGCAAATAAAATAATAGATAGGACTTTTGAGAATTGTTACAAAATAAAACGGTGAGAAAAGAGGATGGATCCACTTTGTAACTTTAGGGTTCAACTAGAAAGCTTCCTGGTATCTTTAAAGAAGAAAATTACCGATTTAAGTGTTATCTTTAAACCGGTTGGAGACGATCTTTTTAAGCCTTTAAGCACGGGCACAATCCATTCATTTCCATCCTTTCTTGTCAATTTATACAGTGTACAAAAAGATATTATTATCAATTTGCCAAAAAAAAAGGGAACTTACAAATGATTCTAGAATTTCTTCCACAGAATCCATTGAAAAACGCTCGTCAATTACTTCTCGTCTGAAATCAAATGAAGGGAGCATCAATTTCATGTAAATTTCCAAAAGTAAAAACTTTAATTTTTTATTCCAGATTCATTACTTGTGTAATACACTTACTTGACTAATCTGAACATCTGAAGAGAATTCTTCAATGGCAGCTTTCACTGCAATCTCATCGCCAGAGTTCAAGCTCACCAAACGGTTTTCTAGTTCCAACAATTTCTGAAAACAAATTAACAAATTTTGTAATTAGTTAATTCCCAGAGTATCTTGAAAAGAATCTGCTTTGATTCTAAAGTTCAAACTCACATCTAAAGGAACCAATTGGGTCGCTAAACCGACTGCAACTAGTTCCGCACCACTTAACCGGGCCTCGGTTAAGACACAACCGCCGCCCCCTCGGTCACCGTCGAAGCGACCGTACGATTGTCTCCCCCTCATTAAGACTCGCATCATCTTGTGCAGGAAATATTGAAGGAAGCAAGGAAATATTTAACACTGGGGGATAATACGTTTTCTTACAAGAAAGCATAGGGGGTAATAAGAAAGGATAATATAGTCGTTTAACACCGGGGGGTAATACGTTTTCTTACAACAAAGCATGGGGGGGTAATAAGAAATGGTAATATGGTCATTTAACATTCCAGTTAACAGACTCCAGCCGCCATCCGCCGATGGCCGCCGTCGTTGTTATACATTTCTTGTTGCCGCTTATCGGCTCCATCTTTATAGGTTTGGCCTTTTTTTTACATTTTTATTACATTTTACTTTCATACCATTCTTATTGGCTAACATTGAAGCCTAATTGCTAACATCGCAGGTGAAGTACGGAACTTTTGTTTTGGAGATCAAAGGCTCAGTACCATTTTTTTGTACTTGGAAGGTACGACGGTGCCTTTTTTAGTTATTTTGCACTTAAAAAGCATCACTTTCACTTAGAACTTCACATATCAAGATACCATCTTTAAGTAACAAATATGTTTTTCATCATTTTCACTTGAGTCTTTACACGTCTTAAATTGTTATTCTCAGAAAAGCCAAATGGTTGCGAAGGGGCCAATGGATGTGGTATTATATTGATGAATCTGCTTACATTGATGTTCACGAAGTAATTGTGCCCCAAATGATGCAAAAAATTGTTTATTAATATCTTACAAGTAGCTTAATGAAGGCCGGATTGATTGGTGGATTTCTATAAAAGGTTGATCTTAAGAGTGGCTTACAGGATAATAAATTAAAGGAGATAATTATGATAATATGTATAGATTACTAAAGCATTATTTTATCTAATTAATGTGTGAGATTAAGTTATTGTTTTAATAGATAAAATAAATAAATTGTTTGTTAATATCTTACATGTAGTAGTAATCTGTAATACATGTCATCTGATTTTACAAGGGATAACAGCAACCATTGTAGGTTTATGAGGATGGCGCCAACACCATGTCTACACATGAAAGGAATGTCACACCCCAACTGGTGGCGGAAACATCGGGGCGCGGCACTGAGCGAAACAGATTGTCCATGAGTATCCATAACAACTATAATTACCAAATATTTAACGTTACGTCCCATACCATAACATATAAAGTAAACAGTTATTACAGACATAGCGTTCTCAAAGACAAATATTGTTCCGACAACTCAGATTTAAATGTTACGTTTCTAGACCTCCTAACTTGATTCCATATAGCAAGCATAGCATAGCATAGCATCCTAAACACCTGTCACATACGTTAAAATAAAGTCAATACACATAGTGTAAAGGTGAGCACACAAGTTTAATAGCATAATAGTAGCGAAAGCGATTTTCGCATAACCAACATGTAACACGTAGAAATGTGAAGCATGTAAGCTATCGACAATGCCATATGCACAGACATGACTGCGAGTTGTAGAATGCGCAACACATATCACCACTGTGACACGTGAAGAAATACCCTTAACAACCTTTGTCCACGACAGGTGCTGAGTCCAAACTATAGTTGTGACAACCCGAAATCTCAAGGTCTTTCCTCTACGCATCACTTGTTCTACCATCCTGTTTTTGCGAATCGTTTTACGTTGTATCATGTACATTATTTTTGGGTGATTAAACTTGTCTGATGCTTTGGTCGTTAATATGTAATGTTTTATGAGTAATGGAAACCCAAGTAAGTCGACGAAGAACTAGCCGACGAAGCTTCGCCCTAAGCCCCCAAGACGAAGAATATTCTTCGTCGAAGAGAGTCCTTCGTCAGGGAAGGTTCTTCGCCGGCCCATGTTACTTCGAAGCCCAGTTAAGCCCATGATCTTGGCCGGTTTGTTTAAGGGGCCGCATACCATGCTTTATAGATCCCATAATCTTGTAAGTTACTCAAGTGACAAACCCTATTCCCTCTTTCCTTTCTACATCGCGACGGCAGAAAGAAGGCATCTCTTCCCTCACTCGGTCGCAACCATCCAAAGACTCTCTCATACGATATAACAACCCTAAAGAAACCGACACCCTCGAAATATTTTTGACACCCTAATATATATTAAAATATCCCTATATGTCCTAAAATACACCCCATACGTGAAAACAGGCCCCGAATACCTTAAATATTATTAAAATTAATTAAAAATCAAAATTTTGGGTTTGAGGCGGGCCGCGTAAGCCACCCCTCAAACCTTACGCGGGCCGCGACAAGTTAAAACCTGGTGAAACCCTGGGTCGCCACGTGGCTCAACACCGGTCGAACCTACTAACTGACCCGGATCACCTACGCTGTTGCCCAGCGTTGACGCGGACCGCGTAGGCCTTAGCCTACTTTTACGTGGGCCGCGAGAAACCCAAACTCAGCCCCTATAAAGCTGGAGCTTGGGCCTTCAGTTTACGTCGCTCATATTTCTTTTCTTTCTCTCAATTCTGAAGTGTAGGCATTATACATGGGTATAATACCCACTCTAAATAGCGAAGTTCTGCTCCATTGTAAGTATCATAACCCCTGGATACGTATTAGATACTCTGCCCGATTGATCTAGGGTTCCTTAACGGCTGTCGTTGTTCTGCCCGACGTAGTCGTTGGAATGCCGTCTTGGGGAGGGTATTACTAATGTTAAAATGGGTTATTATACTAACAAGTGTGCATTTGTGAAAATTATAGATTGTCACCAGGAAACCCTAAAGGATAATCTAAGACAGCAATGTGAGTAATCTCCTTTTTGTAAATTGTTTTTACAAAATCTCACACGATTAAAAATATATTAAACAGATATTGAGTATTTGTAAGAATACAATTATCATGTGTATGTTGGGATTTTGTATACAAAGTTATGTTACTGTCTTGCGAGGGGTAACATTTCCACAAGTCGGGTCTGATAGTACCATGGATGTTAATTGATATAACTTGGAAACAAATGTAATTGCGAGATCGCCCTCAATATTGTGCAATGGTTTTTTTATTAAACTTGATCAAACTGGGATTCACTCACCAGTATTTCCCACTGACAAAATGTTTTTAAACGCGTTTCAGGTAACAAAATGTGAAAGCCAAATAGAAGCCAGCTGGAAAAGTGGCAATAAAGTTACCTAAATTAAAATAAATGTTTTTATTAAATAAAAATAGGATTTATTCCTATGAAAATGTGTGTACTGCGAACTTGGGTTTTATCCCATGTGTTTAATATTATGAAAATGTGGTATTTTACTCTGATCAAATATTTCCTAACTACGGTCCTGATGAAAAATTTCGCTGCCAAATTAGTGTCACACCCTGGCTTTGCGGAAGCGTGGTTAACTTTTGGTGTGACTTCTTAATACCATAGCTTAATCATAACAAAGCTATATGAATTAAAAACCATGCAAGTCATCCATTAAGTTTTGAAAACAACATACAGTACCATTGTTTTAACATATAACCATAACCTTGTTCAGTAGACATTACAACTTATAACATAGCATAAACGTGGTTTAAGGACTGTGTCTTGTCCAGGAAAGAGACACATCCCCTAAACCCTGATGACTCCATGACAAGTGCAGCGGAAAACGTTCCATACCGTGCCAGATCCGTTTAATTTCCTGAAATACATGTGAGTTGAAAAATCAACAATAATGTTGAGCGAGTTCATGTGCAAGTGAGTAAGTAAAACACTTGTAAGTATAAAAGTTTCCTGGTATGTAGCAGTGTAAGAGGACTTGTGATCACCAATGGTTTGCAAGGCCATTAGCATGTTGTGAAATGCAAGTAGGTAGACACAACCCTAGCCGATTTTGCGTTGGGTACCAAGTCACTCCGGGTCCGTTCTGTTAGTCCTCCGAGAGGCCTGTTCTGTTGGGCCGGGAGCTGGGCTCGCTACACCCAGATAGATCTACCGCTCGAGTCCCTCGGTGTTCTAACTACCCATCCACATGATCTAAACCTCCTTACGTTATTCATACCGTGTATAAAGTACTTGTAAACAAAGTAACATGTATTTCACCCCCGCAGTTAAGAAAACTGAAAAACAGTTAGAGAAAAGGGGGACATGAACTCACAGTGAATGCGCGTCTCTACCAAGTGTCTCCAATACAGTAAGCTGTGCAACGACCTACAAGTGCTAATTCTATTAGACGGACGGCCGTGCTTTAGCTTTACAATTTATGTCTTTGGGAAATAGTTAGACAACTATTTCGTGTTTATGTTCCGTATACACTTGGTAGTTATTCTTCTTCCCAAGGATGGGGGATACAGTACATGTGCGTAAGTTACGTTTTATAAATCTTGTGGTAATGTAATTACCGGTGTAACTTATATGTTTGTGGAAGCGTTCGCAAAGTTTTGGAATCATTAACGATTGCAAATATTATTTTTACTCTAAAATAATATTTATGTATTTTCACAAAATAATCATAAACAGTGTTGTGACAAATATACTTATCACGTTAATCTTTGTGAAAACCCCACCTCCGAATGTTTAGTAAAATATAGTGCCGGCGAAATTTATGTTTTGAAAATATGTCCAAAAATAGTTCTAACACTTGTTGTGTAAATAATTCTAAGTGTTAGGTTTTTAGAAAATTTCGCCAGAGTTTCCTCTGTAACTGGAGGTGGCCACGCTTTCAAGCGTATCATTTTCTTTTAACAAATCAATTCAACAACTTCTTTATTCAATCAAACAATTTCCGACACAACAAACTAGTCGACAAGTATGTAAATTTGCATAATCGCATGAACTTGTAGTTTTTCCGAATCTATAGTGTAAATCCCCTTTATATACGTAGATCTTTATATAAAGTAACCTCAATCTTGTAAAAAAAAAAAAACCTCGTGTTTAGAGAAATCCGACTTTACAACTTCTAGTAACAAGTGACAAATTTACTTCTTTGTCGGATCTCTTTGTTTCACAAGTGTTTACACACTTGTGGTTTATAAAACCATATTTATTAGTGTAAGATCCTTTCTTTAAAATACATGGTTTCTTAAATGTGTGGTTCTTTGAAGATACCACTTGCGGATACGTAGATCCGCTAGTTTTAAACACCATTTTACCGGTTAAATCACTTTTACACAAGTAAAATATTTCTACACAAGTTCATGTATCTTGTGTGGTAGAGTTTCGCCTTTAACCCTTGTATTTAGTCAAAAACGAGCTTATGTGAAGATACATGATCTTACAAAGTCGGGTTAAACGGAGATCCGAGCTACCACATCATAGATCGGGTCTCAATAATCACATATTTCAAGTCCTACGACTTTTACACAAGTTATATGTTATTATCCACCATTTTTGTGATTTTACTAGACTTTAATGCATCAAAACTTATGTTTTCGATATTTAACCGACAATATTCCTTTTACCCACTTTAGATAAGTGTAAAAGCAAGTTTTAAATGGTATACCTCTAGCTCGGGGATAGGGAAGAATCGTGATGAAAAACGCGTGGATAAAAGCCAACGGTGGAGGTCCTTCGCGTTCCGAGTGCACCAAGGCTCCTTATACGTGACCCGTGAAGCTTGAATGATCTTGGAATGCAAGAATCAACAACCGAAAATATGATGGTGGGTGGGGTGAGGTTCGGCCGAGAGGTAGGGAGCAAGAGAGAGTAGTTTTGAGTTAGTGAGAATTATGTGTGAGTCTTGTTGTGATAAACATGTACTTATAGGTAAAAATTAGGTGTATTACCCAAAGGTATTTGTGTTCTCTAGATACTAAGCCAAACTTATTAAAATAATAGCTCTTGTACTCTTGTGTCCCCTATGGTTTTGGGGCCGGTTACAATGGCATGGGGGGGGGGGGGGGGTTCGATCCAAACTAGATTAGTTAGGATATAGCTTAGGTTAATTAGATTAGGTTAAGTGTTTAACCTCGTTAGTGATATAAAGCGCGTTATGACGGGTGTTAGGGTAATCAGGGACCCTAACTGGCTTAGAAAATTAAAGATAGTGAAAATAATAATATTTTCATGTTCCGGGTAAAGTCCGGTTGTTCGGTTGGATAGTAATCCGTTAAAGTCTTTTGTAATGCTTTAAAGTGTCGTTATAAACATTTTTAGTGACACATTTTGTTTCCAACACTTTAGAAAGTGTCTAGTGTTATTTTCTCATGTTCTGGCACTTTATTAGTCAGCTAGAAGCTGGTTTATTTATTAAAGTGCTGTGTTTGGTACTTAAAGTACGTTTTAGGCACATCCGAATCAGTGTATCTTATCCCTAGAGACGCGGTACCACAACCCTTATATCCCTACACTCACTACCAGTGTAGCCAAAATATACGAGGCTCTTAACAGGCCTTAGAGGCAGTGCCTGCCTGATGCTGGTCATATCAGCATGTTTGCCGTGTATCTGTTTAGTGCTACTGTGCTTTTTGTGCATCATGTTTGTCACTAGGGTTCAGTATGTAATTAATGTAGTGACAGCAAATAAAGTATGATGCAAGTAAGTGCATGTATCAGTATGCAGGTAACAGTTTATCAGCTAGTTCAATCAAGCACAGTAATCAAGTAGTAATTAATCATTAATTAAGTTGTACGGATACCTGGTTTAGTGCGGGTTGTCACAATTAGACAATACCAGATACCACCAAAACTGGCCGCGGTCGTTCGTTCCTGTATTTGTATAGGGGGACGGGGGTTGCGATAGAAGGTGGTATCAAAGCTTAGCCACTGATTCAGCCACAGAAGCGTTCTGCTGACATCAAAATTTAAATTGTTAGGAAATAACTTACGGGAATACGTGCATAATTATATTTTCTTGTTATGTGTTATTTGACTATTTGTTAGTTTACAGTATGAGCGACCAAGGACCATCTGACGCGTACCGTCAATTGTCTGGTTCGCCTAGAAGCGAAGGTGCCTCTTCTCAGCCTGCCCTCTCAAGGTACTCTGCTAATACAGAAGAATGAATATTCGTCTTTAAAGCTCAGTCCGAGGAGCCATTCCCTTAGAAAAAGAGAGGATGGTTCAGTCGATGGGCACATGAGCGTAGAAAGCGTATGAAAAAGTTACAAGACCAGAGAGTACTAGCCGCAACCAAAAGAGAAACCGATGCCTATGCCCAGGATATGATTAATAGGGGTATAGCCAATATCCACATCCTAGCAACCACTGCAGCTTACCCTAACCTGGAGCAAATGATAGCACCCCAACCACAACCACCAATTCCTGACCAACCGATGGAGATAAAAAACCCTGAAAATCAAGTAGAGATGCATGATTTCAACCCGGAGGAGATACCTAGGGTACCAGCACCAAATCCCTTAGACCCAAATTACGACCAATGGTGGGATGACGTTAGGGACTATGTGCAATGCTACCCGATACACGAAGACATACCCATGCCAAATCTAGGAGCCTACCCAGGATTGGACCCTCTAGATCCCTATTACGATAACGATGTATACATTAGGGAGATTTTAGAGAATCCTTACCAATTCCAGGCACCTACACCTCCATACCAGGAACCCGCACCCCAGATTCCGAACCCAGTCCTAGAACCTGCACCCCCAATGAGTGCAGACAATGTACAAGAACTTAGGACATTTGGTGAGGAAATTTTAGAGAGTAGTGAACGGATGAGACAGATGGGAGAGCGACTCGTCTGGAAATACGACGAGTGCAATATGGATTTTTGGATGAATCTATATCCATGAACGTGATGGTGGAAACGATAGTAATAATAATAATAATAATAATAATAATAATAATAATAAAATAATATGACATGTGTGTATGTGTATGAAAAAAAAACTACGGATGCCTATTATTAGTAGTGTAACTTTAAATTTCAGTCGGTATTGTAATTTTAATTTCAGTACTGGTGTGTAATAGATGCATATTATATGAATAGAGTAAAGTCGCAATGATCGACGCTTTTGACCAAAGTGCATGTCATGTGATTGACTATATTAAATATTATTTTGTGATATTAATACATGGTAAATGTTTAAAATTCAGATGGTCGATGATCAAGAGAATCTGAATAACGATAACCAGAGTAACATTAACTTGGTTAATGAGAATCCGAGAATCAATAACAATGGAAATCAAATGGATAATAGTGCCATTCAACACATAGTGGCACAAGGAATTATAGATGCAATGCCATACATTCTTCAAACTGTTAAGGATGCGGAAAATAAAAGTAAGCATAACAGTAAGCGATCAACTGAACCAGAAAACAGCATAAACAATGGACCTGTACTTCAAGTGCCCATTCCCAAAAGAAGAAGAACCATGCCTTATGGTTGTTCTTACAAAGAATTCTGGTCCTGCAAACCAATAGAATTCTCGGGCAACGAAGGACCCATTGCAGCTCTACGCTGGATAGAAAAGACTGAGGCAGTCTTAAAAATAAGCAAGTGTGCTGAAGAAGACAAGATAATGTTTGCTTCTAATCTATTTAAGAACTCAGCCTTAGAATGGTGGAACACTGTCCTCCAGTCAAGAGGAAGCGATAGGGTTTACAACATGGAATGGGGGGGATTTAAGAATATGATAGAAAGGAAATTATGCCCTCCCAATGAAAAGGAACATATAGCGAATAAGTTTCTAAACCTAAGAATGATCGGGGTAGATAGTAAGGGTTATACTACTGCATTCTTTGAATATGCTAGAATAGTACCAACCCTTGCATCACCTGAACCGATATTAATCTCCCGTTATATCTACGGATTAATTGGAGAGATTAGACATGTAGTCAAGGCAGCTAGACCTCAAACCATAGAGGAAGCTGTAGAACTAGCAAACACCTTGACTGATGAATTAGTCCGTACACGAGAAGAAGACTAGAGGAAAAACCTAGCATAGAGGCTTACCCAAGAATTCCGTTCTGGGAATTCCAACCGTAGGAATATAGGTTCTACCTCTACACCTTACTGTAAGACTTGCAAGAAGAAGCATTCGGGAAAATGCTTCGCTCACTGCAATTTCTGTAAGTTACCAGGACACAAGGAAGAAGATTGTAGAAGGAAATCTAGTAATGGACTGTGCTTCAACTGTGGGGAAAAAGGTCATATCATGCCAAACTGTCCGAAATTGGCTCCAGCTCCGAACAACAAGAACACTAAAAATGCTAGAGCATTTGTTCTAACAGCAGATGAAGCCAGAATGATTCCGGATGTGATAGCCGGTACGTTTTTAGTTAATGATATATCTGCTAAAGTATTATTTGACTCTGGTACAAACCAAAGTTTCATTAATACTTTGTTTTGCAAACTTCTTAATCAATCATTAACTAAACTTCCACAAGAATGTTTAGTAGAGACAGCAAATGGAGAAACGGTTAGGATTTCTGAAATCTTGTAGGGAGCCAGAGTTGAAATTTTAAATCAAAAGTATATTGCAAACTTGTACCCAATGAATCTGACAGAATTTGATATCGTATTAGGAATGGATTGGTTAGTAGCCAATAAAGCTAATATTTTATGTGATCAAAAGTCAATTCAAGTAAATTCACCAAAGGGTGAAAAGATCACAATTAAAGGTGATAAACCATCTAGATCAACTAAATTCATCTCTGTGAGGAAAACTGCAAGTTATATAAGAAAAGGATCTATAGTGTATTTGATTTCCATAATCATTAACACTAAAGGAAAAGAATTAAAGGACATTCCAGTAGTGTCTCAGTTTTCAGATGTATTCCCAGAAGAATTACCAGGACTATCGCCAGACAGAGAAGTTGAGTTCAGAATTCATCTACTGCCAGGAACAGCACCGATTGCCAAAGCACCTTACCGTTTGGCACCCGCCGAAATGCAGGAACTGAAGAAACAGTTAGACGAATTGTTGGAGAAAGGATTTATACAGCCAGGCTCATCGCCATGGGGAGCACTGATTTTTTATTCGTTAAAAAGAAGGACGGATCAATGCGTATGTGCATTGACTACCGTGAATTAAACAAGGTCACAATTAAGAACCGGTATCCATTACCAAGAATCGATGATCTGTTCGATCAATTGCAAGGAGCTTGATTTTTCTCTAAAATCGATTTAAGGTCAGGATATCATCAATTAAAGGTACAGGAAGAGGACATTCCAAAAACCGCATTTAGAACAAGGTATGGTCATTATGAATTTACTGTCATGCCATTTGGTTTAACCAATGCCCCAGCCGCATTTATGGACATGATGAACCGAATATGTACGCCATATTTGGATAAATTCATAATTGTTTTTATTGATGATATTCTCATTTATTCTAAAAGTAAAGATGAGCATGCAAAGCATTTGCACACACTTCTAAGCTTGCTAAGAAAGGAAAAGCTTTATGCTAAATTTTCAAAGTGCGAATTTTGGTTAGAACAAGTACAGTTTCTTGGACATTTAGTCAATCATGAAGGAATTCATGTGGATCCCACAAAAATTGAGGCAATTACCAAATGGAAAACCCCTGAATCATCAACCGAGGTTAGAAGTTTCTTAGGATTGGCTGGTTATTATAGACGATTTATTCGAAATTTTTCTAGAATAGCCATTCCTTTAACTAAGTTAACCTGTAAATCCATTAAGTTTGAATGGGGACCAAAACAAGAAGAAGCCTTTAGAATTCTTAAGCAAAGATTAACCCATGCACCCATACTAGCATTATCTGAAGGAACTGAAGACATGGTGGTCTATTGTGATGCTTCTAAATTAGGTTACGGATGTGTATTAATGCAACACCAAAAGGTTATAGCTTACGCATCTAGGCAACTTAAGAATCATGAAGAAAATTATTCAACACATGATCTAGAATTAGGAGCCATAATTTTTGCCCTTAAGATTTCGAGACATTACCTTTATGGTAATAAGTTTACCATATTCACTGATCATAAAAGTTTAAGGTATGTTTTTGGGCAAAAAGAATTGAATATGATACAAAGACGCTGGATGGAGATGCTCAGTGATTACGATTATGATATCCAGTATCATGAAGGAAAGGCAAATGTAGTGGCTGATGCCTTAAGTCGAAAGTATCACGAAAAGCCAAAAAGGGTACGTTCTCTTAAATTAAATCTACAAGTAGGTTTAAATGAACAAATTAAAAAGACACAAGAATCAATAATCAAGGATGATACTGAAAAGCTAAAAGGTATGATTAAAGAATTAGAACAAGGAACAGATGAAATTTGGAGATTCCATAAAAAGAGAATGTGGATACCTAAATTAGGAAACCTGCATCATCATATATTAGAAGAAGCCCATAAGTCTAAATATACAATGCATCCTGGAAGTGATAAGATGTATCAGGATTTAAGAAAGAATTTCTGGTGGATAGGAATGAAAAAGGACATAGGAACCTATGTTTCTAAATGTTTAACTTGCTCACAAGTTAAAGTTGAACATCAGAAACCCTCAAGATTGCTGCAACAATTAGAAATGCCAGTATGGAAATGAGAATTGATAACAATGGATTTTGTTACTAAATTACCCAAAACAAGGAAAGGCAATGATACAATCTGGGTGATTGTAGATAGGCTAACCAAGTCAGGTCATTTCCTACTAATGAAGGAAACTTTTAGTATGGAACAGCTAGCTAAATTGTATGTGAATGAAATTGTTTCTTTACATGGAATTCCTTTATCAATTGTTTCTGATAGGGATAGGCGTTTTACCTCTCATTTTTGGTCAAGTTTCCAAAAAGCAATGGGAACCAAGCTAAATCCAAGCACAGCATATCATCCTCAAACACACGGGCAAAGCGAAAGAACAATTCAGACAATGGAAGACATGCTTAAAGCTTGTGTAATTGATTTCGGAGGTAATTGGGATGATCATTTACCTTTAATAGAATTTTCTTATAATAACAGTTATCACACAAGTGTCAATGTTGCACCATTCGAAGCACTGTATGGACGAAAGTGCCGAACCCCAGTCTGTTGGGCAGAAATTAGGGAAAATCAACTATTTGGACATGAGAGAGTACAAGAAACAACCGACAAGATTATTCAAGTCAAGGAATGACTGAAAGCGGCACGTGATCGACAGAAGAGCTATGCCGATAACCGACGCAAACCGTTGGAATTTCAAGTAGGAGATAGAGTATTATTAAAAGTCTCTCCTTGGAAAGGAGTGGTAAGATTCATCAAAAGAGGAAAGCTAAGTCCTAGATATGTTGGACCTTTGAGATTATTAGAAGAATAGGACCTATAGCCTATCAGCTACAACTGCTAGAAGAAATGACAGGAATACATGATGTATTTCATGTATCTAATCTCAAGAAGTGCCTAGCTGATGAATCACTTGTAGTACCTCTTAAAGATATAGAGGTAAATGAACAACTCAAGTTTGTAGAAAGGCCTCTACAGATTGAAGACAGGAAAGTCAAGAATCACAAGCACAAGAGATTAGTTCTGGTCAAAGTAAAGTGGGACTCCAAAAGAGGACCTGAGTACACATGTGAGCTTGAATCAGAAATGCAAAGGAAATATCCACACTTGTTCCAGTAGATCTCGAGGACGAGCTCTAAAACAAGGTGGGGAGGATATAACAACCCTAAAGAAAACCGACACCCTCGAAATATTTTTGACACCCTAATATATATTAAAATATCCCTATATGTCCTAAAATACACCCCATACGTGAAAACGGGCCCCGAATACCTTAAATATTATTAAAATTAATTAAAAATCAAAATTTTGGGTTTGAGGCGGGCCGCGTAAGTCACCCCTCAAACCTTACGCGGGCCGCGACAAGTTAAAACCTGGCGAAACCCTGGGCCACCACGTGGCTCAACACCCGTCGAACCTACTAGCTGACCCGGATCACCTACGCTGTTGACTAGCGTTGACGCGGGCCGCGTAGGCCTTAGCCTACTTTTACGCGGGCCGCGAGAAACCCAAACTCAACCCCTATAAAGCTGGAGCTTGGGCCTTCAGTTTACGTCGCTCAGATTTCTTTTCTTTCTCTCAATTCTGAAGTGTAGACATTATACACGGGTATAATACCCCCTCTAAATAGCGAAGTTCTGCTCCGTTGTAAGTATCATAACCCCTGGATACGTATTAGATACTCTGCCCGATTGATCTAGGGTTCCGTAACGGCTGTCGTGGTTCTGCCCGACGTAGTCGTTGGAATGCCGTCTCGGGGAGGGTATTACTAATGTTAAAATGGGTTATCATACTAACGCGTGTGCATTTGTGAAAATTATAGATTGTCACCAGGAAACCCTAAAGGATAATCTAAGACAACAATGTGAGTAATCTCCTTTTTGTAAATTGTTTTTACAAAATCTCACACGATTAAATATATATTAAACAGATATTGAGTATTTGTAAGAATACAATTATCATGAGTATGTTGGGATTTTGTATACAAAGTTATGTTACTGCCTTGCGAGGGGTAACATTTCCACAAGTCGTGTCTAACAGTACCATGGATGTTAATTGATATAACTTGGAAACAAATGTAATTGCGAGATCGCCCTCAATACTGTGCAATGGTTTTTTTTTTTATTAAACTTGATCAAACTGGGATTCACTCACCAGTATTTCCCACTGACAAAATGTTTTCAAACGCGTTTCAGGTAACAAAATGTGAAAGCCAAATAGAAGCCAGCTGGACAACACTGAAGGCTTGGAAAAGTGGCAATAAAGTTACCTAAATTAAAATAGATGTTTTTATTAAATAAAAATAGGATTTATTCCTATGAAAATGTGTGTACTGCGAACTTGGGTTTATCCCATGTGTTTAATATTATGAAAATGTGGTATTTTACTCCGATCAAATATTTTCTTAACTACGGCCCTGATGAAAAATTCCGCTGCCAAATTGGACAATACCAGATACCACCAAAACTGGCCGCGGCCGTTCGTTCCTGTATTTGTATAGGGGGACAGGGGTTGCGACATACGAAGCCCCACTCTCTAATCTCCTATCCGTTAGTGTTATACTATGTGATTAATTATACTCTTTGTTATGCTACGGCTGTGTTCTAACTGCTTGATTTATCCCTAGTGGTTAGGGGAAACGTTTGTGAATGTTAGCGATATTTGGTATGAATTGTGAGAACTATGATTGTGATTGTGACCGAGATTAAATGATGAAAGTAACGTAAGATGATTAACTGATCTAATGATTTAGGAGTTGCTATGATCAGACCATAGTTACGAGTAGAATGGTAATGATTACTTGTTGATTACTTGTTGGAATAATAGCAACTGTTTGATCCAATTTGACTGATGATGGAATAGCATAAACTGTTATATCATGCTAATTGATCCACATTGAAAACTGATTGAATGATAACTATTGTTTGCGAAAAATATGGAAAAGAAACTGATCAAATCACATAAACCGATTGACCCTTGACGAATCTTGGTCCTTCGTGACGAACATTGGTGATGAACACTTGTTTGACGAACCATATGATTCTTCGTCCCACTTATTCCTTGATGAAGAATGGTTCTTCGCCATATGATTCTTCGCCGCAACACTCTTAGACGAAGAATAGTTCTTCGCCAGATAATTCTTCGCCAAGGAAGTATCCCATGAAGAATAGGTTCTCCGTGGAGATACTGCATGTGTGTAATAAAAAAGAACAGTTTATGATGTTTATGATGATAGATGTTTGTGCTTATGGAATCTATTTATTGCATATTAATAAGAATGAGAAATCTGGTTTGACTTATGAGTAGCAAACTTACCTGTTAAGCGTTGAGACGTGATATGCAAGTGAGATGTGGATGAGTACTTGCTGTGTGTTATACGGTGATCTTAGCGGCAATTGCAATCTGTGAAAATAAGTGTACTGTTAGGTGATTGACTTACATATTAAACCCATACACTTATTATGTGACTTTACAAGTAAACGTTACGAATCAATGGGTTGCATGAATAACGGTTACCACTCGTATAAAGACGTGTGCTTTACTTGTTTGCTACTTGTGTAACGTGTACGATGGAAACATGATATATGTGAACATTCTACTGACTATTCTTGGTAACCACGGTAGGGTATGGTTGACCAACTTGGAACGGGTAATGTAACGTAACATACCGAGCAATCTAAGGTGAGTTCACTGTTCTTTTTCCAAGCATGCGTCCCGGGGAGGGACATCTGGTAAATATTCCGGGGAGGAATGTCGGGTAAATGGGTTTAACTGTAATGTTAAACTCAGGATGTTGGTTAATACACTCATATCTATCATTTAAGTCCCATCATATACCGAATTGGTTGCCGGGGAGGTAACGGGGTTATTAGTTGATAGCGCTATTAGGTTTGGCACCCTCACACCGTACCGGGGAGGACGGGCGTGAACTAATTACCTTAACCACTCGACCAATGTTTGATAGAGCATTGGGGAAGGGTAAATAATCTGGAGCCATCTGCGGTAATCGAGTTATTAACAACATCGAATCTCTGAAATGTTTTAAACTCATAAATGGTAACTAAACGTGTTAACAAACTTTGAACTCACCAATGTTGTCTGATACACTTTTCTGCATGCTTGCAGGCCTATAGCTACACGTTGATGGAACTTGCTGTCTGGGATGCTTGAGTGGTCATGGGTCGATTTGCATGGGATCATGAGACACGTCTAATGGGTTTTATACACTTGGATTATGAAACTCTTAATTATTGTAGTATGCTTCCGCTGAAATGTAAACCATGTTTTGTAACGCTTTTAATAAATGAAAGTTTTATTTGAAATAATGTTATGAGTTCAATATGATTGGTGGCTAGATCCTGGTACATCAAGCGCCTCGCGGGGGATTCCGCATGTGGTATTTTTGGGGTGTGACAATACTATCGTTGCTAAGGTGTTAGGCAACAATCACTGTGTAAACATAACATACAAGCATTCATCGAATAACACGTATAACATGCGAGAGCGGTTAGCGTATAAAATGTGTTTGTGTTGTGTGATCGATTGTGTTTTGATATAGGTAACGTATCTAACACCCAAAAGTGCATAAAGCAAAAAGGGATCGAGTATACTCACAGATCGTGTTTAATGAATAAACACAGTCTTGGATTGAAGGGAGCGCTGGAGAGTTAGCCTGATCAGATAACGACAGTATAAGCGTTGAACGGTGCGTTAAACAGTGTCGAGTGAGATGAGGGATGGATAGTGATCCGATCGGATGACCGTCCGGACGAATGACCATTCGGTCGGAGGGTCATTCGTTGGGAAGGATGTGTTTGTGTATTATTTAAACTTTGAAGTTTTCGTTGTAGCATTTTGTAAAATGAGAAGTGTTTCTACATATCAGGTCATCCGGTCGGATGGCCCTTCGTTTGGAACTGATATTCTTTGAAGTTTTGTGAAAATTGTTTAAGTGTTGAAATCCTAAGTCACCTGGTTGGATAGTCGTTTGGTCTGATGGTGATCCGATCGGACGGCGATTCGTTTGGCAACTGTAGGTTTGAACTTGAAAAAAATTAGTTAAGTTTAGAAAGTTTTGCGATTGAACCGAGACGGTATGACAACGTGTCAAACAACGAAAACCACATCAAGTCCAAGTCATCCGATCGGATGGGTATCACCCCGTTCGATCAGTAACTGTTCTTGACGGAACTTTATTTTCAACCCGTGAATCGGTCGTCTCTTCGATAGTAATCCGTTCTCAGTCCGGCATTTCACCTAGAGAATGAATAGAAGGCCTGAACGAGCTCCGATTCTATCGGTTTTGAGCATAAGTGAAGAATGTTTGAAGAAAAGTTTAAAATACTTGAAAAAGGTTTAGATTTAGGTGAAATCAGTGTTTAAACATTGTAGAAATCCTTTAGATCTGAGTTGTTCTTGGTGAGTTGAGATCATACTCCGGTGTTCATATGAACCCGTGATGACGTCACTATAAAACAACCCAAATCCAGTGATTTCATGGTGAAAAGTTGTGATTTGATGGTGAAGATGATGAGAAGGTGCGTGTAGATGATAGAAGTATAAGATTTGAGGTAAAAACTTACAAGAATCGCGAGGAATCGAGATAAAAGTGGCCGAGTATGCGTTGGGTCGGAGGAGAGTTGTCACATCATGAATAGTGATGTGACAGGAGGGGTATTTATAGTGAAGGAGAAGAAGAGGCGGTGCAAAGGAGGTGGGTCAAAGGGCCTTTCGATTAGATGGCCATCCGATCGGATGGTCATCCGATCGGATGGCTCGAGTGGGTTGGTTTCTGACTTTTCATTTCGTGTAGCGGTGCGGTGACCCGTTTGCTAGTTTTCCGACTTTGGTTCGTTTTGCTAGCTGGATTAAGCGTTGTGTTGCGTATTATTGTGAGTACCTATTATATGGTATAATTATATAATTAACACAAAGTTTCCGTGCTTCGAGTATGCGTTTAAGCTAGTATCCCGTTCAATAAGTATCGAGTATCAAAGTCTCTCGTTCAATAAAGAATCAAAGTTTCTCGTTCAATAAGTATCAAGTTTCTCGTTTAATCAAGTATCAAGCATAACAAGTGTCAAGATTCAAGAGTCGAGTTTCAAAGTATCACAAGAGTCTAGTATCACAAGAGTCAAGTATCACAAGAGTCAAGATTCACAAGAGTCAAGTATCACAAGAGTCAAGTATCACAAGAGTCAAGATTCATATTATTCATGTATAAAGTCTCACGTAAAGTAAGAGTTTCGCATAGTTTAACATAATTAAGACCCAAATAAGTATCATTGAGCATCACAAGGACGAGACTTGCTAAAATATAAAAGTTTCGAAACGCAGGGCGTTACAGTGGAGGAGAGGGTAACCTTTGATGTATTCTGCCCATTTTTAGGTGGAGGAGCTCTTCCTTTTATAACAATACACTTGGGCCATAACCCTAATGGGCTGGCCCAAGAATGTGCTTATCAAGACATGGCACACTCGAACCAATCAAAACATACCGAGAAAGACCCAAGTGGGCTCGAGCCCAGTCAACAATCTAAGGCAGTGAGCCCAGACGAGGAGCCTAAGCGGGGACCCTCATCGTCAGTTTCTTTATAATCATTTAGTTTTGATGGTGGTTTTGAAAGTTTGTGGGGGGTGCAAATAGGGAGCTTGATCGAACTTTTAAGGGGAGCGATTAGGATTTTCGCCTAAAAATTACACTAAATTTTTTATTTTAAGGGGGTGTCGCCACCCCACCACTAAGGGTAGGTCCATCTCTGCCAGTACGGTAGCAAGCTTAATCCCTAGTTCTGATGATAAACTGGGGGTGTTTACAAATCAATGTACCATACGTAATTATAAAAATAGGTTGCACAATTATCATACATGTTGTGTAACTAACATATGTTGCATGGTTATCATTTATCATATAAGTTGTGTAATTATAAATTATTTATACAAGTAGTGTAATTATTTTATATGAGTTTGCGTAATTATGTAATATTCGTGCATAATTGTGGCACATATGTATTCTCCCTTGCCCAGTGACACGTATCGTGCCCTGATGGTGATGTATCCTTCATAGGTTAAGGGCTTTTTGTGCGATAACTCGTGTCCTAAAGCTATTCTAAAGTCTTTATGTCTTCATTGTGTGTTAGTATATATATTTTCCCATGATATTACGCGGTGTATCTTTAACACCCCGTAAATTCCTCATCAATGTATTATCTATGTTTCAATGGTAGCAACTTGTTCATATGTTCGTATATATCTATGTTTCTATTGTAGTACATGACGCCCATATATGTAGGAAGAAGCGAATTGAAATGATTAAAGAATGGATAGTTGAGTAATAAGATAAACTACATTGTTGCCACAGGTCACGCGTTGCGGCGACGACATCTTGGTTGTTTAGAGTTGGCGGCATGCTATGTGGTGCATTAACCATATGAAAACGTGTATTTCGAGTTTTCGACGTATCTAATCTAACTCAGTGTAACCTATATAAGTATTGAGGTTACAAAAGAAACGGAATCGAACCCGGGTTCGTTCGTTTAGCGAGGGTCCAAAGTAACCACTACACCACCCTTACATTTGCATCAAGACTTAGCAATGTCAAGCGTACACTAACTCAAATTTGTATCATCAAATGAAAACATATTATTCTTTACCTGACTCATTCCGAACACAGCTTACGTCAAAACGAGTAGACCAACAGAAAGCATACACAAAAATAAGCATGAAAACGTTCTGAAAAAATAAAGTTGCAACATGAATTTATAATGTTTACGTTGAAACCTGAATTAATACCGACACGTACGTCAAAACGTAGAACAACTAAAAATGTACATAAAAATAAGCATGAAATCACATTATATTTAACCTGACTTGTTTCTGAAAAATTAACGTCGAAACATGAATTTATATCGACACGTACATAACAATAACAAAGTGAGAAAATAGTATTTTTCTTTTAAGCTACAAAATGAAAATAAGGAGGGTAAATTTGAAAAGTTAGAACTTGAGGAGGTAAAAATGACATTTTATAAAGTTTTTAGAAAGTGTAGACAGTGTAAATTTCACTTTTGAAAGTCTAGGGTTGTTTTGTCGAGACTGAAAGTTAAACGTTGTTTTGGTCAGTTGCATAGGTCATGCTACCGACATTTCATTTTAAGATATAGTAAATGTGTTGGAAGAAGTAAATAGTTGATATAAAGTCTCAAACGAAAAAATAATTTCACCTTTGAGGTTAATAATTAGAGGAAAAAATAGTAATATCCAAATATTAAACTTTAGATATTAACATTTTTTCATCTCTAAAATCTAAACAGAAACTTTAAAAAAATTATAAATGGGTTAACATGTTAGCTCAGATAAGTAATCCAAATATTAAACTTTAGATATTAACATCTTTACATCTCTAAAATCTAAACAGAAACTTAAAAAAGTATAAATGGGTTAACATATTAGCCCACTTAATAAACATGTCATCTATAGTTTGACATGTCTACTAAAAACAAGTTGTTTTAGCGGACCCAAAACTTATTCTTTTTAATATCATGTCAGAAACTGTCACCTCAAATCCTATATTAATAAACGTCCTTAAAAATATATAACAGGTTAACTTGTTGTCTCTCAGAATCCTTTATACTTTCTTCATTTTTGGTTAATTCCATCTCATATTTAAATAAAAAATGGATAAAATTGTTTCATGATTGGTATTAGTATGATTGGAACTAATATCAGTATTTATTTTTATGGTTTACGATTAATATAAAAAAACAACTTTATTTTTAGGTTACATCAGACAACTTTTCTTTAAAAAAAACTGTTATAAACAAACATTTTCTTCATATTGTACTAATTGTGTTCATGAAAAAAAGGTAGACGGCTTAACAAACATCGTATTATATTACTCAAACAATTAAAATAATAAACGACGTCACTTTATATAATATAAAAAAACTAAATCGTGAGGCAACTTTGATGATATATATTATATTACTAAAATGGTAAATAGCGTAACTTTATATAAAAAAACTCAACAAATTTTATACCGCCAAGTCGAGAAAACCATAAAACGGAATACAACACTGGTATCGATAATCTTCAGACGTTATTGGATCTCTTGGTCACATAAATATTTATTGGATCCTTAATAAATATAAACACGTCGCAAAGATATACTCAAAATTTCATAAAACGTTATATTACAGTCCTCAAATATCGAAAAGGGTAAATGACTTATGAAGCATCATAATATATTACTCAAACAACTATGGGTAAACGACTTATGAAGCATCATAATATATTACTCAAACAACTAAAAGGGTAAACGACGTCACTTTATATATGTAAAAAAACAAATAAACCGTGAAGCAGCTTTGATGATATGTACGTTTGTGCGTCGTTTACTTGTACATTATTGTATACAATTCGGTTTTGAGTAAAATCTATATCAAAATGTAGATAAAAATAAGCACGCCACAACTACATACTCAAAATTTTATAAAGATTTTTTTATAAAACTTTGTATCTTATTAAGAAAAAGCAAAAGCTACTTTAAGGGATTAAACCAAAAAACCTTTTTTTAACGGCTTAAAATCATACCTAGTTTATGCTTTCTTCTTGTGTAACGTACGAACCCCTTTTGCAAGTATACTCAGGAAACAAACTTTGTCATAACGGCAATTTAAGTCCCTCGCGTGTTGTTTGTTTGGATATTAGCCACAATGGTTGAGAATTTCATCATTATACAGTAACATAACATTTTATTGACTTTTTAATACAATATTCATATAGAGTCCACCTCATTATACATTACATTAAAAAACACTATAACATATTAACGTACATTAACGTACGATAGATTTCAATATCATACTTTAAACACACAATTAGATCATTAGTTTGTGTTATAAGCACTTGGAACCAAGTACAAGTCGTGTTTTCGCTTCAAAGTGGTTCCCAAAGACTCACTCCTATCAAGATTCTCTGGATTTACTCCGTTCGGAAGCTCCCAGTTGAAGTGGTAGAGTAGCCTCGTAAGAAGAAGCTCTACATTCGCCAACCCCATAGTTAACCCTGGACAAATTCTTCTTCCGGCACCAAATGGAATATATTCAAAATGTGTCCCTTTAAAATCAATTAAACTCTCGCTAAATCTTTCTGGTATGAAACTCTCAGGATCATTCCAGTAGTCTGGATCGCGTCCTATTTTCCAGAAATTAATAATTACTTTTGTATTAACAGGAATATCGTACCCACCGATCTCACACTTTTCACGACACTCTCTAGGGATCAACAACGGAAGAGGAGGGTGCAACCTCATGGTTTCCTTGATCACTAGTCTTAAATAATCAAGATCTTTAATATCCGACTCATAAACCTTTTCCTTACCCTTGAGAACCCGCCTAAGCTCTCCTTGTAGCTTATGCATTACCCTTGGATTTAGCATTAGTTCAAACATTACCGACTCGATTACCACCGAAGCTGTGTCTGTACCGGCTACAAACATATCCTATATCAATAGCATGAAAAAGAGGATTAGTTTAATACATTAACGAGTCAAATGTCTATTAAAAGGAAAATAGAAGTAAATGGCATAGAGTAATGATACACCTATCGCAAACATATATTTTAACGAGTTAATGTATGGTTGTTTAAAAAGTTCGCGGCTCAAGACTCCACTCGTTTAACTCAATTTAACTAAAGCCCAGAGTTTATTATATGTTAATTATAACCCAGGTTTTACATTAGCCAACCTTGTGCATTAAACTTAGGATCATATAAATTATGTATTATGTGTATGTTAAAACTATTATATATATATATATATACACACACCAATATGTGTAAATAGACAAGTTAGTTTGAGTTTTTTACGAGTCGAACTCGGGCTCAACATTTTTGCTCGCTAAAATAAACGCGAGCTAAGCTAAGGTAGCTTGTTTAACTTCGAGCCTGAGCCCAAACCCAACTAGTCAGCAGAGTACTAACCAAGATGACTGCTTTGATGTTATCATAAGTCAACGGAAACTGAAGCCCTTCATCATCTTTAAGCCTCAACAAAACATCAAGCAGATCCTCATTTTGCTCAGCCAGACCGCCACCGGCACGACACTCCTGGTGGTCGGAGATTATACCGTTCAACATCTTATCAATCTTCCCATGAATCTTCATCAACTTTCCCCTCATTCCAGTCACAAAATGCAAAATTTTAAACGAAGGAAACAAATCCGACACATCAAAACCGCTAGATAATGACACAGCCTGTTCAATCAACTCAGCAAGCATCCCATGATCCTTGCATCTACTTCCAACGGAAACCCGAGTTGCAATAACATTAATCGTGGCATAAATCTTCTTACTAAGATTAACTGTCACCTTACCTTCATTAACCATGCATTCCACCAGGCTCCATGACTCCTGATCACGAATGGACTCGAACGACCTGACTTTCTTGGCACCAAGCAGCTCCAAGATGCAGATTTTACGCATTTGTCGCCAGTATTCGCCGTAAGGGGAGAACGCGATATCCGTGTAGTTGTATCCGACTATTTCAGCACTCAGAAGCTTGGGTCGGTTTGCGAAAGATAAGTCGTTGGCTTTCATGACTTGTTTAGCTAGATCGGGGGAGGAGATTACGACGGAAGTGAATTCGCCGAGGCGTAGGTGAATGATTGGGCCAAGGTTTTGGGCTAAATTTGTGAGAGCAATATGTGGGAGTGATATTAAGAGGTGGTGTAAGTGGCCTATTAGAGGGAGCTTCCATGGTTGTGGAGGGAGGTTGCAGTTGTTTGTATGAGGTGAGGTGGAGGTTTTGAGCTTGGTGAATAGGTAGAAGAATGTAAGGAAGAAGATGATGAGTGAAAGAGGAATATGGAGCTCCATTGTTACTTCAAGTGCTTGGTTGGTTGGGATGATAAGAGGTATTTATTTTGTTTAGTTAGGCTAGAGAATACGGTGATGGTCCTCCAAGGGAGGATGATCCGTCACGTAGGCGCCACGTCATAGTACTCCCAAGGATGGTCCATTCCACAAACTAGAGGGTATGGGAGGATGGTCCTGGTCCTAGTCATAGTCCTCCCCACCACTTTTATGTTTTTTTATTTTTTCTAATCTTCTACTTTTTTTAACATTTAACAAATAAACTGACAAAATATTTTCATTAATATTAAAAAACATTACATAAACTTAAAAAAAAAAAACTTAAAAAAACATAAACTAAAAAAAAAAATAAACTTAAAAAAAACATAAACTTAAAGCATCCTCTTCCGAAGATGATGAATACCACGTAGACGTAGATGATGAAGAGATGGAAGAAATTGAAGAAATGGAAGAAGGTGAAGTCATGATAATTTTTGAGAGAGAGATGGGGTGGTAGCGGGTAAAAAATAATATAAAAATAGATGAGTTTTTATAAAAAGAGAAGAGGGTTTATAAAATGTGAGAGAGATATGAGATTGTAGTGGGTGAAAAGTTGTGAAAAAATGTGTAAAAGATGTGAGTATTTATAAAAGTGAGAGTGAATTGTGTATTTTTTTTAAAAATAACCGTTGGATTTTTTGAAATAAATGCGAATTTAATTTTTTTATTAACGGCTACTTTTGACTTGGGGGCCCACATGTTTGGTCCGTCGCAAACGGCAAGAAGTGGACGCTGAGGACGGGACGGAGGGGGGCCGGCGTGGTGTGCCGGCGTCGCCGAACCAAGACGAGGTGGGGGACGATCCCCATGCCCCTTAGCCTTATTGTTTATAGAGTTGACAAAGTTAGCATCTGGGAAGGTTGATTTGTAAACTATTTTTTATTTGATTATTTACTTATTTTAGTAAATGAGATTAGTTAAACTAAATGTAGGATCCACTCTAGTAGGTGTCATGTATGATGTTAGGTTCAAGTGCTTGATTGGGATGATAGAGGTTTTTATTTTGTTTAGTTATTGTTTATAGAGTTGAAAAAGTTAGCATGTTGGAAGGTTTTTATTTTGTTTAGTTATTGTTTCAGACCCGAACTGCAGGTAGAACTGGGACCGGGATTTTAAGGGGTCGAACTTGATTTTGAATAAAAAAATCATTTTACCTTTTTATTTTTATATTATTTAGGATGTCATCAGGTTCTCACATCTGGCCCGACCAGTGGACTAGTAAGGATTCGACGTCCGGTCCGGTTCTGAAAAAATTTCAAAAAAGTGAAACAGTTTATTTTCATGATATACTAGCGAGATTTTCCCGTGCGTTGCGCCTGGAACTCAGTTGGTTTGTGACGGTATCAGTATAGTATCAATACTTGGTTTAAAGTAATCATACTGTAAAAGAATGTGTTTTACATCAAAAACTATAAAAAACGAATAGCGGTTCCATTAATAACATACGGTACCGATGTCGATAAAAACCATAAAAATAAAGACCGGTTCTGATAATAACTATACCGGTACCGATGTAAGCATAGGTTCGATTCGTCACCATACTATTTTGAATAAAACTCTTTTTTCAATAGTGTTCATACATGAACGCCGAGAAAAAAATATTAAACAGAGTCGCATATTCATCTTAAAACGGATATTGAATGCGAGTTATTCGAGGAAAATCAAGTTAAATAAAAAATAAATTGGTTAAAAACGTATATTATTTAAAGCATAACGGGTGAAACTGGAACACAGTTTTTAGTATAATAACATAAAAAACTTATGTTACTATTCATCATAGTTCATAATTTATATATTCCGCACGTGATGTGGCGGGAATTTGGTCGGTACGGTTCAGTTCGTAACGGTATTACTATGGTACCGGCATTCGGTTTAAAGTTAATGGTATGCACAAATAAATGTGTTTTACACTGAAAACCATTAAAACGAAAACTGGCACCGGTTCCGATAATAACAATACCGCTACTGACGTCGATAAAAATCACCGATATCGGTTCTAATAATAACAAACAATACCAGTGCCGGTATTGGTTTGGTTCGTCACTGTATATTAGTCTTGAATAAAACTCTTTTCTCAACAAAGTTTATACAAAATATGGATAAAAATTTATTAAACACGATCACGTATTAAAATAAGATAATGAATGCGAGTTATCGAAAGAAAATCAAATGTAATAAAAATTAAATGAGTTATCAACGTATATTATTTAAAACATAAGGGTTGAAAACGAAAAATAAAAAAAAAAACATTGAATTTAATATTTGTTTTAGTGTTTATGGTGACTTTGAATTAAATGAGTTATTAATGTATATTATTTAAAGCATAAGGGTTGAAATCAAAAAATAAAAAGAAAACACTGAATTTAATATTTATTTTACTATTCATGGTGACTTTGAATTTGAATTAATATGTATAATATGTATAATGTATAATATAATAATAATTTATAGGTCTTCCTAAAGAACTTTCATTTAGTATCCCAAATCAATAATAAACTTTGCAGCAGATGCGGGCTTCAAGAAGAGTCGAGCGATCATGTTTTCGTGTCTTGTTTGTGGGCCAAGGCGGTGTGGTGGAACGTTTTAAGATGGATAAAGATTCCGGTCGACTGTCAAGGGGAATCGGTCCATCATATGCTCCAGCATGTTACATCTCAGGTTGGGTCGAAGACATGGAAAAAAACGGTGCAACTCATAGCCTTTGCTGCAATGTGGAGGATATGGCTAGCTCGCAATGACAAAGAGTTCAACAACATCATGATTCCGGTTCATAAAATCGTCGAGTTGATAAAGGAGGACTCATTTACTTGGATGAAAAATAGAGCGAAAAAAGTCCCTTTGGGTTGGAATAATTGGATTGATTTCGATATCAGTATGATCTTGTAATTGTTTTTCTTTCCGGTTCCGTTGTATGCTTTTCCAGTTTCTTACTGGCTTCTATATATACATATAGATTGATGTCGTTCAAAAAAAAAATTTAGTATCCCAAATCTGATTTGGTCAAAGCATCAAGATAACATAAGTCAACAACCACTTTACGTTACAAAGAAGCTTTTGAATTTGAACAAGTCAAGTTTCAATTTTTTAAAACAGTTTATTGTTTCCGCCATGACAAAATGGACAGAGTCTAACAAGTCAAGTTTCAAATTTTTAAAACAGTTTATTGTTTCCGTCATGACAAAATGGACACAGTCTTTAGATGATATGTCTAGTCTAAGTCTAACATCCTTATCTACAACTAACCAAAAAGTCAACTTTTTTGGAGTTGACCGAAAATGATGGTAAATAATAATATAATATCATAAAGGGTGACTTTGTCTTTTTAATACTAACTAATAATCTTTTGTTTATTGATGTTTACTGGAAACCAACCATGTGATGGTGAAGTGGATCAGCTTATTGATGATATTGAAAAATACACTCTTGCAAACCATCTTTTTTGGGGATTATGGGGAATAATTTAGGTAAATATTTGATATTTCTTCAACTATTTTTATTTATATTTAATTATTTATTTTATGTCTAATTTTACTATTTTTATTTATATTTAATTTTTTATTTTATGTCTAAATATCGGTTCTGATTTCGCGCTTTTTCGATCTTTTGAGCAGGGTTATGTTACGAATATTGATTTTGATTACATAGAGTATTCCAAGCTGAGGTAATGAGTATTGGTTAAAGAAGCTGTAACACCCTTAAAATAAACTAAAATTTATCACTAGATTTATACATTTTTATACCAAAAGATATTAGATTTACATACGTTTCAGAAGTATCTTAAACCATAGTCAATACGTGACTACGTTATAACATACAAAAGTTGTTTGAAAATTTGTATACAACCCATGAACATAATTTAAGTAAGATTTAAACACATAGCGGAAGCTTCAAAAGTGTAGTGTTCGGTTCTTCATTAATCGCTTGATCGCCACCCGAAAGATCCACATGTTCACCTAGGGTCAAGACCAGTAAACATTAGTTTTGACTTCAACATGATATAATAACATAAGTTTCTAACATCAAGTTTTAAAAAAAAAAAATATCTTTGTTGATTCCACCGTAACTTACGGTATCACTGTAAGTTACGGTGAGTACATGAAATCCCAAATCCACCGTAAAGCAGGAGGATCATACCGTAAACATCTGACCTCAACCGTAAATTACGGTATCACCGTAATTTACGGTGAGACCTGGAAATCTATGTTTTGCTTGTTTTAATTCTTTCACTCAAAATCAACTCTCGGATTTCGTTTTTCTAACAACCCACTACAACAAAATCTCATGTCTCTAGCATGTTATATAATAACAAGTATCAAAAAACAATCTATCATATCCTGGAGTATTAATTATGTCTTACTTGTTTGTTCGACCCGTTTGGATGCCAAAACTTGGACATCCAATAAGATATTACAAAATCCAATTTCTATCAATATTTTGACCTGTTTCATTTGCTTAAGATGCAAAAGTCACTTTCGTGACGTATTGAACTATCTTGTTGCCATGTTTTCATAACTACACCATAAAACCACAATTTATTTATAATGTAACGAAACGATAATTTCCGTACCTCTAAAGCACGCCTTTCCCTCGTGAATTTCCTCCGGCTTGTCCGCTTGATGTTCCGGACTCTTTGCCTAGAAATTTAGTTTTACAACTTGTTTAGAACTCTTTTCATGACCATATTCATATCATTGTGAAACATGATCAAATCTGCGTTCTCATCATATTTTTATCATTTAAATCCTCTCTTAGGCATTTCAACAAACACCTAACGGGTCAAATTCTTCTATATTTATCACCAAGTTCATGATTTGTAATTAACATCTATTTTTGCTAAATTTATAAATTTTACATACAACTTGACATCTATATTTCTGAATTTACTTTAACAAATTCAGATTTCATTATAACAATAATCATAATTCTAGTATTCTTCAAGCTCATAGCCTCCTAACATGTAAACCCCAAACTTTACAACTATGATGCAAAGTTTTCACAAGGAATCACCTAGGGTTTGATTCTAAACATCATATTATTTCAACATTCATTCATGCATGTCATAACTAGGCTAAATTTCAGTTTTTCACATTTAACCTAGAATTCATGATGGATCAAAGTACCAAAATTTTACATACCTTTTGATCCTTACAACAAGGTGATTACTAATTTGTGTTTAGAATTCGATTTGGAACGGATTTGAGGCTTCAATTTTGCAGATTTTCATGTGAAGCTAGAGTTTGGAGAACACCCAGGTCGCCCCCCTTTCTCCTGATCGACCAGACACACAAGTTGTTGTGTGTTTGGTTTGATTTTGTTATTTTTAGTGATTATCTTTCACATTAGACAAGTTTAACCCCTCAACTATGATTTCCCTTTAAGTTTAAATATCTTAACCATGTTATGAATTATTTCAAGACTTGAATTTAACTAGGTTAAGTTTCTAGTTGGTAAATTCGTGTTTGTTATTTCTTTAGAATTTTAAATATCAGGATTTATATTTTTCGGGGTGTTACAAGTCCACCCCCCTTAAAAAGGTTTCGTCCCCGAAACCGTAGTACGTACCAAATAAAGTAGGGTGAAGACGTCGCATCTCCTCTTCGGACTCCCATGTAGTGTCCGAACCCTTCCTATGCTCCCATTTGACTTTGACTTGGTCAATTTGTTTATTTCGTAAACGCTTGACCTTTCTGTCTAAAATTTCAACCGGTCTTACCGCATAATTTAGACTATTATCCACTTCGATATCATCGTAATGGATATAGGTCGTTTCGTCTGCTAGGCACTTTCTTAATTGCGATACGTGAAACGTGCCATGGATCCCACTTAGCTCCTCCGGTAGTTCAAGACGGTAAGCTACCTTGCCAACTCTCCCGATAATTTTAAATGGCCCGATAAACCTTGGGCTTAACTTCCCCCTTTTTCTGAATCTAATAACGCCTTTCCATGGGGACACTTTTAGCATGACCATGTCATCGACTTGAAATTCAATTGGCCTTTTCCTTTTATCAACATACGCCTTTTGCCTGTCTTGAGCCGCTTTCAAGTGTGCCCGAACTTTATCGATCTTTTCGTTCGTGGCTCGTACTATATCTTGGTGGGCGAGTTCACGTGGACCCACTTCACGCCAACAAACAGGGGTTCGACATTTCCTACCGTAAAGCATTTCGTATGGTGCCATTTTAATACTAGATTGGTAACTGTTGTTATACGAAAACTCGACTAACGGTAGGTGAACATCCCAACTGCCTCCAAAGTCGATTATACACGCCCGTAGCATGTCTCCCAATATTTGTATCGTTCTTTCACTTTGTCCATCCGTTTGAGGATGGTACGCAGTGCTAATGAACAATTTGGTCCCCATTTGTTCTTGGAAATCACGCCAGAAATTCGAGGTAAACCGGGTATCCCTATCGGACACGATGGACACCAGCACTCCATGACGTGCTATGATTTCATTGGTATAGACTTCTGACATCTTTTCTGACGTATAAGTCTCACGAATCGGAATGAAGTGAGCACTTTTCGTCAATCTATCCACCACTACCCATATGGCATCAAAACCACGATTCGTCTTAGGCAACTTGGTTAACAGGTCCATTGTAATATGTTCCCATTTTCAAACCGGAATTTCTAACGGTTGGAGTTTGCCGTATGGTTTCTGGTGCTCCGCCTTGACTTGTAAACATGTCAAGCATTTTTCCACATATTTCGCCACATCCCTCTTCATTCCGGGCCACCAATAATTTTGTTTCAAATCATTGTACATCTTGGTTGCACCCGGATGAATCGAATAACGGGATTTATGAGCTTCGTTAAGTAGAAGCGCCTTTACTCCACAACTATGTGGGACCCATATCCTTCCGGATCGAGTCTTCAACCCATGATTCCCATCCGTCAAATCTTTCAATTGACCAATTATTCTTTCTTTCTTCCAATTCTCTTCCTTTACTGCTTCTAACTGCGCCTCTCGAATACGTTCAAGTATACCCGAGGTCACCACGAGTTGCATCGACCTCACTCGTATTGGGACATAGTCCGCTTTTCTGCTTAGAGCGTCCGCTACCACGTTTGCTTTTCCGGGGTGATAATGTATCTCACAGTCGTAGTCCTTCACCGTTTCCAGCCATCGCCTTTGTCGCATATTTAACTCCTTCTGATCAAAGAAGTATTTCAAGCTCTTGTGATCGGTGAATATGGTGCACTTTACCCCATACAAATAACGCCTCCATATTTTTAATGCAAACACTACCGCTGCCAATTCGAGATCGTGCGTGGGGTATTTCTTCTCGTGTATCTTCAATTGTCTCGAGGCATAGGCTATTACCTTGCCCCGTTGCATCAACACGCAACCGAGCCCCGATAATGAAGCATCCGAATAGACCACCATGTCTTCGACTCCGTCCGGCAATGTCAGTACCGGAGCTTGAGTTAGCTTTTCTTTTAGCGTTTGAAACACTTTTTCTTGATCGATTCCCCAAATAAACTTTGCTTTCTTTTGGGTTAGTTTCGTTAGCGGCGACGCAATCTTGGAGAAATCTTGAATGAATCTCCTATAGTACCCTGCAAGCCCCAAAAAGCTTCTAATTTCTGAAAGGTTCTTCGGGGGTTTCCATTTTGACACAGCCTCTATCTTTGACGAATCCACCAATACTCCGTCGGCATTTATGACATGGCCTAAGAATTGAACCTCTCGTAACCAAAAGGCACATTTAGAGAATTTTGCATATAACTTCTCTCGCCTAAGTGTCTCTAACACTTCTTGTAAGTGGTGTGCGTGTTCAGCTTCACTTCTCGAGTACACCAAGATATCATCGATAAACACGATGACCGACTTATCCAACATTGGCTTGCAAACCCGGTTCATGAGGTCCATGAAAGCAGCGGGTGCATTTGTTAGCCCAAATGACATCACGAGGAATTCGTAATGTCCGTATCTCGTTCGGAAAGCCGTCTTCGGCACATCTTCTTCTTTGACCTTTAGTTGATGATACCCCGATCTAAGGTCAATTTTGGAAAACCAATTCGCACCTTGTAGTTGGTCGAATAAATCATTTATCCTCGGGAGCGGGTATCGGTTCTTTACCGTGAGTTTGTTTAACTCCCGGTAATCAATACACATACGCATGCTCCCGTCTTTCTTTCTCACGAACAATACCGGTGCGCCCCAAGGAGACACACTCGGCCTTATAAATCCCTTGTCAAGCAGGTCTTGGATTTGGGACATCAACTCTTGTAGTTCCGACGGTGCAAGTCGGTACGGGGCTTTTGCTACGGGTTTCGCGCCCGGAATCAATTCGATCCCGAACTCTACTTCCCGTTCAGGCGGTATCCCCGGTAAATCTTCCGGAAAAACATCTTCATAATCTCGTACTACCGGTACATCTCCAATCCTTTGTGATCCTTTTTCTGGCTCATTAGCGTATATCATAAATGCCTTGCATCCTCGCTTCATGAGCTTGTGAGCTTTCAACATCGAACATACTATGGGGTTGCCTCCTTTTTCGCCATAAATGGTGACGTGTTTTCCGCTCGGAGATTTTAGTTTTATCTCTTTGCGAAAACACACGACCTTTGCATGGTATTGAGATAGCCAATCCATCCCCACGACTACTTGGAATTCTCCCATCGACATCGGGATTAGATTTATCAAATATTCTTCATCATCGATGCTCAGTTTACAATTTTCACATACATCACAAACAATAAAGCTTTTGTTATTACCTATCTCTACTTCTAAAGGCACAGGTAATTTGGTTAGAACAAATGAAGGATGTCGAATAAACCCATATGAAACAAAGGATTTATTCGCACCCGTATCAAATAACACGTGTGCGGGAATTGAATTTACAGCAAATATACCTGAGACCACGTCAGGTTCAATCTTCGCTTCTGCGGCGGTTAATTGAAAAGATCTTGCCTTTGCTTTTGGGGCTTCACCTTTCGGTTCCTGCCCATCTTTCTTTCCAACCAGTTCCGGGCATTCCGACTTTTTGTGACCCGTTCGATAACAATTGTAACAAACCGTCACTTTCTCCGGGCACGACATAGCCATATGTCCCGTTTTCTTGCATATGGGACAAGGCTTATCCTTGTAACGACATTCGCCTTTATGATTTTTCCCACAAATTTTGCAACCTGATGTGCTACCTTTAGCATCTGATTTCTTTGCTGATTCATTCGTTCTTGCTTTCTTGGCAGGGCTTGGATTCACATCTTGTGCCCTTCGTTCACCCCGTTCTATACTCTTCTTCAATTCAATCTCCCTTTCCCGAGCAGCATTGACAATCTCGGTAAGGGTCTCGTACTTTGAAGGGGTTATGAACTCTCTATACTCCGCGCTTAGCATGTTATGATAATAATAGACCTTTTGCTCTTCATTCGTTATCAAATCATCACAGAACTTCATCTTGTCCATAAACATCCCCGTGATCTTGTCTATGGATTCACCTTTGTGTCTGAGTTGCATGAACTCTTCCTTGATTTTATTTATGACCGCCTTGGGACTATGGTGTTTAAGAAACGGCGTCTTAAACTCCTCCCATGTCATGGCCTTAGCTACTTCACTTCCAATCTCCTTCTTTTTGTTATCCCACCAGTCTTTCGCTTGGCCTCTTAATTGACCCGTACCATAAGCTACGTAGTCATTTTCATCACAATGAGTTCTCTCGAATACTCCTTCGATATCACTTAGCCATCGTTGGCACACGATTGGATCAACCTCCCCATTATATATTGGTGGTTTACATGCCATGAATTCCTTGTATGAACAAGGCTTTCGTCCACCATGCTTTTCCTTTGTTGAATTGGAATCATCTTCCAATTTCTTGATTCTCCCTTCCACTATTGATAAAACCGTGTTTTGAATTTTATCAATAAAGCCCGACAAACTATTTTCGATCGCCTTTCCAACCTCTTCGGCAATCACTTCTCTCATTTGTTCGGTGACTCTTGGCACCGCATTATCATTACCTCCATCAGCCATCTCGATTTCTGAAATGTTTACATAGATTGTTAAACATTCCATTTATAACACATGCTTTACTTGTTTTGATTTAATCAAGTTCATAACTCGATTTAATCATTCTTGTTTCAATTCAATCAAGTTCGTAACTTGATTTAGTCATTCTTGTTTCAATTCAATCAAGTTCGTAACTTGATTTAATAGTTCTTGTTTCATGCATTTCTTGTTTTTGAGTGAGCTTATACACACTCTTTTCATTTTCATGCATATTTATTCATTTCTCATTCTATACGTAATACATAATTTATTAACAGAATAAGTTAACACTTACCGGACGATCGATCAAGCTTGAACCGAACACTTATTGACAACCTAGAGCTCTGATTACCAACTTGTAACACCCTTAAAATAAACTAAAATTTATCACTAGATTTATACATTTTTATACCAAAAGATATTAGATTTACATACGTTTCAGAAGTATCTTAAACCATAGTCAATACGTGACTACGTTATAACATACAAAAGTTGTTTGAAAATTTGTATACAACCCATGAACATAATTTAAGTAAGATTTAAACACATAGCGGAAGCTTCAAAAGTGTAGTGTTCGGTTCTTCATTAATCGCTTGATCGCCACCCGAAAGATCCACATGTTCACCTAGGGTCAAGACCAATAAACATTAGTTTTGACTTCAACATGATATAATAACATAAGTTTCTAACATCAAGTTTTTTAAAAAAAATATATCTTTGTTGATTCCACCGTAACTTACGGTATCACCGTAAGTTACGGTGAGTACATGAAATCCCAAATCCACCGTAAAGCAGGAGGATCATACCGTAAACATCTGACCTCAACCGTAAATTACGGTATCACCGTAATTTACAGTGAGACCTGAAAATCTATGTTTTGCTTGTTTTAATTCTTTCACTCAAAATCAACTCTCGGATTTCGTTTTTCTAACAACCCACTACAACAAAATCTCATGTCTCTAGCATGTTATATAATAACAAGTATCAAAGAACAATCTATCATATCCTGGAGTATTAATTATGTCTTACTTGTTTGTTCGACCCGTTTGGATGCCAAAACTTGGACATCCAATAAGATATTACAAAATCCAATTTCTATCAATATTTTGACCTGTTTCATTTGCTTAAGATGCAAAAGTCACTTTCGTGACGTATTGAACTATCTTGTTGCCATGTTTTCATAACTACAACATAAAACCACAATTTATTTATAATGTAACGAAATGATAATTTCCGTACCTCTAAAGCACGCCTTTCCCTCGTGAATTTCCTCCGGCTTGTCCGCTTGATGATCCGGACTCTTTGCCTAGAAATTTAGTTTTACAACTTGTTTAGAACTCTTTTCATGACCATATTCATATCATTGTGAAAACTGATCAAATCTGCGTTCTCATCATATTTTTATCATTTAAATCCTCTCTTAGGCATTTCAACAAACACCTAACGGGTCAGATTCTTCTATATTTATCACCAAGTTCATGATTTGTAATTAACATCTATTTTTGCTAAATTTATAAATTTTACATACAACTTGACATCTATATTTCTGAATTTACTTTAACAAATTCAGATTTCATTATAACAATAATCATAATTCTAGTATTCTTCAAGCTCATAGCCTCCTAACATGTAAACCCCAAACTTTACAACTATGATGCAAAGTTTTCACAAGGAATCACCTAGGGTTTGATTCTAAACATCATATTATTTCAACATTCATTCATGCATGTCATAACTAGGCTAAATTTCAGTTTTTCACATTTAACCTAGAATTCATGATGGATCAAAGTACCAAAATTTTACATACCTTTTGATCCTTACAACAAGGTGATTACTAATTTGTGTTTAGAATTCGATTTGGAACGGATTTGAGGCTTCAATTTTGCAGATTTTCATGTGAAGCTAGAGTTTGGAGAACACCCAGGTCGCCCCCTTTCTCCTGATCGACCAGACACACAAGTTGTTGTGTGTTTGGTTTGATTTTGTTATTTTTAGTGATTATCTTTCACATTAGACAAGTTTAACCCCTCAACTATGATTTCCCTTTAAGTTTAAATATCTTAACCATGTTATGAATTATTTCAAGACTTGAATTTAACTAGGTTAAGTTTCTAGTTGGTAAATTCGTGTTTGTTATTTCTTTAGAATTTTAAATATCAGGATTTATATTTTTCGGGGTGTTACAAGTCCACCCCCCTTAAAAAGGTTTCGTCCCCGAAACCGTAGTACGTACCAAATAAAGTAGGGTGAAGACGTCGCATCTCCTCTTCGGACTCCCATGTAGTGTCCGAACCCTTCCTATGCTCCCATCTGACTTTGACTTGGTCAATTTGTTTATTTCGTAAACGCTTGACCTTTCTGTCTAAAATTTCAACCGGTCTTACCGCATAATTTAGACTATTATCCACTTCGATATCATCGTAATGGATATAGGTCGTTTCGTCTGCTAGGCACTTTCTTAATTGCGATACGTGAAACGTGCCATGGATCCCACTTAGCTCCTCCGGTAGTTCAAGACGGTAAGCTACCTTGCCAACTCTCCCGATAATTTTAAATGGCCCGATAAACCTTGGGCTTAACTTCCCCCTTTTTCTGAATCTAATAACGCCTTTCCATGGGGACACTTTTAGCATGACCATGTCACCGACTTGAAATTCAATTGGCCTTTTCCTTTTATCAACATACGCCTTTTGCCTGTCTTGAGCCGCTTTCAAGTGTGCCCGAACTTTATCGATCTTTTCGTTCGTGGCTCGTACTATATCTTGGTGGGCGAGTTCACGTGGACCCACTTCACCCCAACAAACAGGGGTTCGACATTTCCTACCGTAAAGCATTTCGTATGGTGCCATTTTAATACTAGATTGGTAACTGTTGTTATACGAAAACTCGACTAACGGTAGGTGAACATCCCAACTGCCTCCAAAGTCGATTATACACGCCCGTAGCATGTCTCCCAATATTTGTATCGTTCTTTCACTTTGTCCATCCGTTTGAGGATGGTACGCAGTGCTAATGAACAATTTGGTCCCCATTTGTTCTTGGAAATCACGCCAGAAATTCGAGGTAAACCGGGTATCCCTATCGGACACGATGGACACCGGCACTCCCCAATCGATTTAAAAACGTCCATAACTTTTTCATACGATATTTTTTTTTAAATTTCACCATAATAACGAGCGTTTTTTTTATCTTTAATATAAGTACCATATTATCATATAAAAATAAAATAAAAAATTTCATTTTTACTTGGTTTTTTCGCATTATGTTAAAGGTTCAATTAATTGTGTCTTTTAACTGGGTTTTGGTCATTACGTTTTAGTAGAGTTTCTATACATTATGTTATTATCAAAATCTATAACACAATGTTAATTTGGGTTCTATCCATTGCGTTTTTATAAGAACCTATAACACAATATATGACACAATGAAGATGGTGTTATATATGGGTTTTCTATAAATTGTGTTATTAGTTCAGGTCATTGTGTTTAATATGTTTTCCATTGTGTTTAATAATTTGTTCAATTTTTTTATTATCTTGTTCATTGTGTTTTAGTTTGTTGTGTATTGTGTTTTTAGTTTGTTTTCTATTGTGTTTTCACTGCTCTCCATTGTGTCTTTTATCTGCTGTCATTAATTGTGTCTTTTATCTGTTGGCATCAATTGTGTTTTTATTTAGTCTGATATTTATTGTGTTATATGTTATCGCCATTGTGTTATACGTTATGGTCATTGTGTTTTGGTATGTTGTCCATTGTAAATTTACAAGAAACACCAATTTGATAATTGTGTTGATAACCCATATCCTTAACCCAATATTATCAAAACAAAACCTATAACAAAAGCCCCAAAATTTTAAAACTACACTCTATAAAAATAAGAAATAGAATTTGCAAAGATATTGCCTTTTATCTCATGAATGAATAGTGGGGTTTTAGAGAACTTTGGAAATTAAAAGAAATAGATTTTAGAGTAAACTGCAATTTTACCTCCTGGGGTTAGATGCGATTGGCACCCTTACCCCCTACTACGAAATTTTTGTTGTCTAACCCCCCAATGAATGCGAAACGCTGCAATATTACCCCCCGGTGTTAAAATCTGTTTAAAGTCAACGTCACTTATTAACGGTCAAAGGGTAATATAGTCTTTTCCACTTGTGTTTGATTGCTTCCTCAACACAACACTCTATATTATACACTTCACTTCGACCTTACCCCCCAAGTATTCCCCCAATCTTATTTCTTCTCTCCGGCGAATACACCACCGACGACCACACACAAATTTCTTCAAGAACTAAGTGTTGGAGACGATCTTTTTAAGCCTTTAAGCACGGGCACAATCCATTCATTTCCTTCCTTTCTTGTCAATTTATATAGTGTACAAAAAGATATTATTATCAATTTGCCAAAAAAAAGGGAACTTACAAATGATTCTAGAATTTCTTCCACAGAATCCATTGAAAAACGCTCGTCAATTACTTCCCGTCTGAAATCAAATGAAGGGAGCATCAATTTCATGTAAATTTCCAAAAGTAAAAACTTTAATTTTTTATTCCAGATTCATTACTTGTGTAATACACTTACTTGACTAATCTGAACATCTGAAGAGAATTCATCAATGGCAGCTTTCACTGCAATCTCATCGCCAGAGTTCAAGCTCACCAAACGGTTTTCTAGTTCCAACAATTTCTGAAAACAAATTAACAAATTTTGTAATTAGTTAGTTACCAGAGTATCTTGAAAACAATCTGCTTTGATTAAAAAGTTCAAACTCACATCTAAAGGAACCAATTGGGTCGCTAAACCGGCTGCAACTAGTTCCGCACCACTTAACCGGGCCCCCCGTTTAAGACACAACCACCGCCCCCTCGGTCACCGTCGAAGCGACCGTACGATTGTCTCCCCCTCATTAAGACTCGACATCATCTTGTGCAGGCAATATTGAATGAAGCAAGGAAATATTTAACACTGGGGGATAATACGTTTTCTTACAAGAAAGCATAGGGGTAATAAGAAAGGATAATATAGTCGTTTAACACCGGGGGTAATACGTTTTCTTACAACAAAGCATAGGGGGTAATAATAAATGGTAATATAGTCATTTAACATTCCAGTTAACAGACTCCAGCCGCCGTCCGCCGATGGCCGCCGTCGTTGTTATACATTTGTTGTTGCCGCTTATCGGCTCCATCTTTATAGGTTTGGCCTTTTTTTACATTTTTATTACATTTTACTTTCATACCATTCTTATTGGCTAACATTGAAGCCTAATTGCTAACATCGCAGGTGAAGTACGGAACTTTTGTTTTGGAGATCAAAGGCTCAGTACCATTTTTTTGTACTTGGAAGGTACGACGGTGCCTTTTTTAGTTATTTTGCACTTAAAAAGCATCACTTTCACTTAGAACTTCACATATCAAGATACCATCTTTAAGTAACAAATATGTTTTTCATAATTTTCACTTGAGTCTTTACACGTCTTAAATTGTTATTCTCGGAAAAGCCAAATGGTTGCGAAGGGGCCAATGGATGTGGTATTATATTGATGAATTTGCTTACATTGATGTTCACGAAGTAATTGTGCCCCAAATGATACAAAAAAAATGTTTGTTAATATCTTACAAGTAGCTTAATGAAGGCCGGATTGATTGGTGGATTTCTATAAAAGGTCGATCTAAAGAGTGGCTTACAGGATAACAAATTAAAGGAGATAATTATGATAATATGTATAGATTACTAAAGCATTATTTTATCTAATTAATGTGTGAGATTAAGTTATTTTTTTAATAGATAAAATAAATAAATTGTTTGTTAATATCTTACATGTAGTAGTAATATGTAATACAGGGCATCTGATTTTACAAGGGATAACAGCAACCATTGTAGGTTTATGAGGATGCCGCCAACACCATGTCTACACATGAAAGGAATGTCACACCCCAACCGATGGCGGAAACATCGGGGCGCGACACTGAGCGAAACAGATTGTCCATGAGTATCCATAACAACTATAATTACCAAATATTTAACGTTACGTCCCATACCATAACATATAAAGTAAACAGTTATTACAGACATAGCGTTCTCAAAGACAAATATTGTTCCGACAACTCAGATTTAAATATGATGTTTCTAGACCTCCTAACTTGATTCCATACAGCAAGCATATCATAGCATCCTAAACACCTGTCACATACGTTAAAATAAAGTCAATACACATAGTGTAAAGGTGAGCACACAAGTTTAATAGCGTAATAGTAGCGAAAGCAATTTACGCATAACCAGCATGTAACACGTAGAAATGTGAAGCATGTAAGCTATCGACAATGACATATGCACAGACATGAATGCGAGTTGTAGAATGCGCAACACATATCACCACTGTGACACGTGAAGAAATACCCTTAACAACCTTTGTCCACGACAGGTGCTGAGTCCAAACTATAGTTGTGACAACCCGAAATCTCAAGGTCTTTCCTCTACGCGTCACTTGTTCTACAATCCTGTTTTTGCGAATCGTTTTACGTTGTATCATGTACATTATTTTTGGGTGATTAAACTTGTCTGATGCATTGGTCGTTAATATGTAATGTTTTATGAGTAATGGAAACCCAAGTAAGTCGACGAAGAACTAGCCGACGAAGCTTCGCCCTAAGCCCCCATGACGAAGAATATTCTTCGTCGAAGAGAGTCCTTCGTCAGGGAAGGTTCTTCGCTGGCCCATGTTACTTCGAAGCCTAGTTAAGCCCATGATCTTGGCCGGTTTGTTTAAGGGGCCGCATACCATGCTTTATAGATCCCATAATCTTGTAAGTTGCTCAAGTGACAAACCCTATTCCCTCTTTCCTTTCTACATCGCGACGGCAGCAAGAAGGCATCTCCTCCCTCACTCGGTCGCAACTATCCGAAGACTCTCTCATACGATATAACAACCCTAAAGAAAACCGACATCCTCGAAATATTTTTGACACCCTAATATATATTAAAATATCCCTATATGTCCTAAAATACACCCCATACGTGAAAACGGGCCCCGAATACCTTAAATATTATTAAAATTAATTAAAAATCAAAATTTTGGGATTGAGGCGGGCCGCGTAAGCCACCCCTCAAACCTTACGCGGGCCGCGACAAGTTAAAACCTGGCGAAACCCTGGGCCGCCACGTGGCTCAACACCCATCGAACCTACTAGCTGACCCGGATCACCTACGATGTTGACCAGCGTTGACGCGGGCCGCGTAGGCCTTAGCCTACTTTTACGCGGGCCGTGAGAAACTCAAACTCAGCCCCTATAAAGCTGGAGCTTGGGCCTTCAGTTTACGGCGCTCATAGTTCTTTTCTTTCTCTCAATTCTGAAGTGTAGGCATTATACACGGGTATAATACCCCTCTCTAAATAGCGAAGTTCTGCTCCGTTGTAAGTATCATAACCCCTGGATACGTATTAGATACTCTGCTCGATTGATCTAGGGTTCCGTAACGGCTGTCGTGGTTCTGCCTGACGTAGTCGTTGGAATGCCGTCTCGGGTAGGGTATTACTAATGTTAAAATGGGTTATTATACTAACACGTGTGCATTTGTGAAAATTATAGATTGTCACCAGGAAACCCTAAAGGATAATCTAAGACAGCAATGTGAGTAATCTCCTTTTTGTAAATTGTTTTTACAAAATCTCACATGATTAAATATATATTAAACAGATATTGAGTATTTGTAAGAATACAAATATCATGAGTATGTTGGGATTTTGTATACAAAGTTATGTTACTGTCTTGCGAGGGGTAACATTTTCACAAGTCAGGTCTGACAGTACCATGGATGTTAATTGATATAACTTGGAAACAAATGTAATTGCGAGATCGCCCTCAATACTGTGCAATGGTTTTTTTTTTATTAAACTTGATCAAACTGGGATTCACTCACCAGTATTTCCCACTGACAAAATGTTTTTAAACGCGTTTCAGGTAACAAAATGTGAAAGCCAAATAGAAGCCAGCTGGACAGCACTGAAGGCTTGGAAAAGTGGCAATAAAGTTACCTAAATTAAAATAGATGTTTTTATTAAATAAAAATAGGATTTATTCCTATGAAAATGTGTGTACTGCGAACTTGGGTTTTATCCCATGTGTTTAATATTATGAAAATGTGGTATTTTACTATGATCAAATATTTCCTAACTACGGTCCTGATGAAAAATTCCGCTGCCAAATTAGACAATACCAGATACCACCAAAACTGGCCGCGGCCGTTCGTTCCTGTATTTGTATAGGGGGACGTGGGTTGCGACAGAAGGTGGTATCAGAGCTTAGCCACTGATTCAGCCACAATAGCGTTCTGCTGACATCAAAATTTAAATTGTTATGAAATAACTTACGGGAATACGTGCATAATTGTATTTTCTTGTTATATGTTATTTGACTATTTGTTAGTTTACAGTATATGAGCGACCAAGGACCATCTGACGCGTACCGTCAATTGTCTGGTTCGCCTAGAAGCGAAGGTGCCTCTTCTCAGCCTGCCCTCTCAAGGTACTCTGCTGATACGGAAGAAGGAATATTCGTGTTTAAAGCTCACTCCGAGGAGCCATTCCCTCAGAAAAAGAGAGGATGGTTCAATCGAGGGGCACATAAGCGTAGAAAGCGTATGAAAAAGTTACAAGGCCAGAGAGTACTAGCCGCAGCCAAAAGAGAAACCGATGCCTATGCCCAGGATATGATTAATAGGGGTATAACCAATATCCACATCCTAGCAACCACTGCAGCAGACCCTAACCTGGAGCAAATGATAGCACCCCAACCACAATCACCAATTCCTGACCAACCGATGGAGATAAAAAAACCCTGAAAATCAAGTAGAGAAGCATGATTTCAACCCGAAGGAGATACCTAGGGTACCAGCACCAAATCCCTTAGACCCAAATTACGACCCATGGTGGGATGACGTTAAGGACTATGTGCAACGCTACCCGATACACGAAGACATACCCATGCCAAATCTAGGAGCCTACCTAGGATTGGACCCCCTAGATCCCTATTACGATAACGCTGTATACATTAGGGAGATTTTAGAGAATCCTTACCAATTCCAGGCACCTACACTTCCATACCAGGAACCCGCACCCTAGATTCCGAACCCAGTCCTAGAACCTGCACCCCCAATGAGTGCAGACAATGTACAAGAACTTAGGACATTTGGTGAGGAAATTTTAGAGAGTAGTGAAAGGATGAGACAGGTGGGAGAGCGACTCGTCTGGAAATACGACGAGCGCAATATGGATTTTTGGATGAATCCATATCCATGAACGTGATGGTGGAAACGGTAGTAGCAGTAGTAGCAGTAGTAGTATTGTAATTTTAATTTCAGTACTGGTGTGTAATAGATGCATATTATATGAATAGAGTAAAGTTGCAATGATCGACGCTTTTGACCAAAGTGCGTGTCATGTGATTGACTATATTAAATATTATTTTGTGATATTAATACATGGTAAATGTTTAAAATTCAGATGGTCGACGATCAAGAGAATCTGAATAACGATAACCAGAGTAACATTAACTTGGTTAATGAGAATCCGAGAATCAATAACAATGGAAATCAAATGGATAATAGTGTCATTCAACACATAGTGGCACAAAGAATTATAGATGCAATGCCATACATTCTTCAAACTGTTAAGGATGCAGAAAATAAAAGTAAGCATAGCAGTAAGCGACCAACTGAACCAGAAAACAACATAAACAATGGACCTGTACTTCAAGTGCCCATTCCCAAAAGAAGAAGAACCATTCCTATGGTTGTTCTTACAAAGAATTCTGGTCCTGCAAACCAATAGAATTCTCGGGCAACGAAGGACCCATTGCAGCTCTACGCTGGATAGAAAAGACTGAGGCAGTCTTAAAAATAAGCAAGTGTGCTGAAGAAGATAAGATAATGTTTGCTTCTAATCTATTTAAGAACTCAGCCTTAGAATGGTGGAACACTGTCCTCCAGTCAAGTTGAAGCGATAGGGTTTACAACATGGAATGGGAGGAATTTAAGAATATGATAGAAAGGAAATTATGCCCTCCCAATGAAAAGGAACCTATAGCGAATAAGTTTCTAAACCTAAGAATGATTGGGGTAGATAGTAAGGGTTATACTACTACATTCTTTGAATATGCTAGAATAGTACCAACCCTTGCATCACCTGAACCGGTATTAATCTCCCGTTATATCTGGGGATTAATTGGAGAGATTAGACATGTAGTCAGGGCAGCTAGACCTCAAACCATAGAGGACGCTGTAGAACTAGCAAACACCTTGACTGATGAATTAGTCCGTACACGAGAAGAAGACCAGAGGAAAAACCTAGCACAGAGGCTTACCCAAGAATTCCGTTCTGGGAATTCCAACCGTAGGAATATAGGTTCTACCTCTACACCTTACTGTAAGACTTGCAAGAAGAAGCATTCGGGAAAATGCTTCGCTCACTGCAATTTTTGTAAGTTACCAGGACACAAGGAAGAAGATTGTAGAAGGAAATCCAGTAATGGACTGTGCTTCAACTGTGGGGAAAAAGGTCATATCAAGCCAAACTGTCCGAAATTGGCTCCAGCTCCGAACAACAAGAACACTAAAAATGCTAGAGCATTTGTTCTAACAGCAGATGAAGCCAGAATGATTCCGGATGTGATAGCCGGTACGTTTTTAGTTAATAAGATATTTGCTAAAGTATTATTTGACTCTGGTGCAAACCAAAGTTTTATTAATACTTCGTTTTGCAAACTTCTTAATCAATCATTAACTAAACTTCCACAAAAATGTTTAGTAGAGACAGCAAATGGAGAAACGATTAGGATTTCTGAAATCTTGTAGGGAGCCAGAGTAGAAATTTTAAATCAAAAGTATATTGCAAACTTGTACCCAATGAATCTGACAGAATTTGATATCGTATTAGGAATGGATTGGTTAGTAGCCAATAAAGCTAATATTTTATGTGATCAAAAGTCAATTCAAGTAAATTCACCAAAGGGTGAAAAGATCACAATTAAAGGTGATAAACCATCTAGATCCACTAAATTCATATCTGTGATGAAAACTGCAAGTTATATAAGAAAATGATCTATAGTGTATTTGATTTCCATAATCATTAACACTAAAGGAAAAGAATTAAAGGACATTCCAGTAGTGTCTCAGTTTTCAGATGTATTCCCAGAAGAATTACCAGGACTACCGTCAGACAGAGAAGTTAAGTTCAGAATTCATCTACTGCCAGGAACAGCATCGATTACCAAAGCACCTTACCGTTTGGCACCCGCCGAAATGCAGGAACTGAAGAAACAGTTAGACGAATTGTTGAAGAAAGGATTTATACAGCCAAGCTCATCGCCATGGGGAGCACCGATTTTATTTGTTAAAAAGAAGGACGGATCAATGCGTATGTGCATTGACTACCGTGAATTAAACAAGGTCACAATTAAGAACCGGTACCCATTACCAAGAATCGATGATCTGTTCGATCAATTGCAAGGAGCTTGATTTTTCTCTAAAATCGATTTAAGGTCAGGATATCATCAATTAAAGGTTCAGGAAGAGGAGATTCCTAAAACCACATTTAGAACAAGGTATGGTCATTATGAATTTACTGTCATGCCATTTGGTTTAACCAATGCCCCAGCCGCATTTATGGACATGATGAACCGAATATGTAAGCCATATTTGGATAAATTCATAATTGTTTTTATTGATGATATTCTCATTTATTCTAAAAGTAAAGAAGAGCATGGAAAGCATTTGCACACACTTTTAAGCTTGCTAAGAAACGAAAAGCTTTATGCTAAATTTTCAAAGTGCGAATTTTGGTTAGAACAGGTACAGTTTCTTGAACATTTAGTCAATCATGAAGGAATTCATGTGGATCCCACAAAAATTGAGGCAATTACCAAATGGAAAACCCCTGAATCATCAACCGAGGTTAGAAGTTTCTTAGGATTGGCTGGTTATTATAGACGATTTATTCGAAATTTTTCTAGAATAACCATTCCTTTAACTAAGTTAACCTGTAAATCCATTAAGTTTGAATGGGGACCAAAACAAGAAGAAGCCTTTAGAATTCTTAAGCAAAGATTAACCCAAGCACCCATACTAGCATTACCTGAAGGAACTGAAGACTTGGTGGTCTATTGTGATGCTTCTAAATTAGGTTACGGATGTGTATTAATGCAACGCCAAAAGGTTATAGCTTACGCATCTAGGCAACTTAAGAATCATGAAGAAAATTATTCAACACATGATCTAGAATTAGGAGCCATAATTTTTGCCCTTAAGATTTAGAGACATTACCTTTATGGTAGTAAGTTTACCATATTCACTGATCATAAAAGTTTAAGGTATGTTTTTGGGCAAAAAGAATTGAATTTGAGACAAAGACGCTGGATGGAGATGCTCAGTGATTACGATTGTGATATCCAGTATCATGAAGGAAAGGCAAATGTAGTGGCTGATGCCTTAAGTCGAAAGTATCACGAAAAGCCAAAAAGGGTACGTTCTCTTAAATTAAATCTACAAGTAGGTTTAAATGAACAAATTAAAAAGACACAAGAATCAGTAATCAAGGATGATACTAAAAAGCTAAAAGGTATGATTAAAGAATTAGAACAAGGAACAGATGGAATTTGGAGATTCCATAAAAAGAGAATGTGGATACCTAAATTAGGAAACCTGCGTCATCATATATTAGAAGAAGCGCATAAGTCTAAATATACAATGCATCCTGGAAGTGATAAGATGTATCAGGATTTAAGAAAGAATTTCTGGTGGATAGGAATGAAAAAAGACATAGGAACCTATGTTTCTAAATGTTTAACTTGCTCACAAGTTAAAGCTGAACATCAGAAACCCTCAAGATTGCTGCAACAATTAGAAATGCCAGTATGGAAATGGGAATTCATAACAATGGATTTTGTTACTAAATTACCCAAAACAAGGAAAGGCAATGATACAATCTGGGTGATTGTAGATAGGCTAACCAAGTCAGGTCATTTCCTACCAATGAAGGAAACTTTTAGTATGGAACAGCTAGCTAAATTGTATGTAAATGAAATTGTTTCTTTACATGGAATTCCTTTATCAATTGTTTCTGATAGGGATAGCCGTTTTACCTCTCATTTTTGGTCAAGTTTCCAAAAAGCAATGGGAACCAAGCTAAATCTAAGCACATCTTATCATCCTCAAACAGACGGGCAAAGCGAAAGAAAAATAGACAATGGAAGACATGCTTAGAGCTTGTGTAATTGATTTCGGAGGTAATTGGGATGATCATTTACCTTTAATAGAATTTTCTTATAATAACAGTTATCACACAAGTATCAATGCTGCACCATTCGAAGCACTGTATGGACGAAAGTGCCGAACCCCAGTCTGTTGGGCAGAAATTGGGGAAAAGCAACTATCTGGACCTGAGATAGTGCAAGAAACAACCGACAAGATTATTCAAGTCAAGGAACGACTGAAAGCGGCACGTGATCGACAGAAGAGCTATTCCGATAACCGACGCAAACCATTGGAATTTCAAGTTGGAGATAGAGTATTATTAAAAGTCTCTCCTTGGAAAGGAGTGGTAAGATTCATCAAAAGAAGAAAGCTAAGTCCTAGATATGTTGGACCTTTTGAGATTATTAGAAGAATAGGACCTGTAGCCTATCAGCTACAACTGCTAGAAGAAATGACAGGAATACATGATGTATTTCGTGTATCTAATCTCAAGAAATGCCTAGCTGATGAATCACTTGTAGTACCTCTTAAAGATATAGAGGTAAATGAACAACTCAAGTTTGTAGAAAGGCCTCTACAGATTGAAGACAGGAAAGTCAAGAATCTCAAGCACAAAAGATTAGTTCTGGTCAAAGTAAAGTGGGACTCCAAAAGAGGACCTGAGTACAGATGGGAGCTTGAATCAGAAATGCAAAGGAAATATCCACACTTGTTCCAGTAGATCTCGAGGACGAATTCTAAAACAAGGTGGGGAGGATATAACAACCCTAAAGAAAACCGACACCCTTGAAATATTTTTGACACCCTAATATATATTAAAATATCCCTATATGTCCTAAAATACATCCCATACGTGAAAATGGGCCCCGAATACCTTAAATATTATTAAAAATAATTAAAAATCGAAATTTTGGGTTTTAGGCGGGCCGCGTAAGCCACCCCTCAAACCTTACGCGGGCCGCGACAAGTTAAAACCTGGCGAAACCTTGGGCCGCCACGTGGCTCAACACCCGTCGAACCTACTAGCTGACCCGGATCACCTACGCTGTTGACCAGCGTTGACGCGGGCCGCGTAGGCCTTAGCCTACTTTTACGCGGGCCGCGAGAAACCCAAAATCAGCCCCTATAAAGCTGGAGCTTGGGCCTTCAGTTTACGTTGCTCATATTTCTTTTCTTTCTCTCAATTCTGAAGTGTAGGCATTATACACGGGTATAATACCCCCTCTAAATAGCAAAGTTCTGCTCCGTTGTAAGTATCATAACCCCTGGATACGTATTAGATACTATGCCCGATTGATCTAGGGTTCCGTAACGGCTGTCATGGTTCTGCCCGACGTAGTAATTGGAATGCCGTCTCGGGGAGGGTATTACTAATGTTAAAATGAGTTATTATACTAACACGTGTGCATTTGTGAAAATTATAGATTGTCACCAGGAAACCCTAAAGGATAATCTAAGACAGCAATGTGAGTAATCTCCTTTTTGTAAATTGTTTTTACAAAATCTCACACGATTAAATATATATTAAACAGATATTGAGTATTTGTAAGAATACAATTATCATGAGTATGTTGGGATTTTGTATACAAAGTTATGTTACTGCCTTGCGAGGGGTAACATTTCCACAAGTCGGGTCTGACAGTACCATGGATGTTAATTGATATAACTTTGAAACAAATGTAATTGCGAGATCGCCCTCAATACTGTGCAATGGTTTTTTTTAATTAAACTTGATCAAACTGGGATTCACTCACCAGTATTTCCCACTGACAAAATGTTTTTAAACGCGTTTCAGGTAACAAAATGTGAAAGCCAAATAGAAAACATTTCCACAAGTCGGGTCTGACAGTACCATGGATGTTAATTGATATAACTTTGAAACAAATGTAATTGCGAGATCGCCCTCAATACTGTGCAATGGTTTTTTTTTAATTAAACTTGATCAAACTGGGATTCACTCACCAGTATTTCCCACTGACAAAATGTTTTTAAACGCGTTTCAGGTAACAAAATGTGAAAGCCAAATAGAAACCAGCTGGACAGCACGGAAGGGCTTGGAAAAGTGGCAATAAAGTTACCTAAATTAAAATAGATGTTTTTATTAAATAAAAATAAGATTTATTCCTCTGAAAATGTGTGTACTGCGAACTTGGGTTTTATCCCATGTGTTTAATATTATGAAAATGTGGTATTTTACTCTGATCAAATATTTCCTAACTACGGTCCTGATGAAAAATTCTGCTCCCAAATTAGACAATACCAGATACCACCAAAACTGGCCGCAGCCGTTCGTTCCTGTATTTGTATAGGGGGACCGGGGTTGCGACATACGAAGCCCCACTCTCTAATCTCCTATCGGTTAGTGTTATACTATGTGATTAATTATACTCTTTGTTATGTTAGGGTTGTGTTCTAACTGCTTGATTTATCCCTAGTGGTTAGGGGAAACGTTTGTGAATGTTAGCGATATTTGGTATGAATTGTGAGAACTATGATTGTGATTGTGACCGGGATTAAATGATGAAAGTAACGTAAGATGATTAACTGACCTAACGATTTTGGAGTTGCTATGATCAGACCATAGTTACGAGTAGAATGGTAATGATTACTTGTTGATTACTTGTTGGAATAATAGCAACTGTTTGAGCCAATTTAACTGATGACGGAATAGCATAAACTGTTATATCATGCTAATTGATCCACATTGAAAACTGATTGAATGATAACTATTGTTTGCAAAAAATATGGAAAAGAAACTGATCAAATCACATAAACCGATTGACCCTTGATGAATCTTGGTCCTTCGCGACGAACATTGGTGATGAACACTTGTTTGACGAACCATATGATTCTTCATCACACTTATTCCTTGACGAAGAGTGGTTCTTCGCCATATGATTCTTCGTCGCAACACTCTTAGACGAAGAATAGTTCTTCGCCAGATAATTCTTCGCCAAGGAAGTATCCCACGAAGAATAGGTTCTTCGTGGAGATACTGCATGTGTGTAATAAAAAAGAACAGTTTATGATGTTTATGATGATAAATGTTTGTGCTTATGGAATCTATTTATTGCATATTAAAAAGAATAAGAAATCTGGTTTGACTTATGAGTAGCAAACTTACCTGTTAAGCGTTGAGACGTGATATGCAAGTGAGATGTGGACTTATATGCAAATTGAGTACTTGCTATGTGTTATACGGTGATCTTAGCGGCAATTACAATCTGTGAAAATAAGTCTACTGTTAAGTGATTGACTTACATATTAAACCCATACACTTGTTATGTGACTTTACAAGTAAACGTTACGAATCAATGGGTTGCATGAATAACGGTTACGACTCGTATAAAGACGTGTGCTTTACTTGTTTGCTACTTGTGTAACGTGTACGATGGAAACATGATATATTTGAACATTATACGGACTATTCTTGGTAACCACGGTAGGGTATGGTTGACCAACTTGGAACGGGTAATGTAACGTAACATACCGAGCAATCTAAGGTGAGTTCACTGTTCTTTTTCCAAGCATGCGTCCCGGGGAGGGACATCTGGTAAATATTCCGAGGAGGAATGTCTGGTAAATGGGTTTAACTAGAATGTTAAACTCGGGATGTTGGCTAATACACTCATATCTATCATTTAAGTCCCATCATATACCGAATTGGTTACCGGGGAGGCAACGGGGTTATTAGTTGATAGCGCTATTAGGTTTGGCACCCTCACACCGTACAGGGGAGGACGGGCGTGAACTAATTACCTTAACCACACGACCAATGTTTGATAGAGCATTGGGGAAGGGCAAATAATCTGGAGCCATCTGCGGTAATCAAGTTATTAACAACATCGAATCTCTGAAATGTTTTAAACTCATAAATGGTAACTAAATGTGTTAACAAACTTTGAACTCACCAACGTTGTCTGATACACTTTTCTGAATGCTTGCAGGCCTATAGCTACACGTTGATGGAACTTGCTGTCTGGGATGCTGGAGTGGTCATGGGTCGATTTGCATGGGATCATGAGACACGTCTAATGGCTTTTATACACTTGGACTATGAAACTCTTAATTATTGTATTATTTTTCCGCTGAAATGTAAACCATGTTTTGTAACGCTAATTTTAATAAATGAAAGTTTTATTTGAAATAATGTTATGAGTTCAATATGATTGGTGGCTAGATCTTGGTACGTCAAGCGCCTCGCGGGGGATTCCGCATGTGGTATTTTTGGGGTGTGACAATAGTACTATCGTTGCTAAGGTGTCAGGTAACAAAAACTGTGTAAACATAACATACAAGCATTCATCGAATAACACGTATAACATTCGAGAGCGGTTAGCGTATAAAATGTGTTTGGGTTGTGTGATCGATTGTGTTTTGATATAGGTAACGTATCTAACACCCAAAAGTGCATAAAGCAAAAAGGGATCGAGTATACTCACAGATCGTGTTTAACGAATAAACACAGTCTTGGATTGAAGGGAGAGCTGGAGAGTTAGCCTGATCAGATAACGACAGTATAAGCGTTGAACGATGCGTTAAACAGTGTCGAGTGAGATGAGGGATGGATAGTGATCCGATCGGATGACCGTCCAGACGGATGGTCATCCGGACGGATGACCATTCGGTCGGAGGGTCATTCGTTGGGAAGGATGTGTTTGTGTGTTATTTAAACTTTGAAGTTTTCATTGTAGCATTTTGTAAAATGAGAAGTGTTTCTACATATCAGGTCATCCGGTCGGATGGTCCGTCCAGTCGGATGGCCCTTCGTTTGGAACTGATATTCTTTGAAATCCTAAGTCACCTGGTCGGATAGTCGTTTGGTCGGATGGTGATCCGATCGGACGGAGATTCGTTTGGAAACTGTTGGTTTGAACTTGAAAGATTTAGTTAAGTTTAGAAAGTTTTGCGATTGAACCGAGACGGTATGACAACGTGTCAAACAACGGAAACTACATCAAGTTCAAGTCATCCGATCGGATGGGTATCACCCCGTTCGATCAGTAACTGTTCTTGACGGAACTTTATTTTCAACCCGTGAATCGGTCGTCTCTTCGATAGTAATCCGTTCTCAGTCCGGCATTTCACCTAGAGAATGAATAGAAGGCCTGAATGAGATCCGATTCTATCGGTTTTGAGCAGAAGTGAAGAATGTTTGAAGAAAAGTTTAAAATACTTGAAAAAGGTTTAGATTTAGGTGAAATCAGTGTTTAAACATTGTAGAAATACTTTAGATCTGAGTTGTTCTTGGTGAGCTGAGATCATACTCCGGTGTTCATATGAACCCGTGATGAAGTCACTCTAAAACAACCCAAATCCAGTGATTTCATGGTGAAAAGTTGTGATTTGATGGTGAAGATGATGAGAAGGTGCGTGTAGATGATAGAAGTATAAGATTTGAGGTAAAAACTTACAAGAATCGCGAGGAATCGAGAGAAAAGTGGTCGAGTAAGCGTTGGGTCGGAGGAGAGTTGTCACATCATGAATAGTGATGTGACAGGAGGGGTATTTATAGTGAAGGAGAAGAAGAGGCGGTGCAAAGGAGGTGGGTCAAAGGGCCTTTCGATTAGATGGCCATCCGATCGTATGGTCATCCGATCGGATGGTCATCCGGTCGGATGACCATACGATCGAATGGTCCTTCGATCGGATGGCCCGAGTGGGTTGGTTTCTGACTTTTCATTCCGTGTAGTGTTTAAACGTGTAGCGGTGCGGTGACCCGTTTGCTAGTTTTCCGAATTTTGTTCATTTTCCGAGCTGGATTAAGCGTTGCGTTGCGTATTATTGTGAGTACCTATTACATGGTATAATTATATAATTAACACAAAGTTTCTGTGCTTCAAGTCTGCGTTTAAGCTAGTATCCCGTTCAATAAGTATCGAGTATCAAAGTCTCTCGTTCAATAAAGAATCAAAGTTTCTCGTGCAATAAGTATCAAGTTTCTCGTTTAATCAAGTATCAAGCATAACAAGTGTCAAGTTTCAAGAGTCGAGTTTCAAAGTATCACAAGAGTCTAGTATCATAAGAGTCAAGTATCACAAGAGTCAAGATTCACAAGAGTCAAGTATCACAAGAGTCAAGATTCATATTATTCATGTATAAAGTCTCACGTAGAGTAAGAGTTAACATAATTAAGACCCAAATAAGTATCATTGAGCATCACAAGGACGAGACTTGCCAAAATATAAAAGTTTCGAAACGCAGGGCGTCACAGTAAAGGAGATGGAGGAGAGGGTAACCTTTGATGTAGTCTGCCCCTTTTTAGGTGGAGGAGCTCTTCCTTTTATAACAACACACTTGGGCCATAACCCTAATGGGCTGGCTCAAGAATGGGCTTATCAAGACATGGCCCACTCGAACCAATGAAAACATACCGAGAAAGACCCAAGTGGGCTCGAGCCCAGTCATCAATCTAAGGCGGTGAGCCCAGACGAGGAGCCTAAGGGGGGACCCTCGTCGTCAGTTTCTTTATAATCATTTAGTTCTGATGGTGGTTTTGAAAGTTTATGGGGGTGCAAATAGGGAGCTTGATCGAACTTTTAAGGGGAGCGATTGGGATTTTCGCCTAAAAAAACACTAAAATTTTTATTTTAAGGGGGTGTCGCCACCCCACCACTAAGGGTAGGTCCATCTCTGCCAGTACGATAGCAAGCTTAATCCCTAGTTCTGATGATAAACTGGGGGTGTTTACAAATCAATGTACCATAAGTAATTATAAAAATAGGTTGCACAATTATCATACATGTTGTGTAACTAACATATGTTGCATGGTTATCATTTATCATATAAGTTGTGTAATTATTTATACAAGTAGTGTAATTATTTTATATGAGTTTGCGTAATTATGTAATATTCGTGCATAATTGTGGCACATATGTATTCTCCCTTGCCCAGTAACACGTATCGTGCCCTGATGGTGATGTATCCCTTATAGGTTAAGGGCTTTTTGTGCGATAACTCGTGTCCTAAAGCTATTCTAAAGTCTTTATGTCTTCATTGTGTGTTAGTATATATATTTTCCCATGATATTACGTGGTGTATCTTTAACACCCCGCAAATTCCTCATCAATGTATTATCTATGTTTCAATGGTAGCAACTTGTTCATATGTTTGTATATATCTATGTTTCTATTGTAGTACATGACGCCCGTATATGTAGGAAGAAGCGAATTGAAATGATTAAAGAATGGATAGTTGAGTAATAAGATAAACTACATTGTTGCCACAGGTCACGCGTTGCGGCGACGACATCTTAGTTGTTTAGAGTTGGCGGCACGCTATGTGATGCATTAACCATATGAAAACGTGTATTTCGAGTTTTCGACGTATCTAATCTAACTCAGTGTAACCTATATAAGTATTGAGGTTACAAAAGAAACAAAATCGAACCCGGGTTCGTTCGTTTAGCGAGGGACCAAAGTAACCACTACACCACCCTTACATTTGCATCAAGACTTAGCAATGTCAAGCGTACACTAACTCAAATTTTTATCATCAAATGAAAACATATTATTCTTTACCCGACTCATTCCGAACACAGCTTACGTTAAAACAGGTAGACCAACAGAAAGCATACGCAAAAAATAAGCATGAAAACGTTCTAAAAAAAGTTGCAACATGAATTTATAATGTTTACGTTGAAACCTGAATTAATACCGACACGTACGTCAAAACGTAGAACAACTAAAAATGTACATAAAAATAAGCATGAAATCATATTATATTTAACCTGACTTGTTTCTGAAAAATTAACGTCGAAACATGAATTTATACCGACACGTACATAACATTAACAAAGTGAGAAAATAGTATTTTTCTTTTAAGCTACAAAATAAAAATAAGGAGGGTAAATTTGAAAAGTTAGAACTTGAGGAGGTAAAAATGACATTTTATAAAGTTTTTAGAAAGTGTAGACAGTGTAAATATCACTTTTGAAAGTCTAGGGTTGTTTTGTCGAGGATGAAAGTTAAACGTTGTTTTGGTCAGTGGCATAGGCCATGCTACCGACATTTCATTTTAAGATATAGTAAATATGTTGGAAGAAGTAAATAGTTGATATAAAGTCTCAAACGAAAAAATAATTTCACCTTTGAGGTTAATAATTAGAGGAAAAAATAGTAATATCCAAATATTAAACTTTAGATATTAACATTTTTTCATCTCTAAAATCTAAACAGAAACTTTAAAAAAAATTATAAATGGGTTAAGATATTAACATCTTTTCATCTCTAAAATCTAAACAAAAACTTAAAAAGGTATAAATGGATTAACATATTAGCCCACTTAATAAACATGACATCTATAGTTTGACATGTCTACTAAAAACAGGTTGTTTTAGCGGACCCAAAACTTATTCTTTTTAATATCATGTCAGAAACTGTCACCTCAATCCCTATATTAATAAACGTCCTTAAAAATATATAACAGGTTAACTTGGTCTCTCATGAATCCTTTATACTTTCTTCATTTTTGGTTAATTCCATCTCATATTTAAATAAAAAATGGATAAAATTGTTTCATGATTGGTATTAGTATGATTGGAACTAATATCGGTATTTATTTTTATGGTTTACGATTAATATAAAAAACTACGTTATTTTTAGGTTACATCAGACAACTTTTCTATAAAAAAACTGTTATAAACAAACATTTTCTTCATATTGTACTAATTGTGTTCATGAAAAAAAGGTAGACGACTTAACAAACATCGTATTATATTACTCAAACAATTAAAATAATAAACGACGTCACTTTATATAATATAAAAAAACTAAATCGTGAGGCAACTTTGATGATATATATTATATTACTAAAATGGTAAAGAGCGTAACTTTATATAAAAAAACTCAACAAATTTTATACCGCCAAGTCGAGAAAACCATAAAACGGAATACAACACTGGTATCGATATTCTTCAGACGTTATTGGATCTCTTGGTCACATAAATATTTATTGTGTAACGTACGAACCCCTTTTGCAAGTATAATCAGGAAACAAACTTTGTCGTAACGGCAATTTAAGTCCCTCACGTGTTGTTTGTTTGGATATTAGCCACAATGGTTGAGAATTTCATCATTATACATTAACATAACATTTTATTGACTTTTTAATACAATATTCATATAGAGTTCACCTCATTATACATTACATTAAAAAACACTATAACATATTAACGTACGATAGATTTCAATATCATACTTTAAACACACAATTAGATCATTAGTTTGTGTTATAAGCACTTGGAACCAAGTACAAGTCGTGTTTTCGCTTCAAAGTGGCTCCCAAAGACTCACTCCTATCAAGATTCTCTGGATTTACTTCGATCGGAAGCTCCCAGTTGAAGTGGTAGAGTAGCCTCGTAAGAAGAAGCTCTACATTCGCCAACCCCATAGTTAACCCTGGACAAATTCTTCTTCCGGCACCAAATGGAATATATTCAAAATGTGTCCCTTTAAAATCAATTAAACTCTCGCTAAATCTTTCTGGTATGAAACTCTCAGGATTATTCCAGTAGTCTGGATCGCGTCCTATTTTCCAGAAATTAATAATTACTTTTGTATTAACAGGAATATCGTACCCACCGATCTCACACTTTTAACGACACTCTCTAGGGACCAACAACGGAAGAGGAGGGTGCAACCTCATGGTTTCCTTGATCACTAGTCTTAAATAATCAAGATCTTTAATATCCGACTCATAAACCTTTTCCTTACCCTTGAGAACCCGCCTAAGCTCTCCTTGTAGCTTATGCATTACCCTTGGATTTAGCATTAGTTCAAACATTACCCACTCGATTACCACCGAAGCTGTGTCTGTACCGGCTGCAAACATATCCTATATTAATAGCATGAAAAAGAGGATTAGTTTAATACATTAACGAGTCAAATGTCTATTAAAAGGAAAAAAGAAGTAAATGGCATAGAGTAATGATACACCTATCGCAAATATATATTTTAACGAGTTAATGTATGGTTGTTTAAAAAGTTCGCGGCTCAAGACTCCACTCGTTTAACTCAATTTAACTAAAGCCCAGATTTTATTATATGTTAATTATAACCCAGGTTTTACATTAGCCAACCTTGTGCATTAAACTTAGGATCATATAAATGGTTGTGGGGGAGGTTGTAGTTGTTTGTATGAGGTGAGGTGGAGGTTTTGAGCTTGGTGAATAGGTAGAAGAATGTAAGGAAGAAGATGATGAGTGAAAGAGGAATATGGAGCTCCATTGTTACTTCAAGTGCTTGATTGGTTGGGATGATAAGAGGTATTTATTTTGTTTAGTTAGGCAAGAGGGTACGGTGATGGTCCTCCAAGGGAGGATGATCCGCCACGTAGGCGCCACGTCATAGTACTCCCAAGGATGGTCCATTCCACAAAACTAGAGGGTATGGGAGGATGGTCCTGGTCCTAGTCATAGTCCTCCCCACCACTTTTATGTTTTTTTTATTTTTTTAATCTTCTACTTTTTTTAACATTTAACAAATAAACTGACAAAATATTTTCATTAATATTAAAAAACATTACATAAACTTAAAAAAAAATAAACTTAAAAAAACATAAACTTAAAAAAAATAAACTTAAAAAAAACATAAACTTAAAGCATCCTCTTCCGAAGATGATGAATACCACGTAGACGTAGATGATGAAGAGATGGAAGAAATTGAAGAAATGGAAGAAGGTTTATAAAAATAGATGAGTTTTTATAAAAAGGGAAGAGGGTTTATAAAATGTGAGAGAGATATGAGATTGTAGTGGGTGAAAAGTTGTGAAAAAAAGTGTAAAAGATGTGAGTATTTATAAAAGTGGGAGTGAATTGTGTATTTTTTTTAAATAACCGTTGGATTTTTTTAAATAAATGCGAATTTAATTTTTTTTTATTAACGGCTACTTTTGACTTGGGGGCCCACATGTTTGGTCCGTCGCAAACGGCAAGAAGTGGACGCTGAGGACGGGACGGAGGGGGGCCAGCGTGGTGTGCCGGCGTCGCCGAAACAAGACGGGATGGGGGACGATATAAGCTATTCCCGTCAAATTTAACAAGCTTTGAGTTCAATCTTACTCTAACTCAACTTATTACCGACTAAATGAGTTGATCAAAGTTCCAGCTATTCCCGTCAAATTTAACAAGCTTTGAGCTCAATCTTACTCTAACTCAACTTATTTCAAGTTTTATATTTAAAGTTACTATATATAATAGTATATGTTATGTAATCTATATATTTGGTTAGCTAACTCAACTTTACTTTACAAAGAAGCTTTTGAATTTGAACAAGTCAAGTTTCAATTTTTTAAAACAGTTTATTGTTTCTGCCATGACAAAATGGACATAGTCTAACAAGTCAAGTTTCAATTTTTTAAAACAGTTTATTGTTTCCGCCATGACAAAATGGACACAGTCTTTAAGATGATATGTCTAAGTCTAACATCCTTAGGGTGAAGGGAGTGGTGCGGGAAACCACTCGGCAAAGGAGAAAGCCGAGCGGTAACACCGCCGCCCTCCCTAGTTTACCGCGCGCCAAACATACCTCTCGGTATGTGCTCACCGATTCGACAAAGGAGAAAGGACAAAATTGGGCATTGGGGTGTGTGTGTGTAACAGCATTATTGCCGTTTAATTAAAAAAAATAGACTTTTTATTTATAAATAACACTTGCAACCACATTCTCCGAATACTTGCAACCACATTCTCCTTCAATTTTCCCAAATTTCACCCAAGTTTTTTGACGCAATATTTGCAAATGGAAGACTCAAGCAAACGCGATGGCAAGGCAACTAAACGGGTTGGCTCGAGGACGAGTGTGCCAACTCAACGGGGCGGCTCGAGTGGTTCAACTCCGCCGTATCATCCGCAACTAGGCTTCGCCACACATAGCCAACCTCCATTTTTTTATAGCCAAGGCATGCAACCGACTTACGGGTTCAACACCCAACCCCATCCAAATTTTTCGCCGCATAACTATTTTCCACAGGGTCCGACCACGGTTGCTCCAAATATTTATGATTCCCTAGACGACCAAACTTTTGACCCGTTTGGCGGAAACTCTTTTCAAACCCCATCCTCACAAGACGACGAAGAATTTGTGGCGGAAACTCAAGAGCAATATGATGACGAAGACGAAGGCCACCATCAAGAAGAACCCGCAAGGGTGTCGGTTAATTAGGATTGTTACAGTTTTAACCGTTGTAATCGACTTTTAGAAATGAAAGGAAATCCATTATTTAATTATTGCCATAAATAGTCTTATGAAGTCTCTTGCAATCTCGTTTTCGTCTCATACCCTCAAGAAGTAGACGAAAAGATGTTCAAAAGGCAACACGAGGCGGCAAGAAAAGACGTCGAAAGGGCTTTTGGGGTTTTGAAGTCAAAATGGGGTGTCTTGAATCGACCGATGCGAGCAAAGACGGTTAAAAAAATTAGGAATGTTGTGTACACGTGTATTATTTTACACAACATGATTTTAAAAGACGACGGAAACGCGATTGCACCGGTACACATTCGGGATCCTCCGGTCGAGCCCGCGTTTGATGATAGGGTGTTGGGCGAGCTAATGGATGAAGATACGCATTGGAGACTTAAACACGATCTCACGGTTCATCTCGCAAGTCAAGATTTGCCCCACCTGTTGGTTGATTCTGACGAAGAGTAGTGTAATTTTTAATTTTTTTAGGGGTTGCGTTGTTTTAGTGTCGTGTAATTTTTATGAATTTTAAGTTTTTTTTTTTTAAGTTTCATTTTAATGTAATTGTTTTTTTTTATTAATTTAATGTTTTATTTGTTTTTATTTAACATATAATTTAAAAAAAAAAACAAAAAAAAAAGTTTGCCACTTTCAAGTGTCTAAACCATTGCCAACACTTTTCAGCAAAGTTTAAACTTTTTACCCTCTCTGACGTGGCACTCTCTGATTGGTCCATTTTAAATTTTGCCACTTTCACCTGTTTAACCACTCCTTTCACCCTTATCTATAACTAACCAAAAAGTCAAAAAACTTTTTTGGAGTTGTCCGAAAATGATGGTAAATAATAATATAACTAGTGAAATTCCCCGCGCAACGCGGCGGGGAAATCGAACGTTATTGATTCATTTCGTTTTGTAACGGGATCAATACGGTATTGAAACTCGGTATAACAACCGAAAGAAAAAACAAAAAAAGGTCGTGCCATGACTAAAACAATATCCACACATAAAAAAAATACATTACGTCTAATAAGGTTCAATCTGCGCTAGGGATGAGCATGGTACCCGTTCGGTACCGAACCGGTATCGGTACCAAAAAAAACGGGGAAAAGTGGTAACGGTACGAATACACCGGTTCGGTACCGATACTTACCGGTGTTTTACCCGTATATATATGTACCGTACCGGTACCGAAAAACGGGAAAATGGGAACCGGTACCGAACATACCCGGTACCAAATGCTCATTCCTAATCTGCGCTACAGTGTAGGAAGAAGAAGGTATATATGTTAAAAAAGTATTTGTTTTAAAAGATTTGGCTATAAAATTATAAATTTAGAAGAAGAGAAGAATATAAAAGTGAAAAAAGAAGAATGAATTAATCACAGAAAATATTATTAAGAATAATAGACAAAAAATAATAATAAATGAAACAATTTACTCAAATTTTTATTTGTCAGCAGGTAATAAAAAAATTTCTTTCCCATTAAGGGCTTTGAACCCGAGACACTCACTATATTTGAATGTTCATTCAACCAACTGAATTGCAAAAGTTTTTCTTAATAGTTTGGCTCAATAATAACTATAATATATACATAAAGCGGAAAATGATTAAAAAGCGGGAATTTGATCGCTATCGGTTCGTTTCATGACGGTACCAGTATTGTAGTGTCACACGGTATAGCAACTGAAACAGAAAGTCTAGAAAATAAAGTGGTGATATGATCAAAACAACATCTAGAAATAAAAAAATACACTACATCTACTAAGGTTTCAACCCATGTTACACCATAGGGAAAACATATGTTATTATGTTAAAATGTTATGCAAAATCTAATCGTGTTAAAATTTTATGCTAAATCTAATCGATTTATACCTTCGACGGATTTAATAAAAAAAATAAGTCGGTTGGATATAACAGGAAAAAAAAGAACAAATAGAAAAGAAGCTATATACAAACTCATACTTAAGCAATATTCTCATTTATTTGTAAAATATGTTATGATGAAATTATTTTAAGTAAAGTCTATAAAAGTGACGATGTCATATACAAACTCATACTTAAGCAATATTCTCATTTATTTGTAAAATATGTTATGATGAATTTATTTTAAATAAAGTCTATAAAATTGATGATGGCTGATACCTGATGGTGTCTCTATTAGAATATATTAATATTAGCGGCTGATAGGTTTTACAAATTAGTTTTAATCGTTGGCTATATGACAAAAAGTAAACATGAAAGAAAAAGGAAAAGACAAAAAAAAAAAAAAAAAAAAGAGAAAGAGGAGCCTGCTACTGTACATCCGTTTTTGAAAATGTTATAGATATAATATCATAAAGGGTGACTTTGTCTTTTTAATACTAACTAATAATCTTTTGTTTATTGATGTTTACAGGAAACCAACCATGTGATGGTGAAGTGGATCAGCTTATTGATGATATTGAAAAATACACTCTTGCAAACCATCTTTTTTGGGGATTATGGGGAATAATTTTGGTAAATATTTGATATTTCTTCAACTATTTTTATTTATATTTAATTGTTTATTTTATGTCTAATTTTACTACTTTTATTTATATTTAATTTTTTATTTTATGTTTAAATATCGGTTCTGATTTGGCGCTTTTTCGATCTTTTGAGCAGGGTTATGTTACGAATATTGATTTTGATTACATAGAGTATTCCAAGCTGAGCTAATGAGTATTGGTTAAAGAAGCCCCAATTATTGAAGAGTGTAAATGAAATTTCACAAATAAACGACTTGGTAGACGTGGAGACCAAGAACAAGAAATCTAACTGTGTTGTTGCACACGCTAAATGAAATGTATGTTTTTAGTTATGTAATACGTATGTTTAAGATAAATAATATAGTTAGCACGTGACAAGCTACAGCGTTGTTGAGCTGTTTTATAAAAAAAACTTGTTATAGATTAGTTATTACAAATGATGTTAAACCCTAAACCCTAAATTATGTATTTGGGTTTTTAGAATTTATTAAAGGTTTGTATTAATTGTGTATATGTTTCTTGTAATGAACTCATAGTGCAAAGGGGAAAGAATGTTTTTGAACACTTTTGTCTTCTTTGCTTGATATATAAATATATAAATTTGTAATGGAATTAACCCTCTACTGTCTTAGTTTTGTTGTATATGACATATGTGATATGAGGTTAGGATCAAATACAAAGGATAAAATAAATAAGAAGGGTAAGAAGGTTTCTAGTCCATTGTTCTTAGATTTGAATGGTTGAGATTAGTTGTAGGGAAATAAGATAATAAAAGGGCATAAAGAGAATCCTATATTTATGGATTTTCTCTCTCCACATGCAAGGTACATGTCAATTCCCCAATCGATTTAAAACGTCCATAACTTTTTCATACGACATTTTTTTTTTAAATTTCACCATAATAACGAGCGTTTTTTTATATTTAATATGAGTACCATATTATCATATAAAAATAAAATAAAATTTTTCATTTTTACTTGGTTTTTTCGCATTGTGTTAAAGGTTCAATTCATTGTGTCTTTTAACTGGGGTTTTGGTCATTACGTTTGTTTTGGTCAAAAATTACCGAAGCAATTAAGTGATCAAATTAGTTAAGTGAGGTAGTGTGCTAGAAATATGTGTGAAAAATGTGTTAACCAAATTAGTTGTGAAAACAGTTTCAGGATACGGCTCAGGATATTGAGTTGTATCTACGATCAAACAATGAGTAAACAATAAGCAAAAAGTAAAGGGAGTGACACGAGATGTACGAGGAAAGCCCTTGATCAATCTAGATCGCCGGCATAAAACCTCGGGAGCTGACAATCGCAGCTGCCTTGTTCTTCTTATTACTTCAAACGTCAGGATACAGTGCAGGATATAGACCAGATCGCTAAGTGTTACAATAATTGTGTGAGAGTACAAATTGTGAGAGAGCAAGTGTTAGAGTGTAGCGAGTGTGATTGCAGTGAAATTGTTGTGTCCTATTCGATCTGGTGTTACTCCTATTTATAGTAATGAAATACAAACAAATATCCCTATAAATTTGGGATGCTCCGAATATTCCACCACGAACGTTGTAGACCGAGTAATAAGGCTTCAACGTCTTTCTTTGAACGGTTTGGACCGAGTCTTCCGCGGAATAAGTCTTGGTGAACGTTGCTAGCTTCCAGCCCACGTACCTGCACATAATCCGTTAGTTATCCCGAGGATACCATTCAGGATGTACCAATATCCTGAATCAGCATCCCGGATGTAAACAGATAATATATATCCAAGATATAAATCAAGATATTTTCCAGGATATGGGCTCAGAATTTCACCCATAACAACGTTTTAGTAGAGTTTCTATACATTGTGTTATTATCAAAATCTATAACACAATGTTAATTTGGGTTCTATCCATTGCGTTTTTATAAAAACCTATAACACAATATATGACACAATGAAGATGGTGTTATATATGGGTTTTCTATAAATTGTGTTATTAGTTCAGGTCATTGTGTTTAATATGTTTTCCATTGTGTTTTAATAATTTGTTCAATTTTTTTATTATCTTGTTCATTGTGTTTTAGTTTGTTGTGTATTGTGTTTTTAGTTTGTTTTCTATTGTGTTTTCACTGCTCTCCATTGTGTCTTTTATCTGCTGTCATTAATTGTGTCTTTTATCTGTTGTCATCAATTGTGTTTTTATTTAGTCTGATATTTATTGTGTTATATGTTATCGCCATTGTGTTATACGTTATGGTCATTGTGTTGTTTTCCATTGTGTTTTAATAATTTGTTCAATTTTTTTTATTATCTTGTTCATTGTGTTTTAATTTGTTGTGTATTGTGTTTTTAGTTTGTTTTCTATTGTGTTTTCACTGCTCTCCATTGTGTCTTTTATCTGCTGTCATTAAGTGTATCTTTTATCTGTTGTCATCAATTGTGTTTTTATTTAGTCTGATATTTATTGTGTTATATGTTATCGCCATTGTGTTATACGTTATGGTCATTGTGTTTTGGTATGTTGTCCATTGTAAATTTACAAGAAACACCAATTTGATAATTGTGTTGATAACGCATATCCTTAACCCAATATTATCAAAACAAAACCTATAACAAAAGCCCCAAAATTTTAAAACTACACTCTATAAAAATAAGAAATAGAATTTGCATAGATATTGCCTTTTATCTCATGAATGAATAGTGGGGTTTTAGAGAACTTTGGAAATTAAAAGAAATAGATTTTAGAGTAAACTGCAATTTTACCTCCTGGGGTTAGATGCGATTGGCACCCTTACCCCCTACTACGAAATTTTTGTTGTCTAACCCCCCAATGAATGCGAAACGCTGCAATATTACCCCCCGGTGTTAAAATCTGTTTAAAGTCAACGTCACTTATTAACGGTCAAAGGGTAATATAGTCTTTTCCACTTGTGTTTGATTGCTTCCTCAACACAACACTCTATATTATACACTTCACTTCGACCTTACCCCCCAAGTATTCCCCCAATCTTATTTCTTCTCTCCGGCGAATACACCACCGACGACCACACATAAATTTCTTCAAGAACACAGTGTTGTGTTCGTCAGCGAACCTCCACCTTCCAGCTGCATCTCCACCTCCGCTGCCGCCCACGTCAAGATCCACCTCCTCCGCCGGCCCCCACGTCGACCTCCACCTCCGCCGCCCCCTGATAACGTTTGCTTCCTCCCATCACGAATCTGTCAAGTTAAAAAAACCTTCAAAACATTCTTAAAGTAGGAATTTAAAGTCTGATATTTTAGACTCATACTCCTTATTGTAAAGAAGAAAATTACCGATTTAAGTGTTATCTTTAAACCGGTTGGAGACGATCTTTTTAAGCCTTTAAGCACGGGCACAATCCATTCATTTCCTTCCTTTCTTGTCAATTTATATAGTGTACAAAAAGATATTATTATCAATTTGCCAAAAAAAAGGGAACTTACAAATGATTCTAGAATTTCTTCCACAGAATCCATTGAAAAACGCTCGTCAATTACTTCCCGTCTGAAATCAAATGAAGGGAGCATCAATTTCATGTAAATTTCCAAAAGTAAAAACTTTAATTTTTTATTCCAAATTCATTACTTGTGTAATACACTTACTTGACTAATCTGAACATCTGAAGCGAATTCTTCAATGGCAGCTTTCACTGCAATCTCATCGCCAGAGTTGAAGCTCACCAAACGGGTCACCGTCGAAGCGACCGTACGATTGTCTCCCCCTCATTAAGACTCGACATCATCTTGTGCAGGCAATATTGAAGGAAGCAAGGAAATATTTAACACTGGGGGATAATACGTTTTCTTACAAGAAAGCATAGGGGGTAATAAGAAAGGATAATATAGTCGTTTAACACTGGGGGGTAATACGTTTTCTTACAACAAAGCGTACAGGGTAATAAGAAATGGTAATATAGTCATTTCACATTTCAGTTAACAGACTCCAGCCGTCGTCTGCCGATGGCCGCCGTCGTTGTTATACATTTGTTGTTGCCGCTTATCGGCTCCATCTTTATAGGTTTGGCCTTTTTTTTACATTTTTATTACATTTTACTTTCATACCATTCTTATTGGCTAACATTGAAGCCTAATTGCTAACATCGCAGGTGAAGTACGGAACTTTTGTTTTGGAGATCAAAGGCTCAGTACCATTTTTTTGTACTTGGAAGGTACGACGGTGCCTTTTTTAGGTATTTTGCACTTAAAAAGCATCACTTTCACTTAGAACTTCACATATCAAGATACCATCTTTAAGTAACAAATATGTTTTTCATAATTTTCACTTGAGTCTTTACACGTCTTAAATTGTTATTCTCGGAAAAGCCAAATGGTTGCGAAGGGGCTAATGGATGTGGTATTATATTGATGAATCTGCTTACATTGATGTTCACGAAGTAATTGTGCCCCAAATGATACAAAAAAATGTTTGTTAATATCTTACAAGTAGCTTAATGAAGGCCGGATTGATTGGTGGATTTCTATAAAAGGTCGATCTAAAGAGTGGCTTACAGGATAACAAATTAAAGGAGATAATTATGATAATATGTGTAGATTACTAAAGCACTATTTTATCTAATTAATGTGTGAGATTAAGTTATTTTTTTAATAGATAAAATAAATAAATTGTTTGTTAATATCTTACATGTAGTAGTAATCTGTAATACAGGGCATCTGATTTTACAAGGGATAACAGCAACCATTGTAGGTTTATGAGGATGCTGCCAACACCATGTCTACACATGAAAGGAATGTCACACCCCAACCGATGGCGGAAACATCGGGGCGCGGCACTGAGCGAAACAGATTGTCCATGAGTATCCATAACAACTATAATTACCAAATATTTAACGTTACGTCCCATACCATAACATATAAAGTAAACAGTTATTACAGACATAGCGTTCTCAAAGACAAATATTGTTCCGACAACTCAGATTTAAATGTGACGTTTCTAGACCTCCTAACTTGATTCCATACAGCAAGCATATCATAGCATCCTAAACACCTGTCACATACGTTAAAATAAAGTCAATACACATAGTGTAAAGGTGAGCACACAAGTTTAATAGCATAATAGTAGCGAAAGCGATTTACGCATAACCAGCATGTGACACGTAGAAATGTGAAGCATGTAAGCTATCAACAATGACATATGCACAGACATGACTGCGAGTTGTAGAATGCGCAACACATATCACCACTGTGACACGTGAAGAAATACCCTTAACAACCTTTGTCCACGACAGGTGCTGAGTCCAAACTATAGTTGTGACAACCCGAAATCTCAAGGTCTTTCCTCTACGCGTCACTTGTTCTACAATCCTGTTTTTGCGAATCGTTTTACGCTGTATCATGTACATTATTTTTGGGTGATTAAACTTGTCTGATGCTTTGGTCGTTAATATGTAATGTTTTATGAGTAATGGAAACCCAAGTAAGTCGACGAAGAACTAGCCGACGAAGCTTCGCCCTAAGCCCCCATGACGAAGAATATTCTTCGTCGAAGAGAGTCCTTCGTCAGTGAAGGTTCTTCACCGGCCCATGTTACTTCGAAGCCCAGTTAAGCCCATGATCTTGGCCGGTTTGTTTAAGGGGCCGCATACCATGCTTTATAGATCCCATAATCTTGTAAGTTGCTCAAGTGATAAACCCTATTCCCTCTTTCCTTTCTACATCGCGACGGCAGCAAGAAGGCATCTCCTCCCTCACTCGGTCGCAACTATCCGAAGACTCTCTCATACGATATAACAACCCTAAAGAAAATTGACACCCTCGAAATATTTTTGACACCCTAATATATATTAAAATATCCCTATATGTCCTAAAATACACCCCATACGTGAAAATGGGCCCCGAATACCTTAAATATTATTAAAATTAATTAAAAATCAAAATTTTGGGTTTGAGGCGGGCCGCGTAAGCCACCCCTCAAACCTTACGCGGGCCGCGACAAGTTAAAACCTGGCGAAACCCTGGGCCGCCACGTGGCTCAACACCCATCGTAACCTACTAGCTGACCCGGATCACCTACGTTGTTGACCAGCGTTGACGCGGGCCGCGTAGGCCTTAGCCTACTTTTACGCGGGCCACGAGAAACCAAACTCAGCCCCTTTAAAGTTGGAGCTTGGGCCTTCAGTTTACGTCGCTCATATTTCTTTTCTTTCTCTCAATTCTGAAGTGTATGCATTATACACGGGTATAATACCCCCTCTAAATAGCGAAGTTCTGCTCCGTTGTAAGTATCATAACCCCTGGATACGTATTAGATACTCTGCCCGATTGATCTAGGGTTCCGTAATAATAATTCTTGGTCAAAAGCGTCGATCATTGCGACTTTACTCTATTCATATAATATGCATCTATTACAAACCACTTTACTCTATAATAATAATAATAATAATAATAATAATATGACATGTGTGTATGTGTATGAAAAAAAAACTACGGATGCCTATTATTAGTAGTGTAACTTTAAATTTCAGTCGGTATTGTAATTTTAATTTCAGTACTGGTGTGTAATAGATGCATATTATATGAATAGAGTAAAGTCGCAATGATCGACGCTTTTGACCAAAGTGCGTGTCATGTGATTGACTATATTAAATATTATTTTATGATATTAATACATGGTAAATGTTTAAAATTCAGATGGTCGACGATCAAGAGAATCTGAATAACGATAACCAGAGTAACGTTAACTTGGTTAATGAGAATCCGAGAATCAATAACAATGGAAATCAAATGGATAATAGTGCCATTCAACACATAGTGGCACAAGGAATTATAGATGCAATGCTATACATTCTTCAAACTGTTAAGGATGCGGAAAATAAAAGTAAGCATAGCAGTAAGCGACCAACTGAACCAGAAAACAACATAAACAATGGACCTGTACTTCAAGTGTCCATTCCCAAAAGAAGAAGAACCATGCCTTATGGTTGTTCTTACAAAGAATTCTGGTCTTGCAAACCAATAGAATTCTCGGGCAACGAAGGACCCATTGCAGCTCTACGCTGGATAGAAAAGACTGAGGCAGTCTTAAAAATAAGCAAGTGTGCTAAAGAAGACAATATAATGTTTGCTTCTAATCTATTTAAGAACTCAGCCTTAGAATGGTGGAACACTGTCCTCCTGTCAAGATGAAGTGATAGGGTTTACAACATGGAATGGGAGGAATTTAAGAATATGATAGAAAGGAAATTCTTCCCTCCTAATGAAAAGGAACATATATCGAATAAGTTTCTAAACCTAAGAATGATCAGGGTAGATAGTAAGGGTTATACTACTACATTATTTGAATATGCTAGAATAGTACCAACCCTTGCATCACCTGAACCGGTATTAATCTCCCGTTATATCTGGGGATTAATTGGAGAGATTAGACATGTAGTCAAGGCAGCTAGACCTCAAACCATATAGGAAGCTGTAGAACTAGCAAACACCTTGACTGATGAATTAGTCCGTACACGAGAAGAAGACCAGAGGAAAAACCTAGCACAGAGGCTTACCCAAGAATTCCGTTCTGGGAATTCCAACCGTAGGAATATAGGTTCTACCTCTACACCTTACTGTAAGACTTGCAAGAAGAAGCATTCAGGAAAATGCTTCGCTCACTGCAATTTCTGTAAGTTAGCAGGACACAAGGAAGAAGATTGTAGAAGGAAATCCAGTAATGGATTGTGCTTCAACTGTGGGGAAAAAGGTCATATATGCCAAACTGTCCGAAATTGGCTCCAGCTCCGAACAACAAGAACACTAAAAAAGCTAGAGCATTTGTTCTAACAGCAGATGAAGCCAGAATGATTCCGGATGTGATAGCCAGTACGTTTTTAGTTAATGATATATTTGCTAAAGTATTATTTGACTCTGGTGCAAACCAAAGTTTTATTAATACTTCGTTTTGCAAACTTCTTAATCAATCATTAACTAAACTTCCACAAGAATGTTTAGTAGAGACAGCAAATGGAGAAACGGTTAGGATTTCTGAAATCTTGCAGGGAGCCAGAGTAGAAATTTTAAATCAAAAGTATATTGCAAACTTGTACCCAATGAATTTGACAGAATTTGATATCGTATTAGGAATGGATTGGTTAGTAGCCAATAAAGCTAATATTTTATGTGATCAAAAGTCAATTCAAGTAAATTCACCAAAGGGTGAAAAGATCACAATTAAAGGTGATAAACCATCTAGATCCACTAAATTCATCTCTGTAATGAAAACTGCAAGTTATATAAGAAAATGATCTATAGTGTATTTGATTTCCATAATCATTAACACTAAAGGAAAAGAATTAAAGGACATTCCAGTAGTGTCTCAGTTTTCAGATGTATTCCCAGAAGAATTACCAGGACTACCACCAGACAGAGAAGTTGAGTTCAGAATTCATCTACTGCCAGGAACAGCACCGATTGCCAAAGCACCTTACCGTTTGGCACCCGCCGAAATGCAGGAACTGAAGAAACAGTTAGACCAAGAGTTCGATAATATATAAAAGCGATGGAAATCGCTAAGTTAACTAAACTAGTAGAAATAACGGAATTACGTTATTTCAAGTTACGTTATGTCGTATGAGGTACGTAGATGTTCTGTAACCAAAAAGATATTACCATAATTTTTCTGGTAATACTAACAATTGGTTAAAGTAGGAGTAATGCTTAAGAGATTACTCAGGTCAAACGCATTGAGTTTAGAACTCGATGAACTATGTAAGCAAGGTTTCGAGGACGAAACCTCTTTAAGGGGGGTAGACTTGTAACACCCCGAAAACGAGTTTGGTAATCAAACCACGTTAATACTACAGGACGGGTAAAATACCGTTAGCGGTAAAAATTAACCCGGTAAATATTAGGACTTAAATAAATAAACCTAATATTAATTAAAAAGGAAAAATAAATACTTTGAGAAAACAAAGTATGTAAAAAAAGCCCAAATTAACGGGACATAAAACATAACGGGTTATAATTTCCCGAACCCGTTAAAGTAACTAGGAATAATTAACCTAGTTAGTAGCATATAATTAAGTGACTAACGGTGAGTTGTAGCTCATTTGATCAAAATAGAACATGAGGCACTAATATTGTCAAGTGGGAAACTTGTTTTATTTAAACAAGAATTAAACACCAAAACACAATCTTAGAGTGTGTGTTCTGGTCGAAATATCCACAGGAGCCAGGGAACTCAAACCCTAACATTCACTAATCTCACAAATTGAAGGATCAAACCAAGTCCAAACCGAAAATCGAGCATAGATTAATGATCCCTATTGCAAGGAGATCATAAGGTATGTAAAATTCGACAAAAATTCTCTAATTGAAATTCTCATGAATTTAGAGAACTTGAAATCTGATGATGCATGTATGAATTGTAGATGAATTAGGAACATTAAAATGTCTAGGAGTAAACCCTAGACAAGTACATGTTGAAATTATGCTAAATTCTAGTGAAATCCATGGTCACCATTGTAGGTGACTAGTGGGTTATGTAGAACTTGATAAACACTAGGAAATTTGGGGTTGTTCTAGTGTAATTTGACATATGCAAAGTTATTTCTGAACTTTAAAGGCAAATATTTGTGTTAAATAGTTTGAATGATGAAAATTCGGGTTATATGACAAGTCATGAGCTTGTCAATGAATTATTTATAGAATATGCCCATAAGGTGTTCGATGTAATGCCTAAGTGAAATTGGGTATCTACTAGTTCGTAGATAGAACTTGGTTTGGATAAGTATTTGGATAAAATGCCTAAACGAAGCTAAAATGTTGAAATTCCATGTGAAGTGTGCATTTGAATATGTTAATAGATCAATTAACTTTTAGGAAGTCAAACTAACCAATGATCTAATCGAATGATAAAGTCGACATAAGACCCGTTAGATGGAGTAGTCATAATTGATAATGACTAATCTAACCATCTTATGAATTATGATGATAGTTTGACGCCTAACGAGCTAGGTGGAAGCTTGATGAGTGAGCGGGTCAAACGAATCAAGAAGGAAAGGAAAAGCGTAACGTGGATGCGAGGTAAGTGTAATTTACACACTTATGTAGAATACTCGTTTATTCGATACGATATAAATGCGATAACGATAATATTGAAAATGTGAATTTCTGTTAAGATTACCTTGTAGTGTAATCTAATAATGATAAAAAGGATAAAATGGAAATTGGTCAAGTGTTGACTAATGTAAATTGAAGTTACAAGAATATCCAAGGCGTAAGCCGAAATGGGTTGAATTTGTAAGAAAAGAGTTTAAAAGAAAAAGGGTATGATAATAAAATCTGGGATGGGATGGATGTATGAATTGGAAATCAAAAACGATGTTTTGATTAAATAGATAACGTTGGGCATATAGTCCAAACGGGTCGAATGGTGGTGATAACACCATTTGACAATAGCGACTAATGTGGTTGTCAAGTTTTGTGTTAACAGGAGCGATTAGCGATTCGGATAATTGCGTCGCCATAGAATATGTGATAATAAAAGTGAGATATAAATCGGGTCTATTTGCTGACCCGAGCCAGGTACACATTAATGTGATTATATTTTAGATGTGCGATTTTGATCATAATTGTAGTGAAAGTCCTTCGTCGTAAATGAGGGACTAATGTTGATAAATATGCCTTTGATGGGTAAATCAGGCAAACGGCCCTTATGGGTGGTTTGGGGATCACGTATTATAATCATGAATTCCTTAGATAAACATCAAGGTGATAGGCATAAACCTTGTGGGTCAAATGCCTAGGAATAGGTCTTTTTCGTAAAATGACAAACCGAGAAGTAAAACGCGACATAAATAGTTTACTATATCAATTCACCACAAATACAATTGTGGTGGAAGACCATTTGAGAACTAATGTGAAAATATGGTGCTAAAAATGAATGAGCGAGATTTATGCCTAAAAGGACATAAATACCCTTAACGGGTCAAAATAAGCTCTTAAGCAAAAACGGGTTTAATAAGATATGTAAACCGGGATTTTGAATCTCTTATGATAAACAACAATGACTTTATGGAATTTATGAGAAATTGGAGTCAAATAAATATGTTTGTTTGATAAATACACGAATGGGTCAAAATTGGGTAAAAGGGGGATAAGCCGAAGACTTAAAAGTCTGAAATTTTGTTAATCCGGATGTTGGATTTTAACTCCATTAGATGGAGAATTAAATTACGGACGCGTAGGAAAAAGAATCGGATAAAACGGGTCAATAACGAAGAAGTTATGGCCGTTTCCGTGAAATCGAGTCATGCTGGGAACGTACAGCAACTGTTAAAGCATCAGGCTGTGAAAACAGGGGCTTGGCGTCACGCTAAGCCCCTTATTTCGGAAAAAAATTTATTTTGTTGATTGTTTGACCCATGGCACTTGTTTAAACTGATTATTTAACTATCAAAACTAACTTTTAAGTTGGTTTTGATCTTAGGTGACGTTGGGCATGCTACGGATGACGATCAAGCAGCTACGAAGAACCGAACACACGAGATTAAAGCTTCCGCACGGCGTTACGTCATAACTTTTAAATGGCGAACTTATTTATATTATATTGAAAACTTTTAAGTTGTAAAAGTTTTAAATTACTCGTATTTTCTTAGGATACTTAATCGTAATTACATGTTGATTTTCGTTATTTATACGAAAACCTTTAAAATAATAACGAGGGTGTTACACTAACCAAGTCAGGTCATTTCCTACCAATGAAGGAAACTTTTAGTATGGAACAGCTAGCTAAATTGTATGTAAATGATATTGTTTCTTTACATGGAATTCCTTTATCAAATGTTTCTGATAGGGATAGACGTTTTACCTCTCATTTTTGGTCAAGTTTCCAAAAAGCAATGGGAACCAAGCTAAATCTAAGCACAGCTTATCATCCTCAAACAGACGGGCAAAGCGAAAGAACAATTCAGACAATGGAAGACATGCTTAGAGCTTGTGTAATTGATTTCGGAGGTAATTGGGACAATCACACAAGTATCAATGCTGCACCATTTGAAGCATTGTATGGACGAAAGTGCCGAACCCTAGTCTGTTGGGCAGAAATTGGGGAAAAGCAACTATCTAGACCTGAGATAGTGCAAGAAACAACCGAAAAGATTATTCAAGTCAAGGAACGACTGAAAGCGGCACGTGATCGACAGAAGAGCTATTCCGATAACCGACGCAAACCGTTGGAATTTCAAGTAGGAGATAGAGTATTATTTAAAGTCTCTCCTTGGAAAGGAGTGGTAAGATTCATCAAAAGAGGAAAGCTAAGTCCTAGATATGTTGGAACTTTTGAGATTATTAGAAGAATAAGACGTGTAGCCTATCAGCTACAACTGCTAGAAGAAATAACAGGAATACATGATGTATTTCATGTATCTAATCTCAAGAAACGCCAAGCTGATGAATCACTTGTAGTACCTCTTAAAGATATAGAGGTAAATGAACAACTCAAGTTTGTAGAAAGGCCTCTACAGATTGAAGACAGGAAAGTCAAGAATCTCAAGCACAAGAGATTAGTTCTGGTCAAAGTAAAGTGGGACTCCAAAAGAGGACCTGAGTACACATGGGAGCTTGAATCAGAAATGCAAAGGAAATATCCACACTTGTTCCAGTAGATCTCGAGGACGAGCTCTAAAACAAGGTGGGGAGGATATAACAACCCTAAAGAAAACTGACACCCTCGAAATATTTTTGACACCCTAATATATATTAAAATATCCCTATATGTCCTAAAATACACCCCATACGTGAAAATGGGCCCCGAATACCTTAAATATTATTAAAATTAATTAAAAATCAAAATTTTGGGTTTGAGGCGGGCCGCGTAAGCCACCCCTCAAACCTTACGCGGTCCGCGACAAGTTAAAACCTGGCGAAACCCTGGGCTGCCACGTGGCTCAACACCCGTCGAACCTACTAGCTGACCCGGATCACCTACGCTGTTGACCAGCGTTGACGCGGGCCGCGTAGGCCTTAGCCTACTTTTACGTGGGCCGCGAAAAACCCAAACTCAGCCCCTATAAAGCTGGAGATTGCCTTCAGTTTACGTCGCTCAGATTTCTTTTCTTTCTCTTAATTCTGAAGTGTAGGCATTATACACGGGTATAATACCCCCTCTAAATAGCGAAGTTTTGCTCCGTTGTAAGTATCATAACCCCTGGATACGTATTAGATACTCTGCCCGATTGATCTAGGGTTCCGTAACGGTTGTCGTGGTTCTGCCCGACGTAGTCATTGGAATGCCGTCTCGGGGAGGGTATTACTAATGTTAAAATGGGTTATTATACTAACACGTGTGCATTTGTGAAAATTATAGATTGTCACCAGGAAACCCTAAAGGATAATCTAAGACAGCAATGTGAGTAATCTCCTTTTTGTAAATTGTTTTTACAAAATCTCACACGATTAAATATATATTAAACAGATATTGAGTATTTGTAAGAATACAATTATCATGAGTATATTGGGATTTTGTATACAAAGTTATGTTACTGCCTTGCGAGGGGTAACATTTCCACAAGTCGGGTCTGACAGTACCATGGATGTTAATTGATATAACTAGGAAACAAATGTAATTGCGAGATCGCCCTCAATACTGTACAATGGTTTTTTTTTATTAAACTTGATCAAACTGGGATTCACTCACCAGTATTTCCCTCTGACAAAATGTTTTTAAACGCGTTTCAGGTAACAAAATGTGAAAGCCAAATAGAAGCCAGCTGGACAGCACTGAAGGCTTGGAAACCTGGCAATAAAGTTACCTAAATTAAAATAGATGTTTTTATTAAATAAAAATAGGATTTATTCCTATGAAAATGTGTGTACTGCGAACTTGGGTTTTATCCCATGTGTTTAATATTATGAAAATGTGGTATTTTACTCTGATCAAATATTTCCTAACTACGGTCCTGATTAAAAATTTCGCTGCCAAATTAGACAATACCAGATACCACCAAAACTGGCCGCGGCCGTTCGTTCCTGTATTTGTATAGGGGGACAGGGGTTGCGACATACGAAGCCCCACTCTCTAATCTCCTATCGGTTAGTGTTATACTATGTGATTAATTATACTCTTTGTTATGTTAGGGTTGTGTTCTAACTGCTTGATTTATCCCTAGTGGTTAGGGGAAACATTTGTGAATGTTAGAGATATTTGGTATGAATTGTGAGAACTATGATTGTGATTGTGACCGGGATTAAATGATGAAAGTAACGTAAGATGATTAATTGATCTAACGATTTAGGAGTTGCTATGATCAGACCATAGTTACGAGTAGAATGGTAATGATTACTTGTTGATTACTTGTTGGAATAATAGCAACTATTTGATCCAATTTGACTGATGATGGAATAGCATAAACTGTTATATCATGCTAATTGATCCACATTGAAAACTGATTGAATGATAACTATTGTTTGTGAAAAATACGGAAAAGAAACTGATCAAATCACATAAACCGATTGACCCTTGATGAATCTTGGTCCTTCGCGACGAACATTGGAGATGAACACTTGTTTGACGAACCATATGATTCTTCGTCACACTTATTCCTTGACGAAGAATGGTTCTTCGCCAAATGATTCTTCGTCGCAACAGTCTTAGACGAAGAATAGTTCTTCGCTAAGGAAGTATCCCACAAAGAATAGGTTCTTCGTGGAGATACTGCATGTGTGTAATCAAAAAGAACATTTTATGATGTTTATGATGATAGATGTTTGTGCTTATGGAATCTATTTATTGCATATTAATAAGAATGGGAAATCTAGTTTGACTTATGAGTAGCAAACTTACCTGTTAAGCGTTGAGACGTGATATGCAAGTGAGATGTGGACTTATATGTAAATTGAGTACTTGCTGTGTGTTATACGGTGATCTTAGCGGCAATTGCAATATGTGAAAATAAGTGTACTTTTAGGTGATTGACTTACATATTAAACCCATACACTTGTTATGTGACTTTACAAGTAAACGTTACGAATCAATGGGTTGCATGAATAATGGTTACGACTCGTATAAAGACGTGTGCTTTACTTGTTTGCTACTTGTGTAACGTGTACGATGGAAACATGATATATGTGAACATTATACTGACTATTCTTGGTAACCACGGTAGGGTATGGTTGACCAACTTGGAACGGGTAATGTAACGTAACATACCGAGCAATCTAAGGTGAGTTCACTGTTCTTTTTCCAAGCATGCGTCCCGAGGAGGGACATCTGGTAAATATTCCGGGGAGGAATGTCGGGTAAATGGGTTTAACTAGAATGTTAAACTCGGGATGTTGGTTAATACACTCATATCTATCATTTAAGTCCCATCATATACCAAATTGGTTGCCGGGGAGGCAACGGGGTTATTAGTTGATAGCGCTATTAGGTTTGGCACCCTCACACCGTACCGGGGAGGAAGGGCGTGAACTAATTACCTTAACCACTCGACCAATATTTGATAGAGCATTGGAGAAGGGCAAATAATCTGGAGCCATCTGCGGTAATCGAGTTATTAACAACATCGAATATCTGAAATGTTTTAAACTCATAAATGGTAACTAAACGTGTTAACAAACTTTGAACTCACCAACGTTATCTGATACACTTTTCTGCATGCTTGCAGGCCTATAGCTACACGTTGATGGAACTTGCTGTCTGGGATGCTGGAGTGGTCATGGGTCAATTTGCATGGGATTATGAGACACGTATAATGGCTTTTATACACTTGGATTATGAAACTCTTAATTATTGTAGTATGCTTCCGCTGAAATGTAAACCATGTTTTGTAATGCTAATTTTAATAAATGAAAGTTTTATTTGAAATAATGTTATGAGTTCAATATGATTGATGGCTAGATCCTGGTACGTCAAGCGCCTCGCGGGGGATTCCGCATGTGGTATTTTTTGGGTGTGACAATAGTACTATCGTTGCTAAGGTGTCAGGCAACAATCACTGTGTAAACATAACATACAAGCATTCATCGAATAACACGTATAACATGCGAGAGCGGTTAGCGTATAAAATGTGTTTGTGTTGTGTGATCGATTGTGTTTTGATATAGGTAACGTATCTAACACCCAAAAGTGCATAAAGCAAAAAGGGATCGAGTATACTCACAGGTCGTGTTTAACGAATAAACACAGTCTTGGATTGAAGGGAGCGCTGGAGAGTTAGCCTAATCAGATAACGACAGTATAAGCGTTGAAAGGTGCGTTAAACAGTGTCGAGTGAGATGAGGGATGGATGACGGATGACGGATGACCGTCCGGACTTCGGCCGGAGGGTCATTCGTTGGGAAGGATGTGTTTGTGTATTATTTAAACTTTGAAGTTTTCGTTGTAGCATTTTGTAAAATGAGAAGTGTTTCTCCATATCAGGTCATCCGGTCGGATGGTCATGACCGTTTAGTCGGATGGCCCTTCGTTTGGAACTGATATTCTTTGAAGTTTTGTGAAAATTGTTCAAGTGTTGAAATCCTAAGTCACCTGGTCGGATAGTCGTTTGGTCGGATGGTGATCCGATCGGACGGAGATTCGTTTGGAAACTGTTGGTTTGAACTTGAAAAATTTAGTTAAGTTTAGAAAGTTTTGCGATTGAACGGAGACGGTATAACAACGTGTTAAACAACGGAAACCACATCAAGTCCAAGTCATCTGATCGGATGGGTATCACCCCGTTCGATCAGTAACTGTTCTTGACGGAACTTTATTTTCAACCCGTGAATCGGTCGTCTCTTCGATAGTAATCCGTTCTCAGTCCGGCATTTCACCTAGAGAATGAATAGAAGGCCTGAATGAGCTCCGATTCTATCGGTTTTGAGCAGAAGTGAACAATGTTTGAAGAAAAGTTTAAAATACTTGAAAAAGGTTTAGATTTAGGTGAAATCAGTGTTTAAGCATTGTAGAAATCCTTTAGATCTGAGTTGTTCTTGGTGAGCTGAGATCATACTCCGGTGTTCATATGAACCCGTGATGACGTCACTCTAAAACAACCCAAATCCAGTGATTTCATGGTGAAAAGTTGTGATTTGATGGTGAAGATGATGAGAAGGTGCGTGTAGATGATAGAAGTATAAGATTTGAGGTAAAAACTTACAAGAATCGTGAGGAATCGAGAGAAAAGTGGCCGAGTATGCGTTGGGTCGGAGGAGAGTTGTCACATCGTGAATAGTGATGTGACAGGAGGGGTATCTATAGTGAAGGAGAAGAAGAGGCGGTGCAAAGGAGGTGGGTCAAAGGGCCTTTCGATTAGATGGCCATCCGATCGGATGGTCATCCGGTCGGATGGTCATCCGGTCGGATGACCATTCGATCGAATGGTCCTTCGATCGGATGGCTCGAGTGGGTTGGTTTCTGACTTTTCATTTCGTGTAGCGTTTAAGCGTGTAGCGGTGCGGTGACCCGTTTGCTAGTTTTCCGACTTTGGTTCGTTTTGCGAGCTGGATTAAGCGTTGCGTTGCGTATTATTGTGAGTACCTATTACATGGTATAATTATATAATTAACATAAAGTTTCCGTGCTTCAAGTCTGTGTTTAAGCTAGTATCCCGTTCAATAAGTATCGAGTATCAAAGTCTCTCGTTCAATAAAGAATCAAAGTTTCTCGTTCAATAAGTATCAAATTTCTCGTTTAATCAAGTATCAAGCATAACAAGTGTCAAGTTTCAAGAGTCGAGTTTTAAAGTATCACAAGAGTCTAGTATCACAAGAGTCAAGTATCACAAGAGTCAAGATTCACAAGAGTCAAGTATCACAAGAGTCAAGATTCATATTATTCATGTATAAAGTCTCACGTAGAGTATGAGTTTCGCATAGTTTAACATAATTAAGACCCAAATAAGTATCATTGAGCATCACAAGGACGAGACTTGCCAAAATATAAAAGTTTCGAAACGCAGGGCGTTACAGTAAAGGAGATGGAGGAGAGGGTAACCTTTGATGTAGTCTGCCCCTTTTTAGGTGGAGGAGCTCTTCCTTTTATAACAACACACTTGGGCCATAACCCTAATTGGCTGGCTCAAGAATGGGCTTATCAACAGAGCCGGCCCAACAGGCTAAGGATCCTAGGCCCAAGCCTAGGGCCACAAATTTTCAATATGTTTTCTATATAATAGGCAATTTGTTGTTTAGGGCTTATACTTGTTTCATTGTTTGCTTATTTCAAGTTGTTGTTTAGGTGATTAGGATTTATTTGCTCATTTTATATTTGTTTTATACTTGATTAAGATTATTTCATCAAACAATTTGCCTCAATTAAAGTTATAAAGATACAATTTATTTAAACATATACTATATATATATATATATATATATATATATATATATATATATATATATTTAACTTCGCCAATTATAAACTTTTTAGTTTGTAATTGTCGGTCCCAAGCCCGAGTAAAGGAGGAGGGTTTTGTTACTAAATACATTGAAAAAGATAATTTTTCAAAAGGGCCTCCACTTTGTAGTTCGCTTAGGGTCTCCAAAAGCATAGGAACGGCTCTGCTTATCAAGACATGGCCGCCCACTCGAACCAATCAAAACATACCGAGAAAGACCCAAGTGGGCTCGAGCCCAGTCATCAATCTAAGGCGGTGAGCCCAGACGAGGAGCCTAAGCGGGGACCCTCGTCGTCAGTTTCTTTAAAAATCATTTAGTTCTGATGGTGGTTTTGAAAGTTTGTGGGGGTGCAAGTAGGGAGCTTGATCGAACTTTTAAGGGGAGCGATTGGGATTTTCGCCTAAAAAATACACTAAAATTTTTATTTTAAGGGGGTGTCGCCACCCCACCACTAAGGGTAGGTCCATCTCTGCTAGTACGGTAGCAAGCTTAATCCCTAGTTCTGATGATAAACTGGGGGTGTTTACAAATCAATGTACCATACGTAATTATAAAAATAAGTTGCACAATTATCATACATTTTTGTAACTAACATATGTTGCATGGTTATCATTTATCATATAAGTTGTGTAATTATTTATACAAGTAGTGTAATTATTTTATATGAGTTTGCGTAATTATGTAATATTCGTGCATAATTGTGGCACATATGTATTCTCCCTTGCCCAGTGACACGTATCGTGCCCTGATGGTGATGTATCCTTTATAGGTTAAGGGCTTTTTGTGCGATAACTCGTGTCCTAAAGCTATTCTAAAGTCTTTATGTCTTCATTGTGTGTTAATATATATATTTTCCCATGTTATTACGTGGTGTATCTTTAACACCCCGCAAATTCCTCATCAATGTATTATCTATGTTTCAATGGTAGCAACTTGTTCATATGTTCGTATATATCTATGTTTCTATTGTAGTACATGACGCCCGTATATGTAGGAAGAAGCGAATTGAAATGATTAAAGAATGGATAGTTGAGTAATAAGATAAACTACATTGTTGCCACAGGTCACGCGTTGCGGCGACGACATCTTAGTTGTTTTGAGTTGGCGGCACGCTATGTGATGCATTAACCATATGAAAACGTGTATTTCGAGTTTTCGACGTATCTAATCTAACTCAGTGTAACCTATATAAGTATTGAGGTTACAAAAGAAACGGAATCGAACCCGGGTTCATTCGTTTAGCGAGGGTCCAAAGTAACCACTACACCACCCTTACATTTGCATCAAGACTTAGCAATGTCAAGCGTACACTAACTCAAATTTGTATCATCAAATGAAAACATATTATTCTTTACCCGACTCATTCCGAACACAGCTTACGTCAAAACGGGTAGACCAACAGAAAGCATACGCAAAAATAAGCATGAAAACGTTCTGAAAAAAAAAAGTTGCAACATGAATTTATAATTTTACGTTGAAACCTGAATTAATACCGACACGTACGTCAAAACGTAGAACAACTAAAAATGTACATAAAAATAAGCATGAAATCACATTATATTTAACCTGACTTGTTTCTGAAAAATTAACGTCGAAACATGAATTTATACCGACACGTACATAACATTAACAAAGTGAGAAAATAGTATTTTTTTTCTTTTAAGCTACAAAATGAAAATAAGGAGGGTAAATTTGAAAAGTTAGAACTTGAGGAGGTAAAAATGACATTTTATAAAGTTTTTAGAAAGTGTAGACAGTGTAAATATCACTTTTGAAAGTCTAGGGTTGTTTTGTCGAGACTGAAAGTTAAACATTGTTTTGGTCAGTGGCATAGGCCATGCTACCGACATTTCATTTTAAGATATAGTAAATATGTTGGAAGAAGTAAATAGTTGATATAAAGTCTCAAACGAAAAAATAATTTCACCTTTGAGGTTAATAATTAGAGGAAAAAATAGTAATATCCAAATATTAAACTTTAGATATTAACATTTTTTCATCTCTAAAATCTAAATAGAAACTTTAAAAAAATTATAAATGGGTTAGCATGTTAGCTCAGATCAGTAATCCAAATATTAAACTTTAGATATTAACATCTTTTCATCTCTAAAATCTAAACAGAAACTTAAAAAAGTATAAATGGGTTAACATATTAGCCCACTTAATAAACATGTCATCTATAGTTTGACATGTCTACTAAAAACAAGTTGTTTTAGCGGACCCAAAACTTCTTCTTTTTAATATCATGTCAGAAACTGTCACCTCAATCCCTATATTAATAAACGTCCTTAAAAATATATAACAGATTAACTTGTTGTCTCTCAGAATCCTTTATACTTTCTTCATTTTTGGTTAATTCCATCTCATATTTAAATAAAAAATGGATAAAATTGTTTCATGATTGGTATTAGTATGATTGGAACTAATATCGGTATTTATTTTGATGGTTTACGATTAATATAAAAAACAACTTTATTTTTAGGTTACATCAGACAACTTTTCTATAAAAAAACTGTTATAAACAAACATTTTCTTCATATTGTACTAATTGTGTTCATGAAAAAAAGGTAGACGGCTTAACAAACATCGTATTATATTACTCAAACAATTAAAATAATAAACGACGTCACTTTATATAATATAAAAAAACTAAATCGTGAGGCAACTTTGATGATATATATTATATTACTAAAATGGTAAATAGCGTAACTTTATATAAAAAAACTCAACAAATTTTATACCGCCAAGTCGAGAAAACCATAAAACGGAATACAACACTGGTATCGATAATCTTCAGACGTTATTGGATCTCTTGGTCACATAAATATTTATTGGATCCTTAATAAATATAAACACGTCGCAAAGATATACTCAAAATTTCATAAAACGTTATATTACAGTCCTCAAATATCGAAAAGGGTAAATGACTTATGAAGCATCATAATATATTACTCAAACAACTAAGGGTAAACGACTTATGAAGCATCATAATATATTACTCAAACAACTAAAAGGGTAAACGGCGTCACTTTATATATGTAAAAAAACAAATAAACCGTGAAGCAGCTTTGATGATATGTACGTTTGTGCGTCGTTTACTTGTACATTATTGTATACAATTCGGTTTTGAGTAAAATCTATATCAAAATGTAGATAAAAATAAGCACGCCACAACTACATACTCAAAATTTTATAAAGAATTTTTTATAAAACTTTGTATCTTATTAAGAAAAAGCAAAAGCTACTTTAAGGGATTAAACCAAAAAACCTTTTTTAACGGCTTAAAATCATACCAAGTTTATGCTTTCTTCTTGTGTAACGTACGAACCCCTTTTGCAAGTATACTCAGGAAACAAACTTTGTCGTAACGACAATTTAAGTCCCTCGTGTGTTGTTTGTTTGGATATTAGCCACAATGGTTGAGAATTTCATCATTATACATTAACATAACATTTTATTGACTTTTTAATACAATATTCATATAGAGTCCACCTCATTATACATTACATTAAAAAACACTATAACATATTAACGTACGATAGATTTCAATATCATACTTTAAACACACAATTAGATCATTAGTTTGTGTTATAAGCACTTGGAACCAAGTACAAGTCGTGTTTTCGCTTCAAAGTGGCTCCCAAAGACTCACTCCTATCAAGATTCTCTGGATTTACTCCGTTCGGAAGCTCCCAGTTGAAGTGGTAGAGTAGCCTCGTAAGAAGAAGCTCTACATTCGCCAACCCCATAGTTAACCCTGGACACATTCTTCTTCCGGCACCAAATGGAATATATTCAAAATGTGTCCCTTTAAAATCAATTAAACTCTCGCTAAATCTTTCTGGTATGAAACTCTCAGGATTATTCCAGTAGTCTGGATCGCGTCCTATTTTCCAGAAATTAATAATTACTTTTGTATTAACAGGAATATCGTACCCACCGATCTCACACTTTTCACGACACTCTCTAGGGACCAACAACGGAAGAGGAGGGTGCAACCTCATGGTTTCCTTGATCACTAGTCTTAAATAATCAAGATCTTTAATATCCGACTCATAAACCTTTTTCTTACCCTTGAGAACCCGCCTAAGCTCTTCTTGTAGCTTATGCATTACCTTTGGATTTAGCATTAGTTCAAACATTACCCACTCGATTATCACCGAAGCTGAATCTGTACCGGCTGCAAACATATCCTATATCAATAGCATGAAAAGAGGATTAGTTTAATGCATTAACATTTCAGTTTGTTTAATATGAGGAGACACAAGATACCTTCTACATAAATGAGTCAATGTCTATGGCAAACATATATTTTAACGAGTTAACGTATGGTTGTTTAAGAAGTTCGCGGCTCAAGACTTCACTTGTTTAACTCAATTTAACTAAAGCCCAGATTTTACTATATGTTAATTATAACCCAAGTTTTACGTTAGCCAACCTAGTGCATTAAACTTAGGATCATATAAATTCTGTAGTTTATAAATTACATGTATTATGTGTATGTTAAAAATATTATATATATATATATATATAGGGAGGAGCTCATGCGAGAACCACCTTTATTGTGAGAACCGCGAGAACCAATGTGAACACAACCTAAAATAGCTAAAAAAACCTAAAAAAAATCTAACCCCCACCCCCCCCCCCCAAAAAAAAAAAAACCTAAACCCCCCCACCCCCCCCCCCCCCAAAACCTAAACCCCCCTCCCCCACCCCCCCCCTCCCCCCCCCAAGCTAAAATGCTAAAAACTAAACCCCCAAAAAATCTAAAAAAATCTAAATTTTTTTTTAATATTTTTTATGTTAAAATCGCTACTTTTAGAAGCAAAAAAAAAAATTAAAAATTTTTTTTTTGCTTCGAAAAGTAGCGATTTTTTTATAAAAAATATTAAAAAAAAATTGTGTGATTTTTAGTTATTTTTAGGCATTTTTGGTTGTGTTCACATTGGTTCTCGCGGTTCTCGCAATAAGAGGTGGTTCTCGCATGACCTTCTCCCTATATATATATAGGGTAGGGATAGTGTACATTAATTCAGAAGTGTGAGAAGTGTATTATAACACTATATATAACACTATATAACACCATATAAACACCGTATAACACTATGTAACACCATATAACACCATATAACACTATATAACAATATATAACACTATACATCTATCATAGACATGCTATCAGACAAAATATAGTGTTATATTTGTTATATAGTGTTATATGGTGTTACATAGTGTTATACGGTGTTTATATGGTGTTATATAGTGTTATAATACACTTCTCACACTTCTGAATTAATGTATAGGATCCTCTACCTATATATATACCAATATGTGTAAATAGACAAGTTAGTTTGAGTTTTTTACGAGTCGAACTCGGGCTCAACATTTTTGCTCGATTAAATAAACGCGAGCGAAGCTGAGATAGCTTGTTTAACTTCGAGCCTGAGCCCAAACCCAACTAGTCAGCAGAGTACTAACCAACAAGACTGCTTTGATGTTATCATAAGTCAACGGAAACTGAAGCTCTCCATCATCTTTAAGCCTCAACAAAACATCAAGCAGATCCTCATTTTGCTCAGCCCGATCGCCACCTGCACGACACTCCTGGTGGTCGGAGATTATACCATCTAAAATCTTATCAATCTTGCCACGAAGCTTCATCAACTTTCCCCTCATTCCAGTCACAAAATGCAACATTTTAAACGAAGGAAACAAATCACACACATCAAAACCAGCAGATACTGACACAGCCTGTTCAATCAACTCAGCAAGCATCCCATGATCCTTGCATCTACTTCCAACGGAAACCCGAGTTGCGATAGCATTAATCGTGGCGTAAATCTTCTTACTAAGATTAACTGTCACCTTACCTTCATTAACCATGCATTCCACCAGGCTCCATGACTCCTGATCACGAATGGACTCGAACGACCTGACTTTCTTAGCACCAAGCAGCTCCAAGGTGCAGATTTTACGCATTTGTCGCCAGTATTCGCCGTAAGGGGAGAACCCGATAGTCGTGTAGTTGTATCCGACTATTTCAGCACTCAGAAGCTTGGGTCGGTTTGCGAAAGATAAGTCGTTGGCTTTCATGACTTGTTTAGCTAGATCGGGGGAGGAGATTACGATGGAAGTGAATTCACCGAGGCGTAGGTGATAGATTGGGCCAAGGTTTTGGGATAAGTTTGTGAGAGCAATATGTGGAGTGATCCTAAGAGGTGGTGTAAGTGGCCTATTAGAGGGAGCTTCCATGGTTGTGGGGGGAGGTTGTAGTTGTTTGTATGAGGTGAGGTGGAGGTTTTGAGTTTGGTGAATAGGTAGAAGAATGTAAGGAAGAAGATGACGAGTGTAAGAGGAATATGGAGCTCCATTGTTACTTCAAGTGCTTGATTGACAAAGTTAGCAAGTGAGAAGGTTGATTTATAAACGAGTTTTTATTGATAATTTCGTTATTTTATTAAATGAGATTAAGTGATCGAACATCTATATATAATAAAAATTCAATTCATTCAACATATAATAAAAATTCAATTCAACATTCTCCTGTATATTAAAAAGGGCTATGTTTTGAACAGTAACAATAATAATAATATAGTAGTATATTAAATTTAAAATTAAATTAAAAATAAAATATATATTAAAAAGGCATGTTTTGAACTCCTGTATATTTAATTTATTATATACTGATAATTTACAAACTGAATGAATAGTAGGAATAGTATGAAGGGCATTTCAGGGATTTAACACAGGTTGATAGAGACAGGTAGTGATTACCATTGTTTGGTAATCTGATTGGGTTTTTTTTTAGGTGGCCGACACATGTCACCTTCACCCCATCCTTTCCCATGTTTTCTTTCTTTATCTACCATCACACTTTTTTACAAAGGTAAAAGAGGGAATCCTCACCATCCACGTTATTTAAACAAAACACATCCTGATCATCCACGTTTTCCCCCGAATACATCATAACCCACCTCGCCCTAACCACTCCCACTTAAAAAAAACAGCTTAATTCCTCTGTGCTTGATTATTATACCCGAGAGAGAAGGGGGATTAACAGATTGGGTGTTGAGTTGAAACTCAATTTTTCAATATGTGTGTATTGTTTGTTTCAGTATAATATCGAGAGAGAAATATAGAGGATGTGAAGGCAGTGTAGAGAGGGCGACGTAGAGAAGGAGGTGCCGACCACCATACGCGACGGCGGCCGGTGGTGACGGCGGTGGTGGTGCATTTTTTGTCCGTCGATGATTCACGGTAAGAACCAGCTCGCTATTTTCTTCATTTCTTTTTGCAGCTGACGATGTGATTGGGTTTTGTTCATGGCTCGGGTTAGATTCAAGAGCGGATCAGTTTCTAGCTTGGTGGTGATTCGAGTTATGGTACAGATTTTGTTTCGGCTTTCATGGTAACTCGGTTCGGGTCCGGGTCAAACAGTCAAGATAATCAACTGATCAGCGGCTTCGGTGTTCCGGTTAGTGTCCGCCTTAACTCGGTTTAACTCGGTCAACCGAGTCAACTCAGCCAACAGATGCGGGTTCATTCAGGAGGCTCGTGCAGGTGGTTTGGTAGACTTAGTCAGCGAGTCAGCTCACTCAGCGAGTCGACTCGGGACAGACGAGTACACTCGGTTTGGTTTGGTTTGGTTTGGTTTGGTTCAGTCGGTTCGGGTCAGATTAGGAAGCCGTTCGGTCAAACCAAGTCGACTCGGTAAACCCAACCGGTCAACTCAGTTGACCCGGTCAGCTCAGTCAAACTTTTCGACACGAAAAGTGGTAAATATTGTTTTGTTGGTTATGGTGGTTTTAAGTTTTCAATTGATTGATGATGATTTGGGATTGAATAAAAATTGAATCTTTACTGTTTATGTGTTGTATGTTTGTTTGATAGTTTGATTAATTGCATTTAGGTTGTTGGTTGTTTAACAAATGTTATTTATTTGTTACTCATGTTTGTAAAGTTTTAGTTCGTGTTGTATGATCGTATTGGATCTTATGATTGTTCTGTTTCTTGTGTTCAGATGAGTTCAGTGATTGTTGTTTCGAAGTCAGAGTAAGAAGAAGCTATGGCGGATGGTAGCGGTGGTTTGAGTGCTAATAAGGTTACTGCTCCTGATAGGGTATATAAATTTTCTAACTTTTTTATGTTTTGTGTGTTTAAAATGTTTGATTTAGCTTAAATTATTTATAGTTGTTATGTAAAGATAGATGCTTTGTGTTGTTAAGGAAATTAAGTTAATTAGCCATTCAGATTGCAGTTGATGTTAGTGAATGCTGATTTTACTGTGAACCTACAAGTCAAGTTTTATAACGAATTCGTGGAGTTTTAATCTTCAAGTTGTCTGAATATTTCAATTTATCATTTGAATACAGTACTAGCTAATTTGTTATTTCATTTTATTGGTTGACTTTCAGGTTCAAGTTGGTAGATCAACTCTATATAAGGTTGAACGGAAGTTAGGCAAAGGCGGGTTCGGTCAGGTAGGTCGTCGTGTTTCCGGTGGAACCAAACGAATATCTAATCCCGGGGCCACAGAGGTAGCTCTTAAATTTGAGCATAGAAATAGCAAAGGCTGCAGTTATGGTCCTCCATACGAGTTACAAGTTTACAAGTACGCGTTCGTGTTTTGTTCTATTATAGTCATGTTAAATATTAGTTTTTAATTTAAATTTTACACTTGTATATGTGACTCACAGTGAACGGAATTGGACCTCCGCTGACAGAGGCGGAGAGGTAAACACGATGGCGGCGAAGTCGAAACAGAGACGAAGACGAGATGGTAAAGATGGTGGCGGTTCAAGGGTTTTCCGGTGGTCTCCGTCTGTTTCCGCCAAAGATGGTAAGAACCCCAACCTTAGTTCTTTTCCCATTGAACTAGATTCTATTAACGATCGGTGGTTGCAGCGGTATCATGGCGGTGGTGGTGGTTCTGGCGAGATATAACGGCGACGATGGTGGTTAGCAACCCTAACTGTCGCCGCCTTCGGTCAGGTGCTCTTTTGAAGGTGAAGGGTGATTGATTCAGGTTGTGGAGATTACGATTGAGGAAGGGGAAGACGAGGACAGCCAAGCTACATCTTCGAGTGGTGTTGGCTACTCAACAGGTCTATCTACGTTATTAAATTTCACACATTACATAAGACTTTGATCTTTACTAAAATGAGTTTTCTTTAATGAAAATTACTGAAAATTATAAATGTTTTTTTTGTTGAATAAGTTAGAATGGTGGGTGTCAATAACATTAACAACATCAACAATACTCATGTCATCAAGTGAGTTTTCTTATGTCTTTTATTTTCAAGTAATTTGAACGTTTAAGTTTTCTATTCTGGTCTCGGCGTTGTGTTTATTTTGTAGAAACCAAGTATAGAGCCTTATGGGGAATGCAGGTATTCTCATTATTATTGCCCTGTCTGGCACTTTTGACACATGCATAATAATTTTTTATGTTTGTACTTTATTTGCCCATACTTATGAATTATGATGTTATAATTGAACATGCTTTGGTTCTTTGCTGGCATACAAGAGCAGCTCAATAAGTGTGGCCTTGAAGGGTCTTTATATGCAACTATTGGCAAGGTAAGTTATAGTATTTATTCTGTGTCATTTAGTCTCTTATAATGTTTTCATTATTTTCTTTGTTACCAAATTGCATTTAAAATTAGTCAACTTTGAGTTGTAATAAAAAGATGCACTATTGGGTTACTTACGAGTAAAAGTGATTTTTTCTGTATCTCTCATATAACAGTCGATTGATCGAACAATTGCCCATAA